>CM046880.1:310461966-311161696 GCA_025667525.1 Glebionis coronaria | reverse complement strand
AATTGTAGAATGATCGGCCATCTCGATAGACATTTTTGAAGGAGTAAGAGCTGGAAGTGATAGCGATTTCTACATAGAAAATGGCATCAAATTAATGCTCGCGCCAAGATCGGACAAGGCGAGGCATCCTTCCGTCTCTTGAATATCACATGGAATAAGGAATTTGCCATCCCCAACTTTTTCTGGTATTCGGTTAAGATAAACCAAAGAACAATTAGATAGCTATGAAAGCTTTTCCTTATCGTCCATCATACTTTTAAAAGTGGAGGCAAAATGAGGCATGTATAACAACGTGTCGGCTAATCTTAAATTAAAGTGAACTTGTTGAAACATGTTAATAAAAAGCTCGATTTGTTGATTATTACGTTCATGTAATTTCTCCTTGTTTAGTCTTGATGGGTAAGGTAAGGGTGGTGTCCGTTGGGGCGTGGGCAACGGCCTTGGAATCTCGGGTTCCATAATTGTTATTAATTCAACCGTAGGTGTGGATTGAGTGGTACTTCGTGGGCTTGTGATATGCTCCTTTTCAACCATCACCCCGGGTTCTTTCTCAATTTCCTTCTCCGTAGAAGTACTTGGACGAGAGATTGGCTCTTTGAAAGTTTTACCACTTCGTGTAGTAATAAACTTCATTTCCCCCTTCGGGTTTGCAATGCTATCACTAGGAAGACCACCTGAGGAAGACGGTTTACACATTATGGCTTCAAACATACTCGCCATTCTATCTTCAAATTTTGATTGCCTTTTATCAGCTTTTAATAACTCTTGCTTAATGTCATGTTGGCCTTGTTCCATCTTTTGTTGATTTTGTTGAAGACGTTGAACGTTTCCTTCCATTTATTAGCATGAGTCTTAAGTTCATTTGCAAGTTCATTTTTAACTCATTTTTCAACTCGGATCTTAGGCTAATCATTTCCCTTTGCATGTTATCAAATTTAGCATCATTTTCCTTAACATAATCCAAAAGTTCACCTTGAATATTTTTCGTGTGAGCCTTTTAAAATCCTTGAGTAGTGTTTTGAAAATCACGATTTTGATTTTGATTTTGCATTTTCCCATTGTTCCCACCTTGGTTGTTGTAATTACCCTTGTTATAGTTTCGTTGATTTCCTTGGTAACCACCACCTTGATTGTTGTTGTTTCGATAGTTATTAGAATTTTGATTTTGTGGAGTTTGATTTGGGCAGGAACCTTGGCCGTTTTCGTTGTATGTTCCCGTTGCTACATAAGCACTCGAAGTGTTACCACCGGCGGTAATGCACTCGGAAAAATCATGACCTCCACCACAATATATACAACTCTTCTCAACCTCTTTAACTGATGCGGGACTCAAACCATCTTGTGCTTTCCAACGAGTCATAAGCGATGAAAATCTATCAAAAAACCGATTCTCCTTGTTTGCTTCATCTTGTAAGGCATTCATGTTACAAGACGACGACGAACCCATACTGGCAACACTCGATGTGTTACGAGGGTTATAAACCTTAGATCTATTCTCGATGATCATTAAAGCTTCATTTGTCGTTTTGCACAAAAAATTACCACCCGCAGTGGCATTCAAATAATCTCGTTCATGATCGTTTAGCCCATTATAAAACGTATCAATTTGATGCAATTCGGAAAAATCATGGTGTGGACATTCATGTAACATTTCCTTAAATCGTTCCCATTCCATAGAAAAACTTTCATTAGGTCTTTGCGTAAACCTTGAAATCTCATTTTTCAAATTTGTCGTCTTTGATGGCGGGAAAAATTGGTTCACAAATTTAGACACGAGATCGTTCCATGTCAATATCGAATTTGGTGGTTCTTTCTCGAGCCAAATTTTGGTTGGTCCATCTAGAAAGTACAGAAACAACATCATCTTAATGGCATCGTGTGGAACATCCTTAAACTGGCTTGTGGCGGTGAGACGATTGAAATTCTGTATGTGATAATGAGGGTTATCCTTTTCATGTCCGTAAAATTTGTTAGATTGTATCATCGACATTAAACCCGTCTTAATCTCAAAATTCTCCGCAAGGATGGCGGGAATCACAATAGCTTCTCCAAAACCCTCGGTGGGTGCTTGAAGCAACTTCATCATAGTACGATTAGCCATGGTGACTATTGGTTCTACAATAGGTTCGACAATTGGAGTTTCTTCTTCAATTGAAGGATCTTGGTTTCCTTCCTTTTGACGACGTTTACAAGCACGTTTTGCTTTAGAGCGAGTTTGCATAAAAGTAACGTAGAACGTGGAGGTGAGCAAAGAAGATTCTTTTGGGGTTTTTGTGAATTTTCAATTTTTTTTTGTTTTTGATTGTTTTTTATTTTTATTTTTTTTGGGTTTTCTTGTGTATTACGTAGACTCAAATTTACAAATCTCTCCTCGAACCAATTTCTCAATTAAAGGAGCCTCAAGGAATGAAAACGATCACGTTGAGTGAACGCCTTCGATGACTTTAGAACGTTGGTGGAATACCAAAACGTTCAAGAGGTTTTTAATCTTTGAAACCAAGAAAGTATATATGATACATAGATAATACTTTGGGCGGCAAAACCCTCGATTAGCCTTTCAAGATCAAATACTCACAAGTGAACGGGGGGAATGAGGTAGCGTGAAGCACTTAAGTACCTAACTTCCCATTGACGGCCTTTTATAGCACGTAGCCTATTTATTCACCGTACAGTTCGTATTTAGCTCGACTTAGCTCGATTTAGCTTTGTGCAATCGAGATTGAATCAAGTATAACTTGTAGAGAAACTTGGTGTTTATAACAACCTAAGAGTTATGCGGAATTAACACTTAGAATGTAGAACAAAGCAAAACACAATTTTTACCAAACTTTCACTTGTATTGACTATCAATGAGGTACAATGAAAGTATTAAGAATGTCTATCAAACATAAAACTAAAGGCCTCCTTTTATAGAACAAGGAGCCTTGTACAATAATCAAACTTGTCAACTATTCTAGGATGATATATCAAGATAACTATAGAAAATACAATATACAATGTATATCTTCCTAATATATCAAAACGTGTTGACTAAGTATTCTGTTGTAGCGGGGACTTCTCTTGTCAGTGCTTGAAATTCTCTTGTCAGTGTTCATTATGTAAGCGCTTGATTTACTCTTGTCAGCGGTTGAAATCCCTTTGTCGGCGGCATAGTGATGTAGGTTAATTTTATTCCCAACAATCCTCCCCTAAACTTGATACTTATACTAATGATCAAGTACTTGAATAAAACAAAATACAAAGAGGATTCATACAAACAAAAACCTACTTCTGAATTTGAGAATATATGAATCTCATAAAGTTCATGCTAACATCACTGGTGTAATCAACTTCGAGTCTTCTTGTGATCAATTTCTTCAATAAGTCTTGTGAAAATGGATACTTCACATCTATCAACAAGAACTCTGAAAACTTTGTAGTACTCAAAGAAAACACCCCAACAGCAGAGTACAAATGCCACTTCAAACTGCTCAAATCATCCAGATCCAACCATATTGGATCAACATCATCATGGGCAAACATTCTTCTAAATGTTGTCCAGATAATTATTCAATTCAAAGAAGAAGGATCTTCAGCCTCATACTTCTCCTTTAACAAACTCCAAAGAGTTTCTACATCCTCCTTATCCATGCTAGAAAATAAAGAAATAAATGAAGTAAAAGTATGAACCTTTCTTCCAGCCCTGGCAATCATCCAAAAGCCAATAGAATCCTCCTCATACTTGATGATAGGATTCTTGAAGTCAAGAGGCACAACAAAAGCCATATATGATGCCTCTAAAGGAGAAAGCACCATGTTTCTCTTCAACACAACCTGATGTAGATTCAACTGATCAAGAATTTCAAATTTAAGCTTAAATGCCTTCTTCCTTGGCTTTGGTATAATGGAAGCCTTCTCAATCTGCATATCTTCTTCAATCACTTTCTGTCTTTCCACTGAAAGTATCCTAAGGATATTCTCCTCACAAACTTGTTCCTAAATGAGAAATGCATAGTACTCCAACTGATCAAAAGAAAGCTTCTTTAACTTGGCATATGTCCATCCAGTCTGATGACACCTAAGAAGCATGTAATAAAGCTCTCTTCTGTCCCTCTTTCTCTCATAAAGGTACCCTGTTGGCTCTATGCTTCAAAATGATCTTGCAATCACTTTGAATTCTCAACAGAATCTCCAAACCTCGTATCTTCTCTGATAAAGTCATGTCAAGATTTTTTGTAACCTTTTCTTCCCACTTGAAATACATGGCAACAACCACATGCATATCAAAATCTACCTACATCTTCAGCTGTTTGAGCTTCTCCATATCCAGCTCATCATTGTCGCCATTCTCTAATCTTTCTAGGTCTTCTTCCAAAATGTTATACCCATGATCACTCTCCTCTTCTTCATCATCAGATTCATTCTTCTCATCACCATCAGATTCTGATGAGAGAATATGTGCTTAAATACTACCTTTCTTAAGCCCCTTCTTTTCTTTCTCTTGTAGTTGTTGAGCAAGCATTTCATCAAATTGTTTCTGGGCTGCATCTTTTGGGACATCTTCTACTACTAACACGGCTTTAACCTTATCCAATGGATCAATAGAGGGCAAAGTAGAAGATTGTACCTGAGTGGAAGGCTCTTGAATCATGAGTGGTGGTTGGGATACACCAATCATACTTGGAATCCTGTCAGCGGTTCAACTAGGCGTGTCAGCGTCCAAATTGCCTTTGTCAGCGGCTGACAATCCACTAGCTTGAATAATCATTTCAGTGAAAGTCTGCTTCATAGGAGTGACAAAAAAGGGAGAGGGAGTATCTTGTTTCTTCATACCAGACAATCTTCATCTATCTCCTTAGTCCCATATGAGCCTTGGGAACCCTTATCACTTAAATTAGGTTCATCGTCCCCTTTGTAAGAATCATCTTTAGAGGACACAACCATGGCTCTCCTTCTCCTTGGGCCAGCAACTTCTAAAACACCTATCCTCTCCCTCAATTGCTTGAGTTCAAGGTCTTGATCTGTAACTTTCTGTATAAGGTCTGCATTAGACTTTTGCAAGCCTAAGCAGATACCCGTCAATTCCAAATTATTCAATGGTTTCAGACTGCCCTCCTCCATATTTGGGATTTGACTCCCAAGGATGGATTCATCAGGCATAGTTCTCTCAGCTGTATGGCTAGGACCACTAGAGAAGAATCCAGTAGTTCTTTGTCTTTTCTCCATTCTATAATCACCAGGTTCAGAAGATGAAGTGGATTGGTGAATATGTGTTGGTGGTGGTAAGGTGACAGTGGGTGAAATGGGTGTGTCAGCGGCTGAAACACGAGTGTCAGTGGTTGAAACACGAGTGTCAGCGGCTGAGGGGTCAAGATGCATAGGATCATCTTGGTAACGGGAAGGTGTTTGTTGTTCTTGGGCAGGCTCAGGTTCTGGGTGAGGTTGAGGGTTGTTGGCTGCCTCAATAACAACCAACATAGGAGGTGTCAAGGGTAAAGTTCTGAAAGGTGCAGTATTCATGGACAGAAAAATGTTTGCTTTCTGAGTAAGGATCTTATAAAAACCATCATGATCCATACGACAGTAACCTTGGTGCTCAAAAACCATTTGTAAAAATATAGGGTAAGAAAGAGTCATCTTGTTACCCTTGTTTTTCAACATGCCCTTAAAAATCATATGGGAAAATTATATGTTGGGAATAAATTATAGCCAGTCTACTTAAGCGCTGACAAGAGTAAAACAAGCATTGACAGGAGTAATACAAACGCTGACAGCTCAAGCGTTGACAAGACAAAGTCAAGCGTTGATACATTGAAGACAAGCACTAATGGAAGGATATACTCTACGCTTTTATTGTATTCTAGATTACTTCTAGTAAAGATAGGAACAACAATGTATTTTCTATATTTATCTTTACCTAGAATAGTTGATACGTAGATTATTGTACAAGGCTTCTTATGTCTATAAAAGAAGACCTTTTAGGTTAATGTTCATATAAGTTTTCATACGTAAACTACTTTCATTGTAAGCAAGTTTGATATCATTAATCAAAGTGAAAGTTTGTTTATATCTTGTGTGTTCTTGTTTAAGTGTTAATTCCGCATAACACTTAGATTGTCATATACATATACAAAGGTTTCTCTAATTGTATTACTTGATCTAATCTCGTATACATAAAGCTAAATCGATCTAAGTTTAGGATCAACAAGTGGTATTAGAGCTTGTTGAGGAACTTTTGATCATAAAGAACACAAGAACCCTAAAATCACCAAAACCCTAATTTTCTCAAAACCCTAACAACATCATGTCAAATCCAGAAATAACCTCTTCTTCCTCACCTTTGCCAAACATCAAGATTCCCATGCTTGATGCAACCAACTTTGAATTGTGGAAATTCAACTTTGAGCAATACCTGGGGATCTATGACTACACACTCTGGGAGATTATTGAATATGGAAACACATTCAATAAAGCTCAAAAGATTGCAAATGCCATTGCTACAAGAACAGCTGTTGCGGGGTGTTCTGTAACACCCCCAAATCACCACGCACCGAAATACCACTTTGGGGCGCTACTTCATAGCACATCACACATAGTCATAGAAAACGACCTCAAAAGAGACGTTTTATAAAATAAACCATTCGACAAAATCAGAGTTAACTAAAAAGAGGTCCCACCAGTTTGTTCAACCTTAAGAAATAATAAAGATTTGTCAAATGTATCGAATGGAAATTGTTTGTTTTGCCTTTACTTTATCCTGCGCGGCTCCATGCTCCAGCTGCTCTTAAACCTATATACCTGAGAATACATGCTAACATGTCAACACAACGGTTGAGTGAATTCATAGGTTTTTAAATAAACAATAATGGGGTTTGAAATAAACCATAAAGCTTTTGAACACAAGAATCTCATCCACTGTCGATAGTGCAACACATGCAATACCCAAAGTCCACGCTATTCTACTAAGCCATGACACCGAAGCCTTAAGTATAATAACGCCCTAGTCAGGTATTTTACCGAATACCCCCTTACTTCTAATACAACACACCTGGCTGAGCCTCCAACCCACAGGTGCGACCTGCCCAGGTGGGGGCCATCCCCGATGGATCCATCCGTCTGTACCAGCGCCTACCCATCATAGGTAGTTAACGGTTCATGGGTTTATAGGGACTTTCCAAATTTTGGCAATACAGTACTTAGCAAATATCGGTTCTCAATCAATACAATCAACACTTGTGTTCATCTTTCAAAAGCATTTAATCAAACATCTTACATTCATTTACAACAACTTGTATTCGTTCAAAGCATATAGTCAAACTTCACATGTTTATTCATAAACATGTATCCTCTCAAAACTATATATATAGACAACGTATATTTTATACCAAGAGCATGTATTCCCCCTCGCGGGTTTATAAACACATATAAAGCAGTAAAAGCGAGGCTATGAACTCACCTGATATATCCGTTACACGTTTATCGAGGACAAAACACCCAATAGTCGACACACGACTTCACGAGATATCAATCGCTCATTGATCAAGAATGAGATGCCCATCGGTCGACATATGACCGAACGAGACCTATAATGAAGAGACGCGTCTTAACCTCGAGTCTATACGTAAGCCATACATATATGTAAATAGTTCACTTTAGTAAGTTTGGACATTGTATAAGTTTCGTAAACCTTTTGATAATAATTTACCATGTATTATCCCATTATGGTCATTAAGCTCATTAAGGCCCATTAGTGGCCCATTACACTTTTATATAACTTAAGGCCATTTTAAAATGAGTATTAGACTCCAATTTGGTTATTAATCTTAGGCCCAATAATTGCCCAATAGCAATTACAAGTGCAAGTTGGGCTTTTGTGGCCCAAATCCACTTTATATGTATTATGGGTTCTAAAAGCGCCTCAAACGACATCAACTTAATATCTCACGTTGGTCCGGTCTTGGGTTATATAAATATCAGTATACAAATGATTATGCAATTTCCGACAAGTGGGTTATACCACTTCAGTTTGTATAAAAATCATCATATTTTACGTTAATGAAGAATAGTCCATTTATTATAGTTGTTCCGACATGTCTCGTAGATTAGATAATTTCTCCTAAACCATAAATAGTCTAGATGCGTTATTTTAACCAAAATAGTTCTTAACTTACTTAGTTTACTTATTATAAGTCAAATTACCTCTAATTTATACTAATCATATCTCATTTACTCCTTTTATCTCTTAGAAGAGTTGGCTGTTTTTGGCAGCCAAACTCGTTTCCACCATTTTGGTCGCCATTTACAAACCGTAAGGAACTGATAAACTATCCAATCGAATCTAGTTCTTCATGATTTTATCTACAACTTTTAGTTTTACATATTTAGAGGTCATTATACAACTTTTAAGAGTTTTCGGCCGTGTAAAACTGGTGATCAGATTCGGTATCTTTTTACGGTTTCGGCCATATCTAAATCATCGGGTATCGTCACGGGACGAGCGACCCGGCCAAATCACCAGAAAACATAGGGCCATATCTCTATATTTTTATCTAATACTCATTAACTACTCAATTTCCTAAGACCACACGTTTTAGCCACTGACCTAAACAAGAATTTATAACAATCATATAGGGCTTGTCTAGGCTAGTTATTATACTTTCACAAATCATATACAATATCATCAACCCCTTAATACACTATTACATCATCATTTACAGTAGTAAAAATGATAAATACATATATATATACATATAAATAAATTTACAACAAGAAAGATGAAATCTTACAAAAGGATGAGGAAAAACAACACTTCTTGAAGAACATAACCTCAAGTCCTACGAAAATGATGTTCTGATGATGATCAAGATGAATTTATACCAAGATTTAAGCTATAATATCAAGTTATTAATAGAATCATAAAAGGTAGATAAATAAAGTTAAGCTTGTGGTGTTGGTGGCTTTGTGTTGATTCGGTAAAATGAAGGTACCAAAGAGACGTGTTTCTATTTGTTACAAATGAAAACAAGATTACTAGTATTAAGGATATACATGAAGAGATATCAAGTATATCAGTATGTTAAGACAACACTACACGTGTTATCAAGAAACATATGGATCGGCTATTTGTTAAGTGAGTGAGATTTAATATTTTTTCCCACAATTTGTTAAAGCGGGTATTATCGAAACCCGATATTTTAAAAGTTACGCGATTTGAAAGATACGCTTAAAATACGAAAAATAAACGCTCAATATAACATAAAATGTTTGACATTCGGAGGACATTTATATTTTGATAATTAAACGAGGGTTTATAATTATATAAAACATTAACTCATTATATAAACGAACGACGCTTAAAGGATTAATGTAAATTATCAAGAATTCTCATAAAACGAGAAATTAAAACGACGAGAATAGAAATATTTCTATGTCATAACGAGGATATTCACGATCAATGACAGACATAGACTTTGTCGATAAATAATAAATAAAACTTATTGGATACATTAAAGCCTTAATCTTGCCGTCTAGTCGAGAAATCAATATTGTTCGTCGAACGAACATGACAAATAAAAGTCGATTAATAAATATTGTTCTGAATAATAGAATTAGTATTAGAACTCGGTCTAAATGTTGATTTTAAAGTTCGGGTTATTACATCATCTACCCCTTTAGGAAGCGATGTCCCAGCGCTTAATTCGTCTCAATAGTCTTCGGTTAAAGGGTGAAGAGCTGAGAGGTAGACAAATCATCGTTGAGGTTTCTAACGAATGTCAATGAACAAAATTCAAAGCAACGAGTATACATAACAACCATGAATGAACGTTTTAAATGTAGCTTTAACCCTTATAAGTAAAGAATAATACATAACTCGAAGGAGAAGCCATTGAAAGCGAAAAATTAACAAGCCGTCAATTTTTGGAAGTGCCTCAAGGTACATTACTACTAGCTTATCAAATTTGCGACGGTCGATATAAGTTAGAAAAATTCCACATGAAAAGCGAAGAGTCAAAAGAAGTAGGCGCATTTGAAAAATCTTCAATGCGAGAATCAATTCAAAACTATCGATGATCACATCGATCACATCGAAACACATATGGTCCACGGGTTTCATAAAAAAATTACCCCATAAAAGAAAATCGTATGGATCAGACATAAATCCATGGAAAACGTTACAAAATATTCACGACGGGGCAATTATTACAAGTCGCACAAAATCATCAAGTTGCATGATCTCAAACATGCAAACCTATTTCTTCAAAATCAAATTTACCGACACAGAAATCTTTCGGAGTATGAAATACTCTATCGAAGTAACTATGATCCAAATCAAATACAAAAGCCATCACTAGGCACATATAATCACATTACGACATGCTTGCAAAATAGTCAAGCCATGCCAAATCAATAAGTTCAAGCAAGTTAACTCATGCTTGCTAAATGGTCAAGCCATGATAAATAAGAATATTTGACAGGAATTTCAGATAAGTCCAGTCAAAGGAAAGTTTGCAAGTTAAAGGATGTTCACGATCTTGATTGCATAGATGCATATCGAACAATATTTTCGTCATCAGAGGGTGCTCACACACGGATCCATACCCAAATGACATTGTAGGGTGCTCACAGACGGATGCATACCCAAAAGATATTACAGGGTGCTCACAAACGGATCCATACCCAAAATATTTTCTTGTTATGTTTGAAAAATTCTTCGATGAACCATCCATAATCACAAGAAAGAATCCCAAGATCTTTTCATTCACGATGAGTTGTGTTGATAACTTAATCCTCAGTCAATCCACAAGTACACAACTAGTGTCGATTAAACAAGTCATCTGTTCTCGGAACATGTAATGGTTCTTAACGATTAGCTTATAATGCTTGCGATAGTTAGGACACATTAGAAATGGCCCATAGAAACAAATTATAACTCGAGAGAAGACTAACGGCGTACATAGAGATAATCAATAATAACGATAATGATGACGAAAACGAACGATACGTACCAACGAAACATGAGTCGAAGAAATACATCCGTATACAAAAATAATCACAAACCAAGTCAAGCACTCTTGAGCCCACTTATTTATAATTTCTTGTTTTCATCGAAAGGCGTCCCAATCCATGTAAACAAGAATTTATAAATTTATGGTTCGGGAACTTATAACTTTCTTGTTCAAATAAAAAGGCGTCCCAGTTTATTTCAACAAGATGATTATAAATCATCCTACTCAGTAATACCGTCACAAAACACGATAACATAATCAAATTAAATGCCAAGAAAAGCACATGGTGTCAAACTTACTCCATGATTTCTGTATTCAAACGTCCCATTCCATTTGAATAAAGAAACCATAAACAATCTAAGGTCCAGTGGTTTAAAACTTTCTTATTCAAATGTCCCAATCCATTTCAATAAGATAACCTTAAACGACACATAGTTGGACGATTTAAATTCTCTATATTTAAATGTCCCATTCCATTTAAATATAAGGTATTAAATTGCTCAACTAATGACTACTATGAGCATATCTTTTTTGTACCCAAATTATATAATGATTTGGGTATATATATTTTAGGTCCAACATTGGCATCCTCCTTTTCGCCACAAAACGTAATCAAACACAATTAAATTAAACGTTATATTACGTAGAAGATCTCCCCTTGAAGAAATGATTCTCCAAAATCATAAGGAGTGCAGAAATATAATAATACGCTTATCAATTACGTTTCAAAAGGAGATGTCCTAAAATGGCACATCACGATGCGATGACAAAAATCGAGCTTAAATTAGTCGACATGCGATAGATTATGAAACAATATATATGTACCCAAAATATCAAACGAGGTCCATACTCGTATTCGGATAATAAATTAATTATCAAGAAAAGTGATTGGCGGCGAGGCCAAACTCTCTGTAAAACCGTATCATAAAATGTACGATAATCACGTAAGGCTCATTGCTTCATGCACAATGCCCTTAAATACCATAGTATATACATTCAATATACATACAAACATTTCTACATACACACATGATCACAATATCACAACCAAGCTTTGGTTTCAAGGAGCCATGAGCGCGCGGATACTTTGTAAGGCAACCAAACAATTTTACGAAAGAGCAGTTATAGTCTAGGTTTTAAAAATGACCTAGTTCGCTATAACTAGTGCTCTGATACCAATCTGTAACACCCCCAATTTCACAAGGCAGCGGAATATCAACATTGGGTGTTACTTCATAGCACATCACACACAGTCATAGAAAACGACCTCAAAAGAGACGTTTTATAAAATAAACCATTCGACAAAATCAGAGTTCAATAAAAAGAGGTCCCAACAACTATTTCAAACTTTAAGAGATAATAAAGATTTGTCAAATGTATCGAATGGAAATTGTTTGCTTTGCCTTTACTTTATCCCGCGCAGCTCCATGCTCCAGCTGATCATAAACCTATACACCTGAGAATACATGCTAAACAGTCAACACAACGGTTGAGTGAATTCATAGGTTTTTAAATAAACAATAATGGGTTATAAACCGTAAAGCTTTTGAACACAAGAATCTCATCCATTGTCGATAGTGCAACACATGCAATACCCAAAGTCCACGCTATTCTACTAAGCCATGACACCTAAGCCTTAAGTATAATAATGCCCTAGTCAGGTATTTTGCCGAATACCCCCTTACTTCTAATACAACACACCTGGCTGAGCCTCCAACCCACAGGTGCTACCTGCCCAGGTGGGGGCCATCCCCGATGGATCCATCCGTCTGTACCAGCGCCTACCCATCAAGGGTAGTTAACGGTTCATGGGTTTATAGGGACTTTCCAAATTTTGGCAATACAATACTTAGCAAATAGCGGTTCCCAATCAATACAATCAACGCTTGTGTTCAACTTTCAAAAGCATTTAATCAAACCTCTTACATTCATTTACAACAACTTGTATTCGTTCAAAGCATATAGTCAAACCTCACATGTTTATTCATAAACATGTATCCTCTCAGAACTATATATATAAACAACGTATATTTTATACCAAGAGCATGTATTCCCCCTCGCGGGTTTATAAACACATATAAAGCAGTAAAAGCGAGGCTATGAACTCACCTGATATATGTATTACACGTAGATCAAGGAACAAACGTTCAATAGTCGATACATGACTTCATGTGATATCAATCGCTTATTGATCGAGAACGGGATGCACAACGGTTGATACATGACCGAACGAGACCTATAATGACGAGACGCGTCTTAGGCTCGAGACTATACATAAGCCATAAATATATGTAAATAGTTCACTTTAGTTGGTTTGGATATTGTATAAGTTTTGTAAAACTTTTCATAAGACTTTTGATAATACTTTATCATGTATTTCCAATTATGATATTTAAGCCCAATAAGGCTCATTAGTGGCCCATTACATGTTCCTGTGACCTAATTCCATTCTAAAGTGAGTATTGAAATCCAAATACATTATTAATCTCAGGTCCAACAATGGCTCAATAGCCATTATAAGTTTATGTTGGGCTTTTATGACCCAAGTCCACTTTATATGCATTACGGGTTTTAGAACGTCCCAAAATGATGTCGACTTAATATTTCATGATGGTCGGGTCTCGAGTATTTCAAATTATCAATATATAAATGAGTCTATATTTCCCAAAAAGTGGCTCCTACCACTTCGGTTTTTATAAAAATCATCACATTTACGTTAATTAAATATAGCCCAATTCATATAATTTTCCCAACATGTCTCGTTAAATAAATCATATCGCTTGAATCGTAAATCATCTAGGTGATTTATTTAGAGAGAAATTATCCTTAACTCATGTACTTTACTGATCATAAGTCCGATTACTCAAAAGTTATACTTCTCATAGCTTAATTACCCATTTTTACACTTAGACACGTTGGTTGTTTTAGGCAGCCGACTCGTTACCACCGTTTTGTCCGCCATTTCCAAACCATTTATCCGTAGAAAACCATCCGATTCGTGTGTTTTCTACATGATATTATCTACAACTTTTAGTTTTAGATAATCATAGGTCAGTATACGAATTTTATGAGAAAACAACTCATCTTTACAGCAGGTCAGATTTTGACCTAGTAATAGTATTTCGGCCATATCTCACTCATCCGGATGAGATAAAAATTCGGCCAACTCGCCAATGTATCTTAGAACTATATATATGTACCCATTAAATTTTCCCAGATCATTTAAGACCAAAAATAATCCGAAATATTTATATCAACCTGCTGTACAAAAGTGTCCCAAAATATTAGTTGTAAAACTTATCAAAACAAGATTTCACTTCTTTAAAATTATTTAAAATGCCATACTCAATTATATAACACACTTAGAATCATAAAATATGTCAAATAACATAAGATATGATTAAAATCCAATAAGTAAAATGAAGAATCAAAAATTAAACCTTGCCAAGTTGTGACTAAAGTGAATCAAACGCGAAAGCACCCTCGTGGGTCTTGGCTGATTTTTCGGATCAAAGAGGGACTCAACCAAATCAAAATTAGCAATCCATCCTTATAATCAATGATTCTAACCAACTTGAGGCCACAACAAATTCAGCCCTCAAGTCATAAAGAATGATGGTGAAGATGATAGTTGGTTAATGAAGAACTTAACCAACAACATTAACTATGATCTTTAACCAATAATCTATGGTAATATTTTTAGTTAAGAACTGAAAAAGGAATTGTGGTTGTATTTTGTTTGTGACGTCAAAAGAGAGCTGAGGAGATAGTTGGATGATTTTTATAATCACTAATAGATAAAGTTAAGAGTTTATGAATTTTTCATAGGATTTGTAGTATTAGTACAACTGTCCATTATACATGCAAACTTTATAATAACGGGACACGCCCTCACTTTGTTATCCGTACTTCACATGTTAGTGGGGGTGAGATTTTTATAAATCTTGCTCTCTAATTTGCTAAAGCGGGTATTATCGAGGCCCGATATTTTAAAAGTTACGCGATTTAAAAGATACAAGCTAAACCATGAAAAATAAACGCTCGATATAAAATAAAAATGTTGACATTCAGAGAACATTTATATTTTGATATATAAATGAGGGGTTGTAATTTAATAAATGTTAATGCGTCGAATAAACGAATGACGCCTAAAGGTTTAACGTAATTTATGAAAAATGCTCGTAAAACGAGAAATTAAAAGAACGTCAATAGAAAATATTTCTATGTCATAACGAGGATATTCACGGTCAATGACAGATATACACTTTGTCGATAAATAATAAATGACACGTATTTAATACGTTAAAGCCTTAACCTTGCCGGTTAGCGGAGAATTCAATATTATTCTTCGAATCAACATGACAAATAAAAGTCGATTAATAAATATTGGTCCGAATAATAGAATAGTATTAGAACTCAGTCTAAATGTTGATTTTAAAGTTTGGGTTATTACATCATCTAACCCTTTAGGAAGCGACGTCCCGGCGCTTAATTCGTCTCAATAGTCCTCGGTTAAAGGGCGAAGAGATGAGAGATAGACAAGTTATCGCTAACGTTTCTAAGAATGTCAAATGAACAAAATTCAAAGCAACGAGTATACATAACAACCATGAATGAACGTTTTAAACATAGCTTAACCCTTATAAGTAAAAAAATAATACATAACTCGAAGGAGAAGCCATTGAAAGCGAAAAATTAACAAGCCGTCAATTTTTAAAAGTGCTTCAAGGTACATTACTACTAGCTTATCAAGCATGTGGCGGTCGATATATGTTCGAAAAAGTACATATGACAAGTGATAAGTCGAAAGAAGTGGGTGCATTTGAAAATTTCCAATGCGACAATCAATTCAAAAACATCGGTGATCACGTCGATCAAAACCAAGCAGATATCGTCCACGTGTCTCATAAAAACAATTACGTCGTAAAAGAAAATCACAAGGATCACACATAAGTCCATCAAAACGTTACAAAATTATCAAGACGAGGTAATTAGTACTATTCATACAAAATCACCTAATTGCATTGATCTCGAACATGCAAACTTATTCCGTCAAAAGCGAAGTCATCGACACTGAAATCGTTCGGAGTATACATTACTCGATCGGAGGAACTATGATCAAAATCAAATATAAAAGCCATCATTAGGCACATATAATCACATTACGACATGCTTGCAAAATAGCCAAGCCATGCCAAATTAAATAAGTTCAATCAACTTAAATCATGCTTGCTAAATAGCCAAGCCATGATAAATAAGAATATTTGAAAGGATTTCCGGATAAGTCCAGTCAAAGGAAAGTTTGAAAGTTAAAGGATGTTCACTATCTTGATTGCATATATGCATATCGAACAATATTTTCGTCATCAGAGGGTACTCACACACGAATCCATACCCAAATGACATTGCAGGGTGCTCACACACGGATCCATACCCAAATGATATTACACGGTGCTCAGAAACGGATTCATACCCAAAATATATTACAAGGTACGCGTTATCCAAGATCAGACGTCATTTCATAATGCCGCTTCGAGCTCGCACAATGTATGACCAATCGACTGAATCACATATCATATAAACACATAACAAGCAAAGGTTTTGCACATAAATCTCAAATATGGCTATCCACTGTTAACCATCGAGAAAGACTTTAACGAACCCTTGACAATAACAAGTAAAATTTCAAAATCATTACATCCAAGATAATTTTTCGTTGATGACTTAATTGTCGATCAAACCACAAATACACACTTAAATCCTGGTGTCGATCAGACAAGTCGTCTATTCTCGGAACGGGTAACGGTTCTTATCAGTTAGCATATAAATCTCGCGATAGTCGGTACATATTAGACATGGTCCATAAAGACAAATAATAACTCGAGAGAAGACTAATGAGTTACTCGTACATAGACGATAATCAATAATAACCATAATGACGAAGGTAATAAACGATACATACCAACGAAACATGAGTCGAAGAAATACGTCCGTATACAAGATAATCACACACCAAGTCAGGCACACTTGAGCCCACTCGTTTATAAATCATTGTTTACATCTAAAGGCGTCCCAATCCATGTAAACAAGAATTATAAATTTATGGTTCGGGAACTTATAACTTTCTTGTTCAAATAAAAAGGCGTCCCAATTTATTTCAACAAGACGATTATAAATCATCCTACTCAGTAATACCGTCACAAAACGCGATATCATAACCAAATTAAATGCCAAGAAAAGTACAGGGTGTCAAACTTAATCCATGATTTCTGTATTCAAACGTCCCATTCCATCTGAATAAAGAAACCATCGACAATCTAAGTTCTAGTGGTTTAAAACTTTCTTATTCAAATGTCCCAATCCATTTCAATAAGAGAACCTTAAACGACATATAGTTGGGCGATTTAAAATCATTATATTTAAATGTCCCATTCCATTTAAATACAAAGTATTAAATTTCTCAACTAATGACTACTATGAGCATATCTTTGTTGTACCCAAATTATATATAGTTGATTGGGTATATATATATATTTTAGGTCCAACACCGGCATCCTCCTTTTCGCCAACAAAACGTAATCAAACACAATAAATTAAACGTCTTATTACGTAGAAGATGTCTCCTTGAAGAAATGATTCTTCAAAATCATAAGGAGTAAATAAATAAAATAATATGTTTATCAATTACGTTTCAAAAGGAGATGTCATAAAATGGCACATCACGATGCGATGACAACAATCGAGCTTAAATGAGTCGATATGCGATATATTATGAAACAATAAATATGTACTCAAAATATCAAACGAGTTGCATACTCGTATTCAGATAATAAATTAATTATCGAGATCGGTGATTGGCAGTGAGGCCAAACTCTGTATAAAACCGTATCATAAAATGTACGATAATCATGCAAGGACCATTGCTTCATGCGCAATGCCCTTAAATACCATAGTATATATATATATATATATATACATTCATTTCTACATACACATAGGATCACATTATCATAACCAAGCATTGGTTTCTAGGAGTCATGAGCACGCGAATACTTTGTAAGGCAATCAAACAATTTTATGAAAGAGCAGTTATAGTCTAGGTTTTAAAAACGTTCAATAGTCGGTTAGTCAATAAGTTTAATATTGATTTTGATATGGACTTAACTCACATGAACATGTAATGGGCCACTTATGGGCTTTAATGAGCTTAATGGTCATAATGAGACTTTATATGATAAATTGTTCTAAAAGTCTTACGAAAAGTTTTACAAAACTTATACAATGTCCAAACTTACTAAAGTGAACTATTTACATATATGTATGGCTTACGTATAGACTCGAGCCTAAGACGCGTCTCTTCATTATAGGTCTCGTTCGGTCATATGTCGACCGATGGGCATCTCATTCTTGATAAATGAGCGATTGATATCTCGTGAAGTCGTGTGTCGACTATTGGGTGTTTTGTCCTCGATAAACGTGTAACGGATATATCAGGTGAGTTCATAGCCTCGCTTTTACTGCTTTATATGTGTTTATAAACCCGCGAGGGGGAATACATGCTCTTGGTATAAAAATATGATGTTTATATATATGGTTTTGAGAGAATACATGTTTAAGAATAAACATGTGGTTTGCTATATTCTTTGAACGAATACATGTTGTTGTAAATGAATGTAAGATGGCTGATTAAACGCTTTTGAAAGATGAACACAAGCGTTGATTGTATTGATTGTGAACCGCTATTTGCTAAGTGTTGTATTGCCAAAATTTGGAAAGTCCCTATAAACCCATGAACCGTTAACTACCCTTGATGGGTAGGCGCTGGTACAGACGGATGGATCCATCGGGGATGGCCCCCACCTGGGCAGGTCGCACCTGTGGGTTGGAGGCTCAGCCAGGTGTGTTGTATTAGAAGTAAGGGGGTATTCGGCAAAATACCTGACTAGGGCATTATTATACTTAAGGCTTCGGTGTCATGGCTTAGTAGAATAGCGTGGACTTTGGGTATTGCATGTGTTGCACTATCGACAGTGGATGAGATTCTTGTGTTCAAAAGCTTTATGGTTTATTTAAAAACCCATTATTGTTTATTAAAAACCTATGAATTCACTCAACCGTTGTGTTGACATGTTAGCATGTATTCTCAGGTGTATAGGTTTAAGAGCAGCCAGAGCATGGAGTCGCGCGGGATAAAGTAAAGGCAAAACAAACAATTTCCATTCGATACATTTGACAAATCTTTATTACTTCTTAAGGTTTGTATAAATTGGTGGGACCTCTTCTTTTTAGTTAACTCTGATTTAATAAAATTATCGAATGGTTTATTTTATAAAACGTCTCTTTTGAGGTCGTTTTCTATGACTGTGTGTGATGTGCTATGAAGTAACGCCCAATGTTGATATTACTTTGGGGCGCTACTTCATAGCACATCACACATAGTCATAGAAAACGACCTCAAAAGAGACGTTTTATAAAATAAACCATTCGACAAAATCAGAGTTAACTAAAAAGAGGTCCCACCAGTTTGTTCAACCTTAAGAAATAATAAAGATTTGTCAAATGTATCGAATGGAAATTGTTTGTTTTGCCTTTACTTTATCCTGCGCGGCTCCATGCTCCAGCTGCTCTTAAACCTATATACCTGAGAATACATGCTAACATGTCAACACAACGGTTGAGTGAATTCATAGGTTTTTAAATAAACAATAATGGGGTTTGAAATAAACCATAAAGCTTTTGAACACAAGAATCTCATCCACTGTCGATAGTGCAACACATGCAATACCCAAAGTCCACGCTATTCTACTAAGCCATGACACCGAAGCCTTAAGTATAATAACGCCCTAGTCAGGTATTTTGCCGAATACCCCCTTACTTCTAATACAACACACCTGGCTGAGCCTCCAACCCACAGGTGCGACCTGCCCAGGTGGGGGCCATCCCCGATGGATCCATCCGTCTGTACCAGCGCCTACCCATCATAGGTAGTTAACGGTTCATGGGTTTATAGGGACTTTCCAAATTTTGGCAATACAGTACTTAGCAAATAGCGGTTCTCAATCAATACAATCAACACTTGTGTTCATCTTTCAAAAGCATTTAATCAAACATCTTACATTCATTTACAACAACTTGTATTCGTTCAAAGCATATAGTCAAACTTCACATGTTTATTCATAAACATGTATCCTCTCAAAACTATATATATAGACAACGTATATTTTATACCAAGAGCATGTATTCCCCCTCGCGGGTTTATAAACACATATAAAGCAGTAAAAGCGAGGCTATGAACTCACCTGATATATCCGTTACACGTTTATCGAGGACAAAACACCCAATAGTCGACACACGACTTCACGAGATATCAATCGCTCATTGATCAAGAATGAGATGCCCATCGGTCGACATATGACCGAACGAGACCTATAATGAAGAGACGCGTCTTAACCTCGAGTCTATACGTAAGCCATACATATATGTAAATAGTTCACTTTAGTAAGTTTGGACATTGTATAAGTTTCGTAAACCTTTTGATAATAATTTACCATGTATTATCCCATTATGGTCATTAAGCTCATTAAGGCCCATTAGTGGCCCATTACACTTTTATATAACTTAAGGCCATTTTAAAATGAGTATTAGACTCCAATTTGGTTATTAATCTTAGGCCCAATAATTGCCCAATAGCAATTACAAGTGCAAGTTGGGCTTTTGTGGCCCAAATCCACTTTATATGTATTATGGGTTCTAAAAGCGCCTCAAACGACATCAACTTAATATCTCACGTTGGTCCGGTCTTGGGTTATATAAATATCAGTATACAAATGATTATGCAATTTCCGACAAGTGGGTTATACCACTTCAGTTTGTATAAAAATCATCATATTTTACGTTAATGAAGAATAGTCCATTTATTATAGTTGTTCCGACATGTCTCGTAGATTAGATAATTTCTCCTAAACCATAAATAGTCTAGATGAGTTATTTTAACCAAAATAGTTCTTAACTTACTTAGTTTACTTATTATAAGTCAAATTACCTCTAATTTATACTAATCATATCTCATTTACTCCTTTTATCTCTTAGAAGAGTTGGCTGTTTTTGGCAGCCAAACTCGTTTCCACCATTTTGGTCGCCATTTCCAAACCGTAAGGAACTGGTAAACTATCCAATCGAATCTAGTTCTTCATGATTTTATCTACAACGTTTACTTTTACATATTTAGAGGTCATTATACAACTTTTAAGAGTTTTCGGCCGTGTAAAACTGGTGATCAGATTCGGTATCTTTTTACGGTTTCGGCCATATCTAAATCATCGGGTATCGTCACGGGACGAGCGACCCGGCCAAATCACCAGAAAACATAGGGCCATATCTCTATATTTTTATCTAATACTCATTAACTACTCAATTTCCTAAGACCACACGTTTTAGCCACTGACCTAAACAAGAATTTATAACAATCATATAGGGCTTGTCTAGGCTAGTTATTATACTTTCACAAATCATATACAATATCATCAACCCCTTAATACACTATTACATCATCATTTACAGTAGTAAAAATGATAAATACATATATATATACATATAAATAAATTTACAACAAGAAAGATGAAATCTTACAAAAGGATGAGGAAAAACAACACTTCTTGAAGAACATAACCTCAAGTCCTACGAAAATGATGTTCTGATGATGATCAAGATGAATTTATACCAAGATTTAAGCTATAATATCAAGTTATTAATAGAATCATAAAAGGTAGATAAATAAAGTTAAGCTTGTGGTGTTGGTGGCTTTGTGTTGATTCGGTAAAATGAAGGTACCAAAGAGACGTGTTTCTATTTGTTACAAATGAAAACAAGATTACTAGTATTAAGGATATACATGAAGAGATATCAAGTATATCAGTATGTTAAGACAACACTACACGTGTTATCAAGAAACATATGGATCGGCTATTTGTTAAGTGAGTGAGATTTAATATTTTTTCCCACAATTTGTTAAAGCGGGTATTATCGAAACCCGATATTTTAAAAGTTACGCGATTTGAAAGATACGCTTAAAATACGAAAAATAAACGCTCAATATAACATAAAATGTTTGACATTCGGAGGACATTTATATTTTGATAATTAAACGAGGGTTTATAATTATATAAAACATTAACTCATTATATAAACGAACGACGCTTAAAGGATTAATGTAAATTATCAAGAATTCTCATAAAACGAGAAATTAAAACGACGAGAATAGAAATATTTCTATGTCATAACGAGGATATTCACGATCAATGACAGACATAGACTTTGTCGATAAATAATAAATAAAACTTATTGGATACATTAAAGCCTTAATCTTGCCGTCTAGTCGAGAAATCAATATTGTTCGTCGAACGAACATGACAAATAAAAGTCGATTAATAAATATTGTTCTGAATAATAGAATTAGTATTAGAACTCGGTCTAAATGTTGATTTTAAAGTTCGGGTTATTACATCTGGAGCATGGAGCCGCGCAGGATAAAGTAAAGGCAAAACAAACAATTTCCATTCGATACATTTGACAAATCTTTATTATTTCTTAAGGTTGAACAAACTGGTGGGACCTCTTTTTAGTTAACTCTGATTTTGTCGAATGGTTTATTTTATAAAACGTCTCTTTTGAGGTCGTTTTCTATGACTATGTGTGATGTGCTATGAAGTAGCGCCCCAAAGTGGTATTTCGGTGCGTGGTGATTTGGGGGTGTTACATGTTCAGAAGCAGATAAGAAGGAAAAACCTGATGATGGTAGAGCTGTGTCTGCTGAAGACATAACAAAGAAAAGAGTTGATATGAAAACCCTAAATATTCTGAAACTCTCTTTGGGACAAGAGAACCAGCATAAATACATAGTTTATGAATCTGCTAAGGACCTTTGGGCAGCTCTTGAAGTTGCATATAGTGGCAATGAAGATACTAAGGAAGAGAAGAAGAAGCAACTCATGCATGATTATGCTGTCTTCAACGCTCAACCTAATGAAAAGTTTAGTACTGTGTGAAGCAGATTGCTTGATATTACAAGCAAATTGTCCTTTATGGGGACACAACTTGGTGATGTTGACATTAATGTCACTTTTCTTAAAAGTCTTGGTGAGGCGTGGAAGATTGAGGCAAGATCTATTCTTGCCAATAATACTCACAAAAGTTCCACGTTTGATGATATCTACAACAAACTGAGGTTGTTGGAAGATGAAACTCTTTTGGAGCATTGAAGCAAGTCCACCAACAGTAACATGGCCTTATTTTCTCATAGTGAAGGTCAATTCAATCAGAAGGACTCTTACATGCATCCAGTTACTGGATCATCATGTGTCAACGTTGGAATATGTCCTGTCAACGCCTCATACTCAGACGCTGACACATATAAAAGTGACTCACCAAGAGTTAAACCTGCTGGTTTGGATCTGGATACTGTGTGTGCTTATATTGCTTCTTTGCCCAATGGTTCAGTGATTACATATGAGGACCTTGAGTAGATAAGTGATGAGCACTTGGAAGAGATGGATATTAAGTGGAACATGGCTCTTGCTAGTATAAGAGCAAACTGGTGGAATAGAAGGTTTAAGAAGAAGATTACCTTCAATGCAAAGGACACAGCTGGTTTTGATAAATCCAAAGTTGAGTGCTACATCTGTCATCGTATGGGGCACTTCATGAGGGAATGCAAATCTCCAAGAAGATCTGATGATGGCAAACCCTCAAGTCAAATTGTTAAAGCTCAAGATCCTAAGGCCATGGTTGCAGTAAAAGACATTGATGGTATTGGATGGGACTGGAGCTATTTGGCTAAAGATGGGGAAGAGGATAAAGATTTGGTTGCTGAGATAGAAGAAGAGAGCATGTTCAATATGATCTCATGGCACACTCCTCCTCTTCATCTGATAATGAGGTATACGATGATGCTTTTTGTAGTAAAGGTTTTAGGTTAAATACTGAGAGACTTAACAAACAGGTGTTAAGATTATTAGATGATATGAGTACTGAAACATGCAAATTGTCTAACTATCAAATAGCTCTCACTCAAACTAAGAAGACAGTTTCTGAATACAAGAAAATGGAATTTGACTTAAAAGATAAAATAAATATCTTAAAACATGAGTTGAATGCTAGTAATGATATTAGGAGTATCATGGAAAGGGTTAATGGTGAGTTACAGGTTAAGTTAGATGAGGCCTTTAAGAATAAAGATAATGTTGGCCTTAAAAATCATAGATTTGATAAGGCCACACAAACCCTAGGAGAATGTGTGAGTAAACAAAGGGATCCTAAGGACATGACCAGGATTGGGATGAAAGACTACTCTGTGGTTCCACCACCAGCTGGTGACTTCTATGGTGTCCTACAAAATGACCTATCTTGGACTGGTTTGCCAGAACTCCAAGAAGAGGAATTCATTCCTCCACCAAGAGTTGTTACCCCAGTTGAAGAGTATCAACAGAAGTTGACTGACTTAAATGAATGGAAGAAATCCAATCCTACCTTATTTGTTAAGGGTGGCTTGCTATGTGAAAGTCCTAATGAGTCAACTCCCATTAAGGTTACAAACCCAATCACTGGTAAGGCTGTTGATCTTGGCTCAAACACTGTTAGAAAACCTAGCATTAAGTATGCAGAGATGTATAGGAATACTAGGTCACCTAAGAGCAAAGTTAGCAATGATGGAACAGGCTTCTTCTCTTCTAAACCTAGGATTGTGTATAGAAAAGCCTGTTACACTTGTGGTAGCTTTTCACATTTAGCATATAAGTGTGTCAACGCTCCCAAAGTCAACGTTGTTAGAAAGTCAAACGTTGTCAGACCCAAACCTTGTGCGCAGCCTAGTCTACTAGTTGTTAGACCTGCCCCATTCTTCACTAGAGGGTCTAACACTCATGGACAAAGACAATTTCAAAACACAAATACTTGGTCTAATAGGAAATGGGTTTCTGTAGCAAACCCTAGGTTCAACGCTGACAAGGGTAATTTCAGCATTGACAAGACCAATTCCAACGCTGACAGAAACGTGACCAGACCTAAATATTTGCAACTACAGGGAAAGGGGTCTAAAGTTCTTCAAGCTTAACATGGAGACCAAATAAAGATCAAAACCCTAATGATAATGGGATTTCAATGACCTGCAACAGATTTAATTACATTTCAAAGGTCATTACAAAACCTATTGGGGTTAAGTGGGTATTTCATCCTAAGATGGATGAAAATGGGGTTGTTATGAGAACTAAGTCTTTTCTTATTGAACAACCAGATGAATCCAAGTCTGCTAAGGCTTGGGTTCCCAAAGAAAACTAACTTGTTTTCTTTATGTGCAGGGCATTCAAAAACAGGTCAATGATTATGGATATTGGGATAGTGGATGCTCAAGGCACATGACAGGGAAGGAAGATTATTTGACCAACTTCACTCCCATTAAGGATGGTGATAAGGTTTACTTTGGAGGAGGATATGGCACCATCACAGGCAAAGGAACACTTCTCACCAAGAATTTGCGTTTTGAGAACGTATTTTTGGTAAAGGAACTTGATTGCAATCTTTATAGTGTATCACAAGTTTGTGATAACAAAAATAAAGTTCTGTTTACTGATACTGAATGTTTGGTGTTAAGCAAGGATTACAAGATCCCTGATGAGAAATATATTGACTATAGAACACCTAGGCATAAAGACATATACAATGTGAATCTGAATGGGATTAGAATGAATAACAATATGTCTTGTTTTTATGCTAAAGCTTCAGTATATGAAAGTAATTTATGGCATAGGAGACTAGGGCACATAAACTTTAAAAATATAAACATGCTTGTGAGACTTGGCTTGGTTGATGGTTTGCCTGAGAAGGCCTTCCACAATGACCACTCTTGTGTTGCATTTCTTAAAGGCAAGCAGCACAAGGTCTCATTCAAGTCCAAACAGGTGCACTCTAGTACTAGACCTCTTCACTTGCTTCATATGGATCTATTTGGTCCAACCAATATAGAGAGTTTGAATGGTAAATCATACTGCTTTGTCATCACAGATGACTTCTCTAAGTTTACTTGGACTTTCTTTTTAGCTTTGAAGAGTGATACAGCTGACACTTTAATTGATTTTATCACTCAGATTGAAAAGAAGACTAGAAATGAAGTTAAAATGCTTAGGAGTGATAATGGTTGTGAATTTAGGAATAAAGTGTTAGATGATTTTTGTGCCAGGAAAGGAATTACTAGGCAATTCAGTGTTGCCAGAACGCCACAGCAAAATGGGGTTGCTGAGAGGAAAAATAGAACCCTAATTGAAGCAGCCAGAACCATGTTGGCTGATGCTCATTTTCCTATAGCCTTTTGGGCTGAGGCTATTAATACAGCTTGCTATGTTTAAAATAGAGCATTGGTCAACAAAATACATAACAAAACACCTTATGAGTTACTTTGGGGAAGAAAACCTAATATTGGTTTTCTCAGACCTTTTGGTTGTCATGTAGTAGTTTTAGATACTAGTGATGCCTTAGGTAAATTTAGTGCAAAAGGTGATGAAGACTATTTTATGAGGTATTCAGTGCAGAGCAAGGGATATAGGGTTTATCTTAAAAAGGAAAAACGTATACTTGAAAGAGTACATGTTAGGTTTTTAGAGAATAAACCTAGTGATCCAGAAAGTGGTCCAAATTGGTTGTTTGACTTGGAACCTTTATCTAGGACTTTAAATTATATGCCTGTCACTAATCCAGACATTGTGAAGGTAACTTCAAATGTTGTGGAAGAACAAGTTGTTGATGTTTCAGGTAAACAGGTTCATGAAAAGGTTGGATCACAAGCAGAAAAAGTCATCTCCTATACTAGAATATGTCACAATTCCCATATGGACATATGCTTTTGCTGCTCCTGCTGCTGCTGGAAAAGATAATGGTGGTCCCCAAGTACCACCAGATAACAACATGCATGGTCCTTCGGGCGCTGACAAAGGCAAATCTAGCGCTGGCAAGACCAATTCAGACGTTGATGGCTCAGACGTTGACAACAATAGTTCAAGCGTTGTTAGCCCTCACGCTGACAACCAAGGTTCAGGCGTTGACAACACTTTTGCACATCTTTTCTCTTCTACTTTTGAACAGGGTGAACCTTCCAATTTATATGAAGAGGTTCATCCTCATGTTGATGAAAGAGAGTCTGATGAAGAAGATATTGGCAACTTGGAGAATGAGGTTGAAGACACCAGACTGTTTGAATGAGGAGTTCTCACTTCTACTATGAAGAATCACCCCACTTCTCAAATCATTGGTGATATTATGACTCCTTTTCTAACTAGAAGATCTCATCAAGGTCTTGGTGGTTTTATTGCCAATATACACAAGAAGGTTGATACCCCTCTTGTGCAAGCATGTTTGTTTGCCTGTTTTCTGTCACAACAGGAACCCAAGAAGATATTTGATGCTCTCAAAGAACCAAGTTGGGTGGAAGCAATGCAGGATGAGCTTCACCAATTTGCAATTCAGGATGTTTGGGAGCTGGTTGATTGTCCCAGATATGTCTGACCTATAGGGACAAGATGGGTTCTAAGAAACAAGAGAGATGAAAGAGGTATTGTGTTCAGAAACAAGGCAAGATTAGTGGCTCAGGGATATACACAAGAGGAGGGGATAGACTATGAGGAGGTCTTTGCACCAGTTGCAAGGATTGAAGCTATTAGGATCTTTTTGGCCTATGCATCTTGCATGGGCTTCACTGTCTATCAAATGGATGTCAAAATTGCATTCCTCTATGGAATAATTGTTGAGGAGGTATATGTGATGCAGCCTCCTGGTTTTGAGGATCCAGAGAATCCAGACAAGGTGTATAGAGTCAAGAAGGCTATGTATGGACTTCATCAAGCCCCAAGAGCATGATATGGTACTTTGTCTACTTATTTAGTGGACAATGGATTCAAGAGGGGAACCATAGATCAGACACTATTTACAAAGAAGAAAGGTAAGGATGTGTTGCTTGTTCAGGTCTATGTTGATGACATCATTTTTGGGTCTACTGATCCAAAGATGAGTGAGGATTTCTCCAAGCTTATGACAGAAAAATTCAAGATGAGTGTTATGGGGGAGATGAACTTCTTTCTTGGTTTACAAGTTCGGTAGAAAGAAGATGGTATCTTCATCTCCCAGGATAAGTATGTGGCAGAGATCTTGAAGAAGTTTGGCTTTTCTCCACATGAAAAGAGGGCTACTACTCCAATGGATAGAGAACACCCTTGGGGAAAGATTGGAGATGGGAAAGATGTTGATGTCAGGCACTATAGATCCATGATTGGATCATTGATGTATCTTAGAGCCTCCATACCTGACATCATGTTTGTTGTGTGTGCTTGTGCACGCCATCAAGTGACTCCTAAGGAATGTCACCTTTATGCTGTGAAGAGGATCTTTAGGTACCTAAGATGTTATCCTAGTCTTGGTTTGTGGTACCCAAAGGATTCATGATAGGTTTGAAAACACCCATCCTTTTTACCACTTAATTACAATAATAACCAGGCCAAAACGTGTATTTTATGTCATTTATGTCGGAATTATGCGTGGTTTGTGTTTTTGTTGTGATTTAGGACGAAATTGTGAAAAGGGGAGAAAACACGGGCATTTACGGGCTTTTATTGAAGAAAAAGATGAAAGACGAAGTCAAGAAGTCAAGAGTGCAAATAGAACGGAAATCCAAGACCAATTCTGAAGATTCATCGAAGAAAAAGTCAAAAGACGGAAGTTTACTAAAAACCGAAGAACTCAAGTCTTATTTATTGAAGAATTAAAAGACGAGTTTAAAGAAATCCCGAGCCAAAAGTCATTAAAGTCCAAGATTAACAAAATATTAAGAAGGGAAGGACTTAATTGTGCAATTAAGAAGAAATGAAGGAGGGGAGGAAGCTTCCTAAGCATTCCTTAATCCTCCCCTATATATAGTCATTAGGATTCATCTTTTCATTTGTTGTTGGCTAGAGTGACACTAGTTCTTCCACCTTTTAATTACTTGCTCTTTAAATACATGTCAATTTAAATACTTGTCTTGCACTTTCAATACCTTTTAAATTCCAAGTAAGTGTTCTTTAATTTTCTTGTTTTTATCTCTCATTCTACCTTTCTTTCTATGCTTTAATCTTTGTTTACATGCTTATTGTGTTGCTTATTTGATTAAAGGTTATGTTTTTATGCTTTTGATTGTTTTGGATTATTGATTCTTATAGCTTATTTGTGTTTATCTTCAAATTTCTTAAGTTTTTTATAAAAGTTATTTTTATATAAAAGCTTGTTTTTCGTAAACCTTTTTCATTTCGTGTTTTAAAAGTCTTTAAATTTCAGTTTATTAGCTTTTTCTTTTACGTGTTTTCTAGGATTTTAGGTGTGTGCTTATTTGAGTTATAGCTTATTTGTTTAGCTTATTTTCGGGTCCTTCTACTGTATTCCGACCATACAGGTCGGAAAAGGGTTTATTATTCCGACCATAGCTCCTTGGCTTGGTCGGAAAAGGGTTTATGATATTCCGATTGGAGGGCTTTGGTATTCCGATCAGTGTGATTTTTGGGTATTCCGATTAGGAGTTGTGACAGCATTCCGATTGTGAGTCTGTTCCTCATTCCGATCAGAGGTGTTCGTTTGGTTATTCCGATTAGGATAGGTGACAATATTCTGATTAGGGGTTCCGATCAGCATTGCGACCAGGGTCTATTCCTTATTCTGACGAGATTGTCATTCCTATCAGGGGGTAAGTTAACATTCCGATCAGGGTGAGTTTGGTTATTCCGATCTGAAAAGGTGACAGCATTCCGATCGTGGTGTTTCCGACAACATTCCGATCAGGTGGTAAGTGCATTCCGATCGGAATGTATTCCGATGGTAGGGTTGTTTTCATATTTTGTCTTGTTTAATTTTTAAGTTTACGTTTTGATACTTTGTCAAATTTTAATTCTCGTCACGCTTTAATTTTAACTCGTTTAATCAATTTACTTTCTATCACGTTTTTAAATATTTGCACCCTTTACTTTTAATTAGACTTAGATTTATTTTAACGCCCATTTTATTTTAACGCCTTTTACTTTTACGTCATTTACATTTACGTCTCGCACTTTTAATTTAAAACCAACCAAAAATATTTGTTTTACCAAAATCAGCTGAGTTGTACTTTGAACCGGAAATCAATTCGTTAAGATATCGAGAACTTGAACTTTAATTTTTATACAGGGTGTCAAAAACCCAGTTATCAAATGGCGCCGCTGCCGGCTCTTTTCGTAAAGATTAACGGTTTTCTGTGAGAGACGCGTTGCTTTTTGGGATCCGTTCACTTGTGAGCGTTATTTTCTTGCTTAAAAAATTCAAAAAACCATAAAAATTAAAAATTGATAAAAATCCATAAAAATTAAAATTTTCAAAAATCCAAAAATTTTTATCTTTATTGTGTATATATATTGTCTTTGTGTTTGGTTTCTTTTTCTTTTGCATTTTCAGGTGTATACGTACTAGATCTTCTAATTATCAAGAGCCCAAGACTCGAGAAGATTTAAGTATGTCAGGTGTTAACAACAACAATAATCCACCGCACCTCAATAATAACAACAATGTTCTTCCACACCTGATCTTCGGACAATGGAGGAGCTTTGTCAACCTACCATGTTTGGACGAGGAGGACCGATTGCGTCGATGCAAATCAACGCTCCGGAGTTTTCGTTGAAGCACCACATGATTCAGCAAGTGAAAACAAATCCTTTTAGAGGAATGCCTGATGATGGTGCCAACAAACACCTCGACAAGTTCATTACAATCACCCAAAGCATGAAGTTGACCGGTGCCACAATGGATGTTCTTCGCCTACAACTCTTCCCACATACTTTATCACACCACGCCGAGAAATGGTTTGATCGTCTCCCGAAGAATTCTATTCATACTTGGGATGACATGACTCAACGCTTTTTGTCGCGCTACTTTCCACCATCCATGGTCACGAGCCTTCGCAATCAAATCAGCGGTTTCATGCAAGATCTCGATGAATCTCTTTTTGATGCTTGGGAAAGATATAATGTCTTGATTGATCGTTGTCCAAACCACAACATGCTCCCTGTCACATTGATTGATACTTTCTACAACGGATTGACTTTTCGATATCGTGATACGATTAATGCAGCCACCGGTGGCACATTCATGAAAAGGAGACCCGAGGAGTGTAAAGAGCTAATTGAGAACATGACTACTCATCATAAAAACTGGGATTCCTCCGCTTCTTCAAGGAACAACCCGAGAGTCAATGTCTCTTCTACTTCAGCAAACCCTGATATGACCGAACTCACCCGCATATGACTGAAATGAGCAAAAGTATCTTGCTTCTCGCTTCAAACCAACAACAACAAGTTAAAGCGGTTGCACCTTCTTGTGAAACATGCGGCGGTCCTCACTCATACACCGATTGTCCGTCTACACAAGGAAATCCGGAAAATGTGTATGCAGCTTATGGTAATTATTCAACGGAAAATTACCAAGCTCGACCACAAGGGGATAGAAATTTGTTGAGTTACCGATCAAACAACTACCTTTCACCCGGTTTTTCTCCTCAAAACCAAAACCCCGCCAACAACTACAATAGAAGCAACCAAATCCCACCACGAGCTTCTAATCCTTATCACCCACCCGCTCAACAAGCCCCACCCAATAACCCCGATGTTGAAGCCATCATGAGAACCCAAGGTGAGCAAATCAATAATCTGCAGAGTCAAATTATCAATCTTAAAGGAGATATTACCAAGCAAGGAAATGAGATTAGATCCGAGCTTAGAGATAATATTCAATCCTCCTTCAGTAACCAAACAAATGATTTGAAGAATATGCTTCCTAGTTTCTTGCCCGCCGCTCAACCCTCTTCTTCGAGTTCTCTACCTTCAAACACCGTCACCAATCCGCGAGCGAATGTGAGTGCTATTACTACCCGTAGTGGAGTCACCATCTTAGGACCACCAATCCCGCCCCCATCATCTACACCTCCTCCACCACAATTTATCCCTACTACTCCTACACCTAGTATTAGTGCACCATTACCGTCTCCGCCTCGTCATGACGATGTACCTAGGAAGGACCCTTCAACATCTCAACCTTTACCTGCTACGCCTTCACCTTCACCACCCAAACCTAATATCCCATATCCTTCTCGCTTAGGCGAGACCAAAATGCTAACCAAGGATGACTCTCAAGTGTCGAGCTATGTGAAGATGATCTCTCAAATGAACTTCAACATTAGCTTTCTCGAAGCACTTGTCCACATGCCGAAATTTGTCAAAGCATTCAAGGAATTGCTTAACAAGAAGGAAAAGTTGATTGAGCTCGCCAACACACGCTTAAATGAAAACTGCTATGCAGTTATTCTTAAAGAACTTCCGGAAAAGCTTGGAGATCCCGGTCGTTTTGTGTTGCCTTGCGTTTTCAACAAAACTGAAGAATTTACTGCCCTTGCTGATCTCGGGGTCAGTATTAATTTGATGCCTTTGAGTGTTTGGAAAAGACTATCATTACCTGACCTCACTCCAACAAAGATGACTCTTGAACTTGCAAATCGCACTCTCGCTTACCCCGTTGGAATTGCCGAAGATGTGTTCATAGAAGTTGGCACATTTACTTTCCAGGTCGATTTTGTCGTTGTTGATTATGAAATGGACCCTCGTATTCCTTTAATACTTGGTCGGCCATTCTTGAGAACCGGACGAGCTTTAGTTGATGTTGCCGAAGGTGAGTTAATCTTAAGAGTCGGGAATGATTCACAAGTTTTTAAAATGGGAAAGCTTACAAGTAAATCCTTTGGAGGCCGAGAATCAATGAATATGATTAATGTGCTTGATGATTTTGTCGTCTATAACAATCCTCTATTCGATTCTTCCATTGATAATCCACTTTTTCAAGATGATGTGGATGATTCTTTCTCCAATATGGAACTTTCTCCCATTTATGATTCTCCACCGATCTTTGATGCTTATGATGATGATTCTAGCTCAGATTCGGATGATTATGATGACCTTACCTCCGAGTATCCCGACCTGCCCACGTATGATGATTTCGATGAGGCTGATACTCTTTCGAGCGATTCTTCACATGATGAAGATCCTCCGCCATTACTCGATCCTACTTTGGACGACTACTCATTTGAGGAAGACTTCTCTACGTTTCTCAACACTTACTTCCCTCATGAGAGTGATGCTCCTCCTTTTGATTTTGAAGATTATCATCTTGATCCTACATTGGATTTGAAGAACATTCTTTCAAAGGAGAAGAAACCGATCGACACCAATATCCGCAGCACATATGATTTAACACCTCTTTGTCCCCCTTCTGAGGACGAGGTTATGCTTCTTCGCGGATCTTCTTCACATTCTGCTGAGCCTGAGTGCTATTTTCCCATAAAGGAAAAGGTGTTCGACCCCGGTATCGATATTCTGCAGCCATCTCAGTATCCACCTGATGAAATAAAAGGGAATATCTTTGGAACTTATGGAAATCTGCTTGCACCACTTCACCCTTGCTTCCACCGTGCTCCATCGTTGCTTAAGGGAACCTTGCCTAATCTTATTTGGCTTACCTTGTTCGCCTTAAGAATGTGCTATTTGATGGACGAAAACTATGTCTTTGATCCTGGTGGATATATTTCATGCTTCTTTCTATGATGATCAAGGTCGAGTCAGGCTCACGACTCGGTAATCAAAAATCAAGCGCTTCTTGGGAGGCAACCCATGTATCTATCTTTTCGCTTTCTTTATCCTAAGTGTAGGGGAGACCCGTTGGTTTGCTATTTCCTCTCCTCTCCTCTCTTAATCAGGGATTTGAGCGCTCAATTATCCACTCTTAATGATTCTTGACGACCCGTGATTCCGTGCTCCATTTTCCCTGTTCTATCCTAAACTCTTTTCGATTCACTATTTTATATTTTCTCAATATTTAAATAGGAATCTCTTTAGTTGTCTCTTCCTTAGCGAGATTTAAACAAAGTGCACAATGTCCTAAGTGTAAGGGAGTTTACTCCCACATGCTTAAACGTTGAGGACAATGTTTATGTTAAGTGTAGGGGGGACTTCTATCGAAGTTAAGTGGCCTTTTCCTTGTATTTGTCCTCATTTTAACCGGAAAATCAATTTTTCGACATTTTTCAAAATTTTTGATCTATTTTGGCCTATTAGTTTTGCCCTTTGTATAGTTATTTTCTTTCCTTATTAGAATAAATGCTTAATAAAGTGGTTTAAATTTTCAAAACGTTGTGAATCTTTTGACTCAACCCGAGTTTATTTGTCTAAGTTTACTCTAGCTAGTATCCTTAACGTGTTTAAGTCAAGTTTTGCTAGGCTTTTATATAGGGAGCTATAAAACGCGAAAGTCTTAACTCTCACGGGTTAAGAACAAGAACTTTTCGCAAGTTCCTATAATTGATCCTAGAGAGTCGTTTATCCAGGGAACTTTAAAATGCGATTTCTAAACTTGATAAAGTCTAAGAATTTGCAAGATCCTATAGACGACTCGAAAACCCAAAACTTTGATTTAATAGGCTAAGCATCTACGAGTTTCATTACTTGAGATTTTAAACTGTGGAGAACGAGAGATGATAGAGCCAATTATAAGTTTGGTATTCTTTCGGGAATTTATGTGAGTTAATTATAAGCCTATTCTCCCATCACTTGCTAATAAATTTATCTGCAATAAATAAGGTTGTACGATTTGAAAAGTTACTTAGCTTCTAGCCCAATATCGTTTAAAAGTTGCTCGGTATGGATTAGAGTTCATAGCCAAGGCATAACTTATTAAAGCGGGATGCGAAGATTGGCGAGTCCAAAAAGGTCCTAACAAGACATGAGGGCTATATTTTGTTGCTAAAGATCCAAAGTGATGTGAAGAATCATTTATCAAAAATCAATATGAAGGATCGAGACACACGACGAAAAGCAAAAACTCCCCAAAAGTCATGGAGAAGTGTATCCGAAAAGACCCTAGCAAGGTATGAGGATAAATAGATCCAAGTCATAAAAGGAGGCGGATCGTTGTATATCAAAATCCAAAATAAAGATTGGAGAAAAATGAAGAAGTCGTGGTCCAAGAATGAATCTCTCAAAACTTCAAGTGAAGAAATTCCATTATGAAGAGAAGACCGTTATTTCATGAACGTCTCTCAAGGTTTGAAGTATGAAGTCGCTGCCAAATATCGGTCCGAGAAAGGTCTCAAATCGCGAAGCGAGTTATGCCAAGATATGAACTTTATGAGGTCCCGAGAAGAAGTTTTAAAAGATTTTGTCCTTTAGCTAACTATTGATTAAATCGTTCACTTTATTTTCGGACTAGATAACTATCGAAACAAGTCAAAAATGCATCCTCGTGATCATTCAAGACAATAATAAAATATAAGAGATACACCTAGGAATAAGGGAGTCTAAGTGAATAATTGGCCCACATGAGTTCGTGTTAGTTTGCTAACTTATAATAACAATGATCTCGTTTTTAAGCTTGGTTTGGGGAAAGCGAAAACTTGAGTATGATGATTATTTATGACATTTCCAAAACCCAAGTTATGCTTTTGATTTCTTTACTTTGAATGTTTGTAATTTTCTATCTCTTTAATAAAGGCCAACGTGGATTGATTATGATGAAAAATGTAAACATGCTTTGTATAATTAATGCATTGCATGAGGACATTACAATGGTTAAGTGTAGGGGATTTGATAGGTGTGAAAACACCCATCCTTTTTACCACTTAATTACAATAATAACCGGGCCAAAACGTGTATTTTATGTCATTTATGTCGGAATTATTCGTGGTTTGTGTTTTTGTTGTGATTTAGGACGAAATTGTGAAAAGGGGAGAAAACACGGGTTTACGGGCTTTTATTGAAGAAAAAGATGAAAGACGAAGTCAAGAAGTTAAGAGTGCAAATAGAACGGAAGTCCAAGACCAATTCTGAAGATTCATCGAAGAAAAAGTCAAAAGACGGAAGTTTACTAAAAACCGAAGAACTCAAGTCTTATTTATTGAATAATTAAAAGACGAGTTTAAAGAAATCCCGAGCCAAAAGTCATTAAAGTCCAAGATTAACAAAAGATTAAGAAGGGAAGGACATAATGGTGCAATTAAGAAGAAATGAAGGAGGGGAGGAAGCTTCCTAAGCATTCCTTAATCCTCCCCTATATATAGTCATTAGGATTCATCTTTTCATTTGTTGTTGGCTAAAGTGACACTAGTTCTTCAACCTTTTAATTACTTGCTCTTTAAATACATGTCAATTTAAATACTTGTCTTGCACTTTCAATACCTTTTAAATTCCATGTAAGTGTTCTTTAATTTTCTTGTTTTTATCTCTCATTCTACCTTTCTTTCTATGCTTTAATCTTTATTTACATACTTATTGTGTTGCTTATTTGATTAAAGGTTATGTTTTTATGCTTTTGATTGTTTTGGATTATTGATTCTTATAGCTTATTTGTGTTTATCTTCAAATTTCTTAAGTTTTTTATAAAAGTTATTTTTATATAAAAGTTTGTTTTTCGTAAACCTTTTTCATTCGTGTTTTAAAAGTCTTTAAATTTAAGTTTATTAGCTTTTTCTTATACGTGTTTGCTAGGATTTTAGGTGTGTGCATATTTGAGTTATAGGTTATTTGTTTAGCTTATTTTCGGGTCCTTCTACTGTATTCCGACCATACAGGTCGGAAAAGGGTTTATTATTCCGACCATAGCTCCTTGGCTTGGTCGGAAAAGGGTTTATGATATTCAGATTGGAGGGCTTTGGTATTCCGATCAGTGTGATTTTTGGGTATTCCGATTAGGAGTTGTGACAGCATTCCGATTGTGAGTCCGTTCCTCATTCCGATCAGAGGTGTTTGTTTGGTTATTCCGATTAGGATAGGTGACAATATTCCGATTTGGGGTTCCGATCAGCATTGCGACCAGGGTCCATTCCTTATTCCGACGAGATTGTCATTCCGATCAGGGGGTAAGTTAACATTCCGATCAGGGTGAGTTTGGTTATTCCGATCTGAAAAGGTGACAGCATTCCGATCGTGGTGTTTCCGACAACATTCCGATCAGGTGGTAAGTGCATTCCGATCGGAATGTATTCCGATGGTAGGGTTGTTTTCATATTTTGTCTTGTTTAATTTTTAAGTTTACGTTTTGATACTTTGTCAAATTTTAATTCTCGTCACGCTTTAATTTTAACTCGTTTAATCAATTTACTTTCCGTCATGTTTTTAAATATTTGCACCCTTTACTTTTAATTAGACTTAGATTTATATTAACGCCTATTTTATTTTAACGCCTTTTACTTTTACGTCATTTACATTTACGTCTCGCACTTTTAATTTAAAACCAACCAAAAATATTTGTTTTACCAAAATCAACTGAGTCGTACTTTGAACCGGAAATCAATTCGTTAAGATATCGAGAACTTGAACTTTAATTTTTATACAGGGTGTCAAAAACCCAATTATCAATTCACCATTGGAGCTGATTGCATATTCAGACAGTGACTATTGAGGTGATCAGTTTGATAGAAAATCCATAACTGGTGGATGTCAGTTTCTTGGGAACAGGTTGATATCTTGGCAATGCAAGAAACAAACAGTGGTGGCTAATTCTACAACTGAAGCTGAGTATGTGGCTGCAGTTGCTTGTTGTGGATAAGTTTTGTGGATTCAGAACCAGCTGTTGGACTATGGGTATAATTTCATGCATACCAAGATATTTGTTGACAATAACAGCACTTTATGCATTATTAAGAATCCTGTAAATCATTCTAAAACTAAACACATAGAAATTAGACACCATTTTATAAGAGATTGTTTTGAAAAGGGTTTAATACAACCAGATAGGGTTGACACATAAGAGAATGTGTCAGATTTACTAACTAAACCTTTGATGCTGGAAGGTTTCAATACTTGGTAACAAGTATTGGAATGATCAATCTCACATAATATGTGTTTTGGAATCTTTTTGTAAAAGTATGTACAGGATAATGCATTGTTATTAGTCTTTTAGAGGATTTAGTTTTTCCACTATATTTTTCTAACACTGACAAAGGTTGCTTGAACGCTGATAAGTGTTTTTGTGACGTTGTCAGCAATATATTTGTCTGACGCTGACAAAGCTTCCCTCAACGCTGTCAAGTGTTATCGAGGCGTTGTCAGCAACAATGTTAGTTTTGTGGTTTTCAATCTAAATGTGCAGGAGGTGTTAGCAGTATACCATTGGATACAGATTTGCTTATGGATCATTGGAGAAGAATTTGGACATGTTTTTATTTATGGATGATGGTTGGAATTTTTAATTCCTATCTTGACATAAATTTTTTATGTTCATGCATATTTTTGGCAACATATGTATCATAGTTTAAGGGGAGGTTTTAGGAACCTTTAGGATGTTTGGGTATCCATATGATACTCTTATCACAATTCTAGATTGTGTCCACAGGTGATTATGAGTTAGTTTTACTAAATCATGAGGCACTGTAGCATGCAAAGTTGATATACTATGCATGCTGCCAAGACATTTTTGGCCTAGAATTGGTTGTGATCTGTTGGGAGACTTGGGAATGATTTTGTCATGGGTTTTACCTGGGAGTAACAAGGAATTTTATAAGGTAACTTAGTTGTTAAGAGTTTTGGTTAGCAAGGGACACTAGAGGACTGTTATGTCTATCTTGCATAAGCAAGTGTGCATTACTGGATAGTGTTTGCCGCCCTATAATAATTATCAACTTTTTGGTTATCTTCTCTAGGATAAATTACTTTGTTAAGGTCAATTTTCATTTTTATAACTTTTTATTTTTGGACGTTGACAAGAATTTTTCCAAGCGTTATTGTGACCAATTTAGACGTTGACATGGCTTAGGCAAACGTTGACAAGAAAATAGCCGTTGGGCGTTGATGGGTTATTTTTGACCGTTGACACACAATGGGAACTACCTAGTTGTTACTTTTTGACATATTTTTAGGCCGTAATTTTGGGAGCAGATAACTTTCATTTAATGCATGAGATAAACTTATTCTTTTTCAATATTTTCATGATTACATTTTGAAAATACTTGCCTATTTTTGGGCCAATCACATGCATTTTCTTCTCCTATATATTTGGCTCCTATTTTAAACAGGGTACCTATTCTTCTTGTCTAACACAATTTTCTCCTATAAACTTCATCTTTCTCAATCATTCAAACAGCTTTCAACAATGGCACCAAAGTTTAAACCATCTGATTTGGAATTGGGGTTAAGAAGTCAACACAACATGGTCGCGTATCTTGAAGCTGATGATGCTCTGTTTCCCTAATACACGCAAATGGTGGCGTATTTGAACACATCTCCTTTTAGGTATGCTCTTTCTTATGCACCACTCATTCCTGTCACACATATTAAACAGTTTTGGAACAATGTAAGTTCCTCAAAAGTTAATAGAGTGACTACATTATCTTCTATTGTTCATGGGCGCACATGGGTGGTTACTGAAGCTTTGGTACGCCAAGCTTTGCATCATGATGATGCTGATGGTATAACCACCCTCCCCATTAGTGAAATAGAACAAGGACTAAGGGCATTGGGTTATCCTTTTCCTGCTCAAGGAACTTTAAATAAATATCATAAACAGGAGTTTCCGCCAGCCTGGAAGTACCTAATACATGTCCTCTTACAATGTTTGAGTCCCAAGTGCACTGCACACAATGAGATCAATAGATCTATTGCTAGTGCTATTGTGTGTATTGCTACTGGGCAAAAATTTAATTATTCCAAAATGATTTTTGAGGGCATGTGTAAAAATAAAGGGAACAAAATGACTTTAGCTTATCCCAGATTTTTACAAATGGTTTTTGATGTCCAAGGTTACTGCACAAGGGATCATGATGATTTTTATGAGATCCCTTTGCAAAAGAAAGCAATTTTTATGAAGATGAACTCACCCCCACATCGTGACCTACCCCTAACCCCAGCTATGATTGGTGTCATTGACGCAGCTCAACCGCAACCAGACCCCCAACCCGAAATTGACCCAATACCTGAACCTTTACCTTCACCACAACATATGCAAATTGACCAAGAACCCTTCGACGCTAACACGTTAAATGTTGGCGTTGATGTGCCTATTTCCAACGTTAACACAAATCCTTCACAGACACAAACACCCCTTAACCAACCCACATCCACCCAATCCACATCTTCTTCTCCCCCAACACAATATAGGTTACAAAAACGCCCAAGGACTACTGGAGTGTTCTCATCTAGTGATCCTAGCCATGTAGCAGAGGGAACCACCACCACAAGTGTGGTTGGTGTTATGGATGAGGCTGAGACTATTGGTTCTGGCTTAGAGGCTGGCCAAGACAGTCCTACTATCATTAAGACCTCATCCATGCCCAATGAATCTAACTTGGGAGGTCAAATACCCATTTTAGAAGAGGGCAGATTGGAACCAATGACCCTAATGAAATTGACGGTTGTCTGCATGAGCTTGCAAAAGCAAAATGCAGACTTGGTACAAGTTGTCAGCACACAAGGACTTGAACTCAAGCAATTGAAGGAGAGGATTGTTATCTTGGAGACTGCTAGTACAAGAAGAGAGATGGAGGAATCTTCCAAAGGGGAGGATGAACAAATAAATGTGAGTGATAAGGGCTCTCATGATGGTCAATCTTTGGATGTTGTTGAGGCCCTAACAAGTTTGAAGAAACAGACAGGTTTTGATACGTCTCTAGTCTCTCCTACAAACTTAAATTTATCATTTACAGCCATGTTGGAGGAAATTGCAAAAGGCGCTGAGGCAGGAAATTTGAGCGTTGACAAGGAGAATTTGAACGCTGACATGAGTATCTTGGGCGCTGACAAAGCAGAATTGGACGTTGACAGATCTGCAAATGAGGTTGATGTATTCCAGTCATCATCCATCATCAAAGAGGTTTCTTCACAGGTATTACCATCTACCTTACCAACAGTTGATCCATTAGATAAGGGTAAGGGTATTATGGTAGAAGAAGTTGTTCCAAAGAATGCAGCACAAATTGAATTTGATAGAAGGTTGGCTGCACAAATTGTGGAACAAGAAAGAAAGCAGGTGGGTGAATTACCTTTTGTTGTCACTTCAGAAGAGCAAGAAGGAAGTGATGAAGCTAGTTCAGACTCAAGTGTTATGATCATAGAACAACCAGAAAGACTTGAGTATGGTGATGAGCTGGCCAAGGAGAAATTGAATGAGTTGAAATTGCAGGTTGATTTTGATATGCCAGAGGTGGTTCAGATGTACCATGCTTGGGAAGAAAGGTGTATAGAGAATCCACATTTGACCATTTCAGATCAGATATGGGGTTTGGAGATTCTTCTCAGAGTACAAAAGGATTGCAAGGTCATTCTGAAACACAAAGAAAGCAATGTTCTCTCAAATTTGAAAAAGGATAGAAAGGAGTTGTACTTCATGCTGCTCAGATGTCATGGAACAGGGTGGACTTACAAGAAATTGACTGGATTGACATTTGATGAGTTGGAATGTAGAGCTTATCCCATTTGGGTTAGAGTGCAGGAAGCAAACACTCTAAGACTTCTTTCTGATGAAAGAAAAGAAGAACTTGCAAAGGAAATGGAGCTCAAGAAGGCAATGTTTGTTCCCAAACCAGTGAAAAAGGGAGTTTCTCTTGAGTTTCCCAAAGATATGGATCCATTACATCCAAGTGAAGCTGTCATAAGAAAGAGCCTCAAGCTCTCACCATTAGAAGCTTCAGATATGGTACAAGTGTTACCACTTGATTCCAGAAACCCAATTGTAAGCTATGAAGAAGATGAATGTGGGTTTTGGAAGATTGGCATATATGGAAAAGAAGTTCACACTTTTACCACCCTTATATCTTTGTTTTCAAGTTTTGACAGAGAAGACTTGGTAGACCTATGGAGGTTATTAGAAGCCAAGTATGTGACTGAAGCACCAACTTCAGTCAATGGAATAAAACTGTGGTCAACATTCAAGAGAATGTGTGGACCAATTGATGAAGATCCTGCTATTTGGAAGGATCTTGAAGATGATCTCAGTGGTCTTCAATGGAGGTTGTATTCAGCTGCTGGTGTTTATTATTTGAGTTCTACAAAGTTCGCTGAGTATCTACTTGTGGATGGTCAGTACTTCATGTCCAAGGAAGTCTTGGAGAAGATGAAGAACACTCAGCTGGAAATTGATTATTCAAGTGACGTGGCAAAAGACTTGATCAGATTTATTTATTACCAATATGAGAAGGTTTGTAAGATTCCTCCTAGTCCTTAATGTTTATTCAGAAACTTGATCACTAGTGTAGATATCAAGTTTAGGGGAGGATTATTGGGAATAAATTATAGCCAGTCTACTTGAGCGCTGACAAGAGAAAAACAAGCGTTGACAGGAGTAATACAAACGCTGACAGCTCAAGCGTTGACAAGACAAAGTCAAGCGTTGATACATTAAAGACAAGCACTGATGGAAGGATATACTCTATGCGTTTATTGTATTCTAGATTACTTCTAGTAAAGATAGGAACAACAATGTATTTTCTATATTTATCTTTACCTAGAATAGTTGATACGTAGATTATTGTACAAGGCTTCTTATGTCTATAAAAGAAGACCTTTTAGGTTAATGTTCATATAAGTTTTCATACGTAAACTACTTTCATTGTAAGCAAGTTTGATATCATTAATCAAAGTGAAAGTTTGTTTATATCTTGTGTGTTCTTGTTTAAGTGTTAATTCCGCATAACACCTAGATTGTCATATACATATACAAAGGTTTCTCTAAGTGTATTACTTGATCTAATATCGTATACATAAAGCTAAATCGATCTAAGTTTGGGATCAACATTATATTTTTGCCCAGTGGATAAACAAACAAGAATACAACCAAAAGAATAATTGATTTTATTGAAAGAAGTACACTTGGGACTAAGACATTGCAAAAGGACATGTATCAAGAACTTCCAGGCTGGGGGGAAATTGTTGTTTAGAATATCTATTAATTTTACCCTCAGGGGGAAATTCATAACCCAACCCTCGAAGTCCCTCTTGTAACTGTTCTTGGGGAATGGTAGTCACACCATCAGCATCATCAAGCCTTAAGGCTTGACGAATTAGTGCTTCAGTGACCACCCATTTTACCCCATGTACAGTCCCTAAGAATGTAATCACTCCATCAATTGTTTCAGAACTGGCAGTGTTGCAAAACTGTTTGATGTGTGTGATAGGAATGAGTGGAGCATGATTCAAAGCATACCTTAAGTTAGAAGCCAAGAGATACTCAATCATTCCTGTGTATTGAGGATGATGTGTGCTATCAGCCTCAAGATAGGGGATCATGTTGTGTTGATCCCTAAAGCCCAAAGTAGCACCAATAGGTTTGAATAAAGGAGCCATGAAAACTTGTTTGTGAAAGGTTTAGAAAGTATGAAAGTGATAATGGAAGATTTTGTATAAAGTAGAACACAATCAAGCAAGTTACCATGTTCAAAATACTAAGAGCCGTATATATTGGATGGAAACTAGGACACTATTGGTTGAAATAAGAGGTAAGTTATTCAAAATATAATGATGAAAATCTTGAAAAATAATAACTTATCTCTTAGAAATTAAAGAATTTACCCCATAAAATTACGGCCCAAAATATCACAAAAGTAACAACTAGGTGGGGCCCAGTGTTCTTCAACGGTCAAAATGTTAGTGTCAGCAGGTAACAGCTATATTTTGTCAACATTAAAATTGGTCACGACAACATTTGAAAATTTACTTGTCACCGGGTGAACCACTATGTATCAACGGCTAAAAATAAAAAGTAATAAAATAAAAAGACCCTAACAAAGAGGTTTACCCTAATGAAGATAACTCATACTATGAAAATGACTGTAGTTTAGCAAGCATTGTCCAATCATACACACTTGCATAAGCAAGATAGACATAATTGTCCTCAAGTGTCCCTTGCTAACCAAAGTCCTTAAGAGTGAAGAAATCTCATATAAACCCTTTGTAACTCCCAGGTAAACCCATTTTTATTTACACCAAGTCTCCCAACCAACCAATCCCAATTCTAGGCCAAAAGTCTTGGCAACGTGCATAGTATATCAACTTTGCATGCTACAGTGCCTCAAGAACTAGAAATTCCAACAATTCTTAAAAAGAAAAGCCTTCATTATTTCTAACCCCTTATCACAAGTGGACACAATCTAGAATTGTGATAAGAGCACTCTATGAGTACTCAAATACCTAAAGGTTTCCTAAATGTCCCCTTAAACTTACATAGATTGCAAATAAATAATGATGATAAATTTTTATTTCAAGATAGGAATATAAATATTCCAACCATCATAAATAAAAATTCTTCAAGATATGAAGTCCATAATCAACTTTGTATCCTATTGCACAATGCTCATAAATGTCTGCATGATTAGATCAAAAACCACAAAAACTAACATGGGCTGTCATCGGCCAAAATCCTCTTGTCAGCGGATAAAATGCCTTTGACAGCGTTAGAAAATATAGTGGAAAATCTAATACTTTTACATGAGATAATAACTATGTAGATCCTGTACATATAATAAAATAATCTCAAAAACACATAATTCATGGATTGATCATTCCAATACTTGTGACCAACTACTGGAACCTCCCAACATCAAAAGGTTTAGTTAATAAATCAGCCACATTTTCTTATGTGTCCACTTTATATGGATGTATTAAACCTTTTTCAAAACAATCCCTTATAAAATGATGTCGTATTTCTATGTGTTTAGTTTTAGAATGATGTACAAGATTTTTAATATGCATAAAGTACTGTTATTATCTACAAAAATCTTAGTATGCATAAAATTGTACCCATAAGCCAAAAGCTGATTTTGAATCCATAGCACTTGTGCACAACATGCAGCAGCGGCTACATACTCAGCCTCAGTTGTTGAATTTGCTACCATAGTTTGCTTCTTGCATTGCCAAGATATAAGCCTGCTCCTAAGAAATTGGCATCCACCAGTTGTGTATTTCCTATCATTGTTGTCTTCTCCATAGTCACTGTCTGAATACAATATGAGCTCCAATGGAGAATCTTTAGGGTACCATAATCCCAAAGTAGGATAGCACCTAAGATACCTAAAGATCCTTTTGACAGCATGAAGATGACACTCTTTGGGAGTCACTTGATGACGTGCACATGCACACACAACAAACATGATAGCAGGTCTAGAAGCAGTAAGATACATCAATGATCCAATCATTGACCTATAGTGCCTGACATCAACATACTTTCCATCTCCAATCTCTCCCCAGGGATGTTCCCTATCCATGGGTGTGCTAGCCCGTTTTTCATGAGGGGAAAAGCCAAATTTCTTCAAAATTTCAGCTACATATTTGTCTTGAGAGATGAAGATACATGTTTCTTTTTGTTGACTTGAAGAGCTAGAAAAAAATTCATCTCTCCCATAGCACTCATTTGAAATTTATCAGTCATTTGCTTGGAGAAGTTATCACTCATCCTTTGGTTGGAAGAACCAAAGATAATATCATCAACATAGACATGCACAAGAAGAAAATCCTTCCCTTCTTGTTTTATGAACAACGTTTAATCTATGGTGCCCCTTTGGAAACCATTTTCCACCAAATATACGGAAAGTGTACCATACCAAGCTCTAGGGGCCTGATGAAGACCATACATGGCCTTTTTAACTCTATAAACCTTGTCTGGATGCTCTAAATCTTCAAAACCAGGAGGCTGCATAACATACACTTCCTCTTGAATTATGCCATACAAGAAAGCACTCTTGACATCCATCTGGTAGACTGAGAAACCCATGCAAGAAGCATAGGCTCGGAAAATCCTTATTGCTTTAATTCTGGCAACAGGTTCAAAAACCTCTTCATAGTCAATGCCTTCTTCTTGTGTATAACCTTGAGCAACCAGTCTTGCCTTGTTTCTAATCACAATATCTCTCTCATCTGTCTTGTTTCTTAGAACCCAACATGCTCCAATAGGTCTCACATGCTTGGGACAGTCCACAAGCTCCCAAACATCCTGAATTGCAAACTGGTGAAGCTCATCATGCATTGCTTCAACCCAGCTTGGTTCTTGGAGAGCATCAAAAATTTTCTTGGGCTTACTCTGTGATAGAAATCAAGCAAATAATCATTCTTGAACCAAAGGGGTATCTTCCTTTTGTGTATGTTTGCAATGAATCCTCCTTTAGGATTCCTTGTTCTTCTTGTTTGAACTGGTGTATTGATGGGACCAACGATTTATGTAGGAGAGTGAGCTTTGGACATCTTTGTACGAATTCCTCCCCCAAACAATGTGTTGTCATGTATTGTAGATTACAAATTACCATGATCCTCACCATAATTAGCTTCAGACTCACTTGAACCATGAAACACATTGTAGGCGTTTAAATTTATGACGCTGACATCTTCATTGAGTGTGGAACTTTCACCAAGTTCAGACACATTTTTGTCAGCGGATGAAAGCAATGTGTCAGCGATTGAATTTGGTGTGTCAGCGGCTGAACTACTTTTGTCAGCGGATGAAACACTTTCGCTGAATTTTTCTTCTTGTTGCTTTCACTCCACTTCCCTTTCAGCAGCAGATGACTGAATGAATTCTTCACTCCAAATTGGGAATTCCACAAAAGAATGTGTGGGAGTGACCTCATATTCTTGTGATCCTTGCTCCTTTGTATCCTGTATACCTGCATTATCAACAAAAGTTTCTTCCACAATCTTTGGAGAAGTCTCCAAGACAACTGGATCAGTAACAGGCAAATAATTCATGGACCTAGATAATGGCTCTAAATCAAAAATCCAGTCTGGTCCATTAGCAGGATCACTAGGTTTACTCTCCAAAAAATCAAAATGAGTTTTCTCTGTTATGACTTTATCTCTCTTGTGGTAAACCCTATACCCTTTGCTATTCATAGAATAACCCACAAAATAACCCACATCACCTTTTAAATTAAACTTACATAGGTTGTCACTAGTATTAAAAATCACTACATGACATCCAAAGGGTCTAAGAAAATCTATATTAGGTTTTCTATTCCAAAAGAGCTCATAGGGGGTCTTATTGCGAATCTTGTTGACCAAGGCCCTATTCTGAACATAACAAGCAGTATTCACAGCCTCCGCCCAAAATGCAGTTGGTAACTTAGCATCTGCTAACATGGTCCTAGCTGCCTCAATAAGAGTTCTATTTCTCCTTTCAGCTACACCATTTTGCTGTGGAGTTCTAGCTATGCTAAACTCCCTAGTAATCCCCTTATCCACACAGAAGGCATTTAGTAGGTTATTCCTAAATTCTCCATCATCATCACTTCTAAGAATGTTAACTGTAAACCCTGATTTCTTTTCCATTTGATTAATAAAATTAATTAGGTTTTTGGCAGTATCACTCTTTTTAACTAAGAAGAAAGTCCATGTAAACCTGGAGTGGTCATCAGTGACCACAAAGCAATAAGACTTGCCATTTAAACTTTCTACATTAGTGGATCCAAATAAGTCCATGTGAAGAAGGTGTAGAGGTTTAGAACTAGACTGAACACTCTTAGACTAAAATGAGGAATTGTGTTGTGACAATCTAACATTTTCAGGTAGTGAAATATTTTCTCGTATAATATTTTGAAACTTATTTTTGTGTTGGTTGACGAACTCACAATTTACGGATTTAAATTTGGGCTTACGTGCATAATTTAGCGTCTTTTACGACTAAACCGGAAACCTTAGGATTACGTATTTACGTTTTTGAACTCCGTTTTTGATGAGACAATTTTTATTGGATTCGTTTTGTGACGTTGATTCATAATTTATAAAAACGTTTTTCGTAAAACAACCCGAGGGCACGCAAATCGAGAAAACTAGAATCGAGGAATAACCGTAAATTAGTGAGGTGGGACAAAATACATTATCCCACCCCACTAGCACCATGGGACGGCACAAACAAGACACCACATCAATATGTGGCATCTTGTTAACTTGTTAGCTACAAGTGTAAGACTAATCTTACACTTTAAGCCACTACTAGCTAAAACCATCAAACCTTCAACCACTTCACACATACCATCTTTCTACACATGCAAACAACCTCAAACTCTCTCAAAAAATTCCACCCTTGCCGTCCACTTTGAAGCACAAAACACCCCATTTGATCTTTTCTAGCCATGAAATACATGTTAACTAGCTCTATCATGGAGTTATCTTGAAGCCTTGATCATTTGGTGGCCATATTAACAACAAAGGAGGTGATTTGCTTGTGTCCTAGGGCTGATTTCTCAACTATTGTTCTTGGTGTTTGATGATCTTGGAGTTACTTGTGGTGTTCATCAAGTTCTTGTCTTCCAAAAACAAGAAATACACTTGGTTGGTAAAGAAGATCATCCTCTCCATTTTCTCTTGTTATTTTTGTAAAGAACAAATGTATTTTCATTCTTATTGTATATGTATATGATGTATATATGATGATAAAAATGTTGTGTGGGGATCAAGTGTTGAAAAATATGCTTAAAAAGGTTAATAACCATGAGAAATAAGGCTAAAATCATGCTTATTTAGTTGGCTGTATAAAAACAGTATATAACTAAAACTTGAACTGATAAACTTGCATGGTATGATCCATTTACAGTAAGTACAAGATGTTATACACATGTGAGAGTTGGCCATGCAATGGAATCAATATAATGAGTGAGATATGATCAAAACAAGATGAGAGTGCTAATCTGAATAAGCTGTTTTGTAGGGACTGTTAAGCATAGATAAACTTCAAATGAGCAGTAGCTATAGTAAGTTAAATGTAGCACATAATATGAAGATCATGTCATCCAAAAATGAGCTTCTAATTCATTATAGAACTCTAGATATGGTAAAAATGGTGAACATGAAAATAAAAATCAGATTTTGAGAATTAATGTTTATGATTATTATATAAGCACTCAAATTTTATTGTATAAAATGTAAAATAAAAACCCACTAACTTATGAAACTTATTTATATAAATATTTAAAAGGTTAATTAAATGAATAAATTATATAAACGGTAGTGGAATAATACTTATAAGTAATAAAAACTATAAACTTGATTTTTACGACTTTTTCGGCTATTACTGTAAAATTAACGTTTTTCGCCAAATAAAACTTAGACGATCAAACCCGTCTAATGTAAAGTTTTTAAAAGTCATATACTGATATATAAGTAACTAATACAAGTAAAAACCGATAAAACCCGAACTATAGGACATACGGACATTAACGAGCTAACTAAGCATATTGGACTTATAATTGGACTAAATACGATAAATACTTATAAAAAGAACTTATTGGGCTTAACCCATTTGGGCCCAACATGGAAAGTATATATACTGATTATATAGGTATAAATGGATTAAAACAAGTTAAAGAACTTATACTAAGCTTATTGGACTTAAAATAGGTAAATAGGTAAAACTAGCAAACTAGTAAAAAGTTACCAAAACGTAAACACTAAAATGAGTAAACAAGGATATATAAACCCACTTGATCATCATCATATGTACAAAATCATCATATGTATATTGTTATTTTGATAAAAGTCATTGGACAAGAGTCTAAGACCGATTATTATTTATATAGGTTTCCGTGACCGAAGCACGCCCGTAGCCGATAATCCGCCTTTCATTATCAACGTGAGTTCATAGCCTCGCACTCTTTTAAATGTTTTATAAAATGATTTGTAAACCCGCGAGGGAGATAACATGCTAGATTTTGATAAAAATAGAACACAAGTAGTCCCGATGGTATGCTTAATGATATGGACCCGAAAGATGCTATGACCCTATAAACGAGACTAAAAGGATTACTAGTAGTTAGGTTATGTCACTTAAAGTCCCATTAGCATGAATTGTGAACTACCGGGATTTGGTAGACTCTTATGCATTTGATAGTACTATTTGGGGACGATCACCCCAGTTCGCGCCTTGACGGTTGATCCCCGTCGTACCACATTGATTGGTAAGCGAATTTATGTATGAGAAGATTCCATAGCGTGATTTTTGTGACGACACGCTAACTTAGATGGGCAAATTGTTTGTCGGGTTCGCGGCCCGCTGTTTTCATGGTAAGGTAACAATGTCATGCGGCTAGTAATAACCCAAATCAAATAAAATGTATCCTATAATGTAATCCAATAACGACGCTAATAACGATGAATATATTACCTATTATGGTAATATTGAGGCTACGGTCTCATGGACGGTTTAAGATGTATGCTTGATTTATATATTGCCTGACTAGCAATACGAGGACTTACTTCCGATTTTATACTTGTGTTCTGATTTTAACGATTGTTTTATATAACGGTTTTTATTAAACTCTATGAATTCACTCGGAATTCGCTGATATGATTTTTGCATGTTTTTATCTCAGGTGCTTGAAGGTAATCCGGATGGAGATCGACTCTGATGGCCCACATAATGTTAAAAATGTTCATTCGATCTATGTTTTGTAAACTAAATGACCTGTATAATTTGGGACCTGTTGTACACTTTAAAACTTTTTATCGAATGAATGTATGTTGAACCTTGAACAACCATTTTTAAGTGTTGTCTATGATTGGAGTTATTGTGCTATCCCGTAACACTCTGAAAGACCCTTCCGCTGTACCGATACGAAAATTGAGAGTGTTACTGTTTGGTACCAGAGCTCTCGTTATAGAGAACAAAAGATTTTAAAAAAAACAAGGTTTTGAACAAAACTTTTCAAAATCTTTTGACAATGAACATTTAAGAAAATATTTGAAAAATCTTTTAACTATAACGGTGCCAGTGATCTCCGACGTTACCAACAAGCCCTATTGAGAAGATATATATTTTGATATATATAATTTAATTTATATATATGTATATATCGTGATTTCATCATGTAATTGTTTAACTAGTATGTTATCCTAATATGAGATATATATATAAATGCAGATTGTCATGGCTGACCCTAATATTCCTGTAGAAAACCATGCTATTCCCGAACCTAATGTAGATGATGATCCTTATTTAGACTTAGTAGATTATGATATGGATAATGAGGAGGAACCATTTGAGGATCCCGAGCCCGAGTTAGGACTAGGAGATCAGATTGCCCCTCAGGTTGACTTGGTAGAGAATGAGATTGAGAATGTTGATATAGAGAATGATGATGAGATTGGGTTAGATAATTTAGATGATGAGATTGACGACGAGGATGTCGAGGAGGATGTAGGTATAGACGATGAGGTCGATGATGATGAGGAAGCCGAGCTTATTTATCCTTATGATGTTCCAGAGGGCGAGCCTTTACCCCCACCAGTTTATTTGTCTGATTCTGAGGTTGAGTTACCTAGGGATGAAATGTCTGAATCGTCTGAATCTGATTCTGAATCAGAGGAGGATGAGGATGACAATGCACCAGACGGTACTGATGGTATTGCTACTCGTAGATGTGAGATAGGAGAGTCGTCTAGTGCTCGAGAGGCTACTCATATTGATGGTCTTGCACCATGGGCCTTGACACGTGATCTAGATGCTTCCCGTGTTAAGAGTTGTATGACGGAGATTGGATTAGGTGTTGTTCAGACTCAAGTTGCTTATTTGGAGTCGAAGACTAAGGTTGGTGAGAAAGAGCGAGAATTGCTTAGTTTGGATTTGACTGATGTAGAACGTGGTTTGAATGAAGCTTTTAGGAGGTTATCGGTGTTGGAAAGTGGTGAGTTTGCTGAAATGAAGAGAAAGGTGAATTCTATGGAGATTTGATGAGATGGCATTTATACATGATCTCATCGTTCTTTTCGAGCTTTAAATGCATAAAAATGTCATAATATACCATATATATGCTTGTGTTTGTTTACTTGTGTATTTTAGGTATGGATATCGTGAAAAAGACAAAAGATCACAAGTTACAAGGAAAAACGAACACGAGAAACGAAGCCGTACAAAGAACCGGGCCCTAATCATGGAATACTCAACAAATACCCTTGAAGACTTGAAGACAAACAAGATTGATCCTTATTTATTGAAGAAATGACACTTAAAACCCATGTATATTAATAATTACAAGTTTGGTCCCTTAAGTTTGTCAAAATTACACAAAAGGTCCTTCAACTTTGAAGAAATGGCAAGATTAGTCCCTCAACAATTTCAAATTGTCAATTATGGTCCCTCATCAAGCCAAAGATACATTGAAAACCGTTGAAGATCAAGAATGTCCAAGATCAGTCCTTCAAATATGTAAAAGTGTCAAAAATAACCCTTGAAATACTTTTTAGAAAGTTTTGTGCCAAAATTGCCAAGTCTTGGAAGTTGTTTCAAAGGAAATGGGCGCTGACAGACTTTTAAACACAAGTGACAAAAGAAAGGAAGAAAAAGGGCCAAAGTTGCCAAGTTTAAACAATCAAACCTGAAACACGCGCCAAACACATCCACTCCCCCAATTTCGGATCAAAACTACCACTATTCACCCTTCATCCACCCAGTTTTTACTCCACTTAAACCAAAGGGTAAATCCAAATTACCCACACCCACGTGTGATTGACACATGCAGAATCCCATCCCACACACAAAACCCTCACTCCCACTACTCCCTGGACCCCACACTCAACATTCTCAACCAATGAAAACACAACTTGTCCTTCAAGTAAAATGACGTGGCCAAATCAACAGCCTAGACTCTTTGCTTCATTCCAAAGCCAAAATGAACGTCCAAGATGCATTTGAATAGCTCACACCAAGGATTCGTCTAGAAGGACTTAGGGCATTTAGGGAATTTCACTTCTAGGGTTTGTGAATAGTGATAGCCTTGGCATTTGCCTATATAAAGACTCCTCAACCTGTGAGAGAGCTTTGTTCCAGATTTTAGCTTTTAAATCTTTGTAATTCCTTTTTATGAAATAAAGTTCGAATTTCTTAAAATTTCGAGTTCTAATCTGTTATTTATAAAAGTTTGGTGTTTGATAAGCTAAAATCTGAGTTCCATAATCTTGTTTGAAGGTTTTTGAGGCAAGGTTTTAAGTGATAAAGCTTGTGCATCAAAAATCAGAAAGTTGGCATTATTTTGATCTCACCTTTGTGCTTTGTTCTTCTTAGCAGCTTGGAAGCTGGTACTTGTTCTGCTAGTACCTAAGCTCAAACAATCTAGGGCCTGGATGTAGGTCTTGGAGGTTTGCATCCTTCTCCTTTTTCATTTTCTCTTTTATTTTTCTGAATTTGGTGATTATTGCATGTTTATGCTTGAATCTGTGATATTGTGGTTGATCATTGTTGATTTGGCTTGGTTTGATGTTATTGAGGTGTTATTGATCTGATTTGTGGGTAAAATCTGCATAAGTCTTTGAAAAATTGTGAAAACAAGTTTTAAAAGGGTGTTTGGGATTACTGCATAAGTTAGGATTGTGGTTTGTTAAGTGCTTGTTTTGTGTAAGCAAGTGTTGGTATCTGTTATTTAGGTGTATTTGTTCATCTGTTTGCAGGTTTTGTGGGTTTGAACACATAGATTCATAATTTGGCTATAAAATCTTAAATACTTGGTCAAATTGGCTAGGATTTTGAGGACACCTAGATCTAAGCTTAGGCTAGGGCTAACAAGTGCTAAATCTGAGTTAATCACACCAGGGAAGAAGGATTTGAGGCTTGAAATTGGATCAAGTGTCATGTAGTTCAGCAAAACTTGTCTACATATTGTTCATTGTTCATCAGAAACTTTTTGTGCTTTGATCTTGTTGATTACTTTGATTCAGTGTTTGATTCTTGTTGCTTTGTGTTTGTTCTTAGTTTATATAGCTTGTGTATGCATCTTGTTAAGTTTGGTTGGCTTATTCAGTCTAAATCTGCTTATTAAGTGCTTAACTGCTTATTTCCATATCTGGTGCATATCTGGTGACTGTTTGGCTTATTGTGGCTTATTTTGTGAACCAATTTGTGATTTTATTGTTGCTATTGACTCCTTGTGATTCACTGATCACAAGGGTGCCTTTGTTTCCAATTGAATCAAACCAGAACTCTCAAATAAGCTTGGTCAAATAGTCAAAGCAGTGGGAACTCCTTTCCTGTGCTAGTTGCCACTGATAGTGTAAAATTGGGTTCAGCTTATCAATAAGCTATAATAGCTTATTTTAACCAGCAACAACTTTGTTTTGTAATAGGTGCTCATATATTGACCCATTTGTTCATACTGGAGCATTTGATGGGTTGACTTTAGGGTTTGACTAGAAAACCAAATCCACTGACTAGAAACCAACTCCATTGATTTAGCTTATTGAGTCCATTTGAAATATTTTGCAAGTTGAATCAAGTCCTGAGGTGCCCTAAATCTCTAAAACGACTATTTAGTCTTTTAGTGAGTTTTTACTTTGCTTATTTATGGCTTATTGAGTGAGCTTTTTCAAAATTTCTTTTTACAGATCTCATAAGCATCCCAAAAGAAGGTTGTGTGTCAAATTAGAGCTTATGGCATTAGCTTATGGCTTAATAGGCTGAAAAGCCCAATAAGAATAAGCTGAGTGTTAAATAAGCTGTGATAAGCTCATTTTCAGCTTTTGGGCCTTTAGAGTTTTGTTCTTAGAATTGAATTTTAAGTCAGATAGGGCTTTTCCAAGTCAATTGGGCCAAGTTTGACTTTTTGGGCCCAAAAGCCCAGTTTGGTTGACTGTTTTTGGTTTTGGCGCATTTGAGAGCCCAATAGGGGTAATTTGGTAATTTCACTTTGATTTTCTGATTATTTAGGTTAAAATAAACTAGTTTGCAAGTTTTTAGAATTTTTTTATAATTTTTGGATTTTTAATATTATTTTAATATTATTTTATTATTATTTTTAAAATCTCACATTTTCCAACTTTTTGCATTTTTCTTAGGTTTAATACATTAAAATAGGAATTTAGCAACTTTTAGAATAATTTTATCTCTTTTAGATTAATTTTTATAATTATTTTAAGTTTTAATAGTTTTTAAATCAATTTAAATAGTTTTTATTAGTTTAAAAACTTCTAAAAATAGTTTTAATCTTTTTAGGTCATTTTAGAGGTTTACCAATTGAAAAATCTTTATTTGGTCTTTTTGATAATTTATTTGATTTTTAGGGCTTTAATTAGCATTTAAAAATTGAATATTTAATTATTTAAAAGGTTTGAAAAAGTTTTGATCATTGGTAAACTCTTAGTTTATTTATTTTAATTTTTGGTGAATTTTTGGTAATTTTTAGAATTAATTTTTATTTTTGTGGTTTTTAAGGTTCTACATTTTAACTTTCTAGTAGTGTTTATTTTTATTTTTACGTCTTCGTCATCTTCTTTTCTCATCCCCTTCTAAACCAATCATTAATCACAATCATTTAACGAATTTCTCACACACATATACCTCCTTGGGAAACGAACTTTCATTTCATTAAGGGTCATTAACACTTGATTTTTCCTAAAGTCATTTGTTCAATACTTACCGCTTTTACGCCTTTTCCCTAAAAGGTCGTATTTTTACTCCAATCATTTTGGCGCCGCTGCCGGGGAGGTGTGTCGTGATTAATTTGCATTGTTGTTTTTAATATTAACCAAAATAGTATTTGTATTAGTAGAACTCTACTAATACGTATTATCGGTTTTCTTGGTTTTTCTTGTACAAATATTATTAATATATTGTATTAAGTATCACAATAAATTCACAATATCTCCAAAAGTGTGAAAACACAACCTTAATTAGGATTTCATCACTCAATTATTGTATTCCAATCTCAAACAAAAAGAAAAAGGCAAAAATAGATAAATACTTTCGTGAAGCTCGATTTTAAAAAATACAAACTATAAGGTGGGTATAAGGAGGGTATTATAAAATATACCCTAAGGAAAAAGGCTCTTAAGTGCTTCGCGCCGCCTCGTTTCCCCGCTTGCTTGTGAGTATTTTGAGATTGAAGGCTAATCGAGGGTTTTGCCGCCCAAAGTATTATTACGTATAATATATTTGCTTGGTTTCTTTGTGATTAAACCCTCTTGAACAATTTGGTTTTCACCAAAGTTCTAAAGTCATTCGAAGGCGTTCACTCCACGTGATCGTTTTCATTCCTTTGAGGCTTCTTTAATCAAGAGTTTGATTAGAGGAGAGATTTTGTAGATTGTTGTCTACGAAGATACACCAAATCTAAAAAATTAAATATCATCAAAAACAAAAAACACAAAAAAAAATTGAAAATTCACAAAACACCCAAAAAGAATCTTCTTTGCTCACCTCCCATTCTTCGTGAAGTTTATGATCACTCGTAATCAAGCAAAACGAGCTCGTAAACGTCTTCAAAAGCAAACCAATCAAGAGACGTTGATTGCTGAAGAAGAACCTCCAATTGTTGAACCTATTGTAGAACAAGAAGTCGTCATGGCTAATCGTACTATGATGGAGTTGCTACAAGCACCCACCGAGGGTTTTGGAGAGGCTATTGTGATTCCCGCCATCCTTGCGGAGAATTTCGAGATTAAGACGGGTTTAATGTCTATGTTGCAAGCAAATAAGTTTAGAGGTCACGAGAAAGAAAACCCGCATTACCATATTAGGAATTTTAACCGTCTCACCGCCACTAGCAAGTTTAAGGATGTTCCACATGACGCCATTAAGATGATGTTGTTTCCATACTCGTTAGATGGACCCGCTAAAATTTGGCTTGAGAAAGAACCGCCAAATTCGATTTTGACATGGGCGGATCTCGTTTCTAAGTTTGTGAACAAGTTTTTTCCACCATCTAAAACAACACACTTGAAAAATGAGATTTCACGATTTGTGCAAAGAAATAATGAAAGTTTTTCAATGGCATGGGAATGCTTTAAAGAAATGTTACATGAATGTCCACACCATGATTTTATGGAATTGCATCAAGTTGATACTTTTTATAATGGGCTTAATGATCATGAACGAGATTATTTGAATGCCTCCGCGGGTGGTAATTTTTTGTGCAAGACGACAAATGAGGCTTTACAAATCATCGAGAATAGATCTATGGTTTATAACCCTCGTAACACACCGAGTGTTGCCAATTTGGGTTCGTCATCATCGTCACAATCGTCTCGTAGCATTAATGCCTTACATGATGAAGCTAATGAAGAAAATCGGTTTTTTGATAGATTTGCTAATCTTATGTCCCATTGGAAGGCTCAAGAAGCTTCCAATTCCGCTTCGGTTAAAGCAGTTGCTAAGAGTTGTTTATCTTGTGGGGGAGCTCATGATCTTTCCGAGTGCATTACCGCGGATGGTAACACTTCGAGTGCTTATGTAGCAACGGGAACTTACAACCAAAACGGTCAAGGTTCCCGCCAAAATCAATCTCCACCAAACCAAAATGTTAACAACTATCGAAACAACAACCAAGGTAATTACCAAGGCAATTCACGCAATTACAACAAAGGGAATTATCAAAATGGGAATGGACAAATTTCTAATCAAAACCAAAACCGTGATTTTCAAAACACTACACAAGGTTTTCAAAATGCTCACACTAAAAATTTGCAAGGAGAATTTTTGGATTATGCTAAAGCAAATGATGCTAAATTTCATAACATGCAACGTGAGATGATTAGCTTAAGATCCGAGTTGAAAAACGAGCTAAAAATGAACTTGCTAATGAACTTAAAACTCATGCAAACAAAATGGAAGGAAATGTCCAACGTCTTCAACAAAATCAACAAAAGATGGAATTAGGACAACATGAGATTAAGCAAGAGTTATTAAAAGCGGATGCTAGGCAATCAAAATTTGAGGACCGAATGGCTAAGATGTTTGAAGCAATCATGTGTAAACCCTCTTCCTCGGGTGGTCTTCCTAGTGATACCATTGCAAACCCGAAGGGAGAAATGAAGGTTATTACTACACGAAGTGGTAAAACTTTCAAGGAACCAATCTCTCGTCCAAGTACTTCTACGGAGAAGGAAATTGAGAAAGAACCCGAGGTGATGGTCGAAAAGGAGCACATTACAATCCCACGAAGTACCGCTCATACCACACCTACGGTTGAACCAATACCAATTGTGGAACCCGAGTTTCCAAGGCCGTTGCCTAATGACCAACCCACACCACCTTTACCCTACCCTTCGAGACGAAACAAAGAGAAATTGCAAGAACGTAACAAACAACAAATCGAGCTTTTTATAAAAATGTTTCAACAAGTGCATTTTGATGTGAGTTTAGCCGACGCGTTGTTATATATGCCTCGTTTCGCTTCCACTTTTAAAAGTATGATGAGCGATAAGGAAAAGCTTTCAAAGCTTGCTAATTTTTCTTCGGTTTATCTTAACCGCATACCGGAAAAAGTTGGTGATCCGGAAAGTTTCTCATTCCTTGTGACATACAAGATATGAAAGAATGCCTCGCCTTGGACGATCTTGGTGCGAGCATTAATTTGATGCCATTTTCCATTTGGAAATCGCTTTCGCTTCCGGCTCTCATTCCTTCGAACATGTCCATCGAGATGGCCGATCATTCTACGATTATGGCATGTGGAGTAGCCGAAGATGTTTTCGTGAAAGTGGGGAAGTTCTACTATCCCGTTGATTTTATAGTAGTCGACATCCCCGCGGATCCTCAAGTTCCTCTAATTTTAGGTCGTTCATTTTTAGACACTTCGAGATCGCTTATCGATGTTCATGCAAGAACTATCACTTTGAGATTCAACGAAGAGGAACTTGTTATAAACGCTACTCAAAACTCGAAACCTTCTCATGTTTATGCAATCGCTACCATCAATCACATTGACATCGTTGATGTGGTTTGCGATGAGTTTTCGCAAGAAGTGTTAGGTTTTTCTGATAGCTCGTCAAGTGGCAATCCCACTATTTTCGATCCGATTCTTGCTAATTCCACACCAAATCTCACTCCATTCCAAGGAGGCGATCTCACTTCAAATGAAATCGACAATGTAGATGAGGTGTTGATTAGTGACGATACTTCTATTCCACCATTTCTTTCGCCGATGGAAGTTATGAGTGTTGAACCAAAATCTTCAATCGAGGAACCACCTATCCTTGAATTCAAAGATCTTCCTTCTCACCTTGAATACACATTCTTGGAAGGTGATGACAAGTTGCCGGTTATTATTGCAAAAGGTCTTGCCAATAATGAAAAAACCGAGCTCTTAAAAGTTCTTAAGGCTCATAAAAGGGCAATTGCGTGGAAAATATCCGACATTAAGGGTATTGACCGAAAATTTTGTACTCACAAGATTTTAATGGAGGAGGAGTACAAACCCGCAATTCAAAGTCAAAGAAGGGTGAATCCCAAAATTCACGATGTCATTAAAAAGGAGGTCCTTAAACTCCTTGACGCGGGAATGATTTATCCTATATCCAATAGCCCATGGGTGAGCCCAATCCATTGTGTCCCTAAAAAGGGAGGAATGACCGTTGTGCCTAATGAAAACAACGAGTTAATTCCCACTCGTGTTGTGACCGGTTGGAGGGTGTGTATTGACTACCGAAAGTTAAATGACGCCACTCGTAAAGACCACTTTCCTTTGCCCTTCATGGATCAAATGTTGGAGCGACTTACGGGAAATGAATTCTATTGCTTTTTAGATGGTTTTTCTGGTTATTTTCAAATCCCTATCGACCCTCGTGATCAAGAGAAGACTACTTTTACGTGTCCTTATGGAACGTTCGCTTATCATAGGATGCCTTTCGGACTTTGTAATGAACCCGGTACGTTTCAACGGTGTATAATGGCGATTTTTCACGATATGATCGAGAAGTCGATGGAAGTGTTTATGGATGACTTCTCGGTGTTTGGTAATTCGTTCACGTCATGTTTATCTAATCTCGAGCAAATGTTAAAACGTTGTGAAGAAACCAATCTTGTGCTTAATTGGGAAAAATGTCATTTTATGTGTAAACAAGGAATCGTCTTAGGACATAAAGTGTCGAAGGCGGGGATTGAGGTCGATAAAGCTAAAGTAGACGTCATCGCCAAGTTACCTCATCCCAAAACCGTTAAGGGAGTTAGGAGTTTCCTAGGCCACGCGGGCTTTTATCGTCGTTTCATCAAGGACTTTTCGAAAATCTCTCGTCCTATGACACACCTTCTCGAGAAGGATGCTCCTTTTAACTTCAATGAGGATTGTGTTAGAGCTTTCGAAACACTCAAAAGGAAACTTACCGAAGCTCCCATTCTTGTTGCTCCTAATTGGGAATTACCCTTTGAAATCATGTGCGATGCAAGTGATTATGCTATAGGGGCCGTCTTAGGGCAACGTTATGACAAGCATTTCCGTCCTATCCACTATGCTAGTAAGACGATGACCGAGGCTCAATTAAAGTACACCACAACGGAAAGGAATTCCTTTCCGTGGTCTATGCTTTTGAGAAATTCCGACCTTATCTCGTCTTGACTAAAAGCATCGTGTATACCGACCATTCGGCTATTAAGTATCTCTTAGCTAAGCAAGATGCTAAGCCGAGATTGCTTCGTTGGATGCTCCTCCTCCAAGAATTTGATGTCACCGTGCTTGACAAAAAAGGAGCCGAGAATCTAGCGGCCGATCATCTCTCTCGTCTAGAAGATCCTCACAAAGATGTTTTCGAGAACAAGGAAATCACCGAAACATTTCCTCTTGAGACTCTCGGTGTAGTTAATTCTAAAGACACCATCCCATGGTTTGCCGACATTGCAAATTACCATGCGGGCAATTTCATAATCAAGGGTATGACGACACAACAAAAACAAAAATTCTTTCGTGACGTCAAGTTCTATTTTTGGGACGACCCTTATCTCTTTCGAGTTTATGCGGATCAACTCGTTCGACGTTGTGTTTTTGGTGCCGAAGCCTCTAATATCCTTAGAGCTTGTCACGAGGGACCCACGGGTGGTCACCACGGTGTTAATCTCACGGCTAAGAAAGTGTTTGATGCCGGTTTCTTTTGGCCTTCTATCTATCGTGATGCACACGCACTTGTGAAGTCGTGTGATTCGTGCCAACGTCAAGGAAAATCGTCTCAACGTGATGAAATGCCGCAAAACATAATTCAAGTATGTGAGATTTTAGACATATGGGGAATAGACTTTATGGGGCCGTTCCCATCGTCTCATGGCAACAAATATATCCTCGTCACGGTGGACTACCTTTTTAAGTGGGTGAAGCTAAGGCTTTGCCTACTAATGATGCTCGTGTGGTAGTGAAGTTTTTGAAGCAACTATTCTCTCGGTTCGGAACCCCTCGTGCTATTATAAGCGATCGTGGAACCCATTTTTGTAATGACCAATTCGAAAAGGTTCTAAAGATATATGGAGTTACTCATCGTCTTTCTACGGCTTATCACCCGTAAACGAGTGGGCAAGTCGAGGTTTCGAACCGAGCTTTGAAGAGGATTTTAGAAAGGTCAATTGGAGAAAACCGTGCTTCATGGTCCGACAAACTCGGTGACGCTTTATGGGCCTTTAGGACCGCTTATAAGACACCTATCGGTTGCACTCCTTATAAGTTAGTCTATGGGAAGAATTGTTATTTGCCCATTGAGTTGGAGCACAAGGCATATTGGGCCCTTAAGCATGCAAACTTTGACTTGAAGACCGCGGGAGATCACCGGAAAATACAATTGAATGAATTGGATGAATTAAGCGATAATGCTTATGAAAATTCATTAATTTTTAAAGAAAAGACTAAAAAGTTTCATGATTCAAAGATTAAAAACCGGGTTTTTAACGTTGGTGATCAAGTGTTGCTTTTTAACTCTCGTCTTAAGATATTTTCCGGAAAATTGAAATCTCGTGGGTCGGGTCCGTTCACCATTACACAAGTGTTTCCGTATGGGACCATTGAGCTAGCTCAAGATGATGGTCCTAATTTCAAGGTGAATGGACATAGGCTTAAGCACTACTTTGGTGGGGAAATTCCTTCGATGGTTGCCCTCGACCAAGTCACCTTCCCCAATGATAATTATCATTGAGGGGATCGAGTCGAGCTCATGACTCGGTAATCAAAAACGAGGTGCCTCGTGGGGGAGATCCCATGCTTATCTTTTATGCTCACTATTCACTAATAAGGGGACTTGTACCCTTTAAACTCGTTGTCTCGTGGTTGTTTGTGATTGTGTTATCTAGATCATCATCATCATCTACGATTGAAGACTCTCGTGTTCGTTTACGAGAACCTCCATCGTTTTCTTGAAGAAGTTTTTCACGAATCCATGACATATCCTTTATTGTTCTAACAATTATCTTTTAGCATACTTAATAAACGGCTTTAGATATATTGTTGATCACCCTTTCCATGCTAGATCCTAAGCATTAGACTCTTCGTCTCTAGTATGGGGGTGCTCCACCTTTAAACTCGAAACATTGAGGATAATGTTTACTTTTAGTATGGGGGGTGAATAGGTACTTGCTTTGCTACGCCCTCACGCTTTCCAACTTTCAATGTTTTGTTTTGCTAATTAGGCTAAAAATGGCCAAATTTTAAAAATTTTATTAGTTTTCATAAGTGTTTTTAAGACACGAATGTATATTTTCCGTTGGGTAGAATAAGAGTTAATTTTTGACTTGATGGGCATTTGGAGCCATTTACATTCCTTAACCCGCTCAATTCAAGTTTTGCTAGACTTTTATATAGGGAGCTTTAAAACGCGAAAGTCTTAACTCTTTCGGGTTAAGAACAAGAACTTTTCGCAAGTTCCTATAATTGATCATAGAAAGTCACTTATCAAGTGAACTTTAAAACGCATTCTCTAAGCTTGAAAAAGTCCAAGAAAGTGCAAGATCCTATAGGTGGCTTGAAAACCCAAAACTTTGATTTGATATAGTCTTAATGAAAGCTAATCCAAATTTGGCTTAATTTTGACTTGCATGGCTAAGTATTCACGAGTCTCTTTGATTAGAGGTCTTTATATAGTGAAGAACAAGAGATGATAGAGTTAGACAAGTGATCATGCTAAAAGTAGAACATGAAAATGTTCTTTCAAAAACTCATATGTTTTTAATTGTGGCTTTTTCTTCCCATAAGATCAATGCATTAGGAATAAATCATAATTGCAATAAGTAAGGTCGTACGATTTGAAAGGTTACTTAGCCTCTAGCGCAAGATCGTTTAAAAGTTGCTCGGGGTTGAATAGAGTTCATAGCCAAGGCATAACTTACTGAAGCGGGACGCGAAGATTGGCGATCATCCAAAAAGGCCCTAACAAGTCATGAGGAGCTCTATTTTTGCTAAAGATCCAAAGATGATGTGAAGTATCATTATTCCTAAATCAATATGAAGGATCGAGACACACGACGAAAAGCATTTACTCCCCTAAAGATCATGGAGAAAGTCTATCCAAAAAGACCCTAACAAGGTATGAGGATAAATATATCCAAGTCCGAAAAGGAGGCGGATCGTTGTATATCAAAATCCAAAGTAAAGATTGATGAAAAATGATGAAGTCGTGGTCCAATATTAAGAATCTCTCAAAAACGTCAAGTGAAGAAATTCCAAATATATGAAGAGAAGACCATAATTTCGAGAACGTCTTCCCAAGATTTGAAGTATGAAGTACATGCCAAATATCGGTCCGAGAAAGGTCTCAAATCGTGAAACGAGTTATGCCAAGATATGAACTTAAGGATATACACGAGAAACCGTTTTAAAAGATTTTTTCCTTCGGCTAACTATTGATCAAATCATGCTACTTTGCTTTCGGACTAATAACTACTCAAATAAGTCAATATGAATCACTTGTGATCCATGACAAATAGATAAAAAAATGCTAGTAACCCATTTCCTTTTATAATAACTAGGATTGCGGGGAGAAAAAGTATTACACAATCTGGACGTATGAGTAGTGTTAGAACTGTGATTTGTACCAATAATGATCTCGTTTTTGCACTTAGCATGGAATGTATGACAATCAAGGATGACGATGTTTACTCTAAGGACATTTACTTGTTTCTATTCTTTGACCCTAAAAGTCACTTCTTGTGATGAAAATCATACATTATGTCTTTACACGTCTTCGTAGTATGTTGCAAGTCTTTTTACTCTTCAAATAAAGGTTAATAAAATTGAACTTTGGTGATGCTTAGATACTTTATTCTAGCATTGCGTGAGGGCACGACAATGGCTTAGTATGGGGGAGTGATGAGATGGCATTTATACATGATCTCATCGTTCTTTTCGGGCTTTAAATGCATAAAAATGTCATAATATACCATATATATGCTTGTGTTTGTTTACTTGTGTATTTTAGGTATGGATATCGTGAAAAAGACAAAAGATCACAAGTTACAAGGAAAAACGGACACGAGAAACGAAGCCGTACAAAGAACCGGGCCCTAATCATGGAATACTCAACAAATACCCTTGAAGACTTGAAGATAAACAAGATTGATCCTTATTTATTGAAGAAATGACACTTAAAACCCATGTATATTAATAATTACAAGTTTGGTCCCTTAAGTTTGTCAAAATTACACAAAAGGTCCTTCAACTTTGAAGAAATGGCAAGATTAGTCCCTCAACAATTTCAAATTGTCAATTATGGTCCCTCATCAAGCCAAAGATACATTGAAAACCTTTGAAGATCAAGAATGTCCAAGATCAGTCCTTCAAATATGCAAAAGTGTCAAAAATAACCCTTGAAATACTTTTTAGAAAGTTTTGTGCCAAAATTGCCAAGTCTTGGAAGTTGTTACAAAGGAAATGGGCGCTGACAGACTTTTAAACACAAGTGACAAAAGAAAGGAAGAAAAAGGGGCAAAGTTGTCAAGTTTAAACATTCAAACCTGAAACACGCGCCAAACACATCCACTCCCCCAATTTCGGATCAAAACTACCACTATTCACCCTTCATCCACCCAGTTTTTACTCCACTTAAACCAAAGTGTAAATCCAAATTACCCACACCCACGTGTGATTCACACTTGCAGAATCCCATCCCACACACAAAACCCTCACTCCCACTACTCCCTGGACCCCACACTCAACATTCTCAACCAATGAAAACACAACTTGTCCTTCAAGTAAAATGACGTGGCCAAATCAACAACCTAGACTCTTTGCTTCATTCCAAAACCAAAATGAACGTCCAAGATGCATTTGAACAGCTCACACCAAGGATTCGTCTAGAAGGACTTAGGGCATTTAGGGAATTTCACTTCTAGGGTTTGTTAATAGTGATAGCCTTGCCATTTGCCTATATAAAGACTCCTCAACCTGTGAGAGAGCTTTGTTCCAGATTTTAGCTTTTAAATCTTTGTAATTCCTTTTTATGAAATAAAGTTTGAATTTCTTAAAATTTTGAGTTCTAATCTGTTATTTATAAAAGTTTGGTGTTTGATAAGCTAAAATCTGAGTTCCATAATCTTGTTTGAAGGTTTTTGAGGCAAGGTTTTAAGTGATAAAGCTTGTGCATCAAAAATCAGAAAGTTGGCATTATTTTGATCTCACCTTTGTGGTTTGTTCTTCTTAGCAGCTTAGAAGCTGGTACTTGTTCTGCTAGTACCTAAGCTCAAACAATCCAGGGCCTGGATGTAGGTCTTAGAGGTTTGCATCCTTCTCCCTTTTCAATTTCTCTTTTATTTTTCTGAATTTTGATATTATTGCATGTTTATGCTTGAATCTGTGATATTGTGGTTGATCATTGTTGATTTGGCTTGGTTTGATGTTATTGAGGTGTTATTGATCTGATTTGTGGGTAAAATCTGCATAAGTCTTTGAAAAATTGTGAAAACAAGTTTTAAAAGGGTGTTTGGGATTACTGCATAAGTTAGGATTGTGGTTTGTTAAGTGCTTGTTTTGTGTAAGCAAGTGTTGATATCTGTTATTTAGGTGTATTTGTTCATCTGTTTGCAGGTTTTGTGGGTTTGAACACATAGATTCATAATTTGGCTATAAAATCTTAAATACTTGGTAAAATTGGCTAGGATTTTGAGGACACCTAGATCTAAGCTTAGGCTAGGGCTAACAAGTGCTAAATCTGAGTTAATCACACCAGGGAAGAAGGATTTGAGGCTTGAAATTGGATCAAGTGTCAAGTAGTTCAGCAAAACTTGTCTGCATATTGTTCATTGTTCATCAGAAACTTTTTGTGCTTTGATCTTGTTGATTACTTTGATTTAGTGTTTGATTCTTGTTGCTTTGTGTTTGTTCTTAGTTTATATAGCTTGTGTATGCATCTTGTTATGTTCGGTTGGCTTATTCAGTCTAAATCTGCTTATTAAGTGCTTAACTGCTTATTTCCATATCTGGTGCATATCTGGTGACTGTTTGGCTTATTGTGGCTTATTGTGTGAACCAATTTATGATTTTATTGTTGCTATTGACTCCTTGTGATTCACTGATCACAAGGGTGCCTTTGTTTCCAATTGAATCAAACCAAAACTCTCAAATAAGCTTGGTCAAATAGTCAAAGCAGTGGGAACTCCTTTCCCCTGCTAGTTGCCACTGATAGTGTAAAATTGGGTTCAGCTTATCAATAAGCTATAATAGCTTATTTTAACCAGCAACAACTTTGTTTTTGTAATAGGTGCTCATATTTTGACCCATTTGTTCATACTGGAGCATTTGGTGGGTTGACTTTAGGGTTTGACTAGAAAACCAACTCCATTGACTTTTACATAAGTTCATTTGTGCTTATTTTGGCTTATTGGTTGTGCTTATTGGATTTTTGTTGATTGATTTAGCTTATTGAGTCCATTTGAAATCTTTTTCAAGTTGAATCAAGTCCTGAGGTGCCCTAAATCTCTAAAACGACTATTTTGTATTTTAGTGAATTTTTACTTTGCTTATTTATGGCTTATTGAGTGAGCTTTTTCAAAATTTCTTTTTACAGATCTCATAAGCATCCCAAAAGAAGGCTGTGTGTCAAATTAGAGCTTATGGCATTAGCTTATGGCTTAATGTGATAAGCTTATTTTCAGCTTTTAGGCCTTTAAAGTTTTGTTCTTAGAATTGAATTTTAAGTCAAATAGGGCTTTTCCAAGTCAATTGGGCTAAGTTTGACTTTTTAGGCCCAAAAGCCCAGTTTGGTAAACTGTTTTTGGTTTTGGCCCATTTGAGGGCCCAATAGGGGTAATTTGGTAATTTCACTTTGATTTTCTGATTATTTAGGTTAAAATAAACTAGTTTGCATGTTTTTAGAATTTTTTCATAATTTTTAGATTTTTAATATTATTTTATTATTATTTTATTATTATTTTTAAAATCTCACATTTTCCATATTTTTACATTTTTCTTAGGTTTAATACATTAAAATAGGAATTTAGCAACTTTTAAAATAATTTTATCTCTTTTAAATTAATTTTTATAATTATTTTAAGTTTTAATAGTTTTTAAATCATTTTAAATAGTTTTTATTAGTTTAAAAACTTCTAAAAATAGTTTTTAATCTTTTTAGGTCATTTTAGAGGTTTACCAATTGAAAAATCTTTATTTGGGCTTTTTGATAATTTATTTGATTTTTAGGGCTTTAATTAGCATTTAAAAATTGAATATTTAATTATTTAAAAGGTTTGAAAAAGTTTTGATCATTGGTAAACTCTTAGTTTATTTATTTTAATTTTTGGTGAATTTCTGGTAATTTTTAGAATTAATTTTTATTTTTGTGGTTTTTAAGGTTCTACGTTTTAACTTTCTAGTAGTGTTTATTTTTATTTTTACGTCTTCGTCATCTTCTTTTCTCATCCCCTTCTAAACCAATCATTAATCACAAACATTTAACAAATTTCTCACACACATATACCTCCTTGGGAAACGAACTTTCATTTCATTAAGGGTCATTAACACTTGATTTTTCCTAAAGTCATTTGTTCAATACTTTCCCTATTTACGCTCTTTTCCTAAAGAGTAGTAAAACACTACAATCAAGATTCAGTTGAGTGTAGCTCGTGCGATGCGTGAGAAAGCTGAGAAGGAGTTGAATATATCTGTGGGTTGGAATAGTAGATTTTATGCTGACATGGTTGAAAGAGGAGTGACCCGTAAGCGCCCAACTGACGATGTGTCTAGTGATCGTCCGACAAAGATACAGAAGACGATGGATGATGGACCATCTGGCGGTTCTCAGTAGACCAGTCTGTATTTAGTAGTGACCTTTATATCTTTTGTGCTTTTGTAGCTTTGACTGAACCGACTTGTTAGTAGTAGACATGGCACGAATTTTGAGTGTATATAGTGCTAGAACTTTGATATGGGATGTAACTAAGACAATACTTTTGTTTCAAATCGAATGAAATATGTATCTTGTCTTGAATTCCATACTGTGCCTTATTTGTATCTTGATTATGAATTCAATCCATATTATATGAATCCTTGTTGGGTGAATGCTTAATACTTTGAAATTGTGAAATTATAGAACTATGTCGCCCAAGAAGGCTGTGACTGAGGATGATGTACGTAGGATTATTACGGAGCAAGTTACCGCATCTATGACTGAATTTATGGAAAATGCTAGAAATGAAGCTGGCGGTTGTGGAGCTGGCGGTACTAATGTGAATGTGAATGCTAATAATGTGAATGCTAATTCTGGAGGAAATGTAGGAGGACTTGGAACTAATGCACCTAAAGTTGGTGGCTGTACTTATGTGACGTTCATGAAGTGTGAACCTCTACCTTTTAATGGAACTGAAGGTGCTGTAGGATTAAGCCAGTGGATTGAGAAGATTGAGTCGGTATTTCGGATTAGTAAGTGTAAGGAGGAAGATAAGGTGACTTTTGATATGGCTACTCTTAAAGGTCGTGCGTTGACTTGGTGGAACGGGAGAATTGCTTTCAGGGGTCTTGATTCTGCTAATGTTACTCCTTGGGCTGAAATTAAGAAGTGGATGACTCTGGAGTTTTGTCCCCGTAGTGTGATTATTAGGTTAGAACAAGAGTTGATTCATTTGAGAATGAAAGGTGTGGACATTGATAGTTACACAAACCGATTCCATGAGTTGGCCTTGCTATGTCCTCGATTGGTTGAACCCGAAGAGATCCGAATAGAGCAATATATTAAAGGGTTGACCAGGAATATCCGGGGGACGTGACATCATCTAAACCACTGACCATTGATGATGCTGTTCGAATGGCTTACCAACTCATTGGACAGATAATTCAGGATAGGGAAGATGAAGCCCGTGTTGGTGAGAAAAGAAAGGGTGACGGTGATCGTGTAGATAGAGGTGATAATAGGAAGAATTATAATCGCCGTCAGAACCAGAGAAAGGGGAATGAAAATGCTCTTACCTACAACACACCGCGCAACAATGATAGATGTCCTAAGTGTGGCAACAAGAGGCATGTTGGCGACTGTTGGAAGTGCCGAAATTGCGGAAAGCTTGGACACAAGGTGGAAAGGTGTAAGAAGGGAACCATTTGCTTCAACTGTAATGAAGAAGGTCATAGGAAATCAGAATGCCCCAAGTTGAAAGTGATTGTACCTGGAAGAAACCCCCAGGGTGGTATCTATCAACTTGGAACAATTGAGGTGAAGAAAGAGGATCCGAATGTCGTTACCGGTACGTTTTTACTCAACAATCATTATGCTGTTGCTTTATTCGATTCGGGTGCTGGTAGGAGCTTTGTATCCACTAAATTTAGTGCCCTTATTGACACTGAACCTGTTGAGATAAATACCAGTTACGAGGTGGAATTGGCTAATGGTAAATTAGTAAAAACTAATAAGCTATTAGAAGGATGCTCTCTAAATCTCTTAAACCATTCCTTTCCGATTGATTTGATGTTGATAGAATTAGGTAGTTTTGATATTATTATTGGTATGGATTGGTTGTCGTTGAATAATGCTACTATTTTATGTGGAGAGAAGAAAGTTAAGATTCCTCTTAGGAATAGGACGTTAGTAATTGATGGTAATCGAGGTGAATCCCGTTTGAAAATCGTTTCATGTATTAAAGTCCAATAGTACATCAGGAACGGTTGTGAGTTATTCTTAGCTCAAGTGACCGGGAATGAGAATAGGGAGAAACGATTGGAAGATGTACCTATTATTTGTGAATTTCCTGAGGTATTTCCTAAAGATTTACCCGGACTTCCACCGATAAGGCAAGTAGAGTTTCGAATCGATTTAATTCCTGGTGCTGCACCGGTGGCACATGCGCCTTACCGATTAGCCCCTTCTGAATTAAAGGAGTTATCTGAGCAACTTAAGGAGTTGTCTGATAAAGGTTTTATTCGACCGAGCTCGTCGCCTTGGGGAGCTCTAGTCTTGTTCGTTAAGAAGAAGGATGGATCTTTCCGTATGTGCATTGATTATAGGGAACTGAATAAGTTGACAATTAAAAATCGATATCCTTTACCTAGGATTGATGATTTGCTTGATCAACTGCAAGGATCTAGTGTGTATTCTAAGATAGATTTGCGGTCAGGATATCACCAACTTCGCGTCCGTGAAGAAGATATTCCTATAACTGCCTTTAGAACTCGTTATGGACACTATGAATTTCAAGTAATGCCATTTGGGTTAACTAACGCACCTGCGGTTTTCATGGATTTAATGAATCGAGTGTGCAAGCCCTACTTGGATAAATTTGTGATTGTGTTTATTGACGATATTCTAATCTATTCTAAGACTGAAGATGAGCATAGAGAACATTTAAGGATTGTTTTGAATTTGTTAAAGGATGAAAAGTTGTATGCTAAGTTTTCGAAGTGTGATTTCTGGTTAGATTCTGTGCAATTTCTTGGTCATGTGATTAACAAGGATGGAATTCATGTTGATCCTGCAAAGGTTGAAGCCATTAAGAATTGGTCTGCACCGACAACGCCAACGGAAGTGCGACAATTCTTAGGATTGGCTTCCTATTATAGGCGATTCATTAAAGAATTTTCTTTGATAGCTAAACCCTTTACTAAGCTTACCCAGAAGAATAAACCTTTCGTTTGGGGAAGTGATGAAGATGGAGCATTTCAGACATTGAAGCAAAAATTATGTAGTGCGCCAATCTTATCATTACCCGACGGGAGTGAAGATTTTGTAGTATATTGTGATGCATCTCTTAGAGGCTATGGAGCTGTTTTGATGCAGCGAGAGAAAGTGATAGCTTATGCTTCTAGGCAATTAAGGAAGAGTGAGGAGAATTATACTACTCATGATCTTGAGTTAGGAGCTATAGTCTTTGCTCTTAGGTTGTGGAGACATTCTCTGTATGGCACCAAGTGTACGGTATTCACCGATCACAAAAGCCTACAGTATATTCTCGACCAGAAGGATTTGAACATGAGGCAACGAAGATGGATAGAGTTGTTAAGTGATTATGATTGTGATATAAAATATCACCCAGGAAAAGCCAATGTTGTTGCCGATGCGTTAAGTAGGAAAGATAGAGATCCTATCAGGGTACATTCTCTAGTCTTGACCGTGCACAATAATTTGCCTGAGCAAATTAGAAATGCGCAAATAGAAGCTTGTAAGAAGGAAAATTTTGTTAATGAAGGGTTCCGAGGAGAAGGAGATCCTTTAGAGGTTAGAGCTGATGGAGTGAAATGCTTAAGAGGTCGTATGTGGATACCTAAGTTTGGAGGCTTAAGAGACTTGATTATGTTAGAATCCCATAAATCTAAGTATTCCATTCATCCGGGATCTGATAAGATGTACCATGATTTGAAGAAGTTATACTGGTGGCCGAATATGAAAGCTGACATAGCTATGTATGTTCTTAAATGCTTGACTTGTGCTAGAGTCAAAGCTGAACATCAAAAGCCATCAGGATTACTTCAACAACCAAAGATTCCTGAATGGAAGTGGGAGCGAATTACGATGGACTTTATCACCAAGCTTCCTAGAACATCATCTGGAAACAACTCGATTTGGGTTATTATCGATAGACTGACCAAATCAGCACACTTCATTCCGGTTAAAGAGCAGTTCCCACTGGAGAAGCTGACTCGTATATACCTTGAGAATGTTGTATGCAAGCATGGAGTGCCTGTATCGATCATTTCAGATCGAGATCCTAGATTCGCATCGAATTTTTGGAAATCTCTCCAAAGATCTTTGGGAACAAATCTCGACATGAGCACTGCTTATCACCCCCAGACTGATGGGCAGAGTGAAAGGACGATACAAATACTAGAAGATATGTTGAGAGCTTGTGTGTTAGATTTTGGTAAGAATTGGGATGAACATTTGCTGTTAGCAGAGTTTTCGTATAACAATAGTTACCATTCTAGTATTAAGGCTGCACCGTTTGAAGCTTTGTATGGTAGGAAGTGTAGATCTCCTGTATGTTGGAGTGAAGTTGGGGATACCCAGCTCACGGGACCGGAATTGATCCGGGAGACTACGGAGATGATAGTTCAGATTAAGAATAGGTTGTTGACTGCCCGTAGTAGACAGAAAAGTTACGCGGATGTGCGGCGGAAGCCAATGGAATTTAAAGTGGGTGACCAAGTAATGTTGAAAGTATCGTCATGGAAAGGCGTTATCAGATTTGGAAAGCGAGGGAAATTGAATCCCCGTTATATTGGACCCTTTAAGATTTTATCTAGAGTAGGTCCGGTGGCTTACAAACTAGAGTTACCCCCAGAACTTCATGGTGTTCACAACACATTCCATGTATCTAATCTGAAGAAATGTCTAGCAGTGAGTGATGAGAAAGTTCCATTAGGTAAGGTTCGAATAGATGGGAAGTTGCATTTTATCGAAGAGCCCGTAGAGGTTATGGATCGTGAGGTAAAGCAACTGAAACAAAGTCGGATACCTATTGTCAAGATCCGATGGAATTCAAAGCATGGACCGGAGTATACTTGGGAACGAGAGGATGAAATGTGGAAGAAATATCCGCACCTCTTCGATTTCAATAAGAAACGAACATCCAAATGAAATGGATCACGAGGACGTTGATCCCTTTTAGGAGGAAAAGCTGTGACAATCTAACATTTTCAGGTAGTGAAATATTTTCTCGTATAATATTTTGAAACTTATTTTTGTGTTGGTTGACGAACTCACAATTTACGGATTGAAATTTGGGCTTACGTGCATAATTTAGCGTCTTTTACGACTAAACCGGAAACCTTAGGATTACGTATTTACGTTTTTGAACTCCGTTTTTGATGAGACAATTTTTATTGGATTCGTTTTGTGACGTTGATTCATAATTTATAAAAATGTTTTTCGTAAAACGACCCGAGGGCACGCAAATCGAGAAAAATAGAATCGAGGAATACCCGTAAATTAGTGAGGTGGGACAAAATACATTATCCCACCCCACTAGCACCATGGGACGGCACAAACAAGACACCACATCAATATGTGGCATCTTGTTAACTTGTTAGCTACAATTGTAAGACTAAGCTTACACTTTAAGCCACTACTAGCTAAAACCATCAAACCTTCAACCACTTCACACATACCATCTTTCTACACATACAAACAACCTCAAACTCTCTCAAAAACTCCCACCCTTGCCGTCCACTTTGAAGCACAAAACACCCCATTTGATCTTTTCTAGCCATGAAATACATGTTAACTAGCTCTATCATGGAGTTATCTTGAAGCCTTGATCATTTGGTGGCCATATTAACAACAAAGTAGGTGATTTGCTTGTGTCCTAGGGTTGATTTCTCAACTATTGTTCTTGGTTTTTGATGATCTTGGAGTTACTTGTGGTGTTCATCAAGTTCTTGTCTTCCAAAAACAAGAAATACACTTGGTTGGTAAAGAAGATCATCCTCTCCATCTTCTCTTGTTATTTTTGTAAAGAACAAATGTATTTTCTTTCTTATTGTATATGTATATGATGTATATATGATGATAAAAATGTTGTGTGGGGATCAAGTGTTGATAAATATGCTTAAAAAGGTTAATAACCATGAGAAATAAGGCTAAAATCATGCTTATTTAGTTGGCTGTATAAAAACAGTATATAACTAAAACTTGAACTGATAAACTTGCATGGTATGATCCATTTACAGTAAGTACAAGATGTTATACACATGTGAGAGTTGGCCATGCAATGTAATCAATATAATGAGTGAGATATGATCAAAACAAGATGAGAGTGCTAATCTGAATAAGCTGTTTTGTAGGGATTGTTAAGCATAGATAAACTTAAAATGAGCAGTATCTATATCTAAGTTAAATGTAGCACATAATATGAAGATCATGTCATCCAAAAATGATCTTCTAATTCATTATAGAACTCTAGATATGGTAAAAATGGTGAACATGAAAATAAAAATCAGATTTTGAGAATTAATGTTTATTATTATTATATAAGAACTCAAATTTTATTGTATAAAATGTAAAATAAAAACCCACTAACTTATGAAACTTATTTATATAAAAATGTAAAAGGTTAATTAAATGGATAAATTATATAAATGGTAGTGGAATAATACTTATAAGTAATAAAAACTATAAACTTGATTTTTACGACTTTTTCGGCTATTACCGTAAAATTAACGTTTTTCGCCAAATAAAACTTAGACGATCAAACCCGTCTAATGTAAAGTTTTTAAAAGTCATATACTGATATATATAAGTAACTAATACAAGTAACAACCGATAAAACTTGAACTATAGGACATACGGACATTAACGAGCTAACTAAGCATATTGGACTAATAATTAGACTAAATAAGATAAATACTTATAAAAAGAACTTATAGGGCTTAACCCATTTGGGCCCAACATGGAAAGTATATATACTTATAATATAGGTATAAAATGGATTAAAACAAGTTAAAGAACTTATACTAAGATTATTGGACTTAAAATAGGTAAATAGGTAAAACTAGCAAACTAGTAAAAAGTTACCAAAACGTAAACACTAAAATGAGTAAACAAGGATATATAAACCCACTTGATCATCATCATATGTACAAAATCATCATATGTATATTGTTATTTTGATAAAAGTCATTGGACAATAGTCTAAGACCGATTATTATTTATATAGGTTTCCGTGACCAAAGCACGCCCGTAGCCGATAATCCGCCTTTCATTATCAACGTGAGTTCATAGCCTCGCACTCTTTTAAATGTTTTATAAAATGATTTGTAAACCCGCGAGGGAGATAACATGCTAGATTTTGATAAAAATAGAACACAAGTAGTCCCGATGGTATGCTTAATGATATGGACCCGAAAGATGCTATGACCCTATAAACGAGACTAAAAGGATTATTAGTAGTTAGGTTATGTCACTTAAAGTCCCATTAGCATGAATTGTGAACTACCGGGATTTGGTAGACGCTTATGCATTTGATAGTACTATTTGGGGATGATCACCCCAGTTCACGCCTTGACGGTTGATCCCCGTCGTACCATATTGATTGGTAAGCGAATTTATGTATGAGAAGATTCCATAGCGTGATTTTTGTGACGACACACTAACTTAGATGGGCAAATTGTTTGTCGGGTTCGCGGCCCGCTGTTTTCATAGTAAGGTAACAATGTCATGCGGCTAGTAATAATCCAAATCAAATAAAATGTATCCTATAATGTAATCCAATAACGAAGCTAATAACGATGAATATATTACCTATTATGGTAATATTGAGGCTACGGTCTCATGGACGGTTTAAGATGTATGCTTGATTTATATATTGCCTGACTAGCAATACGAGCACTTAATTCCGATTTTATACTTGTGTTCTGATTTTAACGATTGTTTTATATAACGGTTTTTATTAAACTCTATGAATTCACTCAGCATTCGCTGATATGATTTTTGCATGTTTTTATCTCAGGTGCTTGAAGGTAATCCGGATGGAGATCGACTCTGATGGCCCACATAATATTAAAAATGTTCATTCGATCTATGTTTTGTAAACTAAATGACCTGTATAATTTGGGACCTGTTGTACACTTTAAAACTTTTTATCGAATGAATGTATGTTGAACCTTGAACAACCATTTTTAAGTGTTGTCTATGATTGGAGTTATTGTGCTATCCCGTAACACTCTGAAAGACCCTTCCGCTGTACCGATACGAAAATTGAGAGTGTTACATGTGTTGTTTGCCTTTAAGTCATGCAACACAATTATAATCATTGTGAAATGCTTTTGAGGGTAGTCCTCTCACAAGATCATGTCTCATAAGTCTGTTCATGTTCTTAACATTAATGTGCCCTAACCTTCTGTGCCATAAGTTACTTTCATCTACTGAAGCCTTAGCATATAGACATGACAAGTTATTATTCATCTTAATCCCTTGTAAGTTGACATTGTAAATGTCCTTATGTCTAGGTGTTCTAAACTCTATAACTTATCAGCAGGTATCTCAAAGTCTTTGCTTAAAACCAAACATTCTGTATCAGTAAAAAGAACTTTATTTTTCTTGTCACAAACTTGTGACACACTAAACAAGTTATAGTCAAGTTCCTTTACCAAAAAGAATTCATCAAAATGCTGGTTGTTGGTGATAAGAGTGCCTTTGCCTGATATTATGCTATATCCTCCTCCAAAGTATACTTTGTCACCATCTGAAATAGGAGTAAAGTTTGTCAAGTAGTCCTCCTTTCCACTCATGTGCCTTGAGCATCCAAAATCCCAATATCCATAATCGTTAACCTGCTTTGGAATGCCCTGCACATAAAGAAAACAAATCAGTTTTCTTTGGGAATCCAACCCTGAGTAGACTTGGATCCATTTGGTTGCTCAACAAGAATAGACTTGTTTCTTGTAACAACCCTCTATTCATCCCTTTTAACATTAAACACCAAGTTTGTTCCAACATACTTTTCAAGATATTTAAACCTATTACATGTCATGGAGACACCATTAGAAGTTGATGACTGGTCTTGTTTAGGTCTCCAAGTTAAGTTGGATGATGCCCTAGATCCCTTTCCATTAGGTTGTAAATACTTTTTATTATTGGATCTAACATTGGGTCTGACAGCTGCTAATTGTGGCATTTTCATACCAAACCTAATTTTGTTAGCGGCTAATTTTGCCCTGTCAGCGGATGAATTGTTCCTGTCAGCGTTTGAATTAGGGTTTTCTAGAGGAGCCCACTGTTTTTTATACCAAGTATTTGTCTTTTGGAAGGGTCTTTGTCCTTGGGTGTTAGCTTCCTTAGTGAAATAAGGAACTGGTCTAGTGGCATGTGGTCTAATATGAACATAAGACTTTTGGTTGACCATGGTTGACTTATTGTCAGCGGCTAGTTTGTATCCACTGACACATCTATAAGCCAAATGTGAGAAGCTCCCACATGTATAACAAGCCTTTCTAGACATAACCTTAGGTCTAGGTTCATATAATCCAGTCCCATTAACACTAGCTTGACTTTTTGGTGATCCAGGTTGTCTATACATCTCTGCATACTTAACACGAGATTTGCTTTTAGGTTTTGAGCCTAGGTCAACAAGTTTGCCAATAGTAGGGTTGGTCACAACAATGGGTTTAGGGTCAACTGATTCACTATCAAGAAGTCCACCCTTAACAAAAAGAGAAGGATTGGCCTTCTTCCATTGTTCTAGGTCAGTCACCCTTTGATTGTACTCTTCAACTAGTGAGAGAACACGTGGTGGAGGAGTAAATTCCTCCACTTGGAACTCTGAAATACCAGTCCAAGACAAGTCTTTCTTAAGAACTCCATAAAAGTCAGCTGCTGGAGGTGGAACTACAACGTATTCTTTAGAGTTCATCCCATTCCCAGACATGTCTTTAGGGTTTCTTTGTTCACTTAAGAACTTATCTAGGGTTTGACTAGCTTTTTCAAAATTTTCAATTTTAAACCCTACATTCTCTCTAGCTTGAATGGCCTCATCTAGCTTTAGTTTTATTTCATTATTAGCTTCTATGTAAGAAGCATTTGCTTCATAACTAAGTGATAGATCCCTTTTAAGAACAGTAATTTGATCTTTAAGGTCAAATTCCATTTTCTTATAATCCACAACCATCCTATCAGATTGAGCAAGTCCCCTTTTGTAGTTTGAAATAGTGATATTCAATCCAAGAATATCATATTGTAACTTTAAAATTTCTTTATTAAGTTTATCAGTATTAAGCCTACAACCCTTACTACAAAATGCATAATCATATACCTCATTGTCTGATGAAGAAGAAGATCTGGCCATGAGAGCATATGAACATGCTCTTCATCCCTTTCAGCAACCAATGCTTGATTCTCCACTTCATCCTTGTCCAGATAACTCCAATAAAATCCAACTCCATCAATGCCTTGCATAGCTACCATAGCTTTAGGCTTGGTATCTTCAACCTTGATGATCTGTCTAGAATCCTGTTCACCATCATACCTTTTGGGAGATCTACATTCTCTAGCAAAGTTTCCCATTTTGTGACAGTTGTAACATTCCACTTTGGATTTATCAAATCCAGCTGACTCTTTGCTATTGAAAGTCATCTTTCTTCCCAATCTTTTGTTCCACCTACTGGCTCTTATACTGCTAAGAGCCATGTTCCACTTGATATCCATCTCCTCAAGATCAACATCACTAATTTGCTGAAGATCTTCAAAAGAAATTGATGATCCATTAGGCAAAGAAGCAATATATGCACATACAGTATCCAAATCTATTCCTGCTGGTTTAAGATTTGGTGAAACATGATTGTATGTGTCAGTGTCTGATGAGCTACCGTTAAGAGAAGTTTTTCTGCTGACAAAGCAAGATTTTTTAGCGTCTGAAGTGTCATGGTGGGAAATAAAAGCCATGCTTCCAGAAGGTGTTTTACTTCCTTGTTTAATCAGAACTTCAGGTTCCATGACCTTCAATTGATTGTAGATATCATCAAAGGTCATATTCTTATAAGCTTGTGTGGCCAATATTGCATTGGCATGGATTTCCCAACCATCTCCAAGAGCTCAAAGGAAAGCAGCATTAACATCATCATCTTCAAACTCAGTTTCCATGAAAGCTAGTTTGCTAGTAATGTCTTGAAGACGACTTCTCACTGCACTCAACTTTTCATTAGGTCGAGCTTTAAAAACAGCGAACTCCATTACCAGCTTCTTCTTCCTCTATTTGAGAGTGTCCTCATTACCACCATAGGTGATCTCAAGGGCTTCCCAAAGATCTTTGGAAGATTCATACTTTCTGAATTTGTGCTGGTTTTTGCATCTAAGAGCCAGTTTGAGAATGCTCAATGGCTTCATGTCAAGTCTTCTATCTGCTACCTCTACAGTAGAGGTGACTCTTCCATCTTCAGGTCTAGGAACCAAATCTTCAGGTTTAGCATTGGTTGTTCTCGTACTATTAACAGAGTCTGCAATCTTTTGAGCCTGGTTGAACTTGTTTCCAAGCTCAACAACCGCCCAGAGAACATAGTTGTCCACTTGGAGATATTGCTCAAAGTTAAACTTCCAAATCTCGAAGTTATCAGGGGAAAGCATAGGAATTTTGAGGTTGTGGTTTGAGGAACCAGAACTTTGGTTTTCTGTGGTAGACATGATGATTTTAGGGTTTTTGAAAAATTAGGGTTTTGATGTTCTTCTAATCAAAAGTTTCTCAACAAGCTCTGTTACCACTTGTTGATCCCAAACTTAGATCGATTTAGCTTTGTGTTATCGAGATTGAATCAAGTATAACACGTAAAGAAACTTTATGTTTATAACAACTAAGAGTTATGCGGAATTAACACTTAGAATGAAGAACAAAGCAAAACACAATGTTTACCAAACTTTCACTTGTATTGATTATCAATGAGGTACAATGAAATTATTAAGAACGTCTATCAAACATAAACCTAAAGGCCTCCTTCTATAGAACAAGGAGCCTTGTATAATAATCAAACTTGTCAACTATTCTAGGAAGATATATCAAGATAACTATAAAAAATACAATATACAATGTATATCTTCCTAACATATCAAAACGTGTTGACTAAGTATTCTGCTGTAGCAGGGACTTCTCATGTCAGCGCTTGAAATTCTCTTGTCAGTGTTCATTCTATCAACGCTTGATTTACTCTTGTCAGCGGTTGAAATCCCTTTGTTAGCGGCATAGTGATGTAGCTTAATTTTATTCCCAACAATCGCCTATCTATTCATCGTATAGTTCGTATTTTTCAAAATCGACCTAAAAGAGAGTATTTATCTATTTTTTCCTTTTTCTTTTGTTTTCGATTCGGATACAATAATTGAGTGATGAAATCCCAATTAAGGTTACGTTCTCACGCTTTTGTAGATATTGTGATTTTATTGTGATACGTATACAATTTAGTAATAATATTCACAAAGAAAACAAAAACAGATAATGCGTATGATTAGATTGCTAATCACACAAATACTATTTATGGTTAATATTAAGAACAAAATTGTCCAAATTAATCACAACACACCTCCCCGGCAGTGGCGCCAAAATGATTGTGGTATGTTTAGTCTTTTAGGAAAAAGAACGTAAAAGCGGTAAGTATTAAGTGATGATTTATGAAAATCAACCACTAATGATCCAAAGTAAGTTTGTTTCCCAAGGAGGTAGATTGTGTATGAAAAACTTGTAAATTTTGAATTAATATTGATTAGAAAGAAAAAGGGAAGAAAAGAAAATGACGGATACGATAAAATTAAGCTAAGTCGTAAAAACGTAAAATTGTAAAAAAGTGACAAAAGAAAAACTTGCTCTAAAAATTCCCAAAAAAATTGCAAAAAATTCCTAAAAAAAACTAAGGTTTACAAATGATCAAAACTTTTTGAAAATCTTTAATTAAATAATATTTAATTTTTAAATGCTAATTAAAGCTCTAAAAATCAAATAATTTAACACAAAGCCCAAACAAAGATTTTTCTACTTATAAACCTCACAAATATCTTAATAAAGCTAAAAAGTATTTTTCCAAATTTTTAAACCTAATAAAATCAATTAAAAATAATTAAAAACTAAAATAAAATATTAAAATCCAAAATTTATAAAAATTCTAAAACTTGCAAACTGGTGTATTTTTACCTAAATAATCAGAAAATGAAATTAAAATTACCTAATTACCCCTATTGGGCCCCTAAATGGGCTAAAATGAAAAACAGTCCAAAGTTATTGGGCTTTTCAGCCTAAAAACCAAAAGTTCACAAAAAGCTCTAGAAAGCACAGCCTAACTCAAAATTCAATTTTAAGCAAAAAAGTCTAAAGGCCCAAAAACTGAATATGAGCTTATCACAGCTTATCAGTCAATAAGCTTATCCTTATTGGGCCAATAAGCCCATTAAGCAATAAGTTGATGCCATAAGCTCTGCTTAAACACACAACCTTCTTATGAGATTTTAAACTTATTTGCAAAAAGAAATTCTAAAAAAGACCAAGAAATAAGCCAGAAACTTGCATTAAGCTTTTTCACTAAAAGACAAAATAGTCAGGTTTGAGTTCTACGGGGTTTCAAAAGTTGATTCTTGTTGAAAAAGCTCACAAATAGCTTAATTAAGAATAATCAAAAAAGAAAAATCCCAAAAAGTCTAGTGAAATAAGCCGTAGAAGCCAATAAGCTGGCTAAAAAGCCAAATAAGTTGGTTTGCTAGCAAAAACTTAACCAAATAAGCTGAAACCTTACAGAATTGATACTAAGCTGAGAAAAATGACACCTATTACAAAAGCAAAGTTGTGGCATGTACCAATAAGCTAAATAGAAAAACAAGCCAAATTGAGCTTATTTGACAAAAAGTCAAACTTGATGAAAATTCTTCCAAGTGTTCCAGGGATGTTTATAAGCTTGTTTTAAGACTTTTTGATGAAGGACTGAAGGATAAGTCATTTGAATCAAGCTAACCAGTTGGTTAACTTGATTTTGTTTTGTCACAAATTAGGTCAATAAGCCAGTTGGCTTATCAATCAAGCAAATAAGCAACAAAGACTGAAAACACTTCCACAAGCAGCCAATAAACAGATAACAAGCAACAATATAGCAAGGCAAGCATTAGAATATCAATTGCAAAGCAAAACAAGAGTGGTCAAATTGCTGATGCAATTGATCACCTCAGAAACTTTCAATAAGCTGTAACTCACTCAATAAGCCACCAAATGACTCAACTAAATATTGTACAGATGCACACCACAAGGACTATAATCACACCAATTTACAGCTTCCAATTCAAACAATCAAAGATTTAATCCCTTCTGATGTGTTTGACCAAATTCAAAACACTTAGGCAGATTTTATGAAAACTTGCAAAAACTTTTCCAAACCTTGTGAAACTTATCTAGTGACCAAACCTTGCTTAAAAACACTTGTTGAGTAAAAACCAACCCTAAGAAAAAAGGGCACAAGGCCTTTTGATCCCAAAAATCCCAAACAGCCTTGTTTTTGTACTTTTTCAAAGAAACTTTGTATTTTCAAACACAACCTACTGATTTTATGGTTCAAATATGTAACACCTCATTTTGATAAATGGAATGTCACGCGTGATTATGGCGTGTCATCAAAGCATAGAAGGATAAATGTCTAAACATTACATGACCATAAAGGAAATACCAGAATCAAACATCGGTATCCCAAAAGTAGAACTCGTCACACACAAACATAAATACTGTAAATGAAAGGACTAAACAATGTCCATGGAAATGAGTATCAAAGTATAGAGAAATGAATAAAGTAAAGACGGCTAGGAAGCTTCCAATCCATATGCACGTACGCTTAAAGTCTACGAGCGTCCCTGAGTACCTGCCGTTTTGGGAACATGAAAAGGGAAAACGTCTAAGCAATACGTTCAGTGCACAGATATACAAGTATAGCATGAATAGTATAAGCATATAAACATGAAGCAGCGGAAAAGACTAAGTCCTGGATAACCTAGTTATATCTTAGTAAAACTGGTTTTATAGTTTGAAAAGCCTTATGTTTATCTTGTAAAAACTGTTTAAAATATTAACAATTAGCCAATATAGGTCATGAAATATCAACGTGCATGAATACTTGCAGGGGTGACCTCGTCATGCAAATTAGAGGGGCTGCCTCTAATTTAATATACTGGTTTTGGGTATGAGGGATGCAAGGCACACACCACATTCACACTAAGTAATCTGCTGAAAACATGTAAACTAGGATGCACATTTACGCCCCACTTGATAACATAATAAATGGCCAAAAGCTGAAAGGGACGCCACGAGCTATCACACCGCCGTGGTGAAGTCATAACACTGTTGCCTCCAGTGTTATGGTTATGGTACCTCCATAACTAGGTGAAACTGGTCATGCATGTATATGGCTTTAGGTATTCTAATTTAAACATAAGCAATTCAACAACATATAAAACATATACTGGGGAAAACAGTTGGCTGCATACGGAGAATCCTAATAAGGAAGAATGTCCATGCTGAAAGGACGGAGAATCTGTACCTTGTGTCCAGTGAACGAATAAGACGAATGGAATAGAGTCCTACTTCGGTATCATTAATCCTACATAAATACATACGTGTATAAGTATCTGATTACTGAATACGTACTGAATTTATATCATGTCTTAGCTTGTTTTATATGTTCATGTCATGTTTTACTGATTTAAGTTTAACACTGTGTTTATCATATATTCTGTCTATTCTGATTAAGTATTAGTTGTATTTCATGTATTATTATACTTGTTGTGTAATAATAAGTAACTTTCTAAAAATAGCAGGTTTCCTAAAATAGAAAGTTTCCAAAAATAGAAAGTTACCAAAAATAGAAAGTTTCAAAAAATAAAAAGTTTCCAAAAATAGAAAGTTTCAAAAAATAGAAAGTTTCCAAAAATAGATTTACTGCTTAAAATAGATAAGTTTCTAAAAATAGAAAGTTTCCATAATTAGATATAAATTGGATATTAAGCTAATTATATAAGCTTAAGTGTTTACTGATTAATATTCTATGTCATGTAATTAATAGTATAGTTTATTATTTTTTCATGTGAATTAAATAAACTATAGGTTAAAGTATTTAATTAAATATAACATGATTTAATTAAATAAAGGTAAAAATAAATACTTAGGTTAAAACATGTATTATTATCTATTAATAATATAACATAAGTCATGTAAATTAGTTAATTATAGGTTATGATTATAATAATTAATTAATTATATAGTCTAATTAAATGGAAAAATACTTAGGTTAAAATTCATGTATTAATAATAACATTAATAACCTAAGTCATGTAAATTAAATTAATCATGTTCATGATTTTAATTAATTTAATTTAAGTCTTGTAAAAAAATATAACTTGTAAAAATATCTAACCTTGTAAAAATAACTCATGAATTGGACCGTGTTTTATTCTAAACATGTGTGAACCGGACCCGTGTTTTAACCCATGAACCGAACCCAAATGTACCCTTGGTGGGACCTAGCCGCCGGCTAGCCAAGTTTCCCACCGGCTAGCCGGTGTCCCCTTGCTGTCGTGGCCTACCCGAACATAAAACAAGCCCCGACCGAGGTCGGGGTCTCCCTTCTTGCTGCTGCCGAGACAAACAACCACCAAACCGAGACCATGTGGTCTTGGTGGTGCGAATTAAAGCCAAGCCGAGACCCCCTTGGGGCTCGGTTTAGGCGTCGGCCACAAAACAAACAACCCTTAACCACTAATTAATTATACCCCATGATTAAATAACATGTTTATACTTGTTTTTAATTTGTTATTAAAAACATTCATGATTTTATGTGATAATCAAATCAAAACATAAAAATAAAAAGGTTAGGGTTTATACCGATCACGTGAATCAAAGGATGATGAACACACAACGATCCTTGCAATAAATTGAACACCAAAAATCAACCAATCACACCCTTTGGTGTGTGTATACCCGGCGGCCAAAGAAGGAGAAGAAAAAGGATTAGGGTTTTTCTTGTTTTTAATATTTTTGTGATTATGAAAAATAATCTTTCCCTTAATTCATGTTTAGTAAATTTTGCATGGGCTTGGCCCTTTTCTCTTGTTGTGTACGCGGGTAAGGGGCCCACATGGGGTAACCCGAACATTTTCCGTGTCTAAATAATAAGTGTGTTCTCGTATTCGTGTTTTACGTGATTCAATTAGTTATCGTTCGTGACTTAATATATTTATTCGTGATCGTAATAAATATACATACATACGTAATATTAGCTCGTGATTAATTTACGTTCATGATTTCATGTTCGTATGTCCGTGATTATAATTATTATTGAAATAATTATCGTGTGTTAATACGTTATAAATACTTATCGTGTTATAACACGTACGTAATACTTGTAATTCTTGTTTGTGAAACGTAAACGTGCTATAAAAGGAAAGTTCTAATCATGTACGTACGATCGTAAGGGTACTATTCATGGTAAAAGCATGCTGGTTTTACAACTCTTCCCCCTAAAAAGAATAATTTGTCCCCGAATTATAGATAAAGTAAACTGGAAAAGAAGAACATACCCGAATTCAAAATATGAAATGAGGGTAAGAAGCCCGGATAGACTCCTCTGTTTCCCAAGTGGCCTCCCGCTCGGTATGATCCCTCCAAAGGATTTTTACGAATGGAATCGTCTTCCTTCTCATGACTCGTTCTTGTCTGTCAAGAACTCGTCCGGGTTCTTCTATGAAAGTGAGATCTTCAGGAATCTGTTCCAGTAGATACTGAACCATGTGAAGGGGAAGATACTGGTACCCTCTGAGTAAGGACACATGGAAAATATTGTGAACATGCGAAAGCTGCGGAGGTAACGCTAAACGGTAAGATACTGCACCGACTCGTTCAATGATATAAAACGGTCTGATGAATCGAGGAATGAGCTTCCCTTTTATTCCAAAACATCTAACACCACGTGCCGGCGAAACCTTAAGGAAAACATGATCTCCTACGTTAAAATGTATGTCCCTTGTCTGCATAACTCTTCTGACGTGACCGTGGTTCTTACAGTTTCTGCTTAGCCACTGCGACCTTCTCATTAGTCAACTCTATGATTTCTGGTCCTTCAAGTGTTCGCTCACCAACCTGGTCCCAGCAGATTAGGGCGCGACACTTTCTGCTATACAACATCTCGAAAGGAGCTCACTTGATACTTGCGTGCCAACTGTTGTTGTATGCAAACTCAACCAAACAGATATAATCGTCCCAATCACCCGTCCATTCTAACGCACATGACCTCAACATGTCTTCCAATGTCTGAATCGTTCGCTTTGACTGCCCGTCTATTTGAGGATGAAAAGCCGTGCTAAGATTAAGTTGTGTACCCCAAGCTTTCTGAATACTTCTCTAGAATCGTGAAGTGAATCGGGGATCTCTGTCTAAGACGATGCTGGATGGAGCATCGTGAAGTCTCATGATCTCCCTTCTATAAGTATCGGCGAGTTTACTGACCGAATCTTCCTTGCGGATCGGTAATAAATGAGATGACTTTGTAAGTCGATCAACTATAACCCAAATTGCATCGTGCTTCCTCTTTGTTGGCGGAAGACCAGTAACAAAATCCATGGTGATTTTGTCCCACTTCCACTCTGGAATATCTAACGGTTGAAGAAAACCGCCAGATCGTTGATGCTCAATCTTAACCTGCTGGCAGGTAAGACATTTGGAGACGTAAGTAGCAACATCCTGTTTCATACCACTCCACCAAAAGTACTGCTTGATATCATGGTACATCTTGGTTGAACCAGGATTGATATAAAATGGGGAGCTATGAGCCTCAGTTAACAAGGCTTCCCGGAGTTCTTGATCATCAGGAACACAAAGTCTTGTGCCCTGCCATAAGATACCATCTGAATCTACTCGAAATTATGTCTGCTTCTCCAAATTCTGAATTATCACCCAGATTTCTCCATCATCTTTCTAAGCTTCCTTGATCTTAGAGAGTAACTCGGCTTCTACTCTAAGATTAGCCCAGTAACCGTGTTGTCCACGTACCATGATATCTATGTCTAGTCGCTCCAAGTCTCTTATGATTTCCTCCTCAATCTTAATGCTGTTGATCATTCCGGACTTTTTCCTAAGTGCATCTGCCACTACATTCGCCTTACCAGGATGATACTGCAGATTAATGTCATAATCCTTCAACAGCTCTAACCATCTCCTCTGTCTCATGTTCAATTCATGCTGAGTGAAGATATACTTCAAGCTCTTGTGGTCCGTGAAAATGTCACATGATTCTCCATACAAGTAGTTCCTCCATATCTTCAATGCAAGCACGATTGCTGCAAGTTCCAAGTCATGCGTAGGGTAATTTTCCTCATAAACCTTAAGCTGTCGTGAAGCGTACGCGATCACTTTCCCATGTTGCATGAGAACACAACCAAGTCCCTTCCCCGATGCATCACTGTAGATTTGAAATCCACCCATACCAGATGGGAGAGTAAGAATAGGTGCAGATACTAACTTCTGCTTCAGGTCTTCAAAGCTCTTCTCTCGTTCTTCATTCCAGACAAATTTCTCCCCTTTCCGCATCAGTTTGGTCAATGGTAGTGCTAAGCGGGAAAAGTTCTCCACGAACCTACGGTTATAACCATCTAAGCGTAGGAAACTTTGGACTTCAGTCGTTGATGTCAGCCTCGGCCACTTGGTAATAGCCTCAACCTTCGCTGGATCCATAGTGATCCCTTCTGCTGATACAATGTGACCTAAAAATGCCACCTTGTCTAACCAGAACTCACACTTGGAGAATTTAGCATACATCTGCTTCTGGCGAAGAATCTGTAGTACTGTACAAAGATGGTCTTCGTGTTCCCCCTTGGACATAGAGAAAATCAGGATGTCATCGATGAAGACAATCATGAACTTGTCCATAAATTCATGGAAGATTCTGTTCATCAAATCCATGAACACTGCTGGAGCATTGGTAAGGCCAAATGGCATGACTACAAATTCGTAGTGGTCATAGCGTGTACGGAAAGCAGTCTTGGTGATGTCCTGCTCCTTAACCCGTAGCTGATGATAGCCTGACCTTATATCAATCTTGGAGAAATGTTTGGCCCCTTGGAGTTGGTCAAACAGATCGTCTATACGTGGTAGTGGATACCTATTCCTGATGGTAATCTTGTTGAGCTCGCGATAGTCAATGCAAAGACGCATACTGTCGTCCTTCTACTTAACGAATAAGACCGGTGCGCCCCATAGAGATGCGCTCGGTCGAATAAAACCTCGTTCCAGAAGTTGTTGCAATTGATCCTTCAACTCCTTCAACTCTATGGGAGCCATGCGATAAGGAGCCTTGGAAATCGGCTCAGCTCCTGGGATGAGCTCGATATTAAATTCTACTTCACGTGCAGGCAGTATGCCCGGAAGTTCTTCTGGAAATACATCTGGAAATTCTGACACTATCGGCTGATTCTTAATTGATGAGCATCCATGACATGAATGGTAGCTAGATAACCCTCGCAACCATGTGAAAGTAGTGCACGTGTTTGCAGGGTTGATATGATTTGTACAGACCTGCCGGGTACGAACCCTTTGTGAATGTACTCTGGCGCATTAACATCACCGAATATGACTCGATATGAATGGCAGTCTATGGTAGCATGATGCTTGGATAGCCAATCCATGCCCAAAATCATGTCAAAATCATTCATGTCCAGCGGAAGTGCGTCAACAGGACGAACCTTGTCATCAAACTCTAGGGGGAGGCTCTTGTACACATGTGTTATGCGTATAGAGTCTCTCAAAGGCGTGGAAATACTCAATATATTCTCTAGTGGCATGGGGAGTATCCTAACATTCTTGGCATAAGAAGTAGAAATGATCGAGTAAGTAGCACCCGTATCAAACAGAACACATGCAGCTTGACCATACATATACAAGATTCCAGTTATGGTACCTGTAGACTTGCTGGCCTGATCGCGAGATGTTGTGTAAACGCGTCCAGTAATAGGAGGTGGCTTGGTATCAACATGTCCCGATGTACCCTCCATCTCGCCCTTGCGGCAATCCTTCATGCGATGGACAGGAAGACCACACTTGAAGCATGCGTCACTGTCGCGGCGACATGGCCCTGGGTGCCTATGGTGGCAAGTAGAGCAAAGAGGATGAGTATATCCTCCAGCAGGTGTCCTGACTGGCTGAGAACCTCATAAAAACACTATACATGAGACATGAAAATAGGTACAAAGGACAATGCAAATAATCGTAAGATTGAATACCAGTGATAGCTGGACGGTTAGGCTGTGAACCTCTCTGGTTCTGGTCTCTACCGTTACCATGGTTCCTGGTAGAATATTTGCTAATGTGTCAGAATTAAGAATCATAACATGTAATCATAAGAAAATGTGTAAGTATCAAGACCTGCTGCTGTTGGAGTGTCCAGCGTTGTTACGGTAATTATCATTACCGCCACGTTTATCCGTAGCAGAACGGTCGTGCGTCTGACCGTTTCCCTTGGGTTGATTAGGCTGTTGCTGAGTAGCCGGCTGAGACCGGTCCCCAGTCTTCTGCCTGGAAGATACAATTTAAAGAGATGAAATATTGACATATACTGAAAGAATATGGATTGGTCACCACTTGAATACGAATGTTTACCTCTTATCGGGTCTCTCTGCTTCCCCGAACTCATCTCTCTCCTGCAGCATCTCCAGCTTACGTGCTGCATAGGCCACTGGTGCTACCGTGTTGAACGTAGCACACACCAAGTTGTTTGCGACCGATGTACGAAGAGCCCACCTGAAGTGGTGTGCTTGCTCTTCAGGAGTACCTGCTGCTGCACCAAGGAAACCAGCTAAGCGAAGAAAGTGTTGCATGAACTCGTTGCTATTCTCCCCAGCTCTCTGTCGGATCTCATGGTACTCTCTCTTCATCTTGTCTTGCTCAGCCTTGGGAAAGAACTGCTCCATCACCCTATCCCTGAACTGAGCCTATGTCATACCAGCCACCCAATCATCACCTCCCTCAGACTGCTTCAGTGCTTTCCACCATGCTAACACATCACCTTCGAACCGGTAGCATGCCAACCTCGACTTGAAAACGGGGTCACAGCCTATAGCATCGAAGATCTTCTTAATGTGAGCCAACCAACTTTCAGCTTCACTGGGGTTATCTATTCTCTCGAAAGCTCGAGGACGGAGCTTATTGAATCTCTCCAGCCATGTAGCCAATGTTTCTGGAGGAGGAGGTACTGGGTTCTGATTGTTTGCAGCTTGAACCTCAGCCCTGATGTCGTTCCTCAGTTGAGGAAGCAAAGCTTGCATTGCAGCTTGGATTGTTGCATTGAGTTGTACCTGCTCGCGTGTGAGAACCATCTGACAGTACAACATAAAATACATGATTAAACTGATCAAAACATAAACTATATACATGAAAAAAAATTATACCAATAAATCAAGAGAAAAATTTTATGCAGGAAAACTAGTACATGAATGCATGATGCAGTTTTTTTGAAACTTTTGTATGCGCGAGAGTGAACGCCTATGGTCAGTTCACCCAAAAAAAAAGACATGGCGAGGGGACGCCTATGGGTCGGTCCCAAATTTAAAAGTTTCGATAAAACACATGCGACTAAATATAGCCAGTCGTGTACCAACCATTATTTAGTCATAAACCTGCGACAATGACATATATATGTATGCATGAAAATGATGAATGCTTGTAAACCGACTGTCAGTTCTAGGAAGACCATAGTGACTACCCACTAATCACAGGTCTTGTTTTGAGGGCCTACAGGTTGAAGCCTTGGCTCTGATACCATAATTGTAACACCCCATTTTTATAAATGGAATGTCACGCGTTATTATGGCGTGTCATCGAAGCATACAAGGATAAATTTCTAAACATTACATGATGGTACAATGGTTTTTGTGTGGGTCAGATTTGTTCTCGGTATATCCTCGAATTGATCACAGCTCAAAGTGGAATGATTGTTCTTGGTGACAAATAAGGGGTTTGGTTTTCTATTCTACTAAAAAGGTGAATGCATGAAGTAAATAAAGATTTAAACAAAAACAATTACTTAAATAAAACTTGAAGTTAAATTAAACAGTGAAACAAACTTACTGAAAATATGCTCTATTCGTAATATACGACCATGCGGAATAATGGGCTATGCAGGAAGTTTCGACTATGCGGAATAAAAGGGTTATGCGGAAAAATAACTCTATGCGGAATAAAGGAAAGAAAACCCTATGGGGAATAATCTATCTCTTCGGAATAAAATGAGTCTATGCGGAATATCGATGCTTATTCGGAATGTTGGGTTATGCGGAATAACTACGACCATGCGGAATATTTAAGGCTACTCGGAATAATTGATTATGCGGAATAAAAGGCCTATTCGGAATATACAAAATATTCTGAATAAAGGAGACTTAGGCAGACTATCCGGAATATACAAAATATTCCGAATAAAGGAAAAAGTAAGCAGGCTATTCGGAATATGAAAATATTCCGAATAAGAGGCAAATAAATAAGACTATCCGGAATAAACTGGGCGAAGAACAGTAACAGAAACTCAAAAACAGGGGAACACGAATTTAATGCAAATCGAGCCAAATAAACAAAAAGCTTTAACCAAATTAACCCATAATCATCTATTAACCATAAGAATTAAATCCCAATCATAAAAACACAAATTCAACAACTTTTTAAGATCAAAACTCAACTAAATTAGAACTTAAGAACTTTGAATAAAAGAGAAGATGAACAAGATGAATGAAAGGATTTGTATTAAAATATTAATGTTAAACAAAACAAAGGTAAAGATTAAAGCTACAAGATTGTAAACACAAGAATCAAAATCACCAAACACCCTATTGGTGTTGGTGAAGCTACGAACCAAAAAGAAGAAAAACTGGAAAACTAAACTAACTCCCTAAAAAGTGTGAGGGGAGTCTTTATATAGTCCTAGTGGTTGGTTGGTGAGTGGGCTTTCTCCCTTTCTTCTTGTCTTCTCGTCTTTTCAGAAAAGTTGATGTTTTCGATTCTGATTCAGGATTTGTCGACGATTAAATCCAACTCGTCTTCTAATTTCTTCGTTTAATAGACTTGAGTTTCTTCGTCATGTGTAAATCTTCCATATTTGGTCCTTTTCTTCGATAAATCTTCAAATAGGCACAATGACTTCAAATCTTTTGCATCTCTTGGACAATAGACTTCGTCTTCAGTCTTTTTCTTCGATAAAACCCATGCAATCCCATGTTTTCTTCAATATTCATCCGGTTGACTCTGAAAACACAATAAACACAGAAACCACGCATAATTCCAAACAAATAATATTAAACACGCGTTTTGGTCTTGTTTTAGTAAGAAATAAGTGGTAAAAGGATGGGTGTTTTCACACCTATCAAATCCCCTACACTTAACCATTGCCATGCCCTCATGCAATGCTTAGTGATAAAGCAAATTTACATTTTTCTCATAATCAATCAACCTTTGCCTTATTAACATACTACTAAACAAAAATTACAGTACTAAGAGAAATTAAAACTTTAAAGTAAACAAAAGGATGGAAATAACTTGCAAAGAGATCAAGGACTTACATTAGGGCTTCGGTGCTGCGACGATTTATCACCCTCAAGTTTCACGTTCCCCAAACTAAGCTTAGAAACGAGATCATTGTTATTATAAGTTAGCAAATCAAACACTTACCCACATGGCTTAATTAAATGCTTAAACTCCCTTATTCCTATGTGTATCTCTTATATTTTATCTTTGTCTTAGAATGATCATGAAGATGCATTTTTGGACTTATTTCGATAGTTTATTTAGGCTGAAAGCAAAGTAGGACGATTTGATCAATAGTTAGCTAAAAGACAAAATCTCTTAAAACTGCTTCTCGGGATATCAAAAAGTTCATATCTTGGCATAACTTGGTTCACGATTTGAGACCTTTCTCGGGCCGATATTTGGCATGTACTTCATACTTCATATCTTGAGAGACGTGCTTGAGATAATGGTCTTCTCATCGTAATAGAGTTTCTTCACTTGGAGACTTTTGAGGGGTACTCCAACTTTGTTGACCATGATTTCATGACTATTTCTTCAATCTCTAATTGGGATTTTGAGATACAACGATCCGCCTCCTTTTCGGACTTGGATCTATTTATCCTCATACCTTGTTAGGGTCTTTTCGGATAGACTTCTCCATGATCTTTATGGGAGTTGATTTCTTTTCGTCGTGAGTCTTGATCCTTCATATTGATTTTAGGAATAATGCTCTTCACATCACTTTGGATCTTTAGCAATAAAATGGAATCCTCATGCCTTGTTAGGGCCTTTTCGGACTCGCCAATCTTCGCGCCCCGCTTTATAAGTTATGCCTTGGCTATGAACTCTTATCATTACCGAGCAACTTTTAAACGATCTTGGGCTAGAAGCTAAGTAACTTTTCAAATCGTACGACCTTACTTATTGCAGATAAATTATTAGCAAGTGATGGGAGAATAGGAAAATAATTACACCAAGTGAGCTTGTGCAAGAATACCGACTTATAATTGACTCTATCATTTCTCGTCCACCACAATTTAAAATCTCAAGTAATGAGACTCGTGGATATTTAGCCTAATAAACAAATTAAGGTCTACATGGTTAAGGATACTAGCTAGAATAAACTTAGATAAGTCTATTCGGGTTGAGTCAAAATAATCGCAACGGGCCTAATATGTCAAAGATTTCAAAACTAGCTATACCACTTTATTAATATTTTCGACTTTATTGCGGGATATATACATATGAAAGCAACGATGATGATTTTCCGGTAAAATGAAGGCATATGAAAGCAACGATGATGATTTTCCGGGATATATACATATGAAAGCAACGATGATGATTTCAAAACTAGCTATACCACTTTATTAATATTTGAAAAATGTTGAAAAAGATGATTTTCCGGTAAAATGAAGGCATTTTCATGGAAAAGTCCACTTAAAACTTCGATAGAAGTCCCCCCTACACTTAAGAGAAACATTGTCCTCAATGTTTAAGCATGTGGGAAAAGTCTCCCCTACACTTATGACATTGTGCACGTTGTTTAAATCAAGCTAAGGAAGAGACAACTAACGTGATCAATTTCAAATGTGAGTATGAAGAAAATTGAATCACGATAGTTGAGAGATAGAACCGGATTTCGGATAACACGGTAGCACGGTTCTTCAAAGGTTCCAAAAGTGCATTCATCCCTGTAATCACATCACCACACAAAGACAAACAACCTATATAGGCCCCCTACACTTAGGAGGTTAAAACGGAAAAGGATAGATACTCGGGCTGCCTCTCGAGGAGCGCTTGTTTTTGATAACCGAGTCACGAGCCTGACTCGACCCAAAATTAGTTCATGGGGAATGTGGTGAGGGATGGAATCATCTCATGAGAGATGTCCTCACCAAAGTACAACTTCACTCGTTGGCCATTCACCTTAAAATTAGGTCCATTAGGTTGAGCGAGCTCGAGAGTACCATATGGAAAAATTTGGGCAATGGTGAATGGGCCGGACCAACGAGATTTCAGCTTGCCCAAAAAGATTTTCAACCGAGAGTTAAAGAGTAAAACTTTGTCTCCAACATGGAACTCTCGGTTCTTAATCTTGGAATCGTGAATGAGCTTAGTCTTTTCCTTATAGATCAAAGAATTTTCATAAGCCTCATTACGGAGTTCATTCAACTCATTGATTTGGATCTTGCGTAGGTCACCGGCTTTGTTGATATCAAAATTAGCCCACTTCAAGGCCCAGTAAGCCTTGTGCTCCAACTCAATAGGGAGGTGGCACGCTTTCCCGTACAAGAGATGATATGGTGTACAACCAATCAGAGTCTTGTATGCGGTACGAAAAGCCCACAAAGCATCATCAAGTTTATCAGCCCATGAGGCACGATGCTCTCCCACGGTCCTTTCAAGAATTTGCTTTAATCCTCGGCTGGATATTTCAGCCTGGCCATTAGTTTGTGGGTGGTAAGCGGTAGAAAGACGATGATTTACACCATACTTAGCCATGACTCTTGCAAATTGGTCGTTGCAAAAATGAGTCCCGCGATCACTAATAATGGCACGAGGCACACCGAATCTAGCGAATAGCGATTTCAAAAAGTTACAAACCACCCTTGCGTCATTAGTGGGTAAAGCTTTGGCTTCAACCCACTTTGAAACGTAGTCAACGGATACAAGGATGTATTTGTTTCCTTTAGAGAAAGGGAATGGCCCCATAAAGTCGATACCCCAAAAATCAAAGATTTCACACACTTGAATGAAATTTTGAGGCATCTCGTCTTTATGTGTGATCTTGCCTTGTTTTTGGCAAGCATCACATCGTTTAACTATCTCGTGAGCATCACGGTAAACGGTGGGCCAATAAAATCCCAAGTCAAACACTTTTTTGGCGGTGTAGTTGGGACCTAAGTGACCACCGGTGGGTCCTTTGTGGCAAGCGTCAAGGATTTCTAAAGCTGCCGGTCCATCAACACATCGGTGAATAATCAAGTCGGCACATTGTTTGAAAAGATACGGGTCATCCCAAAAGTAAGTCTTAATGTCTTTGAAGAACTTTTTCTTTTGCTGGGATGTTAACCCGTCAACGAGAATTCCACCCGCCAAGTAGTTTGCAATGTCTGCAAACCATGGGGTTTCATCAGCAGTCGAGTTGATAGACATTAAGGTCTTCAAGGGAAAAGAATCATTGATTAATTTGTTCGGATGATCCCCTTGGTAAGGATCCTCAAGTCTACTGAGATGATCCGCGGCTAGGTTTTCATCTCCTTTTTTATCGCGAATTTCGATTTTAAATTCTTGGAGTAGCAAAACCCAGCGAAGAAGTCTTGGTTTGGAATCTTGCTTAGTCAATAAGTACTTCAACGCGGAATGATCGGTGTAAACGATGGTGGTAGAAAGGACAAGATAGGGGCGGAACTTTTCAAAAGCATAGACAACAGCTAAAAGCTCTTTTTCGGTTGTCGTATAATGCAATTGAGCCCCCGTCATTGTCTTGCTAGCGTAATGGATCGGTTGGAAGTGTTTGTTCACTCTTTGGCCCAAAACCGCTCCAATAGCAAAGTCGTTAGCATCGCACATCAACTCGAAAGGCAGCTCCCAATTAGGGGTAACCAAGACGGCTGCCTTAGTTAGCTTATCCTTAAGCGAGTTGAAGGCTTCAATACACTCGTTGGAAAAGATAAAAGGAGTATCTTTTTCCAAGAGGTGGGTCATCGGGCGAGCGATTTGAGAAAAATCTTTGATGAATCAACGGTAGAAACCCGCATGACCAAGGAAACTTCTCACACCCTTCACGGTAGACGGTGGAGGCAACTTAGTGATAACATCGACTTTAGCACGGTCTACTTCAAGACCGGCTTTGGAGATCTTGTGTCCTAGCACGATGCCCTCTTTTACCATGAAATGGCATTTTTCCCAATTAAGAACAAGGCGAGTGTTTTCACACCGCTTCAGCATACGTTCTAAATTGGCAAGGCAAGCAGAGAAAGAATTGCCATAAACCGAGAAATCATCCATGAATACTTCCATAGTGTCTTCCACCATGTCATGGAAGATAGCCATCATACACCTTTGGAATGTCCCAGGAGCATTACATAAACCAAAAGGCATGCGTTTGTAAGCAAATGTTCCGTAGGGACAAGTGAATGTGGTCTTTTCTTGGTCTTTGGGATCGATGGGAATTTGAAAATACCCGGAGAAACCGTATAAAAAGCAGTAATAGTCATTACCCGCAAGACGCTCGAGCATTTGATCCATGAAAGGAAGAGGAAAGTGATCTTTTCTCGTGGCATCATTGAGCTTGCGATAGTCAATACAAACTCTCCACCCAGTAACGAGACGAGTGGGAATCAACTTGTTGTGTTCATTGGAAACAACGGTTATTCCACCCTTCTTGGGCACACCATGGACGGGACGTACCCAAGGCGAATCTGAAATAGGGTAAATCAAGCCGGCATCTAGAAGTTTGATAACTTCTTGTTTGATGACGTCATGAATGCGAGGATTAACCCTTCTTTGGCTCTGGATTGCGGGTTTAAAGTCATCTTTCATGAGAATCTTGTGAGTACAAAAGTTCGGATCAATTCCGCGTATGTCGGAAATTTTCCAAGCAATTGCCTTCTTATGATCTTTAAGCACGAAGATGAGGCGAGATTTTTCTTCTTCTTTCAAGTCCTTCGCGATGATGACGGGCGACTTCTTCTCTTCTTCAAGAAACACGTACTCAAGATGAGGCGGCAACACCTTAAGTTCTAAATCCGGAGGATTTTCGATGGGAGGCGTTTCCAAAGTCGGAGCATCGATAGCAATAACCGTGGGAGATGGTGGAGAAAGATTGTCGTCTTTAAGAAGGTTCTCAATGAGGCGGAGATCTTCATCCCAATTGGTGGTAGAATCGTCATTAGCTAAGTTCACATCTCCCATGGTGGCTTCAAAATCTTTCCAAAGGAAATCACTTTCTCCAAATAGAGATAGTGATGAATCAATCGAGGAAACGGTCTCAACATTGGGAAGAGAGGTAGGAATAATTTTGCAAGCATCTTTGAAGTGTTCTTCACAAGCCTCATCAAGAACGTCAATACAATTAACACTCTCGTTAGAATAAGGCTGTTTAGACAACTTTCCCATGTTGAAGACAATTTTATCATCACCCACTCTCATGATAAGCTCACCGGCTTCAACATCGATGAGAGTGCGACCGGTCCTCAAGAATGGACGACCAACGATCAATGGCACACGAGGGTCAATGTCATAGTCCACAACGACGAAATCGGCAGGAAAAGTGAATTTTTCAACTCCTACAAAGACATCTTCGGTTATCCCCACTGGATAAGCAACCGTACGGTTAGCCAATTCCAAAGTTATTTTGGTGGGGACTAGCTTGGTTGGCAATTTCCTTAAGAGCACTGCAGAGCAATTCTCATTAAGTTGGGTGTTAGCAATATCAAGAAGCTTCTCCTTGTCGCTAAGAAGATCTTTGAACATTTTCGCGTACTTAGGCATGTGAGCGAGAGCCTCAGCGAAGGAGATGTTGAAATTCAATTGTTTAATCATTTTTAGAAAGTTCGAAACCTAAATATCATCCTTGCTTTTGAGCTTCTCTTTCCTCAACCTAGATGGATAAGGTATATCGGAAGAAGAGGAAGGCGTTGGGATCGAAGGATCACTCACATCCTTGGGTGGAGGAGGGGTAGAAGTAAGAGGCGGAGAAATTGGGGAAGTAGAAGGATGAGGAATATGAGCAGGTGACTCGTTCTCCTTAGTCACAATCACCGGTGGAGGTATAGGAAGCTCGGGTTCCTTGGTACCTTTGCCACTGCGAGTGGTGATTGCTTTCATCTCCCCTCTTGGATTCGCAACGGTGTTACTTGGAAGAGTACCCGAAGAAGAGGGTTGATTACCTTGGAAGAAACTAGTCATCATGTTCTTTAAGTCGTTCGTTTGACTATCCAAAGTGTTTCTCATATCACCTCTCAGATCGTTCCCTTGTTTAACCGGGTCTGCTTTCAAGTTGAGCACTTCCCGTTGGAGATTATCCACAATCACATCATTAGTCCTCATGTAGGTTCCAATGTCTTGGGGTAATGAGGTGGGTTGGTTGGGAGGAGCATTGTATGCGGGTGGTTGATAAGCAGGTTGTTGGTAAACTTGGTTGTTTCGTTGAGGTGGATATGGTTGTTTGTGAGGTGGTATGTATGGTGTACGAGGTTGTTGTTGTTGTGGAGGAGGGCGATTTGGGTTTTGTTGTTGGTTTGGGTTGTTAGGTGGAAAACCGGGTGGGGAAAGATAATTGTTTGAGCGGTAGCTAAGCAAGTTGCGGTCACCTTGAGGACGAGCTTGATAAGCGGCCGGAGGATAGGTATCGTATGCTGCATTCACATTCTCAGAAGGGTAGTCTTGGGTGGCGGTACAAGTGGTGTAAGAACGAGGACCACTGCATATTTCACATGGTTGGCTTACAACATTGACTTGAGCGTTTTTAGCATTGATGTTGTTGGTGTTGTTAGCGGTGTGGGTAATAATACTTACGTTTTGCTAGGGTTCTAGATTCTCTCGATATCCTCTCGAATTGATCTCGGCTCTAAGTGGAATGATTTGTTCTTGGTTAATAAAAAGTTGTTGGTTTGTTTATCTATTTTAAACTAATGACAAGTAATTAAGTGTCGAAGAGTAAACTTAAAGCTTTAAATGATTAAAGTAAAAAGACGAGTTTAAAAATAAATGTTTGAAAACTTTAAAATTATACTAGAAAAATAAATGGACATTTAATAAAAACTAACTCTTGGAAAACTTTGTAAAAATATGACTTAGTCGGAAAGTACTAAAAGAAAGTAAGAACGGAATATAGCAAAACACCTTAAATCGGAATATCACTAAAAAGGACAATCGGAATGTATTCCGATCTGATGATCGGAATATGGGGAATAACTGCAATCGGAATAACCTAAAATGGGAGCTGATCGGAATATTCTAAAAGAAGCACAATCGGAATGTTTGGAAAATGGTAGCAATCGGAATATGGGAAAAATGCACTCAATCGGAATAAACAATCTAGGCCCAATCGGAATGCATTACAAAATGAAGCAATTGGAATACTGTAGAAAGGGGCAGATCGGAATGATGGCAAAAGGCTACAATCGGAATATGGTAAAACACTTACCGTCAGAATATACTAAACCCTTTTCCGATCTATAGATCGGAAAAAGGGGTGCTGCCTGGTCGGAATATCAGGTCGGAAAAGGGATTTGCCCTTTCCGAAAATGGTGCAAATTCGAGACTTATGCAAGGGAAATAAGCTATTAGAATAAGCTAAAACCCAAAACTAGCACGAATCTACAGTAAATCCAATCAAATAAGCTCAAATAACAATTTATCTAGACTTAAAATAAACAACTTTTAAATCGAATCAATAAAAAGATGAACTTTTCATAAAAACTTTAAAAAGTAAATAAGCTAAATCAACAAATAAGCCAATAAGCACAAGGATCTCAAAGCTTATTCGGTAGAAACTTAAACATAAAAAGATTAACTTTTTAAGCACAAAATCATTGATGAACAACACGGATCATACGAGATTTGTACCAAAATCAATCAAAATCAAAGAAAGGAAGGATGAGATTAGAGATTAAAAGCTAAAAACTTGAACTTGATTAATGAAAAGTAATACAAAGTTTTGATTTTGAAATAGAAAAAGATGAAAACTAGTGAGAGAAAGTTTAGAACTTTCTCTCTCTAAAACTAGAGAGAATGAAAAACTACAAAACTACCTAAAAAACTAAGTGTTTCATTTTTGTGAAGTAAGGTCCTATTTATAGGCAAGTCTTGTGGTGGTGGGCTTGTGATTGGGCTTTGGTTTGGGCTTCTTTTTCTTCTTTCTTCTTTAGTCTTCACGCTTCTTTAAATAAACGTTTCCGACTTGGATTTGAGAAGTGTCGGTGAATAATTCCAACTCGTCTTATAATCTTTTGTTTAATAGACTCGAGTTCTTCGACATATATGAATCTTCCATCTTTGGCTCTATTCTTAGATAAATCTTCAAATAGGCACAATGACTTCAAATCTTTTGCATCTCTTGGACAATAGACTTCGTCTTGAGTCTTTTTCTTCGATGAAACCCGTGCAATCCCATGTTTTCTTCAATATTCATCCGGTTTACTCTGAAAACACAAAAAACATAAAAACCACGCATAATTCCAAACAAATGATATTAAATACGTGTTTTGGTCTTGTTTTAGTAAGAATTAAGTGGTAAAAGGATGGGTGTTTACACACCTATCAAATCCCCTACACTTAACCATTTCCGTGCCCTCATGCAATGCTTAGTGATAAAGCAAATTTACATTTTTCTCATAATCAATCAACCTTGGCCTTATTAACATACTACTAAACAAAAATTAAAGTACTAAGACAAACCAAAACTTTAAAGTAAACAAAATGATGGAAATAACTTGCAAAGAGATCAAGGACTTACATTAGGGCTTTGTTGCTGCGAAGATTTATCACCCTCAAGTTTCACGTTCCCCAAACTAAGCTTAAAAACGAGATCATTGTTATTATAAGTTAGCATATCAAACACTTACACACATGGCTTAATTAAATGCTTAAACCCCCTTATTCCTAGGTGTATCTCTTATATTTTATTTTTGTCTTAGAATGATCATGAAGATGCATTTTTGGACTTATTTCGATAGTTTATTTAGGCTGAAAGCAAAGTAGGACGATTTGATCAATAGTTAGCTAAAGGACAAAATCTCTTAAAACTGCTTCTCGGGATATCAAAAAGTTCATATCTTGGCATAACTTGGTTCACGATTTGAGACCTTTCTCGGGCCGATATTTGGCATGTACTTCATACTTCATATCTTGAGAGACGTTCTTGAGATAATGGTCTTCTCATCGTTAATAGAGTTTCTTCACTTGGAGACTTTTGAGGGGTACTCCAACTTTGTTGACCACGACTTCATGATTATTCTTCAATCTCTAATTGGGATTTTGAGATACAACGATCCGCCTCCTCCTTTTCGGACTTGGATCTATTTATCCTCATACCTTGTTAGGGTCTTTTCGGATAGACTTCTCCATGATCTTTATGGGAGTTGATTGCTTTTCGTCGTGAGTCTTGATCCTTCATATTGATTTTGGGAATAATGCTTTTCACATCACTTTGGATCTTCAGCAATAAAATGGAATCCTCATGCCTTGTTAGGGCCTTTTCGGACTCGCCAATCTTCGCGCCCCGCTTCATAAGTTATGCCTTGGCTATGAACTCTTATCATTACCGAGCAACTTTTAAACGATCTTGGGCTAGAAGCTAAGTAACTTTTCAAATCGTACGACCTTACTTATTGCAGATAAATTATTAGCAAGTGATGGGAGAATAGGCAGATAATTACACCAAGTGAGCTTGCGCAAGAATACCGACTTATAATTGACTCTATCATTTCTCGTTCTCCACAATTTATAATCTCAAGTAATGAGACTCGTGGATACTTAGCCTAATAAACCAATTAAGGTCTACATGGTTAAGGATACTAGCTAGAATAAACTTAGATAAGTCTATTCGGGTTGAGTCAAAATAATCGCAACGGGCCTAATATGTCAAAGACTTCTAAACTAGCTACACCACTTTATTAATATTTTTTTGACTTTATTGCGGGATATATACATACGAAAGCAACGATAAAAATTTAAAAATTACAACTATATGGCCAAAGTTAATTAAAAATTTGAAAAATGTTGAAAAGATGATTTTCCGGTTAAATGAAGGCATTTTCATGGAAAAGTCCACTTAAAACTTCGATAGAAGTCCCCCCCCTACACTTAAGATAAACATTGCCCTCAATGTTTAAGCATGTGGGAAAAATTTCCCCTATACTTAGGACATTGTGCACGTTGGTTAACTCAAGTTAAGGAAGAGACGACTAAAGTGATCAATTTCAAATGTGAGTATGAAGAAAATTGAATCACGATAGTTGAGAGATAGAACCGGATTTCGGATAACACGGGAGCACGGTTCTTCAGAGGTTCCAAGAGTGCATTCATCCCTGTAATCACATCACCACACAAAAACAAACACCTATACAGGTCCCCCTACACTTAGGAGGTAAAAACATAAAAGGATAGATACTCGGGCTGCCTCCCGAGGAGCGCTTGTTTTTTATGACCGAGCCACGAGCCTGTATCGACCCAAAATTAGTTTATGGGGAACGTGGTGAGGGATGGAATCATCTCCTGGGAGATGTCCTCACCAAAGTACAACTTCAGACGCTGGCCATTCACTTTGAAATTGGGCCCATTTGACTGAGAAAGCTCAATGGTCCCATATGGAAAGACTTTGGCGACGGTGAATGGACCAGACCAGCGGCTCTTCAACTTGCCAGAGAAGATCTTCAACCGAGAGTTAAAAAGTAAGACTTGATCACCAACGGTGGAACTCTCGGTTCTTGATTTTTGAGTCATGAAGGATCTTCGTCTTCTCTTTGTAGATCAGCGGGTTCTCATAAGCTTCATTCCTCAGTTCGTTGAGCTCGTTGAGTTGAATCTTGCGATGATCACCGGCTTTGTTGATGTCGAAGTTAGCCCACTTCAAGGCCCAGTGCGCCTTATGTTCCAGCTCGATGAGAAGGTGGCATGCTTTCCCGTACACAAGACGATAAGGTGTACAACCGATCGGGGTCTTATAAGCAGTACGGAAAGCCCACAGAGCATCATCTAACTTATCGGCCCACGCGGTACGATGCTCTCCCACAGTACGCTCCAAAATTCGCTTCAATCCACGGTTGGATATCTCGGCTTGCCCATTTGTTTGGGGATGATAGGCGGTGGAAAGATGGTGATTGACACCATACTTAGCCATGACTCTTGCAAATTGATCGTTGCAAAAATGAGTCCCGCGGTCACTGATAATAGCACGAGGAACGCCAAATCGAGCGAAAAGCAATTTCAAAAAGTTAAAAACCACCCTTGCGTCATTAGTGGGTAAAGCTTTGGCTTCAACCCATTTGGAGACGTAGTCAACGGCAACAAGGATGTATTTGTTTCCTTTAGAAGAAGGGAATGGCCCCATAAAGTCGATACCCCAAACATCAAAGATTTCACATTCTTGAATGAAATTTTGAGGCATTTCATCTTTATGAGTGATCTTGCCTTGTTTTTGGCAGGCATCACAACGTTTAACCATCTCGTGAGCATCACGATAGATGGTGGGCCAATAAAATCACGAGTCAAACACTTTTTTGGCGGTGTAGTTGGGACCAAAGTGACCACCGGTGGGTCCTTTGTGGCAAGCGTCAAGGATTTCTAAAGCTGTCGGTCCATCAACACATCGACGAATAATCAATTCAACACATTGTTTGAATATATACGGGTCATCCCAAAAGTAAGTCTTAATGTCGTTAAAGAACTTCTTCTTTTTCTGCGATGTTAACCCGTCAACGAGAATTCCACCCGCCAAGTAGTTTGCAATGTCCGCAAACCACGGGGTTTCATCAGCAGTCAAGTTGATAGACATTAAGGTCTCCAAGGGAAAAGAATCATTGATTTCTTTGTTCGGATGATCCCCCTGGTAAGGATCCTCAAGTCTACTGAGATGATCCGCGGCTAGGTTTTCAGCTCCTTTTTTATCGCGGATTTCGATTTTAAATTCTTGGAGTAGCAAGACCCAGCGAAGAAGTCTTGGTTTAGAATCTTGCTTTGTCAACAAGTACTTCAGCGCGGAATGATCGGTGTAAACGATTGTGGTTGAAAGGACAAGATAGGGGCGGAACTTTTCAAAAGCATAGACAATAGCTAAAAGCTCTTTTTCGGTTGTCGTATAATGCAATTGAGCCCCAGTCATTGTCTTGCTAGCGTAATGGATTGGTTGGAAGTGTTTATTCACTCTTTGGCCCAAAACCGCTCCAATAGAAAAGTCACTAGCATCGCACATCAACTCAAAGGGAAGCTCCCAATTAGGGGTAACCAAGACGGGTGCCTTAGTTATCTTATCCTTAAGCAAGTTGAAGGCTGAAAGACACTCTTTGGAAAAGATAAAAGGAGTATCTTTTTCCAAGAGGTGGGTCATCGGGCGAGCGATTTGGAAAAATATTTGATGAATCGACGGTAAGACCCCACATGACCCAGAAAACTTCGCACGCCCTTCACGGTTGAAGGTGGAGGCAACTTAGCGATAACATCGACTTTAGCACGGTCGACTTCAAGACCGGCTTTGGAAATTTTATGTCCTAGCACGATGCCCTCTTTTACCATGAAATGGCATTTTTCCCAATTAAGAACAAGGCGAGTGTCTTCACTCCGCTTCAGCATACGTTCTAAATTGGCAAGGCAAGCAGAGAAAGAATCGCCATAAACCGAGAAATCATCCATGAATACTTCCATAGTTTCTTCGACCATGTCATGGAATATAGCCATCATACACCTTTGGAACGTCCCAGGAGCATTGCATAAACCAAAAGGCATGCGTTTGTAAGCAAATGTTCCGTAGGGACAAGTGAATGTGGTCTTTTCTTGGTCCTTGGGATCGATGGGAATTTGAAAATACCCAGAGAAACCGTCTAAGAAGCAGTAATAGTCATTACCATCTAGACGCTCGAGCATTTGATCCATGAAGGGAAGAGGAAAGTGGTCTTTTCTCGTGGCATCATTGAGCTTGCGATAATCAATACAAACTCTCCACCCAGTAACGAGACGAGTGGGAATCAACTCATTATGTTCATTGGGAACAACGGTTATTCTGCCCTTCTTGGGAACACAATGGACGGGACTTACCCATGGCGAATCCGAAATAGGGTAGATCAAGCCGGCATCTCGAAGTTTGATAACCTCTTGTTTGATGACGTCATGAATTTTAGGATTAACCCTTCTTTGGCTCTGGATTGCGGGTTTAAAGTCATCTTCTATGAGAATCTTGTGAGTACAAAAGTTCGGATCAATTCCGCGGATATCGGAAATTTTCCAAGCAATTGCCTTCTTATGAGCTTTAAGCACAGCGATGAGACGAGTTTTCTCTTCTTCTTTCAAGTCCTTAGCGATGATGACGGGCGACTTCTTGTTTTCTTCAAGGAACACGTACTTGAGATGAGGCGGCAACTCCTTAAGTTCTAAATCCGGTGGATTTTCGATGGGAGGCGTTTTCAAAGTCGGAGTATCGATAGCAATAACCGTGGGAGATGGTGGAGAAAGATTGTCTTCGTTGAGAAGGTTTTCAAAGAAATGCATGTCTTCATCCCCATTGGTGGGAGAATCGTCACTTGCTAAGTTCACATCTCCCATGGTGGCTTCAAGATCTTTCCAAAAAAAACACTTTCTCCAAATAGAGACAGTGATGAATCAATAGAGGAAATAGTCTCAACATTGGGAAGAGATGTAGGAATATTTTTACAAGCATTAATAAAGTGTTCTTCACAAGCCTCATCCCGAACGTCAATACAATTAACACTCTCATTAGAATAAGGCTGTTTAGACAACTTTCCCATGTTGAAAACGATTTTATCGTCACCCACTCTCATGATAAGCTCACCGGCATCAACATCGATGATAGTGCGACCGGTCCTCAAGAATGGACGACCCACGATCAAGGGAACACGAGGGTCCATCTCGTAGTCGACGATGACGAAATCGGCAGGAAAAGTGAATTTGTCGACTCCTACAAAGACGTCTTCGACTATCCCCACTGGATAAGCAACCGTACGGTTAGCTAATTCCAAAGTCATTTTTGTGGGGACTAGCTCAGGGAGAGATAATTTCTTCCAAACGCTTAGAGGCATTAGATTAATATTGGCACCTAGATCAGCTAAGGCCATGTAATTCTCTTCTCCCGGGAAGTTACAAGGGATTAAGAAACGACCCGGATCACCAAGCTTGGTTGGCAATTTCCTTAAGAGCACTGTAGAGCAATTCTCATTAAGTTGGGTGTTAGAAATATCAAGAAGCTTCTCCTTGTCGCTAAGAAGATCTTTGAACATTTTCGCGTACTTAGGCATGTGAGCGAGAGCCTCAGCGAAGGAGATGTTGAAATTCAATTGTTTGAACATTTTGAGAAAGTTTGAAACCTGAATATCATCCTTGCTTTTAAGCTTCTCTTTCCTCAACCTAGATGGATAAGGTATATTGGACGAAGATGAAGTATTTGGGATCGAAGGATCACTCACGTCCTTGGGTGGAGGAGGGGTAGCAGTAAGAGGCGGAGAAATTACGGAAGTAGAAGGATGAGGAATAGGAGCAGGTGACTCGTTCTCCTTAGTCACAACCACCGGTGGAGGTATAGGAAGCTCAGGTTCCTTGGTACCTTTGCCACTGCGAGTGGTGATTGCTTTCATCTCCCATCTTGGATTCGCAATGGTGTTACTCGGAAGAGTACCCGAAGAAGAGGGTTGATTATCGTGGAAGAAACTAGCCATCATGTTTCTTAAGTCATTCGTTTGACTATCCATAGTGTTTCTCATATCAGCTCTCAGATCGTTCCCTTGTTTCATCAGGTCTGCTTTCAAGTTGCGCACTTCCTGTTGAAGATTTTCCACGATCACATTGTTAGTCCTCATGTAGGTTTCCACTTCTTGGTGTAAAGCGGTGGGTTGGTTGGGAGGAGCATTGTATGCGGATGGTTGATAAGCAGGCTGCTGGTAAACTTGGTTGTTTCTTTGAGGTGGATGTTGTTGTTTGTGAGGTGGTATGTATGGTCCACGAGATTGTTGTTGTTGTTGAGGAGGGCGGTTGAGGTTTTGTTGTTGGTTTGGGTTGTTAGGAGTAGAACCAGGTGGTGAGAGATAGTTGTTGGAGCGGTAGCTAAGCAGGTTGCGGTCGCCTTGATATCGAGCTTGATAAGCAGGTTGAGGATAGGTACCGTATGATGCATTCACGTTCTCAGAAGGGTAGTTTTGGGTGGCAGTACAAGTGGTGTAAGAATGAGGACCCCCGCATATCTCACATGGTTTGCTAACAGCATTGACTTGAGCGTCTTTAGCGTTTCTAGCGTTGATGCTGTTGGTGTTGCTGGGGGTTTGGGTAGCAAGCGATTCAAGAAGTGCAGTGATTTTGTCAATTCGCTTGTCGCTGTCACTAGTACTAGCACTAGCGACATTGGTTCGCACACTCTTGGTTTGCACACGAGACTTATTCTCAATGATATCCCAAGCAGCATTGGAAGTCTTAGCCAAAAGATTACCCCCCGAGGCACTGTTTAGTGAATCTTGGTCATTCATGCTTAAACCATTATAAAAAGTATTAATTTGGTGCACTTTGGTAAAACCATGTTGTGGGCATTTTCTTAAAAGATCTTTGAAACGATCCCAAGATTCACTAAACGACTCATCGTACTTTTGTTCAAAATTGAAAATTTCATTCCGCAAAGCGGTAGTACGAGAGGGTGGGAAAAAGTAATTGATAAACTTGGTCTCCAAATCCGTCCACGAAAGAATACTCTGTGGCGGTTCCTTAGCAAGCCAATGTCGGGCTTGTCCCTCTAAAGAAAAGGGAAAAAGTTGTAAACGGATTACCTCTTGTGGAACACCATTGAATTTGACCGTATTCGTGAGTTGCAAGAATCTCTTGATGTGGTGATGTGGATCATCAATGGTACGCCCCAAGAATGGTTGAGCAGAGACCATCTGGATAAAGCCGGATTTCAGCTCAAAATTGTTGGCTGCAATCGCGGGTATAACAATTGGATTAGTGTTGCCATCTACATGGGCTTGCAGAAGTTCAATCATCGGGCGATTGTCTGGTAGAGGCTTATTGTTGTTGTTATTATTGTTGTTGAAAGGTGGGTTGTTATTGTTATTATTATTGTTTTGAGGTGGGTTATTGTTGTTGTTTTGTACACCGGCCATGTCTAAGTTATCGAGAGGCTCGGGCTCTTGATAAGACGTTGATCGAGTGCACATACACCTGCAAAAGAACTAACAAGGCAAAAACAAAGCAAAAATATTTTTGGTTTTTATGTTTTTTTATTTTTAGGATTTTTGAAAATTTTATATTTTTTTTAGGGTTTTTTGAAAATTTTTATGAAAAAGTAACGTTCACGGTGAACGGATCCCAAAATCCAAGTTCTCACAAAAAACTGTTGATCTAAACGAGAAGAGCCGGCAGCGGCGCCATTTAATACTTACGTTTTGCTTGGGTTCTAGATTCTCTCGATATCCTCTCGAATTGATCTCGGCTCTAAGTGGAATGATTTGTTCTTGGTTAATAAAAAGGTGTTGGTTTGTTTATCTATTTTAAACTAATGACAAGTAATTAAGTGTCGAAGAGTAAACTTAAAGCTTTAAATGATTAAAGTAAAAAGACGAGTTTAAAAATTAATGTTTGAAAACTTTAAAATTATACTAGAAAAATAAATGGACATTTAATAAAAATTAACTCTTGGAAAACTTTGTAAAAATATGACTTAGTCGGAAAGTACTAAAAGAAAGTAAGAACGGAATATAGCAAAACACCTTAAATCGGAATATCACTAAAAAGGACAATCGGAATGTATTCCGATCTGATGATCGGAATATGGGGAATAACTGCAATCGGAATAACCTAAAATGGGAGCTGATCGGAATATTCTAACAGAAGCACAATCGGAATGTTTGGAAAATGGTAGCAATCGGAATATGGGAAAAATGCACTCAATCGGAATAAACAATCTAGGCCTAATCGGAATGTATTACAAAATGAAGCAATCGGAATACTGTAGAAAGGGGCAGATCGGAATGATGGCAAAAGGCTACAATCGGAATATGGTAAAACACTTACCGTCGGAATATACTAAACCCTTTTCCGATCTATAGATCGGAAAAAGGGGTGCTTCCTGGTCGGAATATCAGGTCGGAAAAGGGCTTTGCCCTTTCCGAAAATGGTGCAAATTCGAGACTTATGCAAGGGAAATAAGCTATTAGAATAAGCTAAAACCCAAAACTAGCACGAATCTACAATAAATCCAATCAAATAAGCTCAAATAACAATTTATCTAGACTTAAAATAAACAACTTTTAAATTGAATCAATAAAAAGATGAACTTTTCATAAAAACTTTAAAAAGTAAATAAGCTAAATCAACAAATAAGCCAATAAGCACAAGGATCTCAAAGATTATTCGTGTAGAAACTTATGGAAACATAAAAAGATTAACTTTTTAAGCACAAAATCATTGATGAACAACACGGATCATACGAAATTTGTACCAAAATCAATCAAAATCAAAGAAAGGAAGGATGAGATTAGAGATTAAAAGCTAAAAACTTGAACTTGATTAATGAAAAGTAATACAAAGTTTTGATTTTGAAATAGAAAAAGATGAAAAATAGTGAGAGAAAGTTTAGAACTTTCTCTCTCTAAAACTAGAGAGAATGAAAAACTACAAAACTACCTAAAAAACTAAGTGTTTCATTTTTGTGAAGTAAGGTCCTATTTATAGGCAAGTCTTGTGGTGGTGGGCTTGTGATTGGGCTTTGGTTTGGGCTTCTTTTTCTTCTTTCTTCTTTAGTCTTCACGCTTCTTTAAATAAACTTTTCCGACTTGGATTTGAGAAATGTCGGTGAATAATTCCAACTCGTCTTATAATCTTTTGTTTAATAGACTCGAGTTCTTCGACATATATGAATCTTCCATCTTTGGCTCTATTCTTTGATAAATCTTCAAATAGGCACAATGACTTCAAATCTTTTGCATCTCTTGGACAATAGACTTCGTCTTGAGTCTTTTTCTTCGATAAAACCCGTGCAATCCCATGTTTTCTTCAATATTCATCCAGTTTACTCTGAAAACACAATAAACACAAAAACCACGCATAATTCCAAACAAATGATATTAAATACGTGTTTTGGTCTTGTTTTAGTAAGAATTAAGTGGTAAAAGGATGGGTGTTTACACACCTATCAGGTAACAAGCGATTCAAGGAGCGTAGTAATTTTGTCAAGTTTCTTGTCGCTGTCACTAGTACTAGCACTAGCGGCATTGGTCCGCACACTCTTGGTTTGCACACGAGACTTATTCTCAATGATATCCTAAGCAGCATTGGAAGTCTTAACCAAAATATTACCCCCCGAGGCACTGTTTAGTGAATCTTGGTCATTCATGCTTAAACCATTATAAAAAGTATTAATTTGGTGCACTTTGGTAAAACCATGTTGTGGGCATTTTCTCAAAAGATCTTTGAAACGGTCCCAAGATTCACTAAAAGACTCATCGTACTTTTGTTCAAAATTAATAATTTCATTCCGCAAAGCGGTAGTACGAGAGGGTGGGAAAAAGTAATTTATTAACTTGGTCTCCAAATCCGTCCACGTAAGAATACTTTGTGGCGGTTCCTTAGCAAGCGAATGTCGGGCTTGTCCCTCTAAAGAAAAGGGAAAAAGTTGTAAACGGATTACCTGTTGTGGAACACCATTGAATTTGACCGTATTAGTGAGTTGTAGGAATCTCTTGATGTGGTCATGTGGATCATCAATGGTACGCCCCAAGAATGGTTGAGCAGAGACCATCTGGATAAAGCCGGATTTGAGCTCAAAATTGTTGGCTGCAATCGCGGGTATGAAAATTGGATCATTGTTGCCATCTACATGTCCTTGCAGAAGTTTAATCATCGGGCGATTGTCTGGTAGAGGCTCATTGTTGTTGTTATTATTGTTGTTGAAAGGAGGATTGTTATTGTTGTTGTTGTTTTGAGGTGGGTTATTGTTGTTGTTTTGTACACCGGCCATGTCTAAGTCTTCGAGAGGCTCGGGCTCTTGATAAGACGTGGATCATCTACGCATGCACCTACAAAAGAACTAACAAGGCAAAAACAAAGCAGAAATATTTTTGGTTTTATATGTTTTTTAATTTTTAGGATTTTTGAAAATTTTATATTTTTTTGGATTTTTGAAATTTTTTATGAAAAAGTAACGTTCACGGTAAACGGATCCCAAAATCCAAGTTCTCACAAAAAAACTATTGATCTTAACGAGAAGAGCCGGCAGCGGCGCCATTTGGTACAATGGTTTTTGTGTGGGTCAGATTTGTTCTCGTATCTCCTCGAATTGATCACAGCTCAAAGTGGAATGATTGTTCTTGGTGACAAATAAGGGGTTTGGTTTTCTATTCTACTAAAAAGGTGAATGCATGAAGTAAATAAAGATTTAAACAAAAACAATTACTTAAATAAAACTTGAAGTTAAATTAAATAGTGAAACAAACTTACTGAAAATATGCTCTATTCGGAATATACGACCATGCGGAATAATGGGCTATGCGGGAAGTTTCGACTATGCGGAATAAAAGGGTTATGCGGAAAAATAACTCTATGCGGAATAAAGGAAAGAAAACCCTATGCGGAATAATCTATCTATGCTGAATAAAATGAGTCTATGTGGAATATCGATGCTTACTCGGAATGTTGGGTTATGCGGAATAACTAAGACCATGCGGAATATTCAAGGCTACTCGGAATAATTGATTATGCGCAATAAAAGGCCTATTCGGAATATACAAAATATTCCGAATAAAGGAGACTTAGGCAGACTATCCGGAATATACAAAATATTCCGAATAAAGGAAAAAGTAAGCAGGCTATTCGGAATATGCCAATATTCCGAATAAGAGGCAAATAAATAAGACTATCCAGAATAAACTGGGCGAAGAACAGTAACAGAAACTCAAAAACAGGGGAACACGAATTTAATGCAAATCGAGCCAAATAAACAAAAAGGTTTAACCAAATTAAACCATAATCATCTATTAACCATAAGAATTAAATCCCAATCATAAAAACACAAATTCAACAACTTTTTAAGATCAAAACTCAACTAAGTAAGAACTTAAGAACTTTGAATAAAAGAGAAGATGAACAAGAAGAATGAAAGGATTTGTATTAAAAGATTAATGTTAAACAAAACAAAGGTAAAGATTAAAGCAACAAGATTGTAAACACAAGAATCAAAATCACCAAACACCCTATTGGTGTTGGTGAAGCTACAAACCAAAAAGAAGGAAAACTGGAAAACTAAACTAACTCCCTAAAAAGTGTGAGGGGAGTCTTTATATAGTCCTAGTGTTTGGTTGGTGAGTGGGCTTTCTCCCTTTCTTCTTGTCTTCTCGTCTTTTCAGAAAAGTTGACGCTTTCGATTCTGATTCGGGATTTGTCGACGATTAAATCCAACTCATCTTTTAATTTATTCGTTTAATAGACTTGAGTTTCTTCGTCATGTGTAAATCTTCCATCTTTGGTCCTTTTCTTCAATAAATCTTCAAATAGGCACAATGACTTCAAATCTTTTGCATCTCTTGGACAATAGACTTCGTCTTCAGTCTTTTTCTTCGATAAAACCCGTGCAATCCCATGTTTTCTTCAATATTCATCCGGTTGACTCTGAAAACAAAATAAACACAAAAACCACGCATAATTCCAAACAAATGATATTAAACACGCGTTTTGGTCTTGTTTTAGTAAGAAATAAGTGGTAAAAGGATGGGTGTTTTCACACCTATCACATGACCATAAAGGAAATACCGAATCAAACATCGGTATCCCAAAAGTAGAACTCATCACACAGAAACATAAACACTGTAAATGGAAGGACTAAACAATGTCCATGGAAATGAGTATCAAAGTATAAATAAATGCATAAAGTAAAGAAGGCTAGGAAGCTTCCAATCCATATGCACGTACGCTTAAAGTCTACGAGCGTCCCTGAGTACCTGCCGTTTTTGGAACATGAAAAGGGAAAACGGCTGAGCAATACGCTCAGTGCACGGATATACATGTATAGCATGAATAGTATAAGCATATAAACATGAAGCAGCAGAAAAGACTAAGTCCTGGATAACCTGGTTATATCTTAGTAAAACTGGTTTTATACTTTGAAAAGCCTTATATTTATCTTGTAAAAATTGTTTAACATATTTACTATTAGCCAATATATGTCATGAAATATCAACGTGCATGAATACTTGGAGGGGTGACCTCGTCATGAAAATTAGAGGGACTGCCTCTAATTTAATATACTGGTTTTGGGTAGGAGGGATCGGCTCCTTGTGAAGGATGCAAGGAACACACCACATTAACACTGAGTAATCTGCTGAAAACATGTAAACTAGGATGCACCCATACGTCCCACCTGATAATATAATAAATGGCCAAAAGCTGAAAGGGACGCTACGAGCTATCACTCCGCCGTGGTGAAGTCATAACACTGGTGCCTCCAGTGTTATGGTTATGGTACCTCCATAACTAGGTGAAACTGGTCATGCATGTATATGGCTTTAGGTATTCTAACTTAAACATAAGCATTTCAACAACATATAAAACATATACTGGGGAAAACAGTTAGCTGCATACGGGGAATCCTAATAAGGAAGAAGGTCCATACTGAAAGGACGGAGAATCTGTACCTTGTGTCCAATGAACGAAGAAGACGAATGGAATAGAGTCCTACTTCGGTATCACTAATGCTACATAAATACATACGTGTATAAGTATCTGATTACTGAGTAGGTACTGGTTTTATATCATGTCTTAGCTTGTTTTTTATGTTCATGTCATGTTTTACTGATTTAAGTTTAACACTGTGTTTATCATATATTCTGTCTATTCTGATTAAGTATTACTTGTATTTCATGTATTATTATACTTGTTGTGTAATAATAAGTAACTTTCTAAAAATAGCAAGTTTCCTAAAATAGAAAGTTTCCAAAAATAGAAAGTTACCAAAAATAGAAAGTTTCCAAAAATAGAAAGTTCCCAAAAATAGAAAGTTTCCAAAAATAGATTTACTGCTTAAAATAGATAAGTTTCTAAAAATAGAAAGTTTCCATAATTAGATATAAACTGGATAATTAAGCTAATTATATAAGCTTAAGTGTTTACTGATTAATATTCTAAGTCATGTAATTAATAGTATAGTTTATTAATTATTTCATGTGAATTAAATAAACTATAGGTTAAAGTATTTAATTAAATATAACATGATTTAATTAAATAAAGGTAAAAATAAATACTTAGGTTAAAACATGTATTATTATCTATTAATAATATAACCTAAGTCATGTAAATTAATTAATTATAGGTCATGATTTTAATAATCAATTAACTATCGTCTAATTAAATGGAAAAATACTTAGGTTAAAATTCATGTATTAATAATAACATTAATAACCTAAGTCATGTAAATTAAATTAATCATGTTCATGCTTTTAATTAATTTAATTTAAGTCTTGTAAAAAAATATAACTTGTAAAAATATTTAGCCTTGTAACCGGACCGTGTTTTATTCTAAACATGTGTGAACCGGACCCGTGTTTTAACCCTTGAATCGGACCCAAATGCACCCTTGGTTAACCTAGCCGCCGGCCAGCCAAGGTTCCCACCGGCTAGCCGGTGTCCCCTTGCTGTCGTGGCCTACCCGAACACAAAGCAAGCCCCGACCGAGGTCAGGGTTTCCCTTCTTGCTGCTGCCGAGACAAACAACCACCAAACCGAGACCATGTGGTCTCGGTGGTGCGAATTAAAGCCAAGCCGAGACCCCCTTGGGGCTCAGTTTAGGCGTCGGCCACAAAACAAACAACCCTTAACCACTAATTAATCATACCTCATGATTAAATAACATGTTTATACTTGTTTTTAATTTGTTATTAAAAACATTCATGATTTTATGTGATTATTAAATCAAAACATAAAAATAAAAAGGTTAGGGTTTATACCGATCACGTGAGTCAAAGGATGATGAACACACAACGGTCCTTGCAATAAATTGAACACCAAAAATCAACCAATCACACCTTTTGGTGTGTGTATACCCGACGGCCAAAGAAGGAGAAGAAAAGGGATTAGGGTTTTTCTTGTTTTTAATATTTTTGTGATTATGAAAAATAATCTTTCCTTTAATTCATGTTTAGTAAATTTTGCACGGGCTTGGCCCTTTTCTCTTGTTGTGTCCGTGGGTAAGGGGCCCACATGGGGTAACCCAAACATTTTCCGTGTCTAAATAATAAGTGTGTTCGCGTGTTCGTGTTTTACGTGATTCAGTTAGTTATCGTTCGTGACTTAATATATTTATTCGTGATCGTAATAAATATACATACATACGTAATATTAGCTCGTGATTAATTTACATTCATGATTTCATGTTCGTATGTTCGTGATTATAATTATTATTGAAATAATTATCGTGTGTTAATACGTAATAAATACTTATCGTGTTATAACACGTACGTAATACTTGTAATTCTTGTTCGTGAAACGTAAACGTGCTATAAAAGGAAAGTTCTAATCATGTACGTACGATCGTAAGGGTACTATTCATGGTAAAAGAATGCGGGTTTTACAAAATACCTCAACTAGGTGACACTAAGCAGACTTAAACAATAAAACAAGTAACACAAACACAAGATCACAAAATCACATAGCAACTTATCTAAGTAGATTTTTAACCAAAATTTTATAAGAGAAAAAGTAAAAGAGAGTGCACCTCTTCCCCACAACTTCCTAGGGGAAGTCAGCAAAGCTCCCTAGAGTGTGATTCAATAGCTAGAACACACCTAGGGTACTTGGACAAGGGTGAAGGTCTGTTGAAGGTTCAACGGCTGAACCTAGACCTTCTATGAATAGATCTTCAACACAAGTGAGTAAACAACCTCACCAAAGGCCTAAAACCCTTTTCAAGCTTGCTATGAACAATCTTGAAATAGCTTTAGACTTATGTTTAGGGGTTAGTAACAGATTATAACAAAAACAGTGGGATTTACACACGGAGTGGGATGAAAACCACTTTTCAAACCTTTGTAAAAACTTTACTACCTAAGATCCAAGCAAACCACTCAAGAACTAAGGTCTTGGGCAGCCAATGAATATATTCTAACACCTAGATTCCAAGGGACTTGAACAACCAAGCCTTGAACCCTGGATCAAAACACCTTTTTAGAAACTTTAAAAAACTTTTGAAAACTTAAACAAAACCAAACGTGGACAACATTAACCACCAAAACAATTTCAATAAGATGGTGGAACTCTGACTAACAACTAACACCAACTCCAAACAATATAAAAGGAATCACAATTTCAAAACGCAAAATACCATATTTTATATAGATTTGAAAGGAATTACAATAGAAAATGGAACAAAGGGACTCTCACAGGTTGAGGTCTCCTTTTATAGTGCTAATGGACTATTCTAGAATGAAGAAAATGAAGCTTTAGTAGTATCATAACAATTATATAAAATCCTAAACGAGATCAAAACACATATTGCGGAAGAGATTTAACAAGACCATAATTAATAACACAATTATAATTAATCGAATTAGGGTTAGATACCTTTACGCTAAAGAAATTCCACAAGACGAAGAACAAATCACCGATTCGGGTTTAAACCGTATATACCAAGATATAGTCTAAAGTAAGACTATATTATGTTCTTGTACACACGTAATACAACGAGCTAACCGCGATTCTAGCACGTGAAAACTGAGCTACAACGCTTGTAATTAATCTACCCAACAACCCTAGAGAGGGGCTAGGAATAGATTAAGTATACAATCGATCAACCAAGAAAACCAAGCGAAGCCCTTCCTTGGTGGGGGCGGTGATCGACCAAAGAGAAGGAGAAGGGAAGAGATTATTTGTTGTGTAAATTATGAGGGATAGGGGGTGTATTTATAGGCCTAAACAACTTATAGCCCAAGATAAATAAAAGGCAACTTTTACCCCCCCATAACCGGCCGACCAAAACACCCCTTAGGGGTGTTCTGGAATCTTCCAAACTTCTTTCCTTATGTTTATGTGTAACACCCTCAAATATTTATACTTTAGTTCAGCGGAAGAGTCGTTGGTGTTACGGGATAGCACACTACTCAAATCATAGACAACACATAAAAATCGCATCGTTTAATAATAAAACATTTTCCATTCATGAATATCAAATTTACATAGATCCCAAGTCATAGTATTTCATAAAGTTTTACAAAGCATTTGAATGGAAATTGTTATTTAAGTGCGGGCCATAAATTCTTGTTGTCTTTCCGAGAATTACCTTCAAGTACCTGGGATAAAAAAATGTTAAAAGAAAAGGTCAGCGAAAACGCTGAGTGAATTCTTAGAGTTTAATAAAACCATTAATATGTCATCGGTATATATTTATTACCGAAAATCATTTTGTACAAATCTTTGTAGCATGCCATAAAATAGGCCAAAGGCATTTTATACAACTCTTACTCGTAAATCATAATATAGGCTTCAGCCTTCAAATCCATTATACGAACCATTGTCGTAAAAACATCATCAATACGTTTTATAACGTTGTATAGAGTTTAATAAAAACCGTTATAAGAAAATGGTTATGTAAAACCAAAACACAAACATAATATCAATAATAAGACCCCCGTATTGCTAGTTAGGCAATATATCGTAATTCAATGCGTATAGCAGTATTTTGTTATTGGATTATTATAAGCCGCATGACATTGCTACCTTACTATAACAAACAACGGGTAGCTAACTTGAAACTCATTTTCCCATCTAAAACAGCGTGTCGTCACAATAATCACGCTTATATAATTCTTCTCATACATAAATTCGCTTACCAATCAATGTGGCACGACGGGGATCAACCGGCAAGGCGCGAAGTGGGGTGATCTTCCCCAAATAGTACTATTATATGCATAAGCGTCTACCAGATCTCGGTTGTTCACAATTCATGCTAATGGGAATTTTAGTGACATAACCTAACTAGTAATAATCCATTTCGTTTCATACAACAGGTAATATAATGTAACACCCTATTTTGATAAGGGAATGTCACGCGTAATTATGGCGTGTCATCAAAGCATACAAGGAAAAATGTCTAAAAATTACATGACCATAAAACGAAAATACCGGAATCGAACATCGGTAGTCCAAAAGTAAAGCTCATCACACACAACACAAGTACTGTAAAGGAAAGGACTAAACAATGTCCATAGCAAGTGTATCAAAGTAAAGATAATGCATAAAGTAAAGAAAGGCAAGAAAGCTTCCACTCCATATGCACGTACGCTTAAAGTCCACGAGCGTCCCTGAGTACCTGCCGTTTTGGGAACATAGAAAAGGAAAACGGCTGAGCAATAGGCTCAGTGCACGGATGTACAGTAAAGCATGAATAGGATAAGCATATAACATATAACAGCGAAAGAAACTAAGTCCCGAATAACCTGGTTAAGTCTTGGTAAAACTGGTTTTATAGTTTGAAAAGCCTTATGTTTATCTTATAAAAACTGTTTAGCATGTTCTACCATTAGCCAATATAGGTCATGAAAATCCAGCGTGCATGAATACTTGGAGGGGGACCTCATCATGCAAATTAGAGGGGCTGCCTCTAATTTAATATACTGGTTTGGGTAGGAGGGATCAACTCCTTGTGAAGGATGCAAGGCACACACCACATTCACACTGAGTAATCTGCTTAAAACATGTAACTAGGATGCACCCATACGCCCCACATGATAAATAATATAAATGGCCAAAAGATGAAGGGACGCCACGAGCAATCACTCTGCCGTGGTGAAGTCATAACACTAGTGCCTCTAGTGTTATGGTTATGGTACCTCCATAACTAGGTGAAACTGTTCATGCATGTATATGGCTATAGGTATTCTAAATTAAACATAAAAAAATCAAGCATATAAACATATACTACGGGAAAACATTTGGCTGCATACGGGGAATCCTAATAAAAAGAATGTCCATACTGAAAGGACGGGAATCCGTACCTTATGTCCAGTGAACGAAGAAGACGAACTGAGGAGAATCCTACTTCGGTATCACTAATGCTACATAAATACATACGCGAATAAGTATCTGATTAGTAAATACGTAACTGGTTTTATATCATGTCTTAGCTTATTTATATGTTCATATCATGTTTTACTGTTTTAAGCCCTAAACTGTGTTTATCTTATATTCTGTCTATTCTGATTAAATATTTCTGGTATTTCATGTATTATTATACTTACTGTGTAATAATAAGTAACTTTCTAAAAATAGCAGGTTTCCTAAAATAGAAAGTTTCCAAAAAAATAGAAATTTACCAAAAATAGAAAGTTTCCAAAAATAGAAAGTTTCCAAAAATAGAAAGTTTCCAAAAATAGAATTACTGCTTAAAATAGATAATTTTCTAAAAATTGAAAGTTTCCATAAATAGATTAGCTGCCTTAATTAAATAAATTTCTAAAAATAGAAAGTTTCCATAAATAGATTAGCTGCCTTAATTAAATAAGTTTCTAAAAATAGAAAGTTTCCATAATTAGATATAAGCTGGTTAAATAAGCTAAGTATATAAGCTTAAGTGTTTTTCTGATTATTTTCTAAGTCATAATGATATAATGTATAGTTTATTAATTATTACATGTAATTTAAATAAACTATAGGTTAAAAGTATTTAATTAAATATATCATGATTTTAATTAAATAAAGTTAAATACTTAGGCTAAAACATGTATTATTAATTATTAATAATATAACCTAAGTCATGTTAATTAATTAATTATAACCATAGTTTTTAAATAATTAATTAATTATAAGTCTAGAAAAATATAAATACTTAGGTTAATAATTCCATGATCTAATAATTAAATTATAACCTAAGTCATGTTTTATTAAATTAATTATGTCATATAGTTATTAATTTAATTTTAACATATGATTATTAAAAACATCATATTAACATAAACCATGAACCGGATCGTGACTAGAAACCATGAACCGGACATGAAATCGACACCATACCCCGAACCACTTCGGGGTTCCCTTTGGTTTGCTACTGCCGTGGGACCCACACCACCAAACCGGGACCATATGGTCTCGGTGGTGGTCTATAAGCCAAACCGATACCCCCTTGGGGTTCGGTTTAGGCGTCGGCCAAACAAACACCCCTAAAACATCCGTTTTGATTTACCCGATAACCAGTTACATGTTTGATTTATGTTTTTAATTAGGTTTTTAAAAACATCATGTTCTTATTAATTAATTAAATCAAAACAAAAGAAAAAGGATTAAAAAGAGGTATACCGAATGAGTGGATCTAACAAGGATGAACACACACGAACATACGTACAAGATTCAAGATCAAAATCAACTAAACACCCCCCCCCCTTTGGTGTGTTATGTGCGGCGACCACAAGAGGACAAGAAGGAGAGGGAGAAAAATCTTTTAGGTTTTTGTTTTGGTTTCCTGTAAAGTGAAAATGAGTAGTAAAAGTTACCTTAACCCCTTCTTAGTAAATTTTGAGATGGGCTTGGCCCATCTCCTTGATGTAGCCGTGGGTAAGGGGGCCCCACATGATGTACCCGTACCGTTTTCCGTGTCTCGTTATTTAAGTGTTCGTTCGTGTTTATTTGTGTTCGTATTTTATGTGTTCTCGTTAAATACTAACCGTGACTTAATATATTTATTCGTGCTCGTAATAAATATATATATACGTAATTAATATTAGTTCGTGATTTAATTACGTTCATGATTTCATGATCGCATGTTCGTGATTAATTATTGTTAAAATAATTATTGTGTATTCGTACGTAATAAATACTTATCGTGTTCTAACACGTACGCAATACGTAAAATTCTAACACGTGAACGTAATCATGCTATAAAATGAAAGTTTTAATCTAGTACGTACAATATTAAGGGTACTATTCATGGTAAAAGCATGCGGGTTTTACAACTCTTCCCCCCTAAAAAGAATAATTCGTCCCCGAATTATAGATAAAGTAAACTGGAAAAGAAGAACATACCCGAATTCAAAATATAAAATGAGGGTAAGAAGCCCGGATAGACTCCTCTGTTTCCCAATTGGCTTCCCGCTCGGTATGATCCCTCCAAAGGATTTTGACGAATGGAATCGTCTTCCTTCTCATGACTCGTTCTTGTATGTCAAGAACTCGTTCGGGTTCTTCTATGAAAGTAAGATCTTCACGATTCTGTTCCAGTGGATACTGAACCATGTGAAGGGGATGATACTGGTACCCTCTGAGTAAGAACACATGAAACACATTGTGTACATGTGAAAGCTACGGAGGTAACGCTAACCGGTAAGATACTTCACCGACTCGTTCAATGATATCAAACGGTCCGATGAACCGAGGACTGAGCTTCCCTTTAATCCCGAAGCCTCTAACACCACATGCCGGCAAAACCTTAAGGAAGACCTGATCTCCTACGTTAAATGTATGTCCCTACGATGCTTATCGGCGTAACTTTTCTGACGTGACCGTGCTTCCTGAAGCTTTTGCTTAGCTACTGCGATCTTTTCGTTGGTCAACCCTATGAATCCTGGTCCTTCTAGTGTTCGCTCGCCAACTTGATCCCAGCAGATTGGGGCGCGACACTTCCTGCCATACAACATCTCGAAAGGAGCACACTTGATACTTACGTGCCAACTGTTGTTGTATGCAAACTCCACCAAACAGATATAATCGTCCAACGCACATTACCTCAACATGTCCTCCAATGTCTGAACCGTTCGCTCCGACTGTCCGTCCGTTTGAGGATGAAAAGCTGTGCTAAGATTAAGTTGTGTACCCCAAGCTTTCTGCAGACTCTTCCAAAATCGCGAAGTGAATCGAGGATCTCTGTCTGAGACGATGCTGGATGGAGCACCGTGGAGTCTCATGATCTCTCTTCTATACGTATCGGCGATTTTACTTACCAGATCATCCTTGCGTATCGGTAATAAATGAGCTGATTTGGTAAGTCGATCTACGATAACCCAAATTGCATCGTTCTTCCTCTTGGTAGGCGGAAGACCGGTAACAAAATCCATGGTGATTTTGTCCCACTTCCACTCTGGAATATCTAACGGTTGAAGGAGACCGCCAGATCGTTGATGCTAGATCTTAACTTGCTGGCAGGTAAGACATTTGGAGACGTAAGTGGCCACATCCTGTTTCATACCACTCCACCAAAAGTATTGTTTGATGTCATGGTACATCTTAGTCGAACCAGGATGTATTGAGAATGGGGAGCTATGAGCTTCAGCTAACAAGGCTTCTTGGAGTTCTTGGTCATCAGGAACACAAAGTCTCGTGCCCTGCCATACGATACCATCTGCATCTACTCTGAATTCCGTTTGTTTCTCCAAATTATGTACTATCGCCCAGATTTCTCCGTCATCCTTCTGAGCTTCCTTGATCTTAGAGAGTAACTCGGGTTCTACTCTAAGATTAGCCTAGTAACCGTGCTGTCCACGTACCATGATCTTGATGTCTAGTCGCTCAAAGTCTTATGATTTCCTCCTCGATTTTAATGCCGTTGATCATTCTAGACTTCCTGCTAAGAGCATCTGCTACTACATTTGCTTTTCCGGGATGATACTGTAGATTAATGTCATAATCCTTCAACAGCTCTAACCATCTCCTCTGCCTCATGTTCAATTTACGTTGAGTGAAGATATACTTCAAGCTCTTGTGGTCCGTGAAAATATCACATGATTCTCCATATAAGTAGTGCCTCCATATCTTCAATGCAAACACGACTGCAGCAAGTTCCAAGTCATGCGTGGGGTAATTTTCTTCATAAGGCTTAAGCTGCCGTGAAGCATACGCGATCACTTTCCCATGTTACAATGAAACACAGCCAAGTCCCTTCCCCAATGCATCACTGTAGATTTGAAATCCACCCGTACCAGATGGGAGAGTAAGAATAGGTGCAGATACTAGCTTCTGCTTCAGGCCTTCAAAGCTCTTCTCTCGTTCTTCAGTCCAGATGAATTTCTCCCCTTTCCGCATCAGTTTGGTCAGTGGTAGTGCTAAGCGGGAAAAGTTCTCCACGAACCTACGGTAATAGCCAGCTAAGCCTAAGAAACTACGGACTTCCGTCGCTGATGTCGGCCTTGGCCACTTAGTAATGGCCTCAACCTTCACTGGATCCATAGTGATTCCTTCTGCTGATACAATGTGACCTAAGAATGCCACCTTGTCTAACCAGAACTCACACTTGGAGAATTTAGCATACAGCTGCTTCTGGCGAAGAATCTGTAGTACTATACGAAGATGGTCTTCGTGTTCCTCCTTGGACTTTGAGAAAATCAGGATGTCATCGATGAAGACAATGAAGAACTTGTCTAGAAATTCATGGAAGATTTTGTTCATTAAGTCCATGAACACTGCTGAAGCATTTGTCAGGCGAAATGGCATAACTACAAACTCGTAGTGGCCATAGCGGGTACGAAAAGCAGTCTTGGCGATGTCCTGCTCCTTAACCCGTAGCTGATGGTAGCCTGACCTAAGATCAATCTTGAAGAAGTTTTTGGCCCATTGGAGTTGGTCAAACAGATCGTCTATACGCGGCAGTGGATACCTATTCCGGATAGTAATCTTGTTGAGCTCGCGATAGTCTATGCAAAGACGCATACTGCCGTCCTTCTTCTTAACAAATAAGACCGGTGCGCCCCATGGAGATGCGCTCGGTCGAATGAAACCTCGTTCAAGAAGTTCTTGCAGTTGATCCTTCAGCTCTATGGGAGCCATGCGATAAGGAGCTTTGGAGATCGGTTCAGCTCCTGGAATAAGCTCAATATTGAATTCCACTTCTCGTGCAGGTGGTATGCCTGGAAGTTCGGTTGGAAATACATCTTGGAATTCCGACACTATTGGTTGATCCTGAATTGATGGAGATTCAGCATCCATGTCGTGAACCGTAGCTAGATAACCCTCGCAGCCATGTGACAGTAATGCACGCGCTTGCAGGGTAGATATGATTTGTACAGACCGTCCGGGTACGAACCCGTTATGAATGTACTCTGGTGCATTAACATCACCGAAGATAACTCGATATGAATGGCAATCTATGGTAGCATGATTCTTGGATAGCCAATCCATGCCCAAAATCATGTCGAACTCATTCATGGCCAGAGGAAGTGCGTCAACAGGTCGAACCTTATCATCAAATTCTAGGGGAAGACTCTTGTATACATGGCTAATTAATACAAAGTCCCTCAAAGGCGTGGAAATAGTAAGCATATTCTCTAGTGGCATGGGGAGCATCCTAATGTTCTTAGCATAAGCAGTAGAAATGACCGAGTGAGTAGCACCCGTATCGAAAAGAACACACGCATCTTGACCATACATATACAAGATTCCAGGATGGTACATGTAGACTTGTTGGCCTGGTCTCGAGATGTCGTGTAGACACACCCGATGGTAGGAGCCGGCTTGGAATCAGCATGTCCCGATGTGCCCTCCATCTCGCCCTTACGGCAATCCTTCATGATATGGCCAGGAAGACCACACTTGAAGCATGCGTCCGTGTTACGACGACATGGCCCTGGGTGCCTACGGTGGCAAGTAGAGCAAAGAGGAAGAGTATATCCTCCAGCAGGTGCTCTGGCTGGCTGGGAACGTGATAAAACATTTTACATAAGACATGATAATAGGTTACAAAGAACAATGCAGATAATCGAAAGATTGAATACCAGTGATAGCTGGAAAGCTAGGCTGTGAACCTCTCTGGTTTTGGTCCCTACCGTTTCCATGGTTCCTGGTAAATGATTTGCTAAAGTGTCAGAATATGAGTTATAACATGAAATCATAAGAAAATGCGTAAGTATTAGGACCTGCTGCTGTTGTAGTGTCCAGAATTGTGACGGTAATTATCATTACCGCCACGCCTATCTGTAGCAGAACGGTCGTTAGTCTGACCGTTTCCCTTGGGCTGATGAGGCTGCTGCTAAGTAGCCGGCTGAGACCGGTCCCCAGTTTTCTGCCTAGAAGATACATTTTAAAGAGATGAATAATTGACATATATGGAAGGAATACGGATTGATCACCACTTGAATACGAATGTTTACCTCTTGTCGGGTCTCTCAGCTTCCTCGAACTCATCTCTCTCCTGCAGCATCTCCAGCTTACGTGCTGCATCGGCCACCTGTGCTACAGTGTTAAACGTAGCACACACCAGATTGTTTGCGACTGATGTGCGAAGAGCCCACCTAAACTGGTGTGCCTGCTCTTCAGGAGTACCTGCTGCTGCACCAAGGAACCCAGCTAAGCGAATAAAGCGATGCATAAACTCGTTGCTATTCTCCCCAGCTCTCTGTCGGATCCCATGGTACTCCCTCTTGAACTTGTCTTGCTCAGCCTTGGGAAAGAACTGCTCCATCACCCTGTCCTTGAACTAAGCCCAAGTCAAACCAGCAACCCACTCGTCACCTCCCTCGGACTGCATCAACGCTAACCACCAATTTAGCACATTGCCTTCGAACCGATAGCATGCCAACCTCTCCTTGTACGTGGGGTCACAACCCATAGCATTGAAAATCTTCTCGATGTGAGCCAACCAGCTTTCAGCATCACTGGGGCTATCTGTCTTCTCAAAAGCTCGAGGATGGAGCTTGTTGAATCTCTCCAGCCATACTGCTAATGTCACTCGAAGAGGAGGAGGAGGTGCCTGGTTATGCTGCTGATTGTTGGTAGCTTGAACCTCAGCCCTGATGTCGTTCCTCAGTTGAGGAAGCAAAGCTTGCATTGCAGCTTGGATTGCTGCATTTAGTTGTTCCTGCTCACGTGTGAGAACCATCTGATAGTATAACATAAAACATACGATTAAACAGATCAAAACATAAAATATATATACATGAAAAAAATTTATACCAAAATTTAAGAGAAAATTTTATGCAAGAAATTTTTTTTTGTATGAATGCATGATGCAGTTTTATGAAAACTTTTGTATGCTCGAGAGTGAACGCCTATGGTCAGTTCACCCAAAATAAAAGACATGGCGAGGGGACGCCTATGGGTCGGTCCCAAATTTAAAAGTTTCGAAAAAACACATGCGACTAAATAGGGCCAGTCCTGTACCAACCATTATTTAGTCATAAACCTGCGACAATGACATACATGTGTATGCATAAAAATGATGAATGCATGAAAACGACTGTCAGTTCTAGGAAGACCATAGTGACTACCCACTAATCACAGGTCATATTCTGAGAGCCTACAGGTCGAAGCCTTGGCTCTGATACCATAATTGTAACACCCCATTTTGATAATGGAATGCCACGCGTAATTATGGCGTGTCATCAAAGCATACAAGGAAAAATGTCTAAACATTACATGACCATAAAAGGAAATTACCAGAATCAAACATCGGTAGTCCAAAAGTAAAGCTCATCACACACAACACACGTACTGTAAAGGAAAGGACTAAATAATGTCCATAGCATGTGTATCAAAGTAAAGATAATGCACAAAGTAAATAAAGGCTAGAAAGCTTCCAGTCTATATGCACGTACGCTTAAAGTCTAGGAGCGACCCTGAGTACCTGCCGTTTTGGGAACATAGAAAAGGAAAACGGCTGAGCAATACGCTCAGTGCACGGATGTACAATAAAGCATGAATAGGATAAGCATATAACATATAACAGCGGAAGAAACTAAGTCCCAAATAACCTGGTTAAGTCTTGGTAAAACTGGTTTTATAGTTTGAAAAGCCTTATGTTTATCTTATAAAAACTGTTTAGCATGTTCTACCATTAGCCAATATAGGTCATGAAAATCCACCGTGCATGAATACTTGGAGGGGTGACCTCATCATGCAAATTAGAGGGGCTGCCTCTAATTTAATATACTGGTTTGGGTAGGAGGGATCAGCTCCTTGTGAAGGATGCAAGGCACACACCACATTCACACTGAGTAATCTACTGAAAAACATGTAACTAGGATGCACCCATACGCCCCACATGATAAATAATATAAATGGCCAAAAGCTGAAGGGACGCCACGAGCAATCACTCCGTCGTGGTGAAGTCATAACACCAGTGCCTCTAGTGTTATGGTTATGGTACCTCCATAACTAGGTGAAACTGGTCATGCATGTATATGGCTATAGGTATTCTAAATTAAACATAAGCAAATCAAACATATAAACTTACACTACGGGAAAACATTTGGCTGCATACGGGGAATCCTAATAAGGAAAGAATGTCCATACTGAAAGGACGGGAATCCGTACCTTATGTCCAGTGAACGAAGAAGACGAACTGAGGAGAATCCTACTTCGGTATCACTAATGCTACATAAATACATACGTGAATAAGTATCTGATTATTAAATACGTAACTGGTTTTATATCATGTCTTAGCTTATTTATATGTTCATATCATGTTTTATTGTTTTAAGCCCTAAACTGTGTTTATCTTATATTATGTCTATTCTGATTAAGTATTTCTGGTATTTCATGCATTATTATACTTACTGTGTAATAATAAGTAACTTTCTAAAAATAGCAGGTTTCCGAAAATAGAAAGTTTCCAAAAATATAGAAAGTTACCAAAAATAGAAAGTTTCCAAAAATAGAAAGTTTCCAAAAATAGAAAGTTTCCAAAAATAGAAAGTTTCCAAAAATAGAATTACTGCTTAAAATAGATAAGTTTCTAAAAATATAAAGTTTCCATAAATAGATTAGATGACTTAATTAAATAAGTTTCTAAAAATAGAAAGTTTCCATAAATAGATTAGCTGCCTTAATTAAATAAGTTTCTAAAAATAGAAAGTTTCCATAATAAGATATAAGCTGGTTAAATAAGCTAAGTATATAAGCTTAAGTGTTTTTCTGATTATTTACTAAATCATAATAATATAATGTATAGTTTATTAATTATTACATGTAATTTAAATAAACTATAGGTTAAAATTATTTAATTAAATATATCATGCTTTTAATTAAATAAAGTTAAATACTTAGGCTATAACATGTATTATTAATTATTAATAATATAACCTAAGTCATGTTAATTAATTAATTATAACCATAGTTTTTAAATAATTAATTAATTATAAGTCTAGAAAAATATAAATACTTAGGTTAATAATTCCATGATCTAATAATTAAATTATAACCTAAGTAATGTTTTATTAAATTAATCATGTCATATAATTATTAATTTAATTTTAACATATGATTATTAAAAACATCATATTAACATAAACCATGAACCGGATCGTGACTAGAATCCATGAACCGGACATGAAATTGACACCATACCCCGAACCACTTCAGGATTCCCTTTGGTTTGCTGCTGCCATGGGACCCACACCACCAAACCGGGACCATATGGTCTCGGTGGTGGTCTATAAGCCAAACCGAGACCCCCTTGGGGTTCGGTTTAGGTGTCGGCCAAACAAACACCCCTAAAAACATCCGTTTTGATTTACCCGATAACCAATTACATGTTTGATTTATGTTTTTAATTAGGTTTTTAAAAACATCATATTCTTATTAATTTATTAAATCAAAACAAAAGAAAAAGGAATAAAAAGAGGTATACCGAATGCGTGGATCTAACGAGGATGAACACACACGAACACACGTACAAGATTCAAGATCAAAATCAACTAAACACCCCCCCTTTGGTGTGTTATGTGCGGCGACCACAAGAGGACAAGAAGGAGAAGGAGAAAAATCTTTTAGGTTTTGTTTTGGTTTCCTGTAAAGTGAAAATGAGTAGTAAAAGTTACCTTAACCCCTTCTTAGTAAATTTTGAGATGGGCTTGGCCCATCTCCTTGATGTAGCCGCGGGTAAGGAGGCCCCACATAGGGTACCCGTACCGTTTTCTGTGTCTCGTTATTTAAGTGTTCGTTCGTGTTTATTTGTGTTCGTGTTTTATGTGTTCTCGTTAAATACTAACCGTGACTTAATATATTTATTCGTGCTTGTAATAAATATATATACGTAATTAATATTAGTTCGTGATTTAATTACGTTCATGATTTCATGATCGCATGTTCGTGATTAATTATTGTTAAATAATTATTGTGTATTCGTACGTAATAAATACTTTTCGTGTTCTAACACGTACCTAATACGTAAAATTCTAACACGTGAACGTAATCATGCTATAAAATGAAAGTTTTAATCTAGTACGTACGATCTTAAGGGTACTATTCATGGTAAAAGCATGCGGATTTTACATATAATCATTCATCGGGTCATATAATCATTCGAGTCCAAATCAATAAACAAACAATCGGGACAATTGGTGTCCTATTTTATTAAAACTAACATGTTATCTCCCTCGCGGGTTTATAAAATATTTCATAAAACATTTAAAAGAGTGCGGGGCTATGAACTCACGTTGATTAGGGAAGGCGAGTTATCGGCGAGTCGGATGTACGGTACGTGCTTCAATCACGGAAACCTAGACAAATAATACTCGTCTTAGACTCTTGTCTAATGACTTTATAAAAACAATAACTACGTATATACATGATGATTTTATAAATATGATGATGATCAAGTGAGATTGTACATCTTATTCACTAATTATAGTATTATGTGTTGGTAAATTTTTATACTAGTTTCACTAGTTTAACTTCTTTACATGTTAAGGCTCAGTAAGCCCATTATAAGCCCATTACATTACATTAGCCCATTTATTTATTTAACATCAGCCCTATACTCACATGTTGGGCCCAAGTGGGTTAAGCCCAATGAGTAAGTCCATTAGTGTTTAGCCAAATTAGTTGGGTTAATAGTCCAATAAGGCTAATTTAGCCCGTTAATGTCCATATGTTATAAAGCTCGGGTTTTATCGGTTTTTACTTGTAACATGTACTTATACATCAGTATATGAGTTATAAAGAGTTTGCATTAGACTGGTCCGACCGTCTAAGTTTTATTTGACGAAATGTTAGTTTTACGGTTTTAGCCGAAAAGACGTAAAACTTATGTTTATAGTTTTATACCTTATAAAACTTATCAAATTGCCATTTTATAAAATGTCTCATTTATTTATTAAGGTACATACTTATTTATATGTAATATATAAGTTAGTGGTTTTATTATTGTTGCTAGTTTGGTGAAGTGGCTAAGACATGTGTCTTATCTTACTTCTTAAGCTTGACACCTCATGGTGTTGTGGCTTATTTTAGCCGTCCATGAGTGGGGGTGGGGCAAAAGTGGTTTTGTCTCATCCCCATTTATTTACGGGTACTCCTCGATTCTAGTTTCCTCGATTTGCGTGCCCTCGGGTCATTTTCCAAAAAGCGTTTTTATACATTATGAATCAACAGCACAAAACGAATCTAATAAAAATTGTCTCATCAAAAACGGAGTTCAAAAACGTAAATACGTTCCGGTTTAGTCGTAAGGGACGTTAAATTATGCACGTAAGTCCTAATCTCTTCTCGTAAATTTGTGAGTTTATGAACCAACACAAATTTAAAATTCTAAAATAATATTCATGGATAAATTTATTTCATGAAATGTCGGACTGTCACTAAAACTGTGTATGTAGACGTAAGCACGTAACGTAGAATTCTCCGGTTTAAACGTAGTCGATGCTACTTCAAGACGTAAACCCAAATTTCTTCCCAAAAATGAGTGAGTTCATAATATCACATTAAAATAATGATTTTAAATAATACTTGAGAATAAAATATCGACCATAACTTGACGGATTGTCACAGCATTTACCCCTAAACATGATCTTTGTCCTCAAAGATCAATTTATCTTACTACTCGCTTCTTATAGAATTAGAGCTATGTGGGTATTTCCTCCACATTCGGTCTTTTCTTACAAGTGTAATTCATTACAATACGCGAGTTTCGTCAAACATAACTACGGGAATACGATCAGGCTTAATGTTGACTTACTTTCTCTATCCATGATGTTCACGGGTTTTTGATGAATGAAACTTTTTGCCGATCTAAACATCATCAAGAAGTAATCAGATTTTTACTTGATAGACATGTTATCAAGTTCGATATACGAACATAATTCACACAGCCCTTGAAGTCCTAGGGTAGATCCATCTTATATGTCGTTCAAACCAACTTCTTACATCATCTCAATGGTCCCATACAATGGGGACTTATTTCCCATGATCTTTCAGATTATCAATTCACTTCTCCATGGTGAAAATTTTTGGCATAGCTTTGCTACCCATCCGGCACTTCAAGATCTACACTTCATATTCACATAACCTCCTGCCCATTACTGGCAGTCAATAATCAGATCCTAATTTCAACAATCATTTCAGGTCTCGCGGGTCAGGTATTTTGTAAGGTTAGGTTTGTCACCATAGGCAACCTTAAACCTAAAAGACATGTCCAACTCACAATGGGTGTATCTCAGGTGTCTTCATCCCAACTCCTGCTATAGATGCTCTCATATTTAGATCCTCACAAGATTCAATCTCGATCCTAATACGATAATTATCAATGATAATCTTTCCAAAGGAAAGCGATTATACGGTTTATTACCAAAGGTCAATTATTCAAGCATCAAACAATACTTCTAGTGTTTTGTATCGTTACTTTACCTCGTCCCTTCAATTGGGGTGGTAAACAGTACTCTCATCAAGGTTCGTTCCCAATGACTTCTGAGCAAATCTCTAGAAATTTGATGCAAAGCGAGGATCTTGATAGAGATGATTGATACAGGCACACCATGCTTACACAACTCCTTTAAATACAAAGAGTCAATTTCTTCATCGAGAATTTATCATTAACAGAAATGATATTAATAGACTTGGTCAGTCTATCGACGATGACCCAAATCGAATCAAATTAGGATGATGACCTTTGCAATAGTTAGACGTTTACTAATGTATGAGGCGATGTCTGCCTTCATAATTTGCCATCATTACAACTTCTTCAGATAAAGATACATTAAATCAGAAATGGCATGAATAGAATTCTTAAACTTATGAGATTCAAACATTACTAAATCTTAAATTCCTCCATATTTAGGCAACCACAAGTGGCCTTTAAAACATTTAACGCCATCGGCTTCTGAATTCTAATGGTTCACATTAGCCGCGAACCCCTTTTATTATCTATATTATCCTTTTTACAAGCATCGACTATTTTTAAATTGCTCGGTAATTTATTTTGTACAGTCATTATTAAGGAACACATCCTAATTGATTCTTTATCCTTTCTACATAATGCGTCAGTATTTACATTCACCTTTCCTGATGATATAATTATCATGACCACAATTCATTCAGAAATTCTTTCTTCATATTTTCTAAGTTTTAGTTTTGTCCCAACTATCATTTTTATCCGTTTTTCTCAATCCGAAGTTTATAGCGTCGATAAATATTACAAGTAATTAAATAATAAATATTTAATTTTATGAAACGTAAACGTAAAAAATTTTAAATTTCTTAGTTCGTCGAATTATAGAAAAATGTTCAAAATGAATTTGAATTTAGTTAACACGATTTTTGTTGATTTATCGAAAATAATTAATAAGATCCGTCAATGTTCGAAAAATTCTTTGTTTATACTTTGGTCAGAATTTTCTTAGTTGAAAAGCAAAAATTATTGTTTCAAATTTCATGTCATGGTTTAAATGGTTTCCTCAACCCCTCTTAGGTTGTCGTGAGGTATGCACAAATATTTACCCCTAAAGGAGTTTATTAAATGTTCCGGGTATAAGGGAATGATCCTTTAAAAATTCTTTTGATAAAGCATTTGTCAAAACATATTTTCACTTTCTTTTTGGTATAACCCAAAGCCTTAATGGCTCTAATTTTTGAAGAGTCAATATATTCCATTATCTATTAATCACACGGTCAAATAATGTAAAGGATTAAGCCTTAAATCACATGTTAAATACTCAAGGTACAAGTTTTCACTACACGGCCAATTCAGGGCAGTCTATAAATAATTATTAAAACAAATGGTCCTTAATGATCACAAGCATAAATTTATCAAATTACATCCTACTCACATGATTCACCAAATTTATGGATGCTACATGTGCATTGGTCAATCCAAACAACATAACATGAAACTCATAATGTTCATTACAAGTTCTGGATGTAGTGATTGGAATAGATAATCTTCTTTGCGGACGCGAAGTTGATGATAACCATGTCGTGGATCAAATTTCTAGAACATATGCTAGAACCTTGTAAATGATCGAACAAATATATCATCTTGGGTAGTGGATATAGAATTTATTCATCAATTTACTTAGTTCACGGTAATTCAACAAATAAAAGAAATGATAACACCATAGCTCTACATGATGACGAGCTTGGTAGAATAAAAGCTTTCTTCGCAACTCTCTCAGTTGTACGCTAATTCTTTTAATTCAGATGGTGATGACGTACAGTGCATACGCCACAAGTGCAGCACCAGGAATATAATCAATACCAAATTCAACTTGCCTTATTGGCGGAAGTCTAGGTAATTCACCAACAAATACCTCCTAACGTTTCAGATAACATAAACATCTTTTAATACGTTTACTTTAAGTTCTTTCTAGATTACAAGATCTATGACTAATTCATAACCATTAACAGTATACTTTCAAGTCTAAATGCAGGATATGGTCATCCATTAAGAATTATTTAGATCACTTTTGATAATCAACATCTTATTTTTTAGGGGAATTCTACTCGAGTTCCCATCAATTAAGACAATGACATTATGTCATAGTCAATCAATCCGTTCTACTGGCACTATTAACTTTCCAGTTTCATTACTGTTGATAAGATGTGAACTTCTCAAAAGACTAATAATAACTCGTAATCCTTCACAATTCAAGGATATCTGGAGACATAACTACCATTAAAAGAGTAAGGTCAACGCATAATCTACGCGAAAGAATTTCAAATCAGATAAAGACGAAAACATTAACGAATTTGAGTATATCTCATGTTTTCATAATTAGAGTACGCATTCGAAAGCTCCTCGGATCGTTACCCAGGTCATTCAAATGAATACTAATCAAAAGAAATGATACGAACGTCGATACATCCAGTCGGGTATCAATACTCGATAATTAGATACTTTTCCAAAGATTTTTATCATTAACAGAAACGAACAAGAAGGGGATGTCAATTGTCAATTAAGACAATTTCCACAGATGAGTAAATCCGACTCAGAAAATAAATGGTACGGGCACATATGTAGGTGTCCCTAACAATATGTCCCTATTTTGCACTTCTTGCAGATCTCATAAAAATTCAGTTTTCCACAATTACAAAGAAAATGTAATGTTTATTAACAATTTCATGGTGACTACTAATCAGCCTTGAATGGTCCCTTCCAAATTGTATGTAGGCGCGCAACTATATACAATTTTAGGATTAACGATGCAATACTCGGTTCGTCAAAACTTTGTCATCATGTTTAAAATATAAACTAATTTCATGTTTTATTATGGGATAAGAATCAAAATGAATTTACAGAGATGTTCTTTGTTATGGAAACAATTAAGTTTTCCAAGGTGTTTCATAAACAACTTTATTTCAATAACGATTACTTATAAATCTCACTTTAAATAGTCCTTATGGTGATGAAAATTCATTTTTTTCTCAAGAGATACTGTTTTAACTTATAAAACAATGAGTGATCTACAAAAGAGTGATGAAAAGTTGTTCACCAAGAACTAACTACAATATGACTAGAAATGAGCTTAGCCAATTAATCATGAGGTTCATGACCTCGATGGCACTCGGGAATACAAAGAGAAGAATCCACAACGTAACTCAAATCGAGATGAGTACTTGTTCAATGGTTGCATCACTAATGCGAACATTAGGATGAAGCAATAAAAGATTGATAACATCGATACATATAGGATTTAGCAATCAAATGTAGTCTTTTCATTAATCACAAACAAGTCAAAATTGTACCGTAACACATTACGTGTTGCCATGTCATACAATTCCAAAAACTCATCCTACCAACTGATGTCTCAGTTAAGTTAGGGATTTTTAAAAGATACCACAATGAATACTAATCTACAAGAGTCATTAGGTGTTCCACCTGTCCCAGAGGATCCATCGGTCCCAATTCAGAAGAAGATTTCTTCAATTTATTTCTTGGACACGGGGCATCCTCGTGATTGGACAATGGCCTAGGAACAACCCTTAACACGAATCAACAATCATTTAAAACCTTATAATTCAATCATAGGACTTAACGACTTCCACTTAACAATTTCTTATTCCATACAAGTTAAATTTTACTTTATTCAAGTTTCAACCAAATTATACTCAATGCCATATCCTACCTCATTCTCCAATACTTTCAACCTTATTCTTAGATCTTGAAAGGGAAATAAAAGCTCGATATGAACAACACTTAATTTCCAATCCTATAGCTCTTACAACAATAATTATCAAATGAGTCACTAGTATGAAATGACTCACACATTCAATTAGACTTCTCGGAAAGGTACTAGTGGCATGAGGCTTTTGGGTAAAGGCTCCAATGACTGCCTCAAGTGCAACATTCACCCTTTCGATTTCAAATTAAGAATTGGGTGACAACGAATCAGATGACACCTTTCCAGGTGGTAACGTTTTGTCAAACTCCACTCTATAAGGAAAGATCGTCATGACATCGATATCAGATTTAATCTCGCCAATTCTTCTTTAATATCACAATCAACTAATATCAACATTTCCATGAGTATCCACCGTTTTATTGGGATCATAAATATTCACAACTTGGTTTAGATCTGGAATAGCTAGAATTCCTACAAAATCGCTTCGATTAATTTGCTATGGGAGTTAGTGTAAAATCCATGATTTTACCATAAGAATAATGTAATAAAAAAAATCTACTCAACGATCCTAGATCATTTCTCAACCTAGTAATACTAATCGAGTTTCGTAGACGAAGCTCAAGATGGTATGTGGATGTTGTAAAACCCGAGATTTTTCATTCATTAAATAATAATGAAGTATGGTTCAAAACCCTTTTTGAACAATACTTAAATCATCGGATTGGAGAAGTCGACAAAAGTCATGCAAACCGTGTACCGTAATTTAATAATTTAAGTACATAAATTATTGTCAAGAGATATTTGATAAACAATTTGATTTAAATTGTTTAATATTTCATTTATCTACGGAGAGATTTAATGAGAAGAATCTTCACTAAAACGATACTTATTCTTGTTAAAACGATATATGATAAATAGTCGTCGTTTAAACGAACGCACACATTATTTATATTATAAGACATATAAATAATACATTTTATTGGAAAAATGATTTTAAAAACAATGTCGCAATTATCGTGTCTTGAATCGTCCGTTAAGTCGTCCGAACGAGTCCTGAACCGTTTATTATTAAACATATGATAAAATGTTACACTTTAGGCCCTTGTAAAATAATTGCAACCCATGCCCCTCAACTATTCTAAACCTTGCATATTGGCTTTTATAACTTTGAAGGGTATAAATAGGGACATTAGGGTTTTATCCTCACATAACCCTAACCCTAGCCTCCATTTTACACACACACACAACAATGGCAGCCACCATAAATCCGGCCGCCACAAAAACATGCCGCCGCCACCTTCATCTTTATAAGATCTAGTAGATCTATGGTGTGCACCACTATGGTGACCAAAACCCCACAGGTCGCCACCCATTTGACGGTGTTTGTCTCGGATCCAAGCCCTAGCCGCCACCCATTTGGCTAATACCACCATCATTTCGTGGCTCCTAATCATGTAGCCGCCACCCTCATTCTTTTTTATAGATCTAATGAATCTATGCATGCACTATGAAATCCACCATCATTCCGTGGCCCCTAGCCACTAGCCGTGGCATCAACATCACCAAATCACCATTTTCATTATTTATACAAGCTCGAATCCTATCATAACTTATTCGTCTATAATCATCACAACCAATAGCGATGTTCATCTACCCATTTGGAGCCTTGAAGAAGGAGATGCATACACTTCGTGGGGCTGAAGTTGAGGGACATGTTGAATGGCTAATGCATGTCTAGATCTTAGTTAGATCTATGATTATACGGACCTAACTAAGAAGATCTAATTGGTGTATTCGTCCTTTCGTTTCTAGATCTCGGATCTAAGGTCTACTCCACTTTTCTCTTGACTTTTATCTCTTCATTTTATTTCTTATATTAACTAGATCTCATATATTCTGAAAAAATATATATATAAGATAAATAATGAGTATTTGGACATTGTATTTGAGTTGTTGACACTAAAATGAAGCTAAACAAGCCCAAGTAACGATTTGATTCACAACAATTTATGAACCGTAACAAAAACAGATTTCATGTAAAACTCAGTAGGTTTGAGATACTAAAAACTTACACAATAAGATAGATAATTGTTTTGTGATTAATTCCCCGGGTGGCTCGTCTCGTGACGAATTTTAGATAATAAGATATGACCAAAATAGTGAAAACTAGTCAGATCTGAACATTCTGTTTTGATGGACTGTTTTCTCGTAAAATTTATATACTGACCTACGAATATGTAAAATTAAAAGTTGTAGATAAAATCATGAAGAAGTAGAATCAATTGGATGATATACCAATTCCTTACGGTTTGGAAATGGCGACCAAAATGGTTAAAACGAGTTTGGCTGCCCAAAAACAACCAACTCTTCTAAGTTAGGAAATGGGTTAATTAGCTATGAAAAGTATAAATTTGGGGTAATTAGACTTATAATAAGTATAGTACATGGGTTAATGATGGTTTTGGTAAAAATAACACACTTAGATGGTTTACGGTTCAAGAGATATGAACAAATTAGCGGGACATGTCGGGAAAATTATAATAAACGGATTATAACTCATTAACGTAAAATATGATGATTTTTATATAAACCAATGTGCTAGGATCCATTTGTCGGGAATCTTGGACTTATTTATATACTGATGATTAGATGACCCGAGACCCGACCAACGTGAAATATTAAGTGTATGTGGTTGTGATGTGTTTTAGAACCCAAAAACTATACAAAGTGAACTTGGTCCATAAAAGCCCAACTTACACTTGTAATGGCTATTGGGCTATTAGTGGACCTAAGATGTATAACTATTTTAGAGTAATATACTGAATTTAGAATGAACTTAAGTCAAATACTTGGGTAGTGGACCACTATTGGGCTTAAGATGGGCTAGAAGTGTCAACTTGGATTTTTCACTTAAAATGACTAAGTGTTCACCTAAAAAGTTTTATAAATAATCATAAAACTTATGCAATTTCCAAGAACTTATTAAAACATACTTATTACATGTATGTCCTTTGTACTATCTATTAAGACTGTACTATTTGATTAGGCATAACTTTGGCGTGAGCTTTATTTGGATATTCATATTAAACAGCTATTGCCTACTCCCAGGTGAGTTTACAGCCCCATTTAAACTTTGATGAAACTTTCCCTTTTTGGGAAAGAAAATATGCAAACATATATTGAACACGTCTGGATTGTATAAACTGGATTATGATTGCTTACTATTGAAACTGTTAAATTGTTGTAAATCGCCCGAATGTTATAAATAGATCTATTAGGGATTGGCCATCCCCGTCTGGGTGAGTCATGATCACTGTGCCTTGGCCGGGACAACAGACGTATACCATGTTGGAACAGGATGGGTGTCCTTTTGTAAGACACTACGTCCTCATATGTTGAGGACTATGGGGTTAAGCTTCAATTTCTAATAGTAAACAAATGTTATTCACATTTTAGTGAGAATGCTTTGTGCATTGTCACTTCTTTGCTTAATGTATGTCCAAACTAATAAACTGTTAAAGTCTGTAAATTCACTAACTTTATGTTGACCCCCTTTAGTATATTTTGCACAGGTTATTTAGCAAGATTATTTGAGCATCATTTAGGAGCATAAAAATGAAGGGGGATTATCTTTTACTGGGATATTCATAACAAATGTTATTCAACGATTTAAATTATTGTACCAATTCAATGTTTACATCAATTGTATTTCAAAAATCATATAATTATGATCTGTGCTTTGTAAGCTATTTGCTCATCGATCCACCACTGTGATACCCGCTTTATTGGGGGTGTTACAGAGAATGGTATCAGAGCTTTAGTTATAGCGAACCAGATTAATTTTTAAATAAAATAAGAATAAAAATATTTTTCTTTTATTTAAAACTGGACTATAACTTTATAAAAATCTTTTGGAATTTTTTTTGGGACATACTTAGAAAGCATATAGCATAGAGAGCATGCATAACTATATGATTTAAGTGCGCATTCATTATTCTATGCATTCGTAATTGTTGATTGTATTAGATGCTAACTTGTACGTATTTACGTAATATAACTATTTAATATTTATTATAGAAATATTAAATACTCAAGATACTTAATAAAACAAATAAACGTGCCATGTTAGTAGGGAGCTTTATACTAAAGATGTTCCATCTCGATATTACGTTTCGACTTAGTGGTTGGGTTTATGATTTAAAGTGCCCTCGCTCCTCAAACGTTTATAGAATGGATTCTGAAGTATGACGGCTCGAACAATGCATTATAACCACGAACAATCTAATTCATAACAAACACATGAAAATATTTAAATGGAAATTTAAATAAAAACTTTGGGAACATTAGAAATCTAACATAATCTATAGAATCCGTTAGAAAATCTAAGAAGATTTTTTTTAAGTCTCTAAACATCTAAATAGATTTATCTATTTTACTTAATCTTTGAAATCTAAATTGATTTTTTCTGAAAATCTAACTGAATAATATGCGTCTTGCAAAACCTTGGGGGAGATCTAAACTATATTTTTATAAATCTTTAGTAAGACTAATTAGATTTTATAAATGTTGAAAAATCTAATAAAATGTTGGGGAAAAACCTAAAAATTAGATTTTTATAAATTTTTCTTTGGAGATCTAGACTTAATCATTAAGAACCAGTAATAAGCTTGTAAGGTTTCATCAACTTCACACCTAGATAAATGGTTAAGTATTATTAATGGACTAGTTAAGCACAAGAAACAGTAACCCAAAACTTGAATAGGCCTATAGGCCCAATACCATATAGCCAAACCATTAACTAAGCATATTAGGCCCATTTAATGCCTAGTAAGACCACTTATCAAACCTTGAATTATTAGTGGACTAAAATATGTTTAGGCCCATTAGGAAGACCATTAGGCCCATTTATTGTCTTATGGACCTATGTAGTAAAACTCTTACATTGATGGATCTAAAACTGTAATTAGGCTCATTAAGAAGTCCTTAGCTCAAAAAAATTGTTAATGGATCTTGTAAGCTTATAAGGGTTTGGGAAGCCCATTAAAACTTTTGGCACATTTAATAAGCCCACTTAGTGATGCCATACTTGAACAAAGTTTTTATACCAGAAATAATTTGTAAAAACCTTTAGACTAAGAATGTTAGTTTATAAGACTTACGGATTAAAACTTTGATATTGAAACTGATCTTGATAAAACAGAAATTACAAGGACTAATATTGTAAAAATTTGAAAGTGTAGGGATCAATAAATGCCATTAGTGACTTATTAGACCTTAAGGACCACTTTGTAAATTCTTGAAAGATTAAACCGTCATTTTATGACTCTAAGGACTAATGATGTAATTAGCCAAAACATTTAGAAGCCCTAAGGATTAGTTCGCCGCTTATTGGAAGTTATAAAACCTAATGTTAAATAGAGGGACTATTTTCACCATCTCCCGAAAATACAAGAAACCCTAAGGACTAAAGCTGTTAAGAACCGGAAAGTGTACATTTGGTAAAATATAGAGGTACTTGTTTTGCAAATAACCAAAAATTTAGCAAACCCTAAAGTCTTTTATTTCATTTAGTAAATTAAAAACTTGAGTGAATCCAAAATTTTAAAAAGGACTAGAACCGTCACTTTATCAAACTAGTAATCGAAAAGGTTAATCCTTAACTTGTGGAAATTTAGGGACATGAATTAAATTTAATAACCTACTATTATTTTTATTAACTTTTCATATAAGCTATATGAAACTTAAGATACATAGATTACAAAAGTAAAATACCACACTTGTAAGTGAAATACTTTTACTTAAGCGATATTATTAATAACAAATCTAAAATGGAAGTTATTAATACTTGTACAACTATATGTCTAACTGAAATACGGTAACATAAATGAACTGCCTAAAAACAAGTGGATATCGTAATAAAATCCAAACAAATTCTAAAAATCTTATACTAAGATTTTCACTTTCTTCGTGATTACTTGATACGTCTGTTTAAGCTTATACGCTGCTTGCTACCTGTACTATTTGATTACTATTATAACTTGCCTAATATCATGAAGTGTTCTTCCTACTTGAGCATACTATCTTTACATAGTTATTTGATGAATAGGAACTGGTTAGTCTATTCTAACCACTAGGATAACTGACAGGCCACTTAATGAAAACGAATTTACAACAAACATACAAATTGGAATATTTAAAAACAGACTAGGAAGCATTACCTAGCGAACTACATTTCATTAAATTTTTGAAATTTGTTGTTATGTGTATACCTTATTAGAAGGAACTATACGATATAATGCCTATGCTTATGATTGTAATATATTATTATATATTATATTATACATATGAACTCCTTGTTTAATGCGTACTCTCGCACACGTTATCGCACGTCAACATGTATTTTCTCTCGCTTATGATTTTGTACGTATATCTACGGAACACGACTTTTTAGCGACTCATATACGCGTGCTTTTTTTTATAATATCATGTGGTATTATTTGGATAAATTTTCATCTTTAAATGTTGCGGTGGGACCCAAAATCAAGGTACTTATGATCCTATATTTTACATATGGGACCTGAGACTCTTGATCTTAAGTTAATTATGATTACGTCTTTAGACGGAATGGGACGTCTAAAGGTGAAATAATAAGCCACCGGACCAGAAGTTTACTTATAAAATTCGTATCACGGTGGAATGGGACGCCTGAAGACGAAAATTATAACTAAACGGGCTGTAAAGTATCTTAATAATATATATTATCTTAGACGTTATATTTATCCTAAATAATAAGACTTGCCGGGAATATTTAGGTAAAGGTGGGCTATGAAATCGTTATTGAAACGAGTAAGGACGCTTGTTTGTTTGAATAAAGAAATCATAGGTCACCAAATGGAGTTGTGAATTTCACCTTACATGGATACGGACGCTTATCGATGTAAATAGAAATTTATAATCACATGAGCTTAAATATATTCATGACTCATTATTGATACTATTTATCCAACTATGTAACGTATCATTTCTGATCCGCGAATTCCTCTAGTGATATCTTATCGTTATTACATCATCATTACCATCTAGAAACCTAGGAAGACTTGTGTTAAGCTAATGTTGCCTTCCACAGGCTAGAGGTATATCGGGAAGCCCTTCGCGTGAACATTGTTGACACAAGAGCGGTACCAGCCAAAGCTATATTTCCAACTTGACATCGCATCAGCCTATTAAAGCTTAATAGACTAAAAATCTCTTGAAGAACTAGTAGTAACATTAATGAACTGTTATCTACGCTCATCAAGACACATTGGGGCCCCAGAGGCACATCTAAGAAAAACCAAGACTTAACACGAGTTTGTCCTAGTCAACCTAACCTTGTAAACTTAAAACTTAAGTTCACAAGATTACACGTTTAAGGAATAAGTGCCTTCACTTGTTCCCTGAACAAGTAACTTCATCTTTAGCTTCGAGAACGAAACTAAAATAACGGGGTGGTGAAAAACCCCAAAACTTTGGGTTTCTACACATGTCAACGACTTCTTTAACGTTATCATTCATCGTACTATATTTTAATAAACTACCTTTACAATGTATCATCACAAGACTTACTGTGATTTGGCGAATGATTTCTTAAACTACTAAGTGACTCGTGAATTGTGCATGATAGCTTGAATACAACCCGAAAACTTATCATGGTAAACAAAAGATCTAGTACATCTACTCAAATCCTGCCCAGCAGGTCTGCTAGATAGGGCTGGTACTGGTAAGGCTGGTAAGCCTGCAGGTGTCGACAGGGTACTCTGCAATACCTCTATAAGTTAGTCAGGACTCCTTAAGCAAACTGAGTACAATCAGCAACTGGGACCAAAGTCTGCCAACGACTCCTCGAAGGTAGGCGGTCTCTGCTTTCACTCAATCATGACAAACAGCTGCAAGATCAAATAAGGTGGACAAGGACTGCCCTTGTGCAGTAAGAGAGAAGTGGGTCTTATATTGAAGACCCCCCTCCAAGGTGTGATTATGTCGATGGAGGAAGTAGTTCTCCTCTAACAACCACTGAAAGGCCTCGTGGCTCAGTAACCTCGTGCTATCTGGGTATTTACCCATATGGTCCAAGAGAGAGAGTCTATGCGCTCATGCATGTTAGTGTACTCCACCTAGCCTGCTATCAACAGGATGTGGACGTCCGTCATGTTCCACTCCTGGCTCATGGTAAGAGCAGCAATCCGAACTTGAACAAGATCAGCATGTCTAGTTCCGGAAACCTCTCTGACTTCAAATCTTGGCTTGTAGGTTTTCCAAATGAACATCAATCATCATGAGCTTAACCAACTAAAGGTAGTTAACCCTACATCGGTTCTTCCAAATTGACAACCTCCTAGAGTGTCCTCTCTAAATTGTCATTATTTGTTCTGCGAACATCTACCGCTTTGTCAAATTGACGGCCAAACTTTTCGGATAATTTTGTCCATTCGTGATTGATAGCAGCATCCAAATACTGCTCAAACGGATGCATAGGGCAACCCGGATAAAGATCTCCTTGCATTGCCTTCTGTCCATCCGTAGTGGTAGCATCACTCAGATACTGCCCAATCGAACTTATAGAGCAATCCGAATAACTATCTCCTTACATTGTTGGCACCATTTGTTTCTCATCATGTCTAAGACGAACCTTTAGATCTATGACATCTATACCCTAACAGATGACAAAGTTTTTGATAGCTTCGAGGACGAATCTAAAATAACGAGGTGGTGCTGTAAAATCCATGATTTTACCATAAGAATAATGTAATAAAAAAAATCTACTCAACGATCCTAGATCATTTCTCAACCTAGTGTTGGGAATAAAATATGGGTCAGTTCACTAGACGCTGATAAGAAGAATGTCAACGCTGATAGGATGACATTGGACGCTGACAGCCAAGCGTTGACATTGAAGAAGTCAACGCTGACAGCCTTGAAGATTGACACTGATGGAATATCTTCACACGAATCTTTTTGTTTATTTGTTTCTTTATTTATATATGGTAAAGATAAGCACGACATTGTATTTTCTATTATTATCTTTACCTAGAATAGTTGATTCGTAGCTTATTGTACAAGACTTCTTGATCTATAAAAGAAGGTCTTTTAGGTTAAAGTTAATATATCAGTTTTCATAAGTATTCGCAAGTTAAACCTCTTTCATTGTAATCAAGTTCGATTATTCTAATACAAGTGAAAGTTTGTTAAACATCTTTGTGTTTTAGATCAAGTGTTAATTCCGCATAACACTTTGTTACTTTATTCATAAGCAAAGGTTTCTCTATGTGTAGTACTTGATCTAATCTCGTATACACAAAGCTTAATCGATCTAAGTTTGGGATCAACAAGTGGTATCAGAGCTTGTTGAGAAACTTTTGATCTTTAAGTAACGCAAGAACCCTAAAACATCAAAAACCCTAAAAACCCTAAAATTCTCAAAACCCTAAAAACATCATGTCTGGCACAGATCAACCTGCTGCTTTGCTACAAAACAACTCCTCAAATCCTAGTATCAAAATTCCCATGTTTGATGCCAGGAACTTTGAGCTTTGGAAGTCCAATTTTGAGCAATATATAGCTATTCATGACTACACTCTTTGGGAGATTGTCGAATATGGGAACACATTCGACAAAGCACGAAAGATTTCTGCTGCTATTGCCACAAGGACAGCTGTTCCTAATTGTCCTGAAGCTGATAAGAAGGAAAAGCCTGGAGATGGAAGAGCTGTATCTGTTGAAGATATAGCCAAGAAGAGGGTGGACATGAAAATCTTGAACATCATGAAACACGCCCTAGGTCATGAGAATCAGCACAAATACAAACGCTTTGAGTCTGCAAAAGAGCTCTGGGAAGCTCTTGAAGTAGCACATGGTGGCAATGCTGACACAAAAGAAGAAAAGAAGAAGCAACTCTTGCATGAGTATGTTGTCTTTAAAGCTCAACCCAATGAGAATCTCAGCAGTGTGAGAAGTAGACTTCTTGACATCACAAGTCAACTTTCCTTCATGGGAACACAGATTGATGACCCTGAATTGAATGCTACTTTTCTCAAAAGCCTTGGTGATGTATGGAAGATTGAGACAAGATCCATTCTTGTCAATAACACCCACAAGACCTCCAGGTTTGATGACATCTTCAACAAACTAAGACTGTTGGAGAATGAATGGCTTTTGGATAGTGATAATAAATCTTCCAGCAGTAACATGGCCTTCTTCTCACAAAGTGAAGGCCAATTTGATTCCATGAACTTCTATGGACATCCAGCCACTGGATCTCAAGGTGTCAGCGCTGGATGTCAGTCTGTCAGCGCTGGATCATATCCTGTCAACGCTTTATACTCAAGCGCTGACACACACAACTTTGGCGCTGATAGAATTAAACCTGCTGGTTTAGATCTAGATACTGTGTGTGCATTCATTGCTTCTTTGCCCAGTGACTCAAGGATTACATATGAAGATCTTGAGCAGATAAGTGATGAGCAACTGGAAGAGATGGATATCAAGTGGACTATGGCTCTTGTAAGTTTAAGAGCAAACAGGTTTAATAAAAGGTTCAAGAAGAAGATGACCTTTAATGCTAAGGATGTTGCTGGATTTGACAAATCAAAGGTTGAGTGCTACAATTGTCATCGGATGGGGCACTTTATGAGGGAATGTAGATCTCCAAGAAGATCTGATGCTGGTAAGCCTTCAAGCCAAATGGTTAAGAGCCAAGATCCCAAGGCCATGGTTGCTGTTCAACAATTTGATGGTGTTGGAGGATGGGACTGGAGCTGGAACTTTATGGCTAAGGATGAGGAAGAGGACAGAGCTTTGGTTGCTGAAGTTAAAGAAGAGCATGTTGAATATGCTGTCATGGCACACTCCTCCTCTTCATCTGATAATGAGGTATATGATGATGCTTTCTGTTCTAAGGGTTGTCGTTTAAATACTGAAAAACTAAATCAAGAGATAGTAAAATTATTAGATGAGGCAAGTACTGAAAGATGCAAAGTATCTAATTATCAAATTGCTCTTACCCAAACAGAAAAGACAGTAGCTGAGTATAAGAAAATGGAGTTTGATTTAAAGGATCAAATAAATATCTTAAAACATGAGTTACATCAAAGTAAAGATATTCAAGATATAGTAAATAGGGTTAATCTTGATTTGATAGCTCAGTTAGAGGAGGCTAACAAAAATAAAGATAATGTGAGTCTTAAAATCCAGAGATTTGATAAGGCCACACAATCCCTAGGAGAGTGTGTTAGTAAACAAAGAGACTCTAAGGACATGAGTGGGATTGGGATGAATGATTATACTGGTGTTCCACCACCAGCTGGGGATTTCTATGGTGTCCAATCAAAGGACTTATCTTGGACTGGCTTGCCAGAACTTCGAGAGAAGGAATTCATTCCTCCACCTAGAGTGACTTCCCCAGTTGAGGAATACAAGCAAAAACTGACTGACCTAGATGAGTGGAAGAAAGCTAACCACACCTTGTTTGTTAAGGGAGGGTTGTTGTGTGAAAGTCCAAATGAGCCCACACCAATTCTGAGTCATAATATTGTGGAGTCCAATGATCCTAAACCTATTAAAATCACACACCCAACCACTGGCAAAGCTGTTAACCTTGGCCCACAAACTGTTAGAAAACCTAGTGTTAAGTATGCAGAAATGTATAGGAATACTAGGTCACCAAAAAGCCAAGTTAGTAACCATGGAACAGCTTCTTTGCTTCTAGACCTAAGACTATGTCTAGAAAAGCCTGTTACTCATGTGGTAGCTTCTCACATTTGGCATACAAATGTGTCAACGCTTCTAATGTCAACGCTGATAGGAACCATTTCAGCGCTGACAAGAGTCAACATAGGTCAAACACTGTCAGACCAAATATCTTTGTGAACAAAAGTTCACAAGTAGTTAGACCAGCCCCATTCTTTTCTAGAGGGTCTAATACACAAGGCCTAAGACCTTTTCAAAAGTCAAACACTTGGTCAAATAGGCAATGGGTTCCTGTAGCAAACCCTAGGTTCAACGCTGATAAAGGCAATCGGGGCGCTGACAAGAACAACTTCAGCGCTGACAGACACACTGCCAAACCTAGGTATTTGCAACCACAGGGAAATAGGTCTAAAGCTTCTACTAGCTTAACATGGAGACCAAAACAAGACCAAAACTCTAATTCTACTGGTGTTTCTATGACATGCAACAGGTTTCATTATATTTCAAAAGCAATGTCAACACCAATTGGGGTTAACTGGGAATTTCATTCTAAAAGGGATGAAAATGGGGTTGTTATGAGAACCAAGTCTGTTCTTGTTGAACAACCAGATGAATCAAAGTCTTCCAAGGTTTGGGTTCCCAAAGAAAACTAATGTGTTTTCTTTATGTGCAGGGCATTCAGAAGAAGATCAATGATTATGGATACTGGGATAGTGGATGCTTAAGGCACATGACAGGAAAGGAAGACTATCTGACAAACTTCACTCCTATTCAAGATGGTGATAAGGTATACTTTGGAGGGGGCTACGGCACCATCACTGGAAAAGGAACCCTTGTCACCAACAATCTAAGGTTTGAGAATGTCTTCTTGGTAAAAGAACTGGATTATAATTTGTTTAGTGTATCACAAGTGTGTGATAACAAAAATAAGGTTCTTTTCACAGATACTGAGTGCTTGGTGTTAAGAAAAGATTATAAGCTCCCTGAGGAAAAATACATAGATTTTAGAACACCAAGGCATAAAGACATATATAATGTGAATCTTAATGGAATTAAGGTAAATAATAAAATGATGTCATGTCTTTATGCTAAAGCCTCAGTAGATGAAAGTAATCTTTAGCACAGGAGATTGGGGCACATAAACTTTAAGAATATCAATAGACTTGTGAGGCTTGGTTTAGTTGATGGTTTGCCTGAAAAGGCTTTCCACAATGACCACACTTGTGTTGCATGTCTTAAGGGCAAGCAGCACAAGGTCTCATTCAGGTCTAAACAGGTGCACTCTAGTTCTAAACCACTTCACTTATTGCATATGGACCTCTTTGGTCCAACTAATATAGAAAGTTTGAAGGGTAAATCATATTGTTTTGTTATCACTGATGATTTTTCCAGGTTTACATGGACTTTCTTTTTAGCCAAGAAAAGTGAAACTGCCCAAAGTCTGATTAATTTCATTACCCAAATTGAAAAGAAAAATGGTAATGAGGTCAAAATTATTAGAAGTGACAATGGGGGTGAGTTTAGAAATCAGTTGTTAGATGATTTTTGTGCCAAGAAAGGGATTACTAGGCAGTTTAGCATAGCTAGAACCCCTCAGCAAAATGGGGTTGCTGAAAGGAAGAATAGAACCCTTATTGAAGCAGCTAGAACCATGTTGGCTGATGCCCACTTTCCTATAGCCTTTTGGGCTGAAGCTGTTAACACAGCTTGTTATGTTCAAAATAGGGCATTGGTCAACAAAATACATAATAAGACACCTTATGAGTTACTTTGGGGAAGGAAACCAAATATTGGCTTTCTCAAGCCTTTTGGTTGTCATGTAGTTGTTTTAGAAACTAGTGAAGCCCTAGGTAAATTTGATTCAAAAGGTGATGAAGGCTACTTCATGGGTTATTCAGTGCAGAGCAAAGGATATAGGGTTTACATTAAAAAGGAAAAACGTATACTTGAAAAAGTACATGTTAGGTTTTTAGAAAGTAAACCTAGTGATCCTGAAAGTGGTCCAAATTGGTTGTTTGACTTAGAACCTTTATCTAGAGCTTTAAATTATATGCCTGTTACTGATCCAGACATTGTGAAGGTAACTTCAAGTGTTTTGGAAAAGAGAATTGGTAATGTTTCAGGTATACAGGTTGCTAAGGAAGATGGACCACCAGCAGTTGAATCATCTCCCACACAAGAATTTGTTACACTTCCTATATGGACAGATGAGTATTATGCTGCTGCTGCTAGAAAAGATAATGGTGGTGTCCAAATACCACCAAATACAAACATGCATGGTTCTTCAGGCGCTGACAAAGGGAAATCAAGCGCTGACAAGAGCAATTCAGACTCTGATGGATCAGACGCTGACACAAACAGTTCAAGCGTTGTTAGCCCAAACGCTGACAAACAAGGATCAGACTTTGACAACACCTTTGCACATCTTTTCTCTTCCCATTTTGAACAAGGTGGACCTTCCAATGTCCATGAAGAGATTTCTATTGATCAAAGAGAGTCTGATGAAGAAGATATTGGCAATATGGAGCGTGAAATTGAGGACACCAGACTTTTTGAAGGAGGAGTTCTCACCTCCACAGCAAAGGATCACCCCACATCTCAGATCATAGGTGATGTTATGGCTCCAGTTCAGACCAGAAGATCCCATCAAAGTCTTGGTGGATTTATTGCCAATATACACAAGAAGGTTGATACCCCTCTTGTACAAGCATGTTTGTTTGCCTGTTTTCTATCACAAGCAGAACCCAAGAAGATTTTTGATGCTCTCAAAGAACCTAGTTGGGTGGAAGCAATGCAGGATGAGCTTCACCAGTTTGCTATACAGGATGTTTGGGAGCTGGTTGATTGTCCTAGATATGCGAGACCAACTAGGACAAGATGGGTTCTAAGGAACAAGAAAGATGAAAGGGGCATTGTGGTCAGAAACAAGGCACGTTTGGTAGCTCAGGGATATACACAAGAGGAAGGTATAGATTATGAAGAAGTTTTTGCACCAGTTGCACGAATTGAAGCTATAAGAATTTTTCTAGCTTATGCCTCTTGTATGAATTTTACTGTTTACCAAATGGATGTGAAGAGTGCTTTCCTCTATGGGACAATTGTTGAGGAAGTATATGTTATGCAACCTCCTGGTTTTGAAGATCCTGAAAATCCAGATAAGGTTTATAGAGTGAAGAAAGCAATGTATGGACTTCATCAAGCCCCAAGAGCATGGTATGGTACATTGTCCACTTACTTGGTGGAAAATGGTTTTAAAAGGGGCACCATAGATCAGACATTGTTCACAAAGAAGAAAGGAAAACATGTGTTGCTTGTGCAGGTCTATGTTGATGACATCATTTTTAGGTCTACTGATCCAAAAATGAGTGAGGACTTTTCCAAGCTCATGACAGATAAATTCAAGATGAGTGCAATGGGTGAGATGAACTTCTTTCTAGGGTTACAAGTTCAACAGAAAGAAGATGGTATCTTCATCTCCCAAGACAAGTATGTAGCTGAAATCTTGAAGAAATATGGTTTTTCTCCACATGAAAAGGATGCTTCCACTCCTATGGATAGGGAACATCCTTGGGGAAAAATTGGAGCTGGAAAGGATGTGGATGTTAGGCACTATAGATCAATGATTGGTTCATTGATGTATCTTACAGCCTCAAGACCTGACATCATGTTTGCTGTGTGTGCGTGTGCACGCCATCAAGTGACTCCCAAAGAATGTCACCTTTTTGCTGTGAAGAGAATTTTTAGGTACCTAAGATGTTATCCAGATCTTGGCTTGTGGTACCCAAAAGATTCTCCATTGGACCTTATTGCATATTCAGACAGTGACTATGGTGGTGACAAGTTTGATAGAAAATCCACAACTGGTGGATGCCAATTTCTTGGGAGCAGATTAATATCTTGGCAATGCAAGAAACAAACAGTGGTGGCTAATTCTACAACTGAAGCAGAATATGTTGCTGCAGCTGCTTGTTGTGGACAAGTCTTATGGATTCAGAACCAGCTGTTGGATTATGGGTATAATTTTATGCATACCAAGATTTTTGTAGACAATAACAGTACTTTATGCATTATTAAAAATCCTGTACATCATTCTAAAACCAAACACATAGAAATTAGACATCATTTTATAAGAGATTGCTTTGAGAAAGGTTTAATACAACCAGATAGGGTAGCCACAGAAGATAATGTGGCTGATTTATTAACTAAACCTTTTGATGCTGGAAGATTTCAATATTTGGTAACAAATATTGGAATGGTTAATCTCACTTAATATGTGTTTTGGAACCTTTTTGTAAAAGTATGTACAGGATAATGCATTGTTATCGGTCTTTGTGATGATTTAGATTTTTCCACTTTATTTTTCTAACACTGACAAAGGTAAATGTAACGCTGTCAAGTGTTATTTTGCCGTTGTTAGAGATATTATTGTCTAACGCTGACAAGAGTTCCTTCAACGCTGACAAGTGTTGTCGGGACGCTGTCAGCAACAAATGTTAGTTTTGTGGTTTTCATCTAAATGTGTAGGTGGTGGTAGCTTTATGCAATTGGATACAGAGTTGCTTATGGATCTTTGAAGAGCTATTTGGACATGTTTTTGTTTATGGATGATGGTTGGAATATTTATATTCCTATCTTGACATAAATTTTTAATGTTCATATATATTTTGAGAAACTCATGTATCATAGTTTAAGGGGAGGTTTAAGGAACCTTTAGGACTCTTGGGTATTCTTATAATACTCTCATCACAATTCTAGATTGTGTCCACAGGTGAGTATGGGTTAGTTTTACTAAACCATGAGGCACTATAGCATGCAAAGTTGATAAACTATGCATGCTGCCAAGACATTTTTGGCCTAGAATTGGTTGTGGTCTGATGGGAGACTTGGGAATACTTTGGTTATGGGTTTACCAGGGAGTTACAAAGAATTTTATGAAATAACTTTGTTGGTAACTATTTTGGTTAGCAAGGACACTAGAGGTCATTTGTGTCTATCTTGCTTAAGCAAGTGTGCATAAATGGACAGTGCTTGCTGCCCAGTAATTATTATCAACTTGTAAGATATTTCCCTTAGGATAAATTACTTTGTTAAGGTCTTTTTCTTTTTAAATATTTTTATTTTTACACGCTGACAAGTTTTTCTCCAAACGCTGTTACGTCCAATCGTGACGCTGACAAGGCTTTAGGCAAACGCTGACAAGAAAATATAGCCGTTGGGCGCTGATGGGCTATTTTTGACCGTTGACACCTAGTGGGCCCTACCCAGTTGTTATTTTTGACTAATCTTTGGCCGTAATTTTGGGGAGTTGTTACTTTTAATTAATGCATGAGATAAGTTATATTTGATTCAATATTTTCATCATTGCTCTTTGAATATAACTGCCTCATTTTTGACCAATCAAAATCATGCATCTCTCCTATAAATTTGGCTAATCTTTTTATTCTGGGTTTTCATATTTTCTTGTCTAACATTTTTCTCCTAGATTTTTCCCATATCACATAACCTAAACAACTTTCAAACATGGCACCCAAGTTCAACTCAAAGAATTTAACATTGGAGTTCAAGAGCCAACATAATATGGTATCTTACTTGACTGCTGATAATGATTTGTTCCCTCAGTATTCACAGATGGTGGCATTTTTAAATGCATCCTCTCTAAGGTATGCACTTTCTCATACACCATTCGTCCCTGTCGCACACATTAGACAGTTTTGGAATAATGTTAGTTCCACAACAGCTAATGGAGTGACCACATTAATATCTACTGTTCATGGAAGAACATGGGTGGTCACTGAAGCCTTGGTTCGCCAAGCTTTGCGTCTTGATGACGCTGATGGTGTGACTACCCTTGCCATTGCAACAATAGAACAAGGTCTTAGGGAATTGGGTTATCCTATTCCTGCTGATGTCACTTTAAATAAATATCATAAGCAGGAATTTCCCTCTGACTGGAAATATTTGATACATGTCCTTTTACAATGCTTAAGTCCAAAATGTACTTCTTTTAATGAAATAAACAGGTCAATTGCAAGTGCTTTGGTTTGTATAACACGTGGGCTTAAGTATAATTTTTCAAAAATGATTTTTGAAGGGATGTGTAAAAATAAGGGAAGTAAAATGACTTTGGCTTACCCTAGATTTTTGCAAATGGTCTTTGATTTACAAGAATATTGTTCTAGGGATCATGACACTTTTTATGAGATCCCTAAACAACAGAAAACCATTTTTGCTAAAATGAGCTCCACAAACAGATCCATACCTCTCACCCAACCCATGCTTGAAGTAATTCAGGCTGCTCAACCACAACCACAACCAGACCCTGAACCCCAACTTGAGCCTATTCATGAACCATTACCTTCACCTGATCACATGGATATTGACCAACCCAGCGCTGACACTCAAAATGTTGGCGCTAACACAGCCAATCCCAACGCTGATACCATCCCTGAACAATCCCAAACACCCCTTAACCAACCAACACCCACACAATCTACTTCATCTTCCACCCCATTACAATCTAGGTTGCATAAACGCCAAAGGACTACTGGAGTGTTCTCCTCTAGTGGTCCTAGCCTTGTAGCAGAGAGAACCACCTCCACAAGTGTGGTTGGTGACATGGATGAGGCTGGGGCTATTGACACAGGCTTAGATGCTGGTCAAGACAGTCCCAACATCATTAAGACCTCATCCATGCCCTATGATTCTATTTTGGGAGGTCAAATCCCCATTCTAGCTGAGGGCAGATTGGAACCTATGACTTTCATTGAATTGACGGCTGCTGTCATTAGCTTGCAAAAGCAAAATGTCAGCCTTGTACAAACTGTCAACAAACAGGGCCGTGAACTCCAAGTATTGAGGAAGCGGGTAACTGTTTTGGAGAATCCAAGTAGCAGGAGTCTAATGGAGGAATCTTCCAAAGGGGAGGATGAAGAGGATGAAGAGGATGAGCTGATTCATAAAGCTAGTGAGAAGAGTTCACAATTTAGTGAATCTTTACAGGTTGCTGAAGCACTCACCAACTTGAAGAAGAACCCAGTTATTGATACATCCAAGGTGACACCATTAAACTTGGAAGGATCTTTCAAAGAAACAATGGGCGCTGATACAGGTTTGAACACTGACACATCCAGCGCTGACAAAGGTAATCGTGGCGCTGATAGAAGTAACTTGAACGCTGATAAAGTTGCAGGTGGTGTTGATGTATTCCAGCCATCAACAATCATCAAAGATGTGTCCACACAGGTTTCTTCTTCTACTTTACCTATTATTGATCCAAAAGACAAAGGTAAAGGAAAATTGGTTGAAGAAGATGTTCCAAAGAAAGATGCAACACAAATTGCATTTGATGAACAGTTGGCTGCACAACTTTTGGAAAGAGATTTGAAGAGGAGTAGTAGATCACCATTTGTTGTTTCTGAAAGTGAGGAAGAAAGTGGTGATGGAAAATAAGGTGATAGCTCAGATTCAAGTGTTCAAATTATTGAAGATCCAGAAAGACTTGAATATGGAGATGAGTTAGCAAAGGAAAGGTTGAGTGATTTGAAGAATCAGATTGATTGGGACCTACCAGAAATCACCAGAATGTACCATGCTTGGGAAGACAAGGTTATGGATAACCCAAGAATGAGCTTGTCAGATCAAATTTGGGGGTTGGAAGTTCTTCTTAGGGTACAAGATGACATAAAGGTGATTATGAGGTTTAATGCACAAGAGGTCAAGACCTGGCTCAAGAGAGATAGAAGGCAATTGTATTACAAGTTGCTTAGATGCCATCAACCCAGATGGACATACAAGAAGTTGCTGGCCTTATCTTTTGAGGAGCTAGAGTATAGGGCACATCCTATTTGGAGGAAGGTGCAAGAACAAAATGTCTTACAGTTTCTTTCAGAAGAAAGGAAACAAGAGCTTGCTGAGGAAATGCAGATTCAAAAGGAAATAAGGATTGCTCAAAGACCAGTGAAGAAAGGAGATCCTTTTCAATTTCCCAAAGATATGGATGTGTATTTTCCAACTGAAGGTGTCATAAGGAAGCATCTCAAGATTTCTCCATTGGAAGCTTCAGATTTGGTTAATGTAGTACCTCTAGATGACAGAAATCCAATCATCAGTTTTGATGAAGATGAGTGTGGATTTTGGAAGATTGGCAGGTTTGGAAAGGAGGTACATACTTTCATTCAGTTATTTCTATCTTTGCAAGCATAGACAGGGAAGACTTGGTGCATCTATGGAGATTAATGGAGGCCAAGTATACAGCTGAAGCACCTACTTCAGCAAATGGAATAAGACTTTGGAACACATTTATGACTTTGTGTGGTCCAAAAGAAGCAGATCCTGCCATATGGAAGGATCTTGAAGATGATCTCAGTAATCTTCATTGGAGGCTTTATTCTACTTGTGGTGTATTTCATTTGAGCTCTACAAAGTTCTCAGAGTATTTACTTGTGGATGCTGACTATTTCTTGTCCAAAGAAGTGTTGGAGAAGATGCTAGAGACACCCTTGGAGATTGATTATACTAGTGACGTGGCCAAAGACTTGATCAGATATGTTTATCACCAACATAAGAAGTTTTTGCAAGATTCCTCCTAAGCCTTAAGTTTTTATTCAGAAACTTGATCATTGGAATAGATATCAAGTTTAGGGGAGGATTGTTGGGAATAAAATATGGGTCAGTTCACTAGACGCTGATAAGAAGAATGTCAACGCTGATAGGATGACATTGGACGCTGACAGCCAAGCGTTGACATTGAAGAAGTCAACGCTGACAGCCTTGAAGATTGACACTGATGGAATATCTTCATACGAATCTTTTTGTTTATTTTTTTCTTTATTTATGTATGGTAAAGATAAGCACGACATTGTATTTTCTATTATTATCTTTACCTAGAATAGTTGATTCGTAGCTTATTGTACAAGACTTCTTGATCTATAAAAGAAGGTCTTTTAGGTTAAAGTTAATATATCAGTTTTCATAAGTATTCGCAAGTTAAACCTCTTTCATTGTAATCAAGTTCGATTATTCTAATACAAGTGAAAGTTTGTTTAACATCTTTGTGTTTTAGATCAAGTGTTAATTCCGCATAACACTTTGTTACTTTATTCATAAGCAAAGGTTTCTCTACGTGTAGTACTTGATCTAATCTCGTATACACAAAGCTTAATCGATCTAAGTTTGGGATCAACACCTAGTAATACTAATCGAGTTTCAAAGACGAAGCTCAAGATGTTATGTGGATGGTGTAAAACCCGAGATTTTTCATTCATTAAATAATAATGAAGTATGGTTCAAAACCCTTTTTGAACAATACTAAATCATCGGATTGGAGAAGTCGACAAAAGTCATGCAAACCGTGTACTGACAATTCAATAATTTAAGTACATAAATTATTGTCAAGAGATATTTGATAAACGATTTGATTTAAATTGTTTAATATTTTATTTATCTACGGAGAGATTTAATGAGAAGTATCTTCACTAAAACGATACTTATTCTTGTTAAAACGATATATGATAAATAATCGTCGTTTAAACGAACGCACACATTATTTATATTATAAGACATATAAATAATACATTTTATTGGAAAAATGATTTTAAAAACAATGGCGCAATTCTCGTGTCTTGAATCGTCCGTTAAGTCGTCCGAACGAGTCCCGGACTGTTTATTATTAAACATATGATAAAATGTTACACTTTAGGCCCTTGTAAATAATTGCAACCCATGCCCCTCAACTATTCTAAACCTTGCATATTGGCTTTTATAACTTTGAAGGTATAAATAGGGACATTAGGGTTTTATCCTCACATAACCCTAACCCTAGCCTCCATTTTACACACACACACACACAACAATGGCAGCCACCACAAATCCGGCCACCACAAAAACATACCGCCGCCACCTTCATCTTTATAACATCTAGTAGATCTATGGTGTGCACCACTATGGTGACCAAAACCCCACAGCCGCCACCCATTTGAGGGTGTTTGTCTCGGATCCAAGCCCTAGCCGCCACCCTTTTGGCTAATACCACCACCATTTCGTGGCTCCTAATCATGTAGCCGCCACCCTCATTCTTTTTTTATAGATCTAATGGATCTATGCATGCACTATGAAATCCACCATCATTCCGTGGCCCCTAGCCACTAGCCGAGGCATCAACATCACCAAATCACCATTTTCATTATTTATACAAGCTCGAATCCTATCATAACTTATTCGTCTATAATCATCACAACCAATAGCGATCTTCATCTACCCATTTGGAGCCTTGAAGAAGGAGATGCATACACTTCGTGGGGCTGAAGTTGAGGGCCATGTTGAATGGCTAATGCATGTCTAGATCTTAGTTAGATCTATGATTATATGGACCTAACTAAGAAGATCTAATTGGTGTATCCGTCCTTTCGTTTCTAGATCTCGGATCTAAGGTCTACTCCACTTTTCTCTTGACTTTGATCTCTTCATTTTATTTCTTATATTAACTAGATCTCATATATTCTGAAAATATATATATATAAGATAAATAATGAGTATTTGGACATTGTGTATGAGTTGTTGACACTAAAATGAAGCTAAACAAGCCCAAGTAACGATTTGATTCACAACAATTTATGAACCATAACAAAAACAGATTTCATGTAAAACTCAGTAGGTTTGGGATACTAAAAACTTACACATTAAGATAAATAATTGTTTTGTGATTAATTCCCCGGGTGGCTCGTCTCGTGACGAAATTTAGATAGTAAGATATGACCAAAATAGTGAAAACTATTCAGATCTAAACATACTGTTTTGATGGACTGTTTCTCGTAAAATTTATATACTAACCTACGAATATGTAAAACTAAAAGTTGTAGATAAAATCATGAAAACTAGAATCAATTGGATGATTTACCAATTTCTTACGGTTTGGAAATGACGACCAAAATGGTGAAAACGAGTTTGGCTGCCCAAAAACAGCCAACTCTTCTAAGTTAGGAAATGGGTTAATTAGCTATGAAAAGTATAAATTTGGGGTAAATAGACTTATAATAAGTATAGTACATGGGTTAATGATGGTTTTGGTAAAAATAACACACTTAGATTATTTACGGTACAAGAGATATGAACAAATTAGCGGGACATGTCGGGAAAATTATAATAAACGGATTATAACTCATTAACGTAAAATATTATGATTTTTATATAAACCAACGTGGTAGGATCCACTTGTCAGGAATCTTGGACTTATTTATATACTGATGATTAGATGACCCGAGACCCGACCAACGTGAAATATTAAGTGTATGTGGTTGTGATGTGTTTTAGAACCCAAAAACTATACAAAGTGAACTTGGGCCATAAAAGCCCAACTTACACTTGTAATGGCTATTGGGCCATTAGTGGACCTAAGATGTATAACCATTTTAGAGTAATATACTGATTTTAGAATGAACTTAAGTCAAATACTTGGGTAGTGGACCACTATTGGGCTTAAGATGGGCTAGAAGTGTCAACTTGGATTTTTCACTTAAAATGACTAAGTGTTCACCTAAAAAGTTTTATAAATAATCATAAAACTTATGCAATGTCCAAGAACTTATTAAAACATACTTATCACATATATGTCCTTTGTACTATCTATTAAGACTGTACTATTTGATTAGGCATAACTTTGGCGTGAGCTTTATTTGGATATTTATATTAAACAGCTATTGCCTACTCCCAGGTGAGTTTACAGCCCCATTTAAACTTTGATGAAACTTTCCCTTTTTGGGAAAGAAAATATGGAAACATATATTGAACACGTCTGGATTGTATAAAATGGATTATGATTGCTTACTATTGAAACTGTTAAATTGTTGTAAATCGCTCGAATGTTATAAATAGATCTATTAGGGATTGACCATCCCCGTCTAGGTGAGTCATGCTCACTGTGCCTTGGCTGGGACAACAGACGTATACCATGTTGGAACAGGATGGGTATCTTTTTGTAAGACACTACGTCCTCATCTGTTGAGGACTATGGGGTTAATCTTTAGTTTCTAATAATAAACATATGTTATTCACATTTTAGTGAGAATTCTTTGTGCATTGTCACTTCATTGCTTAATGTATGTCCAAACTAATAAACTGTTAAAGTTTGTAAATTCACCAACTTTATGTTGACCCCCTTTAGTATGTTTTGCACATGTTATTTAGCAAGATTATTTGAGCATGGATTGAGCATCATTTAGGAGCATAAAAATGACGGGGGATTATCTTTAACTGGGATATTCATAACAAATGTTATTCAACGATTTAAATGATTGTACCACTTCAATGTTTCCATCAATTGTATTTCAAAAATCATATAATTATGAACTGTGCTTTGTAAGCTATTTGCTCATCGATCCACCACTGTGATACCCGCTTTATTGGGGGTGTTACAGTTAGGATTTCTTGTGACAATATACGTCGTATAAATATTTAAATAATCATCAAACAATCATGTAATCAAATTACATCATATATATATATATATATATATATATATATATATATATATATATATATATATATATATATATATATATATATATATATATATATATATATATATATATATATATATATATATATATATATATATATATATATATATATATATATATATATATATATATATATATATATATGTATATATATATATATGTATATATATATATATATATATATATATATATATATATATATATATATATATATATATATATATATATATATATATATATATATATATATATATCTATATATATATATATCTATATATATATATATATATATATATATATATATATATATATATATATATATATATATATATATATATATATTTATATATATATACATAATCCAAGTTATATATATATATTAAAATAACACTTCTCAGTCTGGCCTTGTCGGTAACTCATGAATTCTTCGGCACCGTTATAGTCAAAAGAGTTTTAGACATTTTTGGAAAATGTTTATAGTTAAAAGATTTTGAAATGTTTTATTCAAAACATTTGTTTTAAGAATCTTTCGTTCTCTATAACGAGAGCTCTGGTACCAAACTGTAACACCCCCAAATATTCATACTTTAGTTTAGCCGAAGAGTCGTTGGTGTTACGGGATAGCACATTACTAAAATCATAGACAACGCATAAAAATCGCTTCGTTTAATAATAAAGCATTTTCCATTCATGAATATCACATTTGCATAGGTCCCAAGTCATAGTATTTCATACAAGTTTTACAAAGCATTTGAATAGAAATTGTTATTTAAGTGCGGGCCATAAATTCTTGTTGTCTTCCTGAGAATTACCTTCAAGTACCTGAGATAAAACATGTTAAAAGAAAAGGTCAGCGAAAACGCCGAGTGAATTCATAGAGTTTAATAAAACCATTAATATGTCATCGGTATATATTAATTACCGAAAATCATTTTGTACAAATCTTTGTAATAGGCCATAAAATAGGCTAAAGGCATTTTATACAACTCTTAGTCGTAAATCATAATATAGGCTTCAGCCTTCAAATCCATTATACGAACCATTTTCGTAAAAACATCATACAATACGTTTTATAACGTCGTATAGAGTTTAATAAAAACCGTTATAAGAAAATGGTTATGTAAAACCAAAACACAAACATAATATCAATAATAAGACCCCGTATTGCTAGTCAGGAAATATATCGTAATTCAATGCTTATAGCAGTATTTTCCTTATTGGATTATTATAAGCCACATGACATTGCTACCTTACTATAACAAACAACGGGTAGCTAACCCGAAACTCATTTTCCCATCTAATAAAGCGTGTCGTCACAATAATCACGCTTATATAATTCTTCTCATACATAAGTTTGCTTACCAATTAATGTGGCACGACGGGGATCAACCGTCAAGGCGCGAACTAGGGTGATCTTCCCCAAATAGTACTATTATATGCATAAGCGTCTACCAAATCCCGGTAGTTTACAATTCATGCTAATGGGACTTTTAGTGAAATAACCTAACTAATAATAATCCATTTCGTTTCATACATCGGGTCATATAATCATTCGGGTCAAAATCAATAAACAAACAACCGGGACAACTGGTGTCCTATTTTATTAAAACTAACATGTTATCTCCCTCGCGGGTTTATAAAACATTTCATAAAACATTTAAAAGAGTGTGAGGCTATGAACTCACGTTTATTAGGGAAGGCGGGTTATCGGCGATTCAGATGTACGGTACGTGCTTCAATCACGGAAACCTAGACAAATAATACTCGTCTTAGACTCTTGTCCAATGACTTTATAAAAACAATAACTACGTATATATATATATATATATATGATGATTTTATAAATATGATGATGATCAAGTGGGATTGTACATCTTTATTCACTCACTATAGTGTTATGTGTTGGTAAATTTTTATACTAGTTTCACTAGTTTAACTTCTTTACATGGTAAGGCCCAATAAGCCCATAATAAGCCCATTACATTACATTAGCCCATTTATTCTTTTAACATCAGCCCTATACTCATATGTTGGGCCCAAGTGGGTTAAGCCCAATGAGTAAGTCCATTAGTGTTTAGCCAAATTAGTTGGGTTAATAGTCCAATAAGGCTAATTTGGCCCGTTAATGTCCATATGTTATAAAGCTCGGGCTTTATCGGTTTTTACTTGTAACTTGTACATATAAATCAGTATATGATTTATAAAGAGTTTGCATTAGACGGGTCCGACCGTCTAAGTTTTATTTGACGAAAACGTTAGTTTTACAGTTTTAGCCGAAAAGACGTAAAACTTATGTTTATTGTTTTATAACTTATAAAACTTATCAAATTGCCATTTTTATAAAATGTCTCATTTATTTATTAAAGTACATACTTATTTATATGTAATATATAAGTTAGTTATTTTATTATTGTTGCTAGTTTGGTGAAGTGGCTAAGACATGTGTCTTAGCTTACTTCTTAAGCTTAACACCTCATGGTGTTGTGGCTTATTTTAGCCGTCCATGAGTGGGGGTGGGCAAAAGTGGTTTTGTCTCATCCCCATTTATTTACGGGTACTCCTCGATTCTAGTTTCCTCGATTTGCGTGCCCTCGGGTCGTTTTCTGAAAAACGTTTTTATAAATTATGAATCAATGGCACAAAACGAATCTAATAAAAATTGTCTCATCAAAAACGGAGTTCAAAAACGTAAATACGTAAACCTAGGGTTTTCGGTTTAGTCATAAGGGACGTTAAATTATGCACGTAAGTCCTAATCTCTTCTCGTAAATTTGTGAGTTTATGAACCAACACAAATTTAAAATTCCAAAATAATATTCACGGATAAATTTATTTCCTGAAATGTCGGACTTTCACAAAAACGGTGTATGTAGACGTAAGCACGTAACGTAGAATTCTCCGGTTTAAACGTAGTCGATGCTACTTCAAGACGTAAACCCAAATTTCTTCCCAAAAATGAGTGAGTTCATAATATAACATTAAAATAATGATTTCAAATAATACTTGAGAATAAAGTATCAACCATAAATTGACGGATTGTCACATTATGTATACTATATATTTATTTACCAATCGCTGTAACTTAACTATTAATTGTTTAACGACTGTTAAAGATATATATTTACTTGCTCGGTTAAATTAATAAATACATAAAATTATTTATTATATAAATTAATAAATACAATATATATATATATATATATATATATATATATATATATATTAATTATATTAACTCTTTACGTATTGTGTGCAATCCCGTAATCTCGAGTTCGATCCTATCACACGACTATTAAATATAAGTCCATAAACTTACAACTCCCACTTGGACATATTTCGAATATCATGATCACATTGACTAGCGTCTAGTTACACTAGCAACGTCACTAGTACAACTCCAGTAAGGTCTCCAGGACAAAACCTTTTAACGATTCTGCATCGTTATTATTATCCTTTTATTTCTAATGCAACGTTAATAATGATATGGATCTCAGTCACTCCTTTCGTTAACCATTCTATTTCTCGTTCACGGATTAAGAAAGATTACAAAACATATTTGGGTGTGGCCACACAAACATCTTACTATTCCCACGAGGGGCCCAACTGTATTAAACTCCAAACAAATTGGAGGAAATAAATTCCATATTGACTACGAGCAAAACTTATGAATTTTGCAACACTTCAGAAAATAATCCTTATAGCTACCAGTTGTGTTTAGCGTTAGATTATTCCACAGAGATGCACTAGACTCATAACAGTTTCCTGGTATCTCAAGTCTAAGGATAACTATTTGTGTTTTACTTAATGACAAAGATCCATAAAGTAATAACATATAGTTGGGATAAGTCCTATATTCGATTCATCGAATATCATCCAAAATTGACCAATATACTTTCAAGTATACTCTGTTACTATTTTGATTTGTCTTAATTTAATAATACTCCCATATTATTAATCGACAACGGATATTTAGCATAACTTTTATTCATGGATTAAAACATGTAATATAGGATACACTTATTAAATAATAAAAATAAACGAAACCCAATCTTTATTTCATTCTATAATAATGTCATAACATACTTTATCCAAATACTAATCACAGATTTATTGCATGAGTTGCTAGCTAGTTGCAGCCCAATCGCTTTGGCATGCTTAACTACCTTTGGTCTAGGCAATGCCTTAGTCAAAGGATGTAACACCCCACCAAATGCTATGCGCAGCGGAACTACAACATTTGGGTGCTACGCAGTTATCATTGCACACAAGATATATCGAACGACTCTAAAGAGACGTCAACTTGAAACTTGAATTAAAAATTGTTAAAAGATACATGTCCACAGTTTTTCCAACCCCACTTGGTACAACAAAGTTTAGCATTTTCGGTCCCCCATGAATCTCAACCCAAAAATTACAGTTTCACAACAACATAACATTAAAGTTAAAAATGTTTAAGTAGAAAAGGGAGGAAAAACAAGCAGACTTCAAGCCATACACACAACATCCATCCCATGCACGCTCCATGCTACACCTCAGCGGTTACTTGAAACACATGCCAAAATTTGGTCAACGAAAACGTTGAGTGGAATTCATAGGTTTTACAATTCATTTTGAACATATGTGAAATAAAAACCATTCACGATCATTCATAGACTTGTCGATCAAACAATCTATATTCAAGATACTGGCAATTGTGTTTAAGATCATGACACTAAACCGTTAACTCAATCACCCGTGTAATAATTACCGGCGTGATTCAGATGAAACCAAGGCCCCTAATAAGGCATCAGTTGCAATTATACCTTATCTCTTATCACAAATTATCCGTCCGCAGGGGTTATCAACGTACTAGCCCTCGTCTCGGATAGGGTAGTCAACCCCATAGTACTATCACTTTGTATAAGCGGCTATTTCTAATCCACGCTAGGACTAAACAATAGTTAATAGTTCATGAAATTAGGGACTTTTGCAACTAGGTACTCAACATATTTCAAAGGCAACATTCGGGACCAACAATCATTCATGACATATGTTCATTTTAAAAACTAGCATGCATTTCCCTCGCGGGTAAAACAGTTTGAAATAATAATAAGCGAGGCTATAAATTCACACCTTATATATCAAGTAGTCGATAGTTCGAGAGACGGTCACTGACGACGATACGGATGCCCGGGTAAATCAACACCTATCAACCAAATAACGCGTAATGAGTAATCTCATTTTAAAACCTTATGGTACTGTATAAAATACATAAACACTAGTCACTTATGACAATTACAACTCACGCCAAAACAAAACAACAAGCGTTACTCATTTTACACCATTCGTCCTTATTGTTAACGTTATCCATTTTTATTCATTTTCGCCGATACTTACTAAAAGTACGGACTATTTTACTATACTTAACCATTTTTATAAAATTTGACAAAATTCTCAAAAATACTATAAGAACTGTAGATAACACATATTTAATCCCAATAAAAATTTTTACTTCTACGACCCGTTACTCGACGCTTTTCCAAAAACTACGTTTTTCGGACTGAAATTGTACTTTGACCCAGTCGGACCCGTTTGACCCGTTTAAAATACTCCATTGACCCATTTGACACCTAAGTCCTAAAGTAGACTCAAATGTGCAGGTTTGACACCAAAATTCAGTCCTTGACCATTTACCAAACTAGACTTATAGTCCCCGGGATTTGACCTAAAACCTATCATAACTTCGGATTATGACGGTTTTCATCTCCCGGTACACGAATTTCAAAACGTCATAACTTTTGACTCGTTAGGAGTCGTAAGCTCTACCTTATACCAAATCGAAGCTAAGAAAATTCTCTACAAGTCTATCCTATCCACAAGACCTGTTTTCAAAATGATTTTTACGAAAATGCCTTAAACTTTCTGCCTAAATTTAACCATACCAAACTCACACTTACGCTCGATTCCAAACCTATTTATTATCACTAGGCATCATCCTAAGCTTCCCTAATCACAACCAAACCATATTTTCAGTTCCTAACCCCTATTGATCATCAACCTCATAAGCTAAAATCCTAAAAACAAACATGCAAACACTTGTATCCATCTAAAACACCTATGAACACAAGATTAAACACAAAACCAATGCTCAAAACATCAATCACCATGGCTCCCCAAACACCCCCCTTAGCCGTGGGGTTTGGGTGACCAAAATACCACAACCAAATCAATTTTGGTAGGTTTGTTTAGTGATTATACTCCCATTACACATGAATTTAACATGCATTTATCCAATTAACATCAAAAACGAGTTTGAAAAATTCCTTTGATTCTTGAAAAAAAAGTTTGAATGCATGTTGGATTTGATTACATAGAAAGGTAGGGAATGATTAGATTAGAGGTGGTCTAACCTTAGTTTTAATCAAAACCAAGTTGAAAAAAAAATTAATGGTGGTTTTTGGTGGTTTGGGGTGACCGTCGGCCTAAGGAGGAAGAGAGGGAGAGAACAAAATTTTTTTCCAAGTGTTTTTGTGTTGTATGTGTTTTCATTTCCCCTTTTGTAAAATTGGAAGGACCCCTTGTGCAATTTAGGCTTTCTTTTGGCCTCAAGTAAAAACGACACTAAAACTTTGTGGGATTGACTCACTAGTCATTTTAGAAAATTTTACGGGAGTCGGAAATTATCCCAAACACTCCAAATTACTTTTGGGATACTTTAAATGTACCCAGAAAGCTATAAAACTCACCCTACTCGACTTAACACGAAACGTAAGTAAAATTCTCGAAAAATTACATTATCGATAAAACGTCAATAATTATAGAAATTTGGGCATCCATCGGGATCGTATTCGTCATCGTCCTTCTTGAATCGTCAATCGTAAAATTTATAACCTCAAACGTCGGTTTCAACCAAAATACTAATATATATAGAAATTAAAATTTATTAAAGATTTCAAAAATTAGCGTAATTTAGGGTAACGTTAATGACCTCGGTTCTAGGGTGTCACATCCACCCCTCCTTAAAGAGAGCGACGTCCCGGGTCTCGCCTCTTCTTATACTCACATTTCGTACCGCTGGAACAGATGAGGATACCTTTCCTTGAAAAAGTCCTCACGTTCCCAAGTGTATTCCGGTCCACGCTTAGAATTCCATCGAACCTTCACAATAGGAATTCTACTACGCTTCAGCCTCTTGACCTCTCGGTCCATAATTTCCACAGGTTCTTCCACAAAATGCATTTTGTCGTCCAGTTGAATCTCGTCCAAAGGAATCACCAATTCCTTATTCGCCAAACTCTTCTTCAAGTTCGATACGTGAAACGTGTCGTGAATAGCACTAAGCTCGCTCGGCAACTCTAACTTGTACGCTACTGGTCCAATTCGTTTAACGATCTTAAATGGTCCAATATACCTCGGACTCAACTTTCCTTTCTTCCCAAAACGAATTACACCCTTCCACGGCGATACCTTGAGCATAACCATATCTCCGACTTCAAATTCCAACGGTTTCCTTCTGTTATCGGCATAACTCTTTTGTCGGCTTCTCGTAGCAAGTAGTCGGTTCTTGATTTGCACAATCTTCTCTGTCGTTTCTAAAACCATTTTGGGTCCAGTCAATTGACTTTCTCCTACTTCACTCCAACACACAGGCGATCTACACTTCCTTCCATACAATGCTTCGAACGGTGCTGCCTTGATACTCGCATGTTAACTATTGTTGTACGAAAACTCCACTAGAGGCAAGTGGCGTTCCCAACTTCCTCCAAAATCAATCACGCACGCTCGGAGCATGTCCTCCATCGTCTGAATAGTTCGTTCACTCTGGCCGTCAGTTTCCGGGGGATAAGCCGTACTTAAATTCAATTCAGTGCCCATCGCACGTTGAAGCGATTTCCAAAATTCCGAAGTAAATCTACTATCGCGATCCGAAATGATCGATAACGGCACTCCATGTCTGCAAACGATCTCCTTCACGTACACACTGGCCAGCTTTTCCATACTGTCCGTCTTCTTCATAGGTAAGAAATGAGCAGATTTCGTTAACCTATCCACTATTACCCATATCATATCACATCCACTAGGAGTTCTAGGTAAACCCGTCACGAAATCCATAGCGATTTTCTCCCATTTCCATTATGGGATCTCTGGTTGTACCAACAACCCAGACGGTCTCTTATGTTCTGCTTGAACCTTCGCGCAAGTCAAACACTTACTAACGTAACGAGCAATATCCGCCTTCATATTCGGCCACCAATAAACTTTCTTCAGGTCGTGATACATTTTGTCCGATCCAGGATGTATCGAATACTTCGACTTATGAGACTCGTTCATAACCAATTCTCGTACTCCCGGCTTTCCTTCCTCAGATGAACACAATGGTAACCAAATCCGATTCTCGAAATATCTCAATCCGTCTGACCTAATCACAAAAAGAGGTTTCAACATTCTTCCTAAGTTCTCAGCTTCAATATTCCCTTTCATTAGTCCCCTCTCTTGAGCCTTCAGTATAGTTTCGGTTAAGTCAACGCTCTCAGTCATCACCAAAGCTCTGACTCTCAAAGGTTTCTCTCGTTCCTTCCTACTCAGTGCATCCGCTACAACATTCGCCTTGCCAGGATGGTAGCGAATTTCACAGTCATAGTCACTCAGTAGTTCTACCCATCGTCTCTGTCGCATGTTCAACTCCTTTTGATCTAAAATGTGTTGCAAACTCTTGTGGTCAGTGAATACAACACACTTCGTCCCATACAAATAGTGTCTCCACAACTTCAACGCAAAGACTACAGCTCCTAATTCCAAATCGTGCTTCGTGTAGTTCTCCTCATCCTTCCTCAGTTGTCTCGACGCGTAAGCTATCACCTTTTCACGCTGCATCAATACCGCTCCATAACCCTTACGAGATGCGTCACAATATACTACAAAGTCTTCGGTTCCTTCAGGCAATGACAATATCGATGCGGAACATAACTTGTCCTTTAGCGTTTTGAAAGCGAATTCTTCCTCATTTCCCCATTCATACACCCTATTCTTTTCGGTAAGCTTTGTCAATGGTTTTGCTATCAACGAAAATCCTTCAATGAACCTTCGATAATACCCAGCTAAACCAAGGAATTGTCGAACTTCAGTCGGCGTTGTCGGTGCCGACCATTCCCTGATCGCTTCGACCTTGGCAGGATCCACGCGAACTCCCTTGCTATCAATCACGTGACCAAGGAATTGCACGGATTCTAACCAAAACTCACACTTCGAGAACTTCGCATACAGCTTTTCCTTCTTTAGCAGATCCAAAATCTTTCTCAGGTGCTTCTCGTGCTCCTCCTTACTCTAAGAGTAAATAAGAATATCATCGATGAAAACAATAACAAACTTATCTAGATACGGCTTGCATATGCGATTCATAAGGTCCATGAATACAGCAGGCGCGTTCGTCAACCCAAACGGCATCACTCGAAATTTAAAGTGTCCATACCGCGTACGAAAGGCAGTTACAGGAATATCCTCCTCTCTTACACGTAGTTGATGATACCCTTATCTTAAATCGATCTTTGAGTATACACTGGAACCTTGCAGTTGATCAAACAAATCGTCAATCCTCGGCAATGGATACCGATTCTTAACCGTCAGCTTGTTGAGTTCTCTATAGTCGACACACATCCGAAATGACCCATCTTTCTTCTTCACAAACAACACTGGCGCTCCCCATGGTGATGAGCTCGGCCTAATAAATCCCTTGTCCATCAACTCCTTCAGTTGATCCGATAACTCCTTTAACTCGGATGGTGCTAAGCGATAGGGTGCACGCGCAACCGGCGCAGCTCCTGGCACCAAATCAATTCAAAACTCGACCTCACGGGTGGGTGGTAAACCCGGCAGCTCGTCTGGAAAAACTTCCGGATATTCGCAGATAACAGGTACCTCTTCAATCCTCGCCTCTAAATCACCATCACTCGAAACTTGTGCCAAAAACACATCGCATCCGCTCTCTACATACTTCATCATTTTCAAACAGGAAATCACTTTCAAACGAGAAGTGCATTCGTCTCCCTTCACAGTCAAGACTTTATTCCTCAACGGAATCTGAACTAATCTCTCGCCACAGACGATCATAGCACTGTGCGCCATTAGCCAATCCATTCCCACAATCACATCAAACGATCCTAGCTCTATAGGCATCAAGTCGATTTTAAAAGCGTAATTTCCTAACTTCAAGGTACACCCTTTCAGTATAGAATTCGTACTAACAATTTTCCCATCGGCTAACTCAACGTTATAACTAGTCGCTAACAACACCGGTTTTCTATCGATATGACGACTAAATTTAACATCTACAAAACTCTTGTCGGAGCCAGAATCAAACAAAATACTAGCATAACAAGCGTCTAGCAAAAACGTACCGGTAACCACGTTAGGACCCTGTGGTTTATCAGCCGTCCCTACTTGATACACGGCAGCAGCATTGTTACCTCCCTGCTTTTTTCCTGCCTTCGGGCAATTCCCTTGCATATGGCCTCTCTCTCCACATCCAAAACATCCCCTCATTCTGATAACATTCGCCCCAGTGGCTACCCCTTTCGTTCGGCAATCAGACATCCTGTGACCTGCTTTTCCACATTTGCCGCATGCAGGCGGGCAATTCCCTACATGGTACAAGTTGCACCTACCACAGTGGGGATTCACTTTTACTCATCTGGGGTTTGTCACAGCTCTCATCCCTTCATTCCTTCGCTGGTTAAACTGCTGATTGCGGTTTTGACCATGGTTGTTTCGATTTCCACCTCGGTTTTGGCCCTGGGATTGATTGCTCTGTGCCGCTTCCCATTTCCTCTTTTTTCCTTCAGCAATGAAGTTCTTCTTGTCCTGGAGCTTGACATCCATCAATGCGTGAGCCATCTGGACCACTTCATCAAACGACCCAGGTTTAGACGAAGTCGTCTCACCCTTGATATTACTGGATAAACCTTTGATGTACTGTTTCATCTTCTTGTTACCATCGGCAAAGGTGTCTGGACACAAAAGGCTTAGTTCATTAAACCTCCTGGTGTAAGCAGCGATATCATTGTTTTTCAAAGTCAGGTGCCTCAACTCATCTTCCAATTGACCCAACTCCTCTTCCGGACAGAACTTCTTGGTCAAAAGAGCTTTAGTTGCAGTCCATGTTCTTGCATTCGCTACTACCAATCCAACAGTGGCTACTTGAGTGTTCCACCAACTTAATGCATCGTCAAGAAACGTAGCAGCCGCAAACTTGACCTTGTTTGCTTCTGAACAACCACTAATCTCGAAAGTACTTTCAACCTTTTCCAACCATCTCCTAAGTTCTAGAGCTCCACCAGTTCCACGAAATTGCGTGGGACCACCTTTTATGAAACTAGAGTAAGTACATTCCCTTGGGGCTTGCTGTCTCCCCGCATTTCTGCCCTGGTCTGGATTCCTTCCTGCTCGGTCTGCTTCTAGCGCATTCGCTATGGCTTCCTGAATCATCGTGTTCACACGATCGGCGGTTAGCTTTGGAGGCATGGTGCGTTATCAAATATCTCTTTCTGCAAGACAGGGAAAATAGAAAAACAATGTAAGTACACACATCAAGATTAAGATGGATTTCTCTTTCAAGACATAATATAAATACAACGACACATCACTACAGAGTTACTAATATTCATCAATTCACATCACAAAAGACCAAATTTAAGACATATCACAGATCATGAGAGGTAAACATGGATTGTATTGATAATCAACCAAAATTGTGACAAGTATTGCCACTACAATCATTCACCATAAAACTTAAGTCCTCAAGTTTTTCGTCATAATGCCATCATACAAAAGTCTAAAACAGTTCTATTACAACGATCAAAGATAAAATACAAGACAAGCAACTAGGCATGTGGTGATCCACACGGCCTCTTGGATGGCGGTTCGTCATCATCTTCCTCGGGTTCCTCATCGCTATCATCCTTGTCCACATCATCCATTTTTCTCTTTCCTTTATCATCCGGCCCACATTCAGTCTCCTTTTTCGTCCCTGACGTAGACCCACACTCAATCGCTACCTGATTTCCCATAGTGATACAAGCACCTCTGGTAGGTGGCTGGATCATGAAGTCATTAGCTTCCATTTCCAAATCATCCACAAATCTCCAATCTGGGGGCAATGATGCTCTCACTCGATGCTCCCAACTCTGCATCCTAGACAATCTCGCTTGATCTTCCCTAACACGGTCAAGACTAGCGCTCAAATTCGCGATCATCGATCTTAGACTGTTGTTATCACTTTTGTTTGCATTTCCATCATACTCAATTCTTGCAGTCCTTTCCAACAGTCTTTGGTGCGCCCTTTCATTCTCGTCGAATCTGTCGATCACCCTTGATTCCACTATGTACCGCATGAACATCGATTCATCCAACCCTCTCACAACACGCCGTACGTCATGATAAGCTCTTGGTCCGGGGCAGCAAACTTTTGAGATGCCTTGATGAAGAAAATTTGCGCTCGCTGCACCTTCGGATCTTCTGGGGATACCTGGTGCACCAACCAGATGAGAAGTACGCATAGGCCTGGGGCAAGTAGTCCTCCTTTGGTCAGGGTCCTGGGCTTGTACATCGTTCGTCTCAGCTTGTCCTTCAGCAGCTGTTCCAACACTCCCCCCTTCGTGACCTACGACGTAATCGTTTCCATTATCATTAGGCGGTACCTCGGCCATTCCTGCAATAACAGCGAATTTCGGAGGGTACGTAAGTAATTATACAATATTTATAAATACATGCATGCAAATGCAATGCAAAGGTGGTACATATGCCCAAAATGTAATAATATGATGCTCATGCATGATTAATACAAAAATTACGGTGTCGGATATCCCACGTGTAATTTCAACGTCTACATATAGTAATTTCCATACTTACGTAATAATTACCCACATATATACTTCAACTCAAAAGTATACGTCAAATTCCATAAATACAAAAATAAATCTTACCGGAGCCATGCAGGATAGTTGTGTGTGCTTGGACAATCTCTTACGACACCAAAAGTTATAGTTTAGGATTTTCAAAAACGACCTAGTTCTCTATAACTCATGGCTCTGATTACCAATCTGTAACACCCCACCAAATGCTATGCGCAGCGGAACTACAACATTTGGGTGCTACGCAGTTATCATTGCACACAAGATATATCGAACGACTCTAAAGAAACGTCAACTTGAAACTTGAATTAAAAATTGTTAAAAGATACATGTCCACGGTTTTTCCAACCCCACTTGGTACAACAGAGTTTAGAGTTTTCGGTCCCCCATGAATCTCAACCCAAAAATTACAGTTTCACAACAACATAACATTAAAGTTAAAAATGTTTAAGTAGAAAAGGGAGGAAAAACAAGCAGACTCCAAGCCATACACACAACATCCATCCCATGCACGCTCCATGCTACACCTCAGCGGTTACTTGAAACACATGCCAAAATTTGGTCAACGAAAACATGGGTTAATGATGGTTTTGGTAAAAAGAACACACTTAGATGATTTACGGTTCAAGAGATATGAACAAATTAGCGGGACATGTCGGGAAAATTATAATAAACGGATTATAACTCATTAACGTAAAATATTATGATTTTTATATAAACCAACGTGGTAGGATCCACTTGTCAGGAATCTTGGACTTATTTATATACTGATGATTAGATGACCCGAGACCCGACCAACGTGAAATATTAAGTGTATGTGGTTGTGATGTGTTTTAGAACCCAAAAACTATACAAAGTGAACTTGGGCCATAAAAGCCCAACTTACACTTGTAATGGCTATTGGGCCATTAGTGGACCTAAGATGTATAACCATTTTAGAGTAATATACTGATTTTAGAATGAACTTAAGTCAAATACTTGGGTAGTGGACCACTATTGGGCTTAAGATGGGCTAGAAGTGTCAACTTGGATTTTTCACTTAAAATGACTAAGTGTTCACCTAAAAAGTTTTATAAATAATCATAAAACTTATGCAATGTCCAAGAACTTATTAAAACATACTTATTACATATATGTCCTTTGTACTATCTATTAAGACTGTACTATTTGATTAGGCATAACTTTGGCGTGAGCTTTATTTGGATATTTATATTAAACAGCTATTGCCTACTCCCAGGTGAGTTTACAGCCCCATTTAAACTTTGATGAAACTTTCCCTTTTTGGGAAAGAAAATATGGAAACATATATTGAACACGTCTGGATTGTATAAAATGGATTATGATTGCTTACTATTGAAACTGTTAAATTGTTGTAAATCACTCGAATGTTATAAATAGATCTATTAGGGATTGACCATCCCCGTCTAGGTGAGTCATGCTCACTGTGCCTTGGCCGGGACAACAGACGTATACCATGTTGGAACAGGATGGGTATCTTTTTGTAAGACACTACGTCCTCATTTGTTGAGGACTATGGGGTTAATCTTTAGTTTCTAATAATAAACATATGTTATTCACATTTTAGTGAGAATTCTTTGTGCATTGTCACTTCATTGCTTAATGTATGTCCAAACTAATAAACTGTTAAAGTCTGTAAATTCACCAACTTTATGTTTTCCCCCTTTAGTATGTTTTGCACATGTTATTTAGCAAGATTATTTGAGCATGGATTGAGCATCATTTAGGAGCATAAAAATGACGGGGGATTATCTTTTACTGGGATATTCATAACAAATGTTATTCAACGATTTAAATGATTGTACCACTTCAATGTTTCCATCAATTGTATTTCAAAAATCATATAATTATGAACTGTGCTTTGTAAGCTATTTGCTCATCGATCCACCACTGTGATACCCGCTTTATTGGGGGTGTTACAGTTAGGATTTCTTGTGACAATATACGTCGTATAAATATTTAAATAATCATCAAACAATCATGTAATCAAATTACATCATATATATATATATATATATATATATATATATATATATATACATAATCCAAGTTATATATATATTAAAATAACACTTCTCAGTCTGGCCTTGTCGGTAACTCATGAATTCTTCGGCACCGTTATAGTCAAAAGAGTTTTAGACATTTTCGGAAAATGTTTATAGTTAAAAGATTTTGAAATGTTTTATTCAAAACATTCGTTTTAAGAATCTTTCGTTCTCTATAACGAGAGCTCTGGTACCAAACTGTAACACCCCAAATATTCATACTTTAGTTTAGCCGAAGAGTCGTTGGTGTTACGGGATAGCACATTACTCAAATCATAGACAACACATAAATATCGCTTCGTTTAATAATAAAGCATTTTCCATTCATGAATATCACATTTGCATAGGTCCCAAGTCATAGTATTTCATACAAGTTTTACAAAGCATTTGAATAGAAATTGTTATTTAAGTGCGGGCCATAAATTCTTGTTGTCTTCCTGAGAATTACCTTCAAGTACCTGAGATAAAACATGTTAAAAGAAAAGGTCAGCGAAAACGCCGAGTGAATTCATAGAGTTTAATAAAACCATTAATATGTCATCGGTATATATTAATTACCGAAAATCATTTTGTACAAATCTTTGTAGTAGGCAATAAAATAGGCTAAAGGCATTTTATACAACTCTTAGTCGTAAATCATAATATAGGCTTCAGCCTTCAAATCCATTATACGAACCATTTTCGTAAAAACATCATACAATACGTTTTATAACGTCGTATAGAGTTTAATAAAAACCGTTATAAGAAAATGGTTATGTAAAACCAAAACACAAACATAATATCAATAATAAGACCCCCGTATTGCTAGTCAGGCAATATATCGTAATTCAATGCTTATAGCAGTATTTTCCTTATTGGATTATTATAAGCCACATGACATTGCTACCTTACTATAACAAACAACGGGTAGCTAACCCGAAACTCATTTTCCCATCTAAAACAGCGTGTCGTCACAATAATCACGCTTATATAATTCTTCTCATACATAAGTTTGCTTACCAATTAATGTGGCACGACGGGGATCAACCGTCAAGGCGCGAACTAGGGTGATCTTCCCCAAATAGTACTATTATATGCATAAGCGTCTACCAAATCCCGGTAGTTTACAATTCATGCTAATGGGACTTTTAGTGACATAACCTAACTAATAATAATCCATTTCGTTTCATACATCGGGTCATATAATCATTCATCGGGTCATATAATCATTCGGGTCCAAATCAATAAACAAACAATCGGGACAACTGGTGTCCTATTTTATTAAAACTAACATGTTATCTCCCTCGCGGGTTTATAAAACATTTCATAAAACATTTAAAAGAGTGTGAGGCTATGAACTCACGTTTATTAGGGAAGGCGGGTTATCGGCGATTCGGATGTACGGTACGTGCTTCAATCACGGAAACCTAGACAAGTAATACTCGTCTTAGACTCTTGTCCAATGACTTTATAAAAACAATAACTACGTATATATATATATATATATATATATATATATATATATATATATATATATATATATATATATATATATATATATATATATATATATATATATATATATATATATATATATATATATATATATATATATATGATGATTTTATAAATATGATGATGATCAAGTGGGATTGTACATCTTTATTCACTCACTATAGTGTTATGTGTTGGTAAATTTTTATACTAGTTTCATTAGTTTAACTTCTTTACATGGTAAGGCCTAATAAGCCCATTATAAGCCCATTACATTACATTGGCCCATTTATTCTTTTAACATCAGCCCTATACTCACATGTTGGGCCCAAGTGGGTTAAGCCCAATGAGTAAGTCCATTAGTGTTTAGCCAAATTAGTTGGGTTAATAGTCCAATAAGGCTAATTTGGCCCGTTAATGTCCATATGTTATAAAGCTCGGGTTTTATCGGTTTTTACTTGTAACTTGTACATATAAATCAGTATATGATTTATAAAGAGTTTGCATTAGACGGGTCCGACCGTCTAAGTTTTATTTGACGAAAACGTTAGTTTTACGGTTTTAGCCGAAAAGACGTAAAACTTATGTTTATAGTTTTATAACTTATAAAACTTATCAAATTGCCATTTTTATAAAATGTCTCATTTATTTATTAAAGTACATACTTATTTATATGTAATATATAAGTTAATTGTTTTATTATTGTTGCTAGTTTGGTGAAGTGGCTAAGACATGTGTCTTAGCTTACTTCTTAAGCTTAACACCTCATGGTGTTGTGGCTTATTTTAGCCGTCCATGAGTGGGGGTGGGCAAAAGTGGTTTTGTCTCATCCCCATTTATTTACGGGTACTCCTCGATTCTAGTTTCCTCGATTTGCGTGCCCTCGGGTCGTTTTCTGAAAAACGTTTTTATAAATTATGAATCAATGGCACAAAACGAATCTAATAAAAATTGTCTCATCAAAAACGGAGTTCAAAAACGTAAATACGTAAACCTAGGGTTTTCGGTTTAGTCATAAGGGACGTTAAATTATGCACGTAAGTCCTAATCTCTTCTCGTAAATTTGTGAGTTTATGAACCAACATAAATTTAAAATTCCAAAATAATATTCACGGATAAATTTATTTCCTGAAATGTCGGACTTTCACAAAAACGGTGTATGTAGACGTAAGCACGTAACGTAGAATTCTCCGGTTTAAACGTAGTCGATGCTACTTCAAGACGTAAACCCAAATTTCTTCCCAAAAATGAGTGAGTTCATAATATAACATTAAAATAATGATTTCAAATAATACTTGAGAATAAAGTATCGACCATAAATTGACGGATTGTCACATTATGTATACTATATATTTATTTACCAATCGCTGTAACTTAACTATTAATTGTTTAACGACTGTTAAAGATATATATTTACTTGCTCGGTTAAATTAATAAATACATAAAATTATTTATTAAATAAATTAATAAATACAATATATATATATATATATATATATATATATATATATATATATATATATATATATATATATATATATATATATATATATATATATATATATATATATATATATTAATTATATTAACTCTTTACGTATTGTGTGCAATCTCGTAATCTCGAGTTCGATCCTATCACACGACTATTAAATATAAGTCCATAAACTTACAGCTCCCACTTGGACATATTTCGAATATCATGATCACATTGACTAGCGTCTAGTTACACTAGCAACGTCACTAGTACAACTCCAGTAAGGTCTCTAGGACAAAACCTTTTAACGATTCTGCATCGTTATTATTATCCTTTTATTTCTAATGCAACGTTAATAATGATATGGATCTCAGTCACTCCTTTCGTTAACCATTCTATTTCTCGTTCACGGATTAAGCAAGATTACAAAACATATTTGGGTGTGGCCACACAAACATCTTACTATTCCCACGAGGGGCCCAACTGTATTAAACTCCAAACAAATTGGAGGAAATAAATTCCATATTGACTACGAGCAAAACTTATGAATTTTGCAACACTTCAGAAAATAATCCTTATAGCTACCAGTTGCGTTTAGCGTTAGATTATTCCACAGAGATGCACTAGACTCATAACAGTTTCCTGGTATCTCAAGTCTAAGGATAACTATTTGTGTTTTACTTAATGACAAAGATCCATAAAGTAATAACATATAGTTGGGATAAGTCCTATATTCGATTCATCGAATATCATCCAAAATTGACCAATATACTTTCAAGTATACTCTGTTACTATTTTGATTTGTCTTAATTAAATAATACTCCCATATTATTAATCGACAACGGATATTTAGCATAACTTTTATTCATGGATTAAAACAAGTAATATAGGATACACTTATTAAATAATAAAAATAAACGAAACCCAATCTTTATTTCATTCTATAATAATGTCATAACATACTTTATCCAAATACTAATCACAGATTTATTGCATGAGTTGCTAGCTAGTTGTAGCCCAATCGCTTTGGCATGCTTAACTACCTTTGGTCTAGGCAATGCCTTAGTCAAAGGATGTAACACCCCACCAAATGCTATGCGCAGCGGAACTACAACATTTGGGTGCTACGCAGTTATCATTGCACACAAGATATATCGAACGACTCTAATGAGACGTCAACTTGAAACTTGAATTAAAAATTGTTAAAAGATACATGTCCACGGTTTTTCCAACCCCACTTGGTACAACAAAGTTTAGCGTTTTCGGTCCCCCATGAATCTCAACCCAAAAATTACAGTTTCACAACAACATAACATTAAAGTTAAAAATGTTTAAGTAGAAAAGGGAGGAAAAACAAGCAGACTCCAAGCCATACACACAACATCCATCCCATGCACGCTCCATGCTACACCTCAGCGGTTACTTGAAACACATGCCAAAATTTGGTCAACGAAAACGTTGAGTGGAATTCATAGGTTTTACAATTCATTTTGAACATATGTGAAATAAAAACCATTCACGATCATTCATAGACTTGTCGATCAAACAATCTATATTCAAGATACTGGCAATTGTGTTTAAGCTCATGACACTAAACCGTTAACTCAATCACCCGTGTAATAATTACCGGCGTGATTCAGATGAAACCAAGTCCCCTAATAAGGCATCAGTTGCAATTATACCTTATCTCTTATCACAAATTATCCGTCCGCAGGGGTTATCAACGTACTAGCCCTCGTCTCGGATAGGGTAGTCAACCCCATAGTACTATCACTTTGTATAAGCGGCTATTTCTAATCCACGCTAGGACTAAACAATAGTTAATAGTTCATGAAATTAGGGACTTTTGCAACTAGGTACTCAACACAATTTCAAAGGCAACATTCGGGACCAACAATCATTCATGACATATGTTCATTTTAAAAACTAGCATGCATTTCCCTCGCGGGTAAAACAGTTTGAAATAATAATAAGCGAGGCTATAAATTCACACCTTATATATCAAGTAGTCGATAGTTCGAGAGACGGTCACTGACGACGATACGGATGCCCGGGTAAATCAACACCTATCAACCAAATAACGCGTAATGAGTAATCTCATTTTAAAACCTTATGGTACTGTATAAAATACATAAACACTAGTCACTTATGACAATTACAACTCACGCCAAAACAAAACAACAAGCGTTACTCATTTTACACCATTCGTCCTTATTGTTAACGTTATCCATTTTTATTCATTTTCGCCGATACTTACTAAAAGTACGGACTATTTTACTATACTTAACCATTTTTATAAAATTTGACAAAATTCTCAAAAATACTATAAGACCTGTAGATAACACATATTTAATCCCAATAAAAATTTTTACTTCTACGACCCGTTACTCAACGCTTTTCCAAAAACTACGTTTTTCGGACTGAAATTGTACTTTGACCCAGTCGGACCCGTTTGACCCGTTTAAAATACTCCATTGACCCATTTGACACCTAAGTCCTAAAGTAGACTCAAATGTGCAGGTTTGACACCAAAATTAAGTCCTTGAACATTTACCAAACTAGACTTATAGTCCCCGGGATTTGACCTAAAACCAATCATAACTTCGGATTATGACGGTTTTCATCTCCCGGTACACGAATTTCAAAACGTCATAACTTTTGACTCGTTAGGAGTCGTAAGCTCTACCTTATACCAAATCGAAGCTAAGAAAATTCTCTACAAGTCTATCCTATCCACAAGACCTGTTTTCAAAATGATTTTTACGAAAATGCCTTAAACTTACTGCCTAAATTTAACCATACCAAACTCACACTTACGCTCGATTCCAAACCTATTTATCATCACTAGGCATCATCCTAAGCTTCCCTAATCACAACCAAACCATATTTTCAGTTCCTAACCCCTGTTGATCATCAACCTCATAAGCTAAAATCCTAAAAACAAACATGCAAACACTTGTATCCATCTAAAACACCTATGAACACAAGATTAAACACAAAACCAATGCTCAAAACATCAATCACCATGGCTCCCCAAACACCCCCCTTAGCCGTGGGGTTTGGGTGACCAAAACACCACAACCAAATCAATTTTGATGGGTTTGTTTAGTGATTATACTCCCATTACACATGAATTTAACATGCATTTATCCAATTAACATCAAAAACGAGTTTGAAAAATTCCTTTGATTCTTGAAAAAAAAGTTTGAATGCATGTTGGATTTGATTACATAGAAAGGTAGGGAATGATTAGATTAGAGGTGGTCTAACCTTAGTTTTAATCAAAACCAAGTAGAAAAAAAAATTAATGGTGGTTTTTGGTGGTTTGGGGTGACCGTCGGCCTAAGGAGGAAGAGAGGGAGAGAACAAAAATTTTTTCCAAGTGTTTTTGTGTTGTATGTGTTTTCATTTCCCCTTTTGTAAAATTGGAAGGACCCCTTGTGCAATTTAGGCTTTCTTTTGGCCTCAAGTAAAAACGACACTAAAACTTTGCGGGATTGACTAACTAGTCATTTTAGAAAATTTTACGGGAGTCGAAAATTATCCCAAACACTCCAAAATACTTTTGGGGTACTTTAAATGTACCCGGAAAGCTATAAAACTCACCCGACTCGACTTAACACGAACCGTAAGTAAAATTCTCGAAAAATTACATTATCGATAAAACGTCAATAATTATAGAAATTTGGGCATCCATCGGGATCGTATTCGTCATCGTCCTTCTTGAATCGTCAATCGTAAAAATTATAACCTCAAACGTCGGTTTCAACCAAAATACTAATATATATAGAAATTAAAATTTATTAAAAATTTCAAAAATTAGCGTAATTTAGGGTAACGTTAATGACCTCGGTTCTAGGGTGTCACAAAGGATCTGCTACGTTATCATCTGTGTGAACTTTTATCAATTTGATTTCCTGAGCTTCAACTTATTCTCGGATGTAGTGATGTCTACGCATAAAGTGTCTGGCGCCTTTCATGACTCCAGGGTCATTGGCAAATGTTATTGCGGCAGAATTGTCCCAATACATATCTATTAGGTTTTTATTCCAAGCATCATCCCAAGATCTCCAATAAAACTTCCTAATCTAAACCACATTTAGTCATATTTATGGCTACCCTTCGAATACCAAAACATTTCTTTTTGTATTCCTCAAATACTGCAGAAAATGTTTAACAGCAACCCAATGGAGCTACCCTAGATTCTGTTGGTATCTACTGACCAAGTTCTGAGTGAGCGCCACATCAAGCCTCGTGCATTTAACAATATACATTATAGATCCTATAGCCGAAGCATAAGGCACCTTCTACATGTATGCCTCCTCTTCAGGAGTTGATGCATCCATCTCATGACTCTGAGTATGCTTAACTTCCTTAGGCTGAAAACCTTTCTTTAAATTATGCATATTATACTTCTTCAAAACCTTATCTATGTAAGCATCTTGACATAGACTAATTAACCGTCTTTTCCTATCCTGATAGATCTTAATTCCCAAAATGTATGCAGCTTCTCCTAAATCCTTCATAGAAAAACATTTACCAAGATAATCCTTAACAGCTTTAAGCATTGGTATGTTACTTCCCATGATTAATATGCCATCAACATATAGGACTAGTGTGATAATCCGTCAATTTACGATTGATATTTTATTCTCAAATATTATTTGAAAATATTATTTTTAATGATACAATATGAACTCACATATTTCTGGGAAGAAATTTGGATTTACGTCTTGAAGTAGCATCGACTACGTCTAAACCGGAGGAATCAACGTTACGTGCTTACGTTTACATACACCGTCTTTGGTGACAGTCCGACATTTCAGGAAATAAATTTGTCCATGAATATTATTTTGGAGTTTAAATTTGTGTTGGTTCATAAACTCACAAATTTACGAGAAGAGACTAGGACTTCGATTTTATTTTAACGTCCTTTACGACTAAACCGGAAACCCTAGGATTATGTATTTACGTTTTCGAACTCCGTTTTTGATGGAACAATTTTTATTGGATTCGTTTTGTGCCGTTGATTCATAATTTATAAAAACGTTTTTCGTAAAACGACCCGAGGGCACGCAAATCGAGGAAACTAGAATCAAGGAGTACCCGTAAATTAGTGGGATGGGACAAACTAATTTATCCCACCCCACTACACATGGGGCGGCCAAAACACACCAACACATCATGTGATGTGTCAAAACTACAACAAGATTAACTACACTTGTCTTAGCTTACTATGTAAGCCAAGCTACCATCAAAACCACTACCTAAAACCATTTTTCATTTATCACACATGCAAACAACTAAATCCTCTCATCCTCTCTATAGTATTTCGTCCCATACTCCCCAAAAATACCCATTTGATCCAAATTTAACCATAAACATATGTTATAATCAACATATGTTAATCTCCATTCAAAAAGATGAATATTGGTGCAACTTATAACATCCATGGAGGAGTTTTCATGGTGTCATGGGGCTGATTTTCCACAAGGAGATTAGGAAGATTGGTGGTCTTGAAGATGGTCTTGGTGCAACACAAGTTTCTCCATCAAAAACCATGCCAAATTCATAACCTACATCAAGTTGGTGGTATAAGATTGTCCTCCTCAACTTCTTGTTATTTTGATTATGTAAACATGTATTTTATTTCCTATTGTATATATTTATGATGATTATATGATGATAAAAATGTTATGTGGGGATTTGTTGTTGATAATCATGGATAAAGGTGAAAAACCATAAGAAACAAGGTTAAAATCTTGGTTAAATTTGATGGCTGTATAAAACAGTAAAGAAGTAAGTCATAAACTGATAAAATGATGAAGTGGAATAGATTTACAGTAAGCTATGGGTCTTTTACACATGTGAGAGTTGGCCATGCAATGGAATCAAAATAATGAGTGAGATATGATCAAAACAAGTTTGGGGTATAAATCTGAAGTTACTGTTTTGGACGATTTTTAGAAAATACTTAAAGGATGATTCAACAGTAGCTATAGAAGAGTTAAATGTAGCAAATATCATGTAGTTTATGTGATAAAAATTTGAGCTTCTATCTCCATATAGAACTCAAGATATGGCAGTTTTGGTGAAGATGAAGTTAAAAATCAGATTTTTGGAAATTAAAGAATAATACTATTATATAAGCACTCACATTTTAATATATAAAATGTAAAATAAAAACCCACTAACTTATAAAACTTATTTATATAAATATATATATAAGGTTAATCAAATGGATGAATTATATAAATGGTGGTGAAATAATGTTTATAAGTAATAAAAACTATAAATATGATTTTTACGACTTTTTCGGCTATTGCCGTAAAATTAACGTTTTTGTTAAATAAAACTTAGATGGTTGGACCCGTCTAATGAAAACTTTATAAAAGTTATATACTGATATATAGACATGTATAACAAGTAAAAACCGATAAAACCCGAACTATAGGGCATACGGACATTAACGAGCTAAGTAAACATATTGGACTAATACTTGGGCTAATAATTGGACTAAATAAAATAAACACCCATAAAAAGAACTTATTGGGCTTAACCCATTTGGGCCCAACTTGAAAGTGTATGTACTGATAATATAAGTACAAAATGGATTAAAACAAGTTAAAGAACCTATGATAAGTTTATTGGACTTAAAACACGTAAATAGGTAAAACTAGTAAGCTAGTATAAAAGTTATTGACATATAACACTAGAAATGAGTAAACGAGAATATGTAAACCCACTTGATCATCATATATATATAATCATCATATGTATACATAATTCTTATTTTTATAAAGTCATTGGACATGAGTCTAAGACAAGTATTATTTGTCTAGGTTTCCGTGATTGAAGCACGTACCGTACGTCCAAATTGCCGACAACCCGCCTTCCCATATCAACGTGAGTTCATAGCCTCGCACTCTTTTAAATGTTTTATAAATGCTTTATAAACCCGCGAGGGAGATAACATGTTAGTTTTTATAAAAGTTTGGACACCATTTGTCCCGATTGTTTGTTTATTGATTTTGGACCCGAATGATTGAATGACCCGATTGTATGACCCGATAAATGATTAATGGACCCGATAGATGAAATCAAATGGATTATTAAAGTTAGGTTATGTCACTAAAAGTCCCATTAGCATGAATTGTGAACTACCGGGAGTTGGTAGACGCTTATGCATTTAATAGTACTATTTGGGGACGATCACCCAAGTTCGCGCCTTGACGGTTGATCCCCGTCGTGCCACATTGATTGGTAAGCGAATTAATGTATGAGAAGATTTCCATAGCGTGACCTTTGTGACGACACGCTACTTTAGATGGGCAAAATTGGTATCGGGTTAGCTACCCGTTGTTGGTTTAGTAAGGTAACAATGTCATGCGGCTTATAATAATCCGAATTAACGAAATACTAATAGACGCTTCGAATTACGATGTATTGCCTGACTAGCAATACAGGGTCATACTATTGATATTATGATTGTATTTTGGTTTTCATAACCATATTCATATAACGGTTTTTATTTGATTTTATACAACGTCATAAGACGTATTGTATGATGTTTTTACGACATTGGCTCGTATAATAATTTTTAAGGCAAATGCCTATATTATGATTTTCGATAAGGATTTATATAAAATGACTTTGGCTATTTTATGGCCTATTACAAAGATTTGTATAAAACGATTTTGGCTATTTTACGGCCTATTACAATGATTTGTACGAAGTGATTTTTGGTACTAATTTTATACCAAAATTATATTGATGGAATTTATTAAACTCTATGAATTCACTCGGCGTTATCGCTGACCTTTTCTTTTAACATGTTTTATCTTAGGTACTTGAAGGTAATTCTCGGGAAGACGACAAGAATTCATGGCCCGCACTTAAACAATATTTTTCCATTCAAATACTTTGTAAAACTTTGTATGAAATATAATGACTTGGGACCGATGTAACTTTGATATTATTGAATGGAAATGCTTTATAAATAAACGACGCGATTTTTATGCGTTGTCTATGATGTGAGTAATGTGCTATCCCGTAACACCAACTAGTCTTCCGCTGTATTAAGTTGTATAAATTTGGGGGTGTTACAGTTTGGTATCAGAGCTCTCGTTATAGAGAACGAAAGATTTTTAAAACCGAGGTTTTGAATAAAACATTTCAAAATCTTTTAACTAAAAACATTTTTCTAAAAATGTCTAAAAATCTTTTGACTATAACGGTGCCGAAGAATTCCCGAGTTACCGACAAGGCCAAGATTGAGAAGTGTTATTTTAATATATATATAACTTGGATTATATATATATATATATATATGATGTAATTTTATTACATGATTGTTTGATGATTATTTTGATTTTTATACAAGGTATTTATACGACGTCGATTGTCACAAGAAACCCCAAATCCCCTAGTAAATTAATCGAAGCTATTCTCGTAGGAATTCTAGCTATCCTAGATCTAAACCAAGTTGTGGATATTTATGATCCCAACAAATGGTTGATATTCGTAGGAATGTAAATAGTAGTTGATTGTGATATTGAAAAAGAATTGGCGAGATTAAATCTGATATCGATGTCATGACGATCTTTCCTTATAGAGTGGAGTTTGACAAAACGTTATTACCTGGAAAGATGTCATCTGATTCGTTGTCATCCAATTCTTAAATTGAAATCGAAAGGGTGAATGTTGCACTTGAGGCTGTAATTGGAACCATTAGCCAAAAAGCCTCATGCGACTAATACCTTTCCGAGAAGTCTAATTGAATGTGTGAGTCATCTCATGCTAGTGACTCATTTGATAATTGTTGATGTAAGAGCTATAGGATTGGAAATTAAGTGTTGATTCATATTGAGATTGTATTGCCTTTACAAGGCCGAAAAATAAGATTGAAAGTATTGGAGAATGAGGTAGAATATCGAATTGAGTATAAAATTTGGTTGAAACTTGAATAAAGTAAAATTTAACTTGTATGGGATATGAGATTGTTAATATAAGTCGTTAAGTTTTGTGATTGAATTATAAGGTTTTAATTGATTGTTAGTTTGTGTTAAAGGTTGTTCCTAGGCCATGGTCCACTAACGAGGATGCCCAGTGTCCAAGAAATGAATTGAAGAAATCTTCTTCTGAATTGAGACCGATGGATCTTCTGGGACATGTGGAACACCTAATGACTCTTGTAGATTAGTATTCATTGTGGTATCTTTTAAATATCCCTAACTTAACTGAGATATCAGTTGGTAGGATGAGTTCTGAGAATTGTATGACATAGTGACACGTAATGTGTTACGGTACAATTTTGACTTGTTTGTGATTAATGAAAAGACTACCTTTGATTGCTAAATCCTACATGTATCGATGTTATCTATCTCTTATTGCATCATCCTAGTGTTCGCATTAGTGATGCAACCATTGAACAAGTACTCATCTTGAATCGAGTTACGTTGTGAATTATTCTTTTGAGTGCCATCGAGATCATGAACCTCATGATTAATTGGCTAAGATCATTTCCTATCATATCGTAGTTTAGTTCTTGGTGAACAACTCTTCATCACTCTTTTGCAGATCACACATTATTTTTATAAAGTTAAAACGGTATCCTTAGAGGAAATTAAATTTTCATCACAATAAGGATTATTCAAAGTGAGATTTATAAGTGATTGATATCAAAATGAAGTTGTTTATAAAACATCTTGGAAAACTTAATTGTTTTCATAATAAAGAAAATCTTTGTAAATTTATTCTTGATTCTTATCTAAGAATTAAGCATGAGAATGATTTTACTATAAACATGGATGATAAAATTTTGACGAACTGAGTATTGCATCGTTAATCTTGAAATTGTATATAGTTGCGCGCCTACATACAATTTGGAATGGACTATGCAAGACTGATTAGTAGTCACCATAAAACTAATGAATAAACACTAAATATTCTTTGAAGATTGTGAAAGATTAAGATTTATGAGATCTGCAAGAAGTGAAAAATAAGGACATAGTGTTAGGGACACCTACATATGTGCCTGTATCCTCTATTCTTCTAAGTCGAATTTACTCATCTGTGGAAATTGTCTTATTTGACAATTGACAATTCTTTCTTGTCCAATTCTCCCGTAGTGAGATTCTTAGGAAAAGTATTTGATTACCGAGTGTTGATACCCGACTGGATGTATCGACGTTCCTATCATTTCTTTTGATTTGATTTCATTTGAATGACCTGGGTAACGATCTGAGGAGCTTTCGAATGCGTACTCAAATTATGAAAACATGGAATATATTCATATTCGTTAAGTGTTTTCGTCTGTATCTGATTTGAAATTATCTCGCGTAGATTATGCGTTGACCTTACTCTTTTAAGGTTAGTTATGTCTCCTGAATTTGCGAAGGATTATGAGTTGTTATTAGTCTTTTGAGAATTTCACATCTTATCAACGGCAATGAAACTGGAAAGTTGATAGTGCCAGTAGAATGGACTGATTAATTATGACATGACGACATTGTCTTAATTGATGGGAACTCGAGTAGAATTCCCCTAAATGATAAGATGTTGATTATCAAAAGTGATCTAAATAATTCTTGATGGATGACCATATCCTGTATTAAGACTTGAAATATTACCATGAATGGTTATGAACTAGTTATAGATATTATAATCTAGAATGAACTTAAAACGAATTTATTAAGAAGATAATTCTGTTATCTGACACTTTAGGAGGTATTTTTTGACGAATTACCTAGACTTTTGCCATTAAGGCAAGTTGAAATTGGTATTGATTATATTTTTGGTGCTGCACTTGTGGCTTGTGCACTGTACGTCAGCACCATCTAAATTAAAGGAATTACCGTACAACTGAGAAAGTTGTCGGAGAAAGATTCTATTATACCAAGCCTGTCATCCTGAAGAGCTATGGTGTTATCTTTCCTTATATTTATAGATTACTGTGACTGAGTAAATTGACAATCGAAAACGATATCCATAACTCGAAATGGAAGAATTGTTCGATCATTTACAAGGTTCTAGCAAATTTGAACCATAGCATGGTTATCATCAACTTCGCGTCCGCGAAAGAGATTATCTATTCCAATCACTACATCCGGTGCTTGTAATGAACGTTATGAGTTTCACGTGATGTCATTTGGATTGACCAATGCACATGTAGCATTCATAAATTTGGTGAATCACGTGTGTAGGCTGTAATTTGATAAATTCATGCTCGTGATCATTAAAGATTATACGTTTGTTTATAAGAATAAGAATGAGTTAATAATTATTTATAGACTGCCCTGAATTGGCCGAACAGTGAAAACCTGAACCTTGAATAATTAACATGTGATTAAGGACTTAATCCTTTATATGATCTAACCGTGTGATTAATAGATAATGGAAGCTATAATGACTTTTCAAAGATTAGAACCATTAACGCTTAGGGGTTAAAAACTTAATCCTTTACATAAAATGACCGTTGGATTAATAATGGTAAGATGTATGCATATAGACTCTTCAAAAATTAAGAGCCCTTTTAAGACTTTGGATTTTACCAAAAAGAAATGGAAATATGTTTTGACAAATGTATTAACAAAGGATTTTAAAGGGATTATTCCCTTATACACAAAACATTTAACTAAACTTCTGTTTAGGGGTAAATGTTTGTGTATACCTCAAGATAACCTAAAAGGGATTGAGGAAACCATTTGAACCATGATTTGAAATTTGAAACGACAATTTTTGCTTTTCAAATAAGAAAATTTTGACTAAAGTATAAACCAAAGATTTTTCGAACAATTACGAATCTTATTAAATATTTTGGATAAATCAACGAAAATCTTGTTAATTAAATTCAAATTTATTTTGAACATTTTAAATAATTGGTCGAACTAAGATATTTAAAACTTTTACGTTTACGCTTCATAAAAATTAACTAATAATTATTTAATTAATTATAATAATTAACGACGCTTTAGACGCCGGATTGAGAAAAACTGATAAAAATGATAGTTGAGACGAAACTAAAACATTGAAGATATGAAGAAAGAATTTTGAATAAATACAATTATGATATTTATTTCATCAAGAGAAAGTGAACGTAATTACTGACGCATAATATAGAAAGAATATCTGAGTGAATTGTGGACATGATAATTATATCATCATAAGAAGTGAATATAGATACCGACGCATTATGTAAAAAGATAAAGAACCAATTAGGACATGTTCCTTAATAATGAAGGTGCAAAAATAAATTGCCGAACGATATAAAAATAAACGATATTTGTAAAAAGGATAATATAGATAATCAAAGAGGTTCGCGTCTAATGTGAACCATTAAAATAGAGAAACCAATAGCGTTAAATATTTTAAAGGCCACTTGTGGTTGCCTAACTATGAAGGATTGTGAGATATAGCTATGTTGGAATTTGTAAGTATAAGTATTATATGTATGTCATTTTATGACTAAAAGTATCTTTGTCTGAAGAAGTTGTACTAATGGCAATTATGAAGGCAGACATCGCCTCATACATTAGTAAACGTTTAGCTATTGCAAAGGTCATCATCTAAATTTGATTCGATTTGGGTCATCGTCGACAGACTGACCAAATCTGCTAATATCATTCTCGTTAATGATAAATGCAAAAGAGTTATATAAACATAGTGTGCTTGTATCGATCATCTATATATCAAGATCCTCGCTTCGCATAGAATTTCTTGAGATTTGCTCAGAATTCATTGAGAACGAACCTTGATGAGAGTACTATGTACCATCCCAAATCGAAGGGACGAGGTAAAGTAACGATACAAAATACTATAAGTGTTGTTTTATGTTTGAATGATTGACCTTTGGTAATAGACCGTATAATCGTTTTCCTTTGGAGAGATTACCATTGATAATCATCGTATTAGGACTGAGATCGAATCTTGTTAGAATCTATATTAGAGCATATGTAAGCAGGAGTTGAGATGAAGACATCCGACATACACCCATTGTGAGTTGGACATGTCTCTTAGGTTTAAGGTTTCCTATGATGGCGAACCTAACCTTACAAAATACCCGACCCGCGAGATCTGAAATGATTGTTGAAATTAGGATTTGATTATTAACTGCCGATGGTGGGCAAGAGGTTATATGAATGTGAAATGTAGATCTTGAAGTGCCAAATGGGTAGCGAAGTTATGCCACAATTTTTAACCTTGGAAAAATGAATTCATGATCTGACAAATCATGGGATATAAGTCCCCGATTGTATGGGACCATTGAGATGATGAAAAAGTTGGGATTGAAAGGCATATAAGCTGGATCTACCTTAGGACTTCAAAGACTGCTTGAATTATGTTTCGTAAATCGAACTTGATGGAATACCTATCAAGTGAAAATCTTATTATTCGTAGTAAAGCTTAGATCGGTGAAAAGTTGCATTCATTAGAAACCCGTGAACATCATGGATAGAGAAAGTAAGTCAACATTAAGCCTGATCTTATTCCCGTAGTTATGTTTGATGAAACTCGCGTATTATAATGAATTGAAGTTGTGAGAAAAGACCGAATGTGGAGGAAATACCCACATGGCTTTAACTCTATAAGAAGCGAGTAGTAAGATGATCTTTGAGGACAAAGATCCTGTTTAGGGGTAAATGCTGTGACAATCCGTCAATTTACGATTGATATTTTATTCTCAAATATTATTTGAAAATATTATTTTTAATGATACAATATGAACTCACATATTTCTGGGAAGAAATTTGGATTTACGTCTTGAAGTAGCATCGACTACGTCTAAACCGGAGGAATCAACGTTACGTGCTTACGTTTACATACACCGTCTTTGGTGACAGTCCGACATTTCAGGAAATAAATTTATCCATGAATATTATTTTGGAGTTTAAATTTGTGTTGGTTCATAAACTCACAAATTTACGAGAAGAGACTAGGACTTCGATTTTATTTTAACGTCCTTTACGACTAAACCGGAAACCCTAGGATTATGTATTTACGTTTTCGAACTCCGTTTTTGATGGAACAATTTTTATTGGATTCGTTTTGTGCCGTTGATTCATAATTTATAAAAACGTTTTTCGTAAAACGACCCGAGGGCACGCAAATCGAGGAAACTAGAATCGAGGAGTACCCGTAAATTAGTTGGATGGGACAAACTAATTTATCCCACCCCACTACACATGGGGTGGCCAAAACACACCAACACATCATGTGATGTGTCAAAACTACAACAAGATTAACTACACTTGTCTTAGCTTACTATGTAAGCCAAGCTACCATCAAAACCACTACCTAAAACCATTTTTCATTTCTCACACATGCAAACAACTAAATCCTCTCATCCTCTCTATAGTATTTCGTCCCATACTCCCCAAAAATACCCATTTGATCCAAATTTAACCATAAACATATGTTATAATCAACATATGTTAATCTCCATTCAAAAAGATGAATATTGGTGCAACTTATAACATCCATGGAGGAGTTTTCATGGTGTCATGGGGCTGATTTTCCACAAGGAGATTAGGAAGATTGGTGGTCTTGAAGATGGTCTTGGTGCAACACAAGTTTCTCCATCAAAAACCATGCCAAACTCATAACCTACATCAAGTTGGTGGTATAAAGATTGTCCTCCTCAACTTCTTGTTATTTTGATTATGTAAACATGTATTTTATTTCCTATTGTATATATTTATGATGATTATATGATGATAAAAATGTTATGTGGGGATTTGTTGTTGATAATCATGGATAAAAAGGTGAAAAACCATAAGAAACAAGGTTAAAATCTTGGTTAAATTTGATGTCTGTATAAAACAGTAAAGAAGTAAGTCATAAACTGATAAAATGATGAAGTGGAATAGATTTACAGTAAGCTATGGGTCTTTTACACATGTGAGAGTTGACCATGCAATGGAATCAAAATAATGAGTGAGATATGATCAAAACAAGTTTGGGGTATAAATCTGAAGTTACTGTTTTGGACGATTTTTAGAAAATACTTAAAGGATGATTCAACAGTAGCTATAGAAGAGTTAAATGTAGCAAATATCATGTAGTTTATGTGATAAAAATTTGAGCTTCTATCTCCATATAGAACTCAAGATATGGCAGTTTTGGTGAAGATGAAGTTAAAAATCAGATTTTTGGAAATTAAAGAATAATACTATTATATAAGCACTCACATTTTAATATATAAAATGTAAAATAAAAACCCACTAACTTATAAAACTTATTTATATAAATATATATATAAGGTTAATCAAATGGATAAATTATATAAATGGTGGTGAAATAATGTTTATAAGTAATAAAAACTATAAATATGATTTTTACGACTTTTTCGGCTATTGCCGTAAAATTAACGTTTTTGTTAAATAAAACTTAGATGGTTGGACCCGTCTAATGAAAACTTTATAAAAGTTATATACTGATATATAGACATGTATAACAAGTAAAAACCGATAAAACCCGAACTATAGGGCATACGGACATTAACGAGCTAAGTAAACATATTGGACTAATACTTGGGCTAATAATTGGACTAAATAAAATAAACACCCATAAAAAGAACTTATTGGGCTTAACCCATTTGGGCCCAACTTGAAAGTGTATGTACTGATAATATAAGTACAAAATGGATTAAAACAAGTTAAAGAACCTATAATAAGTTTATTGGACTTAAAACACGTAAATAGGTAAAACTAGTAAGCTAGTATAAAAGTTATTGACATATAACACTAGAAATGAGTAAACGAGAATATGTAAACCCACTTGATCATCATATATATATAATCATCATATGTATACATAATTGTTATTTTTATAAAGTCATTGGACATGAGTCTAAGACAAGTATTATTTGTCTAGGTTTCCGTGATTGAAGCACGTACCGTACGTCCGAATTGCCGACAACCCGCCTTCCCATATCAACGTGAGTTCATAGCCTCGCACTCTTTTAAATGTTTTATAAATGCTTTATAAACCCGCGAGGGAGATAACATGTTAGTTTTTATAAAAGTTTGGACACCATTTGTCCCGATTGTTTGTTTATTGATTTTGGACCCGAATGATTGAATGACCCGATTGTATGACCCGATAAATGATTAATGGACCCGATAGATGAAATCAAATGGATTATTAAAGTTAGGTTATGTCACTAAAAGTCCCATTAGCATGAATTGTGAACTACCGGGAGTTGGTAGACGCTTATGCATTTAATAGTACTATTTGGGGACGATCACCCAAGTTCGCGCCTTGACGGTTGATCCCCGTCGTGCCACATTGATTGGTAAGCGAATTAATGTATGAGAAGATTTCCATAGCGTGACCTTTGTGACGACACGCTACTTTAGATGGGCAAAATTGGTATCGGGTTAGCTACCCGTTGTTGGTTTAGTAAGGTAACAATGTCATGCGGCTTATAATAATCCGAATTAACGAAATACTAATAGACGCTTCGAATTACGATGTATTGCCTGACTAGCAATACAGGGTCATACTATTGATATTATGATTGTATTTTGGTTTTCATAACCATATTCATATAACGGTTTTTATTTGATTTTATACAACGTCATAAGACGTATTGTATGATGTTTTTACGACATTGGCTCGTATAATAATTTTTAAGGCAAATGCCTATATTATGATTTTCGATAAGGATTTATATAAAATGACTTTGGCTATTTTATGGCCTATTACAAAGATTTGTATAAAACGATTTTGGCTATTTTACGGCCTATTACAATGATTTGTACGAAGTGATTTTTGGTACTAATTTTATACCAAAATTATATTGATGGAATTTATTAAACTCTATGAATTCACTCGGCGTTATCGCTGACCTTTTCTTTTAACATGTTTTATCTTAGGTACTTGAAGGTTATTCTCGGGAAGACGACAAGAATTCATGGCCCGCACTTAAACAATATTTTTCCATTCAAATACTTTGTAAAACTTTGTATGAAATATAATGACTTGGGACCGATGTAACTTTGATATTATTGAATGGAAATGCTTTATAAATAAACGACGCGATTTTTATGCGTTGTCTATGATGTGAGTAATGTGCTATCCCGTAACACCAACTAGTCTTCCGCTGTATTAAGTTGTATAAATTTGTGGGTGTTACAACTAGGAATACTACATCGCTCCCACTAGCTTTGCGATATACACATGGCTCATCACGATTCTAAACAAATCAAAACTTTTTTATTTCCTCGTCAAACCGTTTATTCCATTGACGTGATGCTTGCTTCAAACCATAAATGGACCTTTGATGTTTGCACACATGTCCTGGATTTTCAGGATCAACATACCCTTCTAGTTGCTGCATATAGATGTCTTCATCTAAGCGACCGTTCAAGAAGGTAGTTTTAACATCCATTTGCCATATCTCATAGTCATAGTATGCTGCTATAGCTATGAGAATCCTAATAGCTCTTAAGTATGCTACAGGAGAAAATGTCTCCTCGTCGTCTACGCCAAAAGTTTGTGTAAAACCTTTAGCTACTAAACGAGTTTTATAGGATTGTACTTTTTCCGTCCATGTCGGTTTTCTTCTTGTATATCCACTTGTGTCTCACTACTTTAGCATTCGGTGGTGGTTCTACAAGAATCCAAACATCATTTACTTTCATGGATTTCATTTCCTCATTCATAGAAACCATCCACTTATCCTTCTCAGGATCAAGTATGGCGGATTTATAATTAGCGGGTTCACCAAGATCCCCTAACTAATCATCATCGTCTATGTTAAGACACATATTGCTATTTGCGTTTTTAATCCTTGCGGATCTACGCAGAGGATTAAATTCTGGTGGAACCGCCAGACTTTCTGGTTCTACAGGAATTACATCGCTAATGTTTTCAGAAGGTAATGTATCTATATGACTCTCCTGAAGATAAAAATTTCTCCCACTAAATTCTTGGTTTACAAGATCATATTCAAGGAAGTCTCCATACCTAGCAACAATTAATTTGTTCTTAGGTGGATAATAAAAGTAGTAACCCATAGTTTCCTTAGTGTATCCTACAAATATACATTTTACAAATCGTTGTTGGAGTTTGTCACCCGAGTCACGTTTCACATATGCCTCGCAACGCCAGACCTTTAAATAAGAAAAATATAGCTTCTTTCCATGCCATAGTTCGTATGGTGTCTTTGTTGGGAATAAAATATGGGTCAGTTCACTAGACGCTGATAAGAAGAATTCAAGCGCTGATAGGATGACCTTGGACGCTGACAGCCAAGCGTTGACACTTGAAGAAGTCAACGCTGACAGCCTTGAAGATTAGCACTGATGGAATATATCTTCATACGAATCTTTTTGTTTATTTGTTTCTTTATTTGTGTATGGTAAAGATAAGCTCGACATTGTATTTTCCATTATTATCTTTACCTAGAATAGTTGATTCGTAGCTTATTGTACAAGACTTCTTATTCTATAAAAGAAGATCTTTTAGGTTAATGTTAATCATCAGTTTTCATAAGTTTTCGCAAGTTAAACCTCTTTCATTGTAATCAAGTTCGATCATTCTAATACAAGTGAAAGTTTGTTTAACATCTTTGTGTTTTAGATTAAGTGTTAATTCCGAATAACACTTAGTTACTTTATTCATAAGCAAAGGTTTCTCTACGTGTATTACTTGATCTAATCTCGTATACACAAAGCTTAATCGATCTAAGTTTGGGATCAACAAGTGGTATCAGAGCTTGTTGAGAAACTTTTGATCTTTAAGTAACGCAAGAACCCTAAAACACCAAAAACCCTAAAAACCCTAAAATTCTCAAAACCCTAAAAACATCATGTCTGGCATAGATCAACCTGCTGCTTTGCTACAAAACAACTCCACAAATCCTAGTATCAAAATTCCCATGTTTGATGCCAGGAACTTCGAGCTTTGGAAGTCCAATTTTGAGCAATATATAGCTATTCATGACTACACTCTTTGGGAGATTGTTGAATATGGGAACACATTCGACAAAGCACAAAATATTGCTGCTGCTATTGCCACAAGGATAGCTGTTCCTAATTGTCCTGAAGCTGATAAGAAGGAAAAGCCTGGAGATGGAAGAGCTGTATCTGTTGAAGATATAGCCAAGAAAAGGGTGGACATGAAAATCTTGAACATCATGAAACACGCCTTGGGTCATGAGAATCAGCACAAGTACAAACGCTTTGAGTCTGCAAAAGAGCTTTGGGAAGCTCTTGAAGTAGCACATGGTGGCAATGCTGACACAAAAGAAGAAAAGAAGAAGCAACTCTTGCATGAGTATGCTGTCTTTAAGGCTCAACCCAATGAGAATCTCAGCAGTGTGAGAAGTAGACTGCTTGACATCACAAGTCAACTTTCCTTCATGGGAACACAGATTGATGACCCTGACTTGAATGCTACTTTTCTCAAAAGCCTTGGTAATGTATGGAAGATTGAGACAAGATCCATTCTTGTCAATAACACCCACAAGAATTCCAGGTTTGATGACATCTTCAACAAACTAAGACTGCTGGAGAATGAATGGCTTTTGGAGAGTGATAATAAATCTTCCAGCAGCAACATGGCCTTCTTCTCACAAAGTTAAGGCCAATTTGATTCCATGAACTCCTATGGACATCCAGTCACTGGATCTCAATGTGTCAACGTTGGATCACAGCCTGTCAGCGCTGGATCATATCCTGTCAACGCTTTATACTCAAGCGCTGACACTCACAACTTTGGCGCTGATAGAATTAAACCTGCTGGTTTAGATCTAGATACTGTGTGTGCATTCATTGCTTCTTTGCCCAGTGATTCAAGGATTACATATGAAGATCTTGAGCAGATAAGTGATGAACAATTGGAAGAGATGGACATCAAGTGGACTATGGCTCTTGTAAGTTTAAGAGCAAACAGGTTTAATAAAAGGTTCAAGAAGAAGATGACCTTTAATGCTAAGGATGTTGCTGGATTTGACAAATCAAAGGTTGAGTGCTACAATTGTCATCGGATGGGGCACTTTATGAGGGAATGTAGATCTCCAAGAAGATCTGATGCTGGTAAGCCTTCAAGCCAAATGGTTAAGAGCCAAGATCCCAAGGCCATGGTTGCTGTTCAACAAATTGATGGCGTTGGAGGATGGGACTGGAGCTGGAACTTTTTGGCCAAGGATGAGGAAGAGGACAGAGCTTTAGTTGCTGAAGTTAAAGAAGAGCATGTTGAATATGCTCTCATGGCACACTCCTCCTCTTCATCAGATAATGAGGTATATGATGATGCTTTCTGTTCTAAGGGTTGTCGTTTAAATACTGAAAAACTAAATCAAGAGATAGTAAAATTATTAGATGAGGCAAGTACTGAAAGATGCAAAGTATCTAATTATCAAATTGCTCTTACCCAAACAGAAAAGACAGTAGCTGAGTATAAGAAAATGGAGTTTGATTTAAAGGATCAAATAAATATCTTAAAACATGAGTTACATCAAAGTAAAGATATTCAAGATATAGTAAACAGGGTTAATCTTGATTTGATAGCTCAGTTAGATGAGGCTAACAAAAATAAAGATAATGTGAGTCTTAAAATCCAGAGATTTGATAAGGCCACACAATCCCTAGGAGAGTGTGTTAGTAAACAAAGAGACTCTAAGGACATGAGTGGGATTGGGATGAAAGATTATACTGGTGTTCCACCACCAGCTGGGGATTTCTATGGTGTCCAATCAAAGGACTTATCTTGGACTGGTTTGCCAGAACTCCAAGAGAAGGAATTTATTCCTCCACCTAGAGTGACTTTCCCAGTTGAAGAATACAAGCAAAAATTGACTGACCTAGATGAGTGGAAGAAAGCTAACCACACTTTGTTTGTTAAGGGAGGGTTGTTGTGTGAAAGTCCAAATGAGCCCACACCAATTAAGAGCCATGATCCTACACCTATTAAAATCACACACCCAACCATTGGCAAAGCTGTTGACCTTGGCCCACAAACTGTTAGAAAACCTAGTGTTAAGTATGCAAAAATGTATAGGAATACCAGGTCACCAAAAAGCCAAGTTAGTAACCATGGAACAGGCTTCTTTGCTTCTAGACCTAAGACTATGTCTAGAAAAGCTTGTTACTCATGTGGTAGCTTCTCACATTTGGCATACAAATGTGTCAACGCTTCCAATGTCAACGCTGATAGGAACCATTTCAGCGCTGACAAAAGTCAACATAGGTCAAACACTGTCAGACCCAATACCTTTGTGAACAAAAGTTCACAAGTTGTTAGACCAGTCCCATTCTTTTCTAGAGGGTCTAACACACAAGGCCTAAGACCTTTCCAAAAGTCAAACACTTGGTCCAATAGGCAATGGGTTCCTGTAGCAAACCCTAGGTTCAACGCTGATAAAGGCAATCGGGGCGCTGACAAGAACAATTTCAGCGCTGACAGACACACTACCAAACCTAGGTATTTGCAACTACAGGGAAATAGGTCTAAAGCTTCTACTAGCTTAACATGGAGACCAAAACAAGACCAAAACTCTAATTCTACTGGTGTTTCTATGACATGCAACAGGTTTCATTATATTTCAAAAGACATGTCAACACCAATTGGGGTTAACTGGGAATTTCATTCAAAAAGGGATGAAAATGGGGTTGTTATGAGAACCAAGTCTGTTCTTGTTGAACAACCAGATGAATCCAAGTCTTCCAAGGCTTAGGTTCCCAAAGAAAACTAATGTGTTTTCTTTATGTGCAGGGCATTCAGAAGAAGATCAATGATTATGGATATTGGGATAGTGGATGCTCAAGGCACATGACAGGAAAGGAAGACTATCTGACAAACTTCACTCCTATTCAAGATGGTGATAAGGTATACTTTGGAGGGGGCTATGGCACCATCACAGGAAAAGGAACCCTTGTCACCAACAATCTACGGTTTGAGAATGTCTTCCTGGTAAAAGAACTGGATTATAATTTGTTTAGTGTATCACAAGTGTGTGATAACAAAAATAAGGTTCTTTTCACTGATACTGAGTGCTTGGTGTTAAGCAAAGATTACAAGCTCCCTGAGGAGAAATACATAGAATTTAGAACACCAAGGCATAAAGACATATATAATGTGAATCTTAATGGAATTAAGATAAATAATAAAATGATGTCATGTCTTTATGCTAAAGCCTCAGTAGATGAAAGTAATCTTTGGCACAGGAGATTAGGGCACATAAACTTTAAAAATATCAATAGACTTGTGAGGCTTGGTTTAGTTGATTGTTTGCCTGAAAAGGCTTTCCACAATGACCACTCTTGTGTTTCATGTCTTAAGGGCAAGCAGCACAAGGTCTCATTCAAATCTAAACAGGTGCACTCTAGTTCTAGACCACTTCACTTATTGCATATGGACCTCTTTGGTCCAACTAATATAGAAAGTTTGAAGGGTAAATCATATTGTTTTGTCATCACTGATGATTTTTCCAGGTTTACATGGACTTTCTTTTTAGCCAAGAAAAGTGAAACTGCCCAAAGTCTGATTAATTTCATTACCCAGATTGAGAAGAAGAATGGTAATGAGGTCAAAATTATTAGAAGTGACAATGGGGGTGAGTTTAGAAATCAATTGTTAGATGATTTTTGTGCCAAGAAAGGGATTACTAGGCAGTTTAGCATAGCTAGAACCCCACAGCAAAATGGGGTTGCTGAAAGGAAGAATAGAACCCTTATTGAAGCAGCCAGAACCATGTTGGCTGATGCCCACTTTCCTATAGCCTTTTGGGCTGAAGCTGTTAACACAGCTTGTTATGTTCAAAATAGGGCATTGGTCAACAAAATACATAATAAGACACCTTATGAGTTACTCTGGGGAAGGAAGCCAAATATTGGTTTTCTCAAGCCTTTTGGTTGTCATGTAGTTATTTTAGAAACTAGTGATGCCCTAGGTAAATTTGATTCAAAAGGTGATGAAGGCTACTTCATGGGTTATTCAGTGCAGAGCAAAGGATATAGGGTTTACATTAAAAAGGAAAAACGTATACTTGAAAAAGTACATGTTAGGTTTTTAGAAAGTAAACCTAGTGATCCTGAAAGTGGTCCAAATTGGTTGTTTGACTTGGAACCTTTATCTAGAGCTTTAAATTATATGCCTGTTACTGATCCAGACATTGTGAAGGTAACTTCAAGTGTTTTGGAAAAGAGAATTGGTAATGTTTCAGGTATACAGGTTACTAAGAAGGATGGACCACCAGCAGTTGAGTCATCTCCCACACAAGAATATGTTACACTTCCTATATGGACAGATGAGTATTATGCTGCTGCTGCTGCTAGAAAAGATAATGGTGGTTTTCACATACCACCAAATACAAACATGCATGGTTCTTTAGGCGCTGACAAAGGGAAATCAAGCGCTGACAAGAGCAATTCAGACGCTGATGGATCAGACGCTGACACCAACAGTTCAAGCGTTGTTAGCCCAAGCGCTGACAAACAAGGTTCAGACTTTGACAACACCTTTGCACATCTTTTCTCTTCACATTTTGAACAAGGTGGACCTTCCAATGTCCATGAAGATATTTCTGTTGATCAAAGAGAGTCTGATGAAGAAGATATTGGCAACATGGAGCGTGAAGTTGAGGACACCAGACTTTTTGAAGGAGGAGTTCTAACTTCTACAATAAAGGATCACCCCTCATCTCAGATCATTGGTGATGTTATGGCTCCAGTTCAGACACGAAGATCCCATCAAAATCTTGGTGGATTTATTGCCAATATACACAAGAAGGTTGATACCCCTCTTGTACAAGCATGTTTGTTTGCATGTTTTCTGTCACAAGAAGAACCCAAGAAGATTTTTGATGCTCTCAAAGAACCTAGTTGGGTGGAAGCAATGCAGGATGAGCTTCACCAATTTGCTATACAAGATGTTTGGGAGCTGGTTGATTGTCCTAGATATGTGAGACCAATTGCGACAAGATGGGTTCTAAGGAACAAGAAAGATGAAAGAGGTATTGTGGTCAGAAACAAGGCACGTTTGGTAGCTCAAGGATATACACAAGAGGAAGGTATAGATTATGAAGAAGTTTTTGCTCCAGTTGCAAGAATTGAAGCTATAAGAATTTTTCTAGCTTATGCCTCTTGTATGAACTTCACTGTTTACCAAATGGATGTGAAGAGTGCTTTCCTCTATGGGACAATTGTTGAGGAGGTATACGTTATGCAACCTCCTGGTTTTGAAGATCCTGAGAATCCAGACAAGGTTTATAGAGTGAAGAAAGCTATGTATGGACTTCATCAGGCCCCAAGAGCATGGTATGGTACATTGTCTACCTACTTGGTAGAAAATGGTTTTAAAAGGGGCACCATAGATCAGACATTGTTCACAAAGAAGAAAGGTAAGGATGTCTTACTTGTCCAGGTCTATGTTGATGATATCATTTTTGGATCAACTAATCCAAAGATGAGTGAAGACTTTTCCAAGCTTATGACAGATAAATTCAAGATGAGTGCAATGGGTGAGATGAACTTCTTTCTAGGGTTACAAGTTCAGCAGAAAGAAGATGGTATCTTCATCTCCCAAGACAAGTATGTAGCTGAAATCTTGAAGAAATATGGTTTTTCTCCACATGAGAAGGATGCTTCCACTCCTATGGATAAGGAACACCCTTGGGGAAAAATTGGAGCTGGAAAGGATGTGGATGTTAGGCACTATAGATCAATGATTGGTTCATTGATGTATCTTACAGCCTCAAGACCTGACATCATGTTTGCTGTGTGTGCTTGTGCACGCCATCAAGTGACTCCCAAAGAATGTCACCTTTTTGCTGTGAAAAGGATTTTGAGTTTGATAGGAAATCCACAACTGGTGGATGTCAATTTCTTGGGAGTAGACTGATATCTTGGCAATGCAAGAAACAAACAGTGGTGGCAAACTCTACAACTGAAGCAGAATATGTTGCAGCAGCTGCTTGTTGTGGACAAGTCTTATGGATTCAGAACCAGCTGTTGGATTATGGGTATAATTTCATGCATACCAAGATTTTTGTAGACAATAACAGTACTTTATGCATTATTAAAAATCCTGTACATCATTCTAAAACCAAACACATATAAATTAGACATCATTTTATAAGAGATTGCTTTGAGAAAGGTTTAATACAACCAGATAGGGTAGCCACAGAAGATAATGTGGCTGATTTATTAACTAAACCTTTTGATGCTGGAAGATTTCAATATTTGGTAACAAATATTGGAATGGTTAATCTCACTTAATATGTGTTTTGGAACCTTTTTGTAAAAGTATGTACAGGATAATGCATTGTTATTGGTCTTTGTGATGATTTAGATTTTTCCACTTTATTTTTCTAACACTGACAAAGGTACATGTAACGCTGATAAGTGTTATTTTGCCGTTGTTAGAGATATTATTGTCTAACGCTGACAAGAGTTCCTTCAACGCTGATAAGTGTTGTCGGGGCGCTGTCAGCAACAAATGTTAGTTTTGTGGTTTTCAATCTAAATGTGTAGGTGGTGGTAGCTTTATGCCATTGGATACAGAGTTGCTTATGGATCTTTGAAGAGCTATTTGGACATGTTTTTGTTTATGGATGATGGTTGGAATGTTTATATTCCTATCTTGACATAAATTTTTAATGTTCATATATATTTTGAGAAACTCATGTATCATAGTTTGAGGGGAGGTTTAAGGAACCTTTAGGACTCTTGGGTATTCTTATAATACTCTCATCACAATTCTAGATTGTGTCCACAGGTGAGTATGGGTTAGTTTTACTAAACCATGAGGCACTGTAGCATGCAAAGTTAATAAACTATGCATGCTGCCAAGACATTTTTGACCTAGAATTGGTTGTGGTCTGATGGGAGACTTGGGAATAATTTGGTTATGGGTTTACCTGGGAGTTACAAAGAATTTTATGAAATACCTTTGTTGGTAAGTATTTTGGTTAGCAAGGGACACTTGAGGACGTTTGTGTCTATCTTGTTTAAGCAAGTGTGCATAAATGGACAGTGCTTGCCGCCCAGTAATTATTATCAACTTGTAAGATATTTCCCTTAGGATAAATTACTTTGTTAAGGTCTTTTTCTTTTTAACTATTTTTATTTTTATTTTTAGACGCTGACAAGTTTTTCTCCAAACGCTGTTACGTCCAATCGTGACGCTGACAAGGCTTTACGCAAACGCTGACAAGAAAATATAGCCGTTGGGCGCTGATGGGCTATTTTTGACCGTTGACACCTAGTGGGCCCTACCCAGTTGTTATTTTTGACTACTCTTTGGCCGTAATTTTGGGGAGTTGTTACTTTTAATTAATGCATGAGATAAGTTATATTTGATTCAATATTTTCATCATTACTCTTTGAATATAACTGCCTCATTTTTTACCAATCAAACTCATGCATCTCTCCTATAAATTTGGCTAATCTTTTTATTCTGGGTATTCATATTTTCTTGTCTAACAATTTTCTCCTAGATTTTTCCCATATCACATAACCTAAACAGCTTTCAACATGGCACCAAAGTTCAACTCAAAGAAATTAACATTGGAGTTCAAGAGCCAACATAATATGGTAGCTTACTTGACTGCTGATAATGATTTGTTCCCTCAGTATTCACAAATGGTGGCATTTTTAAATGCATCCTCATTAAGGTATGCACTTTCTCATACACCATTAGTCCCTGTCGCACACATTAGACAGTTTTGGAATAATGTTAGTTCCACAACAGCTAATGGAGTGACCACATTAACATCTACTGTTCATGGAAGAACATGGGTGGTCACTGAAGCCTTGGTTCGCCAAGCTTTGCATCTTGATGACGCTGATGGTGTGACTACCCTTGCCATTGCAACAATAGAACAAGGTCTTAGGGAATTGGGTTATCCTATTCCTGCTGATGTCACTTTAAATAAATATCATAAGCAGGAATTTCCCTCTGACTGGAAATATTTGATACATGTCCTTCTCCAATGCTTAAGTCCAAAATGTACTTCTTTTAATGAAATAAACAGGTCAATTGCAAGTGCTTTGGTTTGTATAACACGTGGGCTTAAGTATAATTTTTCAAAAATGATTTTTGAAGGGATGTGTAAAAATAAGGGAAGTAAAATGACTTTGGCTTACCCAAGATTTTTGCAAATGGTCTTTGATTTACAAGAATATTGTACTAGGGATCATGACACTTTTTATGAGATCCCTAAACAACAGAAAACCATTTTTAACAAAATGAGCTCCACAAACAGATCTGTCCCTCTCACCCAAGCCATGCCTGAAGTAATTCAGGCTGCTCAACCACAACCAGACCCTGCACCTCAACTTGAGCCTATTCATGAACCATTACCTTCCCCTGACCACATGGACGTTGACCAACCAAATGTCAACACTGACACTCAAAATGTTGGCGCTGACACAGCCGATCCCAACGCTGATGACATCCCTGAACAATCCCAAACACCCCTTAACCAACCAACACCCACACAATCTACCTCATCTTCCACCCCATTACAATCTAGGTTGAATAAACGCCAAAGGACTACTGGAGTGTTCTCCTCTAGTGGTCCTAGCCTTGTTGCAGAGAGAACCACCTCCACAAGTGTGGCTGGTGCCATGGATGAGGCTGGGGCTATTGACACAAGCTTAGATGCTGGTCAAGACAGTCCCAACATCATTAAGACCTCATCCATGCCCTATGATTCTATTTTGGGAGGTCAAATCCCCATTCTAGCTGAGGGCAGATTGGAACCTATGACATTGACTGAATTGACGAATGCTGTCATTAGCTTGCAAAAGCAAAATGTCAGCCTTGTACAAATTGTCAACAAACAGGGCCGTGAACTCCAAGTATTGAGGGAGCGGGTAACTGTTTTGGAGAATCCAAGTAGCAGGAGTAGGATGGAGGAATCTTCCAAAGGGGAGGATGAAGAGGATGAGCTGATTCATACAGCCAGTGAGAAGAGTTCACAATTTAGTGAATCTTTAGGTATTGTTGAAGCTCTTACAAGTCTGAAGCAGCATCCTGTTATTGATACATCCAAGGTGACACCATTAAACTTGGAAGGATCTTTCACAGAAACAATGGGCGCTGATACAGGTTTGAACGCTAACACATCCAGCGCTGACAAAGGTAATCGGGGCGCTGATAAAGGTAACTTGAACGCTGACAAAGTTGCAGGTGGTGTTGATGTATTCCAGTCATCAACAATCATCAAAGATGTGTCCACACAGGTTTCTTCTTCTACCTTACCTATTATTGATCCAAAAGACAAGGGTAAGGGGATTCTGATTGAAGAAGATGTTCCAAAGAAAGATGCAGCACAAATTGCATTTGATGAACAGTTGGCTGCACAACTTTTGGAAAGAGATTTGAAGAGGAGTGGTAGATCACCATTTGTTGCCACTTCTGAGAGTGAGGAAGAGAGTGGTGGTGAAAAAGAAGAAGATAGCTCAGATTCAAGTGTTCAAATTATTGAAGATCCAGAAAGACTTGAATATGGGGATAAGTTAGCAAAGGAAAGATTGAGTGATTTGAAGAATCAGATTGATTAGGACCTTCCAGAAATCACCAGAATGTACCATGCTTGGGAAGACAAGGTTATGGACAACCCAGGGATGAGTTTGTCAGATCAAATTTGGGGGTTGGAAGTTCTTCTCAGGGTACAAGATGATATAAAGGTGATTTTGAGGTTTAATGCACAAGAGGTCAAGACTTGGCTTAAAAGAGATAGAAGGCAGTTGTATTACAAGTTGCTTAGATGCCATCAACCTAGATGGACATACAAGAAGTTGCTGGCTTTATCTTTTGAGGAGCTAGAGTATAGGGCACATCCTATTTGGAGGAATGTGCAAGAAAATAATGTCTACCAGTTTCTTTCAGAAGAAAGGAAACAAGAGCTTGCTGAGGAAATGCAGATTCAAAAGGAGATGAGGATTGCTCAAAGACCAGTGAAGAAAGGAGATCCTCTCCAATTTCCCAAAGATATGGATGTGTATTATCCAACTGAAGGTGTCATAAGGAAGCATCTCAAGCTTTCTCCATTAGAAGCTTCAGATTTGGTTAATGTAGTACCTCTAGATGACAGAAATCCAATCATAAGTTTTGATGAAGATGAGTGTGGATTTTGGAAGATTGGCAGATTTGGAAAGGAGGTACACACTTTCACTTCAGTTATTTATATCTTTGCAAGCATAGACAGAGAAGACTTGGTGCATCTATGGAGATTGATAGAGGCCAAGTATACAGCTGAAGCACCTACTTCAGCAAATGGAATAAGACTATGGAACACATTTTTGACTTTGTGTGGTCCAAAGGAAGCAGATCCTGCCATATGGAAGGATCTTGAAGATGATCTCAGTAATCTTCATTGGAGGCTTTATTCTACTTGTGGTGTGTTTCATTTGAGCTCTACAAAGTTTTCAGAGTATCTACTTGTGGATGCTGACTATTTCTTGTCCAAAGAAGTGTTGGAGAAGATGATGGAGACACCCTTGGAGATTGATTATACTAGTGACGTGGCCAAGGACTTGATTAGATATGTTTATCACCAACATAAGAAGTTTTTGCAAGATTCCTCCTAAGCCTTAAGTTTTTATTCAGAAACTTGATCATTGGAATAGATATCAAGTTTAGGGGAGGATTGTTGGGAATAAAATATGGGTCAGTTCACTAGACGCTGATAAGAAGAATTCAAGCGCTGATAGGATGACCTTGGACGCTGACAGCCAAGCGTTGACACTTGAAGAAGTCAACGCTGACAGCCTTGAAGATTAGCACTGATGGAATATATCTTCATACGAATCTTTTTGTTTATTTGTTTCTTTATTTGTGTATGGTAAAGATAAGCTCGACATTGTATTTTCCATTATTATCTTTACCTAGAATAGTTGATTCGTAGCTTATTGTACAAGACTTCTTATTCTATAAAAGAAGATCTTTTAGGTTAATGTTAATCATCAGTTTTCATAAGTTTTCGCAAGTTAAACCTCTTTCATTGTAATCAAGTTCGATCATTCTAATACAAGTGAAAGATTGTTTAACATCTTTGTGTTTTAGATTAAGTGTTAATTCCGCATAACACTTAGTTACTTTATTCATAAGCAAAGGTTTCTCTACGTGTATTACTTGATCTAATCTCGTATACACAAAGCTTAATCGATCTAAGTTTGGGATCAACAGTCTTATCGACCTTCTTTGTGGGAACCATATTTAATATGCGAACAGCTGATTCTTGAGCATAATCTCAAAAGGATAAAGGTAAATTTGTTAGATTAAACATAGATCTTACCATATCCAATAATGTACGATTTCTCCTTTCAGATACACCATTTTGTTGTGGAGTATAAGGAGAAGTAAGATGCTGAACAATTAAATTCTCACATAGATAATCTATAAAATCTTGACTTAAATATTCACCGTCTCTATCAGAACGAAGAGCTTTAATCTTCTTCCCTAATTGCAGTTCTACTTCTACTTTAAACACTTTGAATATTTCAAATACCTCATGTTTATGCTTAAGTAAATAAACATAACCATAACGGCTATAATCATCTGTAAATGTTAAGAAGTAGCTAGCACATTTCCTTGATGTATGTCTAAGTGGTACAGACACATCAGTATGTATAAGTCCAAGTAGATCAATAGCCCTTTCAATATTGCTATTAAAAGGTTTCTTCGTCATCTTTCCAAAGATACAAGACTCACATTTATCAAATGATTCATCATTGATATTTTCCAAAAGACCTTCACGTTGAAGCTTTTGTATATGAGTCTTCCCAATATGGGCAAGTCTACAATGCCAAAGATAAGAAGAGTTATTGTCAAACTTTCTCTTCTTACTCATGCTAAATACAGATTTATCGTTCTTGGATTCATTATCATGCATGTCTAATTCAAACACACCATTCACAGAAATTGCATTAAAATAGAAAATACCATTTTTACAAACAGAAATTCCATTATTATCAATCGTGTGAACGAATCCATTATTTAACAAAAAAAAGGAAATAACACCCCTAACAATTGTAGGTCCATAATGAGAATCATTTAATCTTAGTACTAAACTCGAAGGGAAAACTAGATCAAACGTTCCTATAGCTTCAACCGCTGCTTGTGCGCCATTTCCCACTTGCAGATATTATTCCCCATAGGAAAGCTTCCTTTCTAGATTAAATCCCTGCAGCATATTACAAATGTTAATACCGTAGCCGGTATACCCAGGAATTTAATTTGTATGTTAAATTTGTAACACCCCCAAATTTATACAACTCAATACAGCAGAAGACTCGTTGGTGTTACGGGATAGCACATTACTCACATCATAGACAACGCATAAAAATCGCGTCGTTTAATAATAAATCATTTCCATTCATAAATATCAAAGTTACATCGGTCCCAAGTCATTACATTTCATATAAAGTTTTACAAAATATTTGAATGGAAAATATTGTTTAAGTGCGGACCATGAATTCTTGTAGTCTTCCCGAGAATTACCTTCAAGTACCTGAGATAAAACATGTTAAAAGAAAAGGTCAGTGATAACGCCGAGTGAATTCATAGAGTTTAATAGATTCCTTCAATATAATATCAGTATAAAAATTATTACTGAAAATCATTTTGTACAAATCATTTTAATAGGCCATAAAATAGCCAAAATCATTTTATACAAATCTTTATTAAAATCATAATATAGGCATTTGCCTTAAAAATCATTATACTAGCCAATGTCGTAAAAACATCATACAATACGTTTTACAACGTTGTATAGATTAAATAAAAACCGTTATATGAATATGGTTGTGAAAACCAAAACACGAATATAATATCAATAGTATGACCCTGTATTGCTAGTCAGGCAATACATCGTAATTCGGAGCGTCTAGTAGTATTTCGTTAATTGGATTATTATAAGTCGCATGACATTGTTACCTTGCTAAACCAACAACGGGTAGCTAACCCGATACTCAATTTGCCCATCTTAAGTAGTGTGTCGTCACAAAGGTCACGCTATGGAAATCTTCTCATACATAAATTCGCTTACCAATCAATGTGGCACGACGGGGATCAACCGTCAAGGCGCGAACTGGGGTGATCGTTCCCAAATAGTACTATTAAATGCATAAGCGTCTACCAAATCCCGGTAGTTCACAATTCATGCTAATGGGACTTTTAGTGACATAACCTAACTTTAATAATCCATTTAATTTCATCTATCGGGTCCTTTAATCATTCATCGGGTCATACAATCGGGTCATTCAATCATTCGGGTCCAAAATCAATAAACAAACAATCGGGACAAATGGTGTCCTATTTAATAAAAACTAACATGTTATCTCCCTCGCGGGTTTATAAATCATTTATAAAAACAATTAAAAGAGTGCGAGGCTATGAACTCACGTTGATGTGGGAAGGCGGGTTATCGGCAATTCGGACGTACGGTACGTGCTTCAATCACGGAAACCTAGACAATTAATACTCGTCTTAGACTCATGTCCAATGACTTTATAAAAATAACACTTATGTATACATATGATGATTATTTATATATGATGATCAAGTGGGTTTACATATTCTCGTTTACTCATTTTAGTGTTATATGTCGGTAACGTTTATACTAGTTGGCTAGTTTTACCTATTTACCTATTTTAAGTCCATTAAGCTTAGTATAAGTTCTTTAACTTGTTTTAATCCCTTTTATACCTATATTATCAGTATGTATACTTTCCATGTTGGGCCCAAATGGGTTAAGCCCAATAAGTTCTTTTTACAAGTTTTTATCTTATTTAGTCCAATTATTAGTCCAATATGCTTAATTAGCTTGTAAATGTCCTTATTTCTTATAGTTCGGGTTTTATCGGTTTTTACTTGTATTAGATACTTATATATCAGTATATGACTTTTATATACTTTACATTAGACGGGTTTGGTCGTCTAAGTTTTATTTGGCGAAAAACGTTAATTTTACGGCGATAGCCGAAAAAGTCGTAAAAATCAAGTTTATAGTTTTTATTACTTATAAATATTATTTCACCACCATTTATATAATTTATCCACTTAATTAACATTTTATATATTTATATAAATAAGTTTTATAAGTTAGTGGGTTTCTATTTTACATTTTATACATTAAAATGTGAGTGCTTATATAATAATAATAAACATTAATTCCAAAAATCTGGTTTTTATCTTCATGTTCATCATTTTTACCATATCTAGAGTTCTATAATGAATTAGAAGCTCATTTTTGGGTGACATGTTCTTCATATTATGTGCTACATTTAACTTAGTTATAGCTACTGCCCATTTTGAGTTCATCTTGCCTTAACAGTCCCTACAAAACTGCTTATTCAGATTAGACCACCTAACTTGTTTTGATCATATCTCACTCATTATTTTGATTCCATTGCATGGCCAACTCTCACATGTGTATAACATCTTGTAATTACTGTAAATGGATCATACCATGAAATTTTATTAGTTCTTGTTTTAGTTATATACTGTTTTTATACAGCTAACTAAATAATGAAGATTTTAACCTCATTTCTTATAGTTATTATCATTTTTAAGCATATGTATCAACACTTGATCCCCATACAACATTTTTATCATCATATATACATCATATACATATACAAAATGAAAGAAAATACATTTGTTCTTTACAAAATAACAAGAGAAAAATGGAGAGGATGATCTTCTTTACCAACCAAGTGTTTTCCTTGTTTTTGGAAGACAAGAACTTGATGAACACAACAAGTAACTCCAAGACCATCAAATATCAAGAACATATGTTGGGAAATCATCCCTAGGACACAACAAAATCACCTCCAATGATGTTAATATGGCCACCAAATGATCAAGGCTTCAAGAGAACTCCTTAATAGAGCTAGTAAACATGTGTTTCATAGCTAGAAGAGATCAAAAGGGGTGTTTGTTGCCTTAAAGTGGACGACAAGGGTGAGTGGTTTGAGAGAGTTTGGTGTTGGTTTGCATGTAAGGAAAAATGGAAGTGAAAAGTGTAGCTAGTTTTGAGATAGTTGAGTGGTAGAAAGCTTAGGATGTAAGCTAAGCTTACACATGTAATAAGCTATCTAACTTGATGCCACCTTCATGGTGTAGTGTCAAGTGTGTCATCCAACCTTAACTAGTGGGGTGGGACAATGTATTTTGTCCCATCTCACTAGTTTACGGGTATTTCTCGATTCTAGTTTTCTCGATTTGCGTGCCCTCGGGTCGTTTTACGAAAAATGTTTTTATAAATTATGAACCAACGTCACAAAACAAATCCAAGAAAAATTGTCTCATCAAAAACGGAGTTCGAAAACGTAAATACGTAATCCTAAGGTTTCCGGTTTAGTCGTAAAGGACGTTAAAAATAAAATCGTAAGTCCTAATCTCTTCTCGTAAATTTGTGAGTTTATGAACTAACACAAATTTAAAACTCCAAAATAATATTCACGGATAAATTTATTTTTTTGAAATGTCGGACTGTCACCAAAGACGGTGTATGTAAACGTAAGCACGTAACGTTGAATCCTCCGGTTTAGACGTAGTCGATGCTACTTCAAGACGTAAATCCAAATTTCTTCCCAAAAATAAGTGAGTTCATATTGTAACATTTAAAATAATGTTTTCAAATAAATATTGAGAATAAAATATCAATCGTAAATTGACGGATTGTCACAGCATTTACCCCTAAACAGGATCTTTGTCCTCAAAGATCATCTTACCTTACTACTCGCTTCTTATAGAGTTAAAGCCATGTGGGTATTTCCTCCAAATTCGGTCTTTTCTCACAAGTGCAATTCATTACAATACGCGAGTTCTATCAAACATAACTACGGGAATAAGATCAGGCTTAATGTTGGCTTACTTTCTCTATCCATGATGTTCACGGGTTTCTGATGAATGCAACTTTTCGCCGATCTAAGCTTTACTAAGAACGATCAGATTTTCACTTGATGAAAATTCCATCAAGTTCGATATACGAAACATAATTCACGCATCTCTTGAAGTCCTAGGGTAGATCCAGCTTATATGCCTTTCAATCCCAACTTTTACATCATCTCAATGGTCCCATACAACGGGGACTTATATCCCATGATTTGTCAGATCATGAATTCGTTTTTCCAAGGTTAAAAATTGTGGCATAACTTCGCTACCCATTTGGCACTTCAAGATCTACATTTCATATTCACATAACCTCTTGCCCACTATCGGTAGTCAATAATCAAATCCTAATTTCAACAATCATTTCAGATCTCGCGGGTCGGGTATTTTGCAAGGTTAGGTTCGCCATCATAGAAAACCTTAAACCTAAAAGACATGTCCAATTCACAGTGGGTGTATGTCGGATGTCTTCATCTCAACTCTTGCTCACAAATGCTCTAATATTTAGATCCTATCAAGATTCGATTTCAATCCTAATACGATAATTATCAATGGTAATCCTTCCATAGGAAAGCGATTATACGATTTATTACCAAAGGTCATTCATTCAAACATAAAATAGCACTTATATTACTTTGTATCGTTACTTTACCTCGTCCCTTCGATTGGGGTGGTACATAGTACTCTCATCAAGGTTCGTTCTCAATGATTTCTGAGTAAATCTCTAGAAATTCGATGCGAAGCGAGGATCTTGATAAAGATGTTCGATACAGGCACACTATGTTTACATAACTCTTTTGCATTTATCATTAACGGGAATGATATTAGCAGATTTGGTCAGTCTGTCGACGATGACCCAAATCGAATCAAATTCAGTTGATGCCCTTTGCAATAGCTAGACGTTTACTAATGTATGAGGCGATGTCTGCCTTTATAATTGCCATTAGTACAATTTCTTCAGACAAAGATACTTCTAGTCAGAAATGACATACATATAATACTTATACTTACAAGATTTCCAATTTAACTACATCTCACAATCTTCCATATTTAGGCAACCACAAGTGGCCTTTAAAACATTTAAAGCTATCGGCTTCTCAATCTTAATGATTCATGTTAGTCGTGAATCCCTTTTATTATCTATATTATCCTTTTTATATGCATCGGCTATATTTTTAAATTGTTCAGCAATTTATTTTGCACAGTCATTATCAAGGAACATGTCCTAATTGATTCTTTATCCTTTCTATATTATGTGTTGATATCTACATTCACTTCTCATGATGATATAATTATCATGTCCACAATTCACTCAGATATTCTTTCTATATTATGCGTCAGTAATTACGTTCACCTTTCTTCATATTTTCTAAGTTTCAGTTTTGTCTCATCTATCATTTTTATCCGTTTTACTCAATCCGTCGTCTAAAGCGTCGATAATTATTATAATTAATTAAATAATTATTAGTTAATTTTTTTTTGAAGCGTAAAAGTTTTAAATTTCTTAGTTCGACCAATTATATAAAATGTTCAAAATAAATTTGAATTTAATTAACAAGATTTTTGTTGATTTATCGAAAATATTTAATAAGATTCGTAAATGTTCGAAAAACCTTTGTTTATACTCTGGTCAAAGTTTTCTTAGTTTGAAAAGCAAAAATTATCGTTTCGAATTTCAAGTAATAAGTTATATAGTTTCCTTAATTCTTCTTAGGTTGTCTAGAAGTATACACAAACATTTACCCCTAAACAGAAGTTTAGTTAAATGGTTTGTGTATATGGTAATAATCCCTTAAAATCCTTTGTTAAAACATTTGTCAAAATATATTTCCATTTCTTTTTGGTAAAATCCAAAGTCTTAAAAGGGCTCTTAATTTTTGAAGAGTCTATATGCATATATCTTACCGTCATTATTCCAATGGTCATTTTATGTAAATGATTAAGTCTTTAATCTCATGTTAATTATTCAAGGTACATGTTTTAATTGTTCGGCCAATTCAGGGCAATCTATAATTAATTATTAACTCCTTCTTATTCTTATAAACAAATAAATGGTCCTTAGTGTTCACAAGTATGAATTTATCAAATTACAGCCTACATACGTGATTCACCAAATTTATGAATGCTATATGTGTATTAGTCAATCCAAATGTCACCACGTGAAACTCATAATGTTCATTACAGGTACCGGATGTAGTGATTGGAATACATAATCTTCTTCGCGGACGTGAAGTTGATAATAACCATGCCGTGGATCAAATCTTTAAAACATAAGCTAGAACCTTGTAAATGATCGAACAAATCTTCCATTTCGAGTTATGGATATTGTTTTTTATTGTCAATTTACTCAGTTTATAGTAATCTATAAATATAAGGAATGATAACACCATAGCTCTTCATGATGATAGGCTTGGTATAATAAAATCTTTCTCCGACAACTCTCTCAGTTGTACGGTAATTCCTTTAATTTAGATGGTGCTGACGTACAGTGCACAAGCCACAGGTGCAGCACCGGAAATATAATCAATACCAAATTCAACTTGCCTTAATGGCGAAAGTCTAGGTAATTCATCAACAAATACCTCCTAAAGTTTCAGATAACATAAACATCTTTTAATAAATTCATATTAGGTTCTTCTAGATTACAATATCTATAACTAATTCACAACCATTCACGGTAAAATTTCAAGTCTAAATGCAGGATATGGTCATCCACAAAGAATTATTTAGATCACTTTTGATAATCAACATCTTATCATTTAGGGGAACTCTATTCGAGTTCCCATCAATTAAGACAATGTCGTCATGTCATAATCAATCAATCAATTTTACTGGCACTATCAACTTTCTGGTTTCATCACCGTTGATAAGATGTGAACTTCTCAAAAGACTAATAATAATTCATAATTCTTCACAAATTCAAGGATATTAAGATACACAACTACTATTAAAAGAGTAAGGTCAACACATAATCTATGCGAGAGAATTTCAAATCAGATATAGACGAAAACATTTAACGAATATGATTATATCCCATGTTTTCATTAATTTGAGTACGCATTCGAAAGCTCCTCGGATCGTTACCCAGGTTATTCAAATGAAATCTTAATCAAAAGAAATGATAGGAATGTCGATACATCCAGTCGGGTATCAACACTCGGTAATCAAATACTTTTCCTAAGAATCTCACTACAGGAGAATTGGACAAGAAAGAATTGTCAATTGTCAAATAAGACAATTTCCACAGATGAGTAAATTCAACTCAGAAGAATAGATGCTACAGGCACATATGTAGGTGTCCCTAAAACTATGTCCTTATTTTTCACTTCTTGCAGATCTCATAAATTTTTAATTCTTCTCAATCTTCAAAGAAAATTTAGTGTTTATTAATTAGTTTTATGGTGACTACTAATCAGCCTTGCATGGTCCATTCCAAATTGTATGTAGGCGCGCAACTATATTCAATTTCAAGATTAACGATGCAATACCCAGTTCGTCAAAATTTTATCATCATGTTTATAATAAAAACATTTTCATGCTTAATTCTTAAATAAGAATCAAAAATAAATTTACAAAGATCTCCTTGTTATCACAATGGCTCCTCGTTAAATGACAGACGACGACCCGGACTTCAGAGACAGGGTAGTTTATCTACGCAACGATAACTTACCCTCTTAACAAAAAATTAAGTTTTCTTGGACACGAGCTTATCCTAAAACCATTTAAAGGTTTTAAGCTCGTGTATATGGTTTATCATTAAATATCAGATGGTAACCCGTGCTTCAAAGAAAGGAGAGTTTATCGCCGATCATAAACTTATCCTAACAACGAGAAATTAAGTTTTCTCGGGCATGAGCTAATATTAAAAACATTCGAAGTTTTTAAGCTCATGCACAATGACTTACAGTTAAATGTCAGACTGTAACTCGAATTTCAAATAAAGGAAAGATTATCTTTTATGATAACTTATCCTCATAACGAGAAATTAACATTTCTCGGTCATGAGCTTGTATTAAAACATTCGAAGTTTTAAGCTCAGAATGGAAAGTGTATCTTTTAAATAAGAGAACTTTTCCTCATAACGAGAAATTAACCTTTCTCGGTCATGAGCTTTCCGTTAAAACAGTCAAAGTTTTCAAGCTCATGAACACGACTTCTAAGTAAATGTCAGCTTAGGACTCGTTCTTCAGATAAAAGAAAAGGTTATCGCCGATGGCAACTTATCCTTACAACGAGAAGTTTACAACTTCTCGGACTTGAGCTTTCCTAAGATATTCCAAGTCTTAAGCTCAAGTAATTGGTTTTCAAAACTTTGAACACAATTTTTTCAAGAATTTCTCAAAAGGTTTTTCTAAATCTTTCAAAATTGTGTGTTCAAAAATGTTTTGATAAAAAGGGCATGTCTTCTGGAATCGATAATATTTACGAACCTAGAAATGTCGTTCAATAATGACACGGGGTTGTAAATAAAGTTCGAGCAGAAGTTTAAACGATTTAAAACATGCTTCATATGGTTTGCTATTATTTCCGATAGTAACCCGCTTTTCACATTGAAGTCAAGCATTTCACTGGAAAGCTTTGACTTCAAAATCCAAAGTTATCATCTCCATCAACCGTAGCAATTTACAATTGATATCTACATACTCGATGATGCGACTACTCAAACGGCGACTACAGCTCTTTCAATAGAACACGGGTCAACAATTGAGGGAGAGCAATTGTCCAGCATTCAGAATCCTTGATGCCGAGAGTGCCAAGTTCACATGTTGGTGTCAAGACAACGATATCAATTGTCCATGTGGTGTAAAGGGGAAGATAATTTCAGAACATACGAGGAAGACCAACATTCGTGAACAAGAACCATGTGCTTCTTTCATATGATGTTCTCCATCATTCAGGTCCTACCTCGTAAATTGCTAGTCTTGTGAATTCATTATCATATATGATCTTTGCACGTGATAAATACCTTACACTTGTGTTTAAAAGGTATTTAATTTACGTTTCAAGTAGACCCTCATTAATTTGAGGGGGAGCTTGTGTTACTCATGAAGATAATTGGATTTGCATTTTTCTTCCCAAATTTTCTTAAAATACTATTAAATCAATTGATATTAAAAACATTGATTGGGTTAATATTTTTAATATGGGGAGAAAATGTGATTTAATATGGGAAATGATTAATCAAAAATGGTTTGACTTAACGTGCTAGCTCATCCCGACATGTGCGAAATGTTTTCGGATATCGTGGCATATGTTAAGAGGGAGCAAAATGGATTTGCACTTCAAAATGGATTTCATGGTGACATTCACTTACCCAAAACTTCTCTATTCACGATGATGAAGATTGTGGTAACATAAGGATGGTAGGATAGGTTAAAGTCCAATGATTCCTCTAGAACCGGAGGAATCTTCCCAAGGACATTCCATAGCTAGAAATAGTAGTCCTTAGGAAAGATGGAGAAAGATTGTGAACGTAGTTGAATGCCGACCAAGTACTTAAGTTAGCACTGGAACAATCACAACAAGGTGCTAGTGATGGCGTATTGGTAAGCATTGAAGGGGTTGAAGAATGAAAAAGAATTGTAAAGATAAAGGGTGTAAAGAAAGAAGCCCTCCTTACAACCTTAGGCAGAAACCGGGTCAACTCATATGCTATTGAGATCATTTTTAATGATTCTTGATATTGAAGAAAGACATCATGGACCCAGTGATGCAATGCACAACCCTTCCCAGCTAACTCAAATATCTCTCAAAAGGTATTTGTTTTAATCACACGGAGATCAACACATTATCTATTGGTTTATTCACTCCGAATAAATTGGTATTGAAAAGGTGGCACTCCTCTCCAGCCTCTGATCACTAAAATCCAAAATGCACGATCGATTCTAGAGCCATTTGAGATCATCAAATATCTCATTAGGACACACTTTCATATTTCCTTGCTTCTTCACACACTGTGAAAAGTAAGAAAGATCTTAAGAGTCCTACGCAAAATCTTCATGATCTTGCCTGAACATCCGAGTAATACGAAAGTATTTACAATGAAGATGTAAATCCTTCTTGAGCGAATATCAAAAAGCTCATGGTAGGTGACTTGTGCGATTCTTTATGAATCAAACTTGTGATAACTGGAAAGCAACAGTGGTTTAATTCTTAAATGAATTTAAACACGTTCCAGGCCTCTACCCAATATCTTAGTGATCTTGCCAGAACATTCAGAGTAATACTATTAAGTATTTACAGTGACGAATGGAAATCCTTCTAGTGTTAACATCAAACAGCACTTGGTAGGTAACTTGCAAGATTCTATATGAATCAAGCTAGTGACAACTGGAAAGCAACGATGGTGCGGTTCTTAATTGAACTTCACTTGTTCCAGGAACATGAATTGACGGCTTCAAATCATGTGGATAATATTATCCAAATGATTCACTCTTTACATTCGCAGTCAGCTTTGGACGGTCGAGTAAAGAGAACGGGTTTACCCGCGAAATCCTATCAGGAAGTTACTTAATTGAAACTATCTGTCACGGGTACGATATCTAATATCGTCCAACGGTCTTCACCGACCGGAGGTAAAATGCTACCGAATTAGAATAAAATGTCAAAGCCATTTTATTCGTGTCGTTGCTGTGTACCTGCTAAAGACGGTGGCGTTGCTGTGTACCTGTTGAAGACGGTGGCGTTGCTGTGTACCAGTTGAAGACGGTGGTGTTGCGGTGTACCTGTAGAAGTCGTTCCCACATGCTTATGTTTTTCTGCATCAAAGTTCAGCAAAATTCAAGAAAGTGCAAAATGAAGTCTTCCGCTGTACCAAACTCTGAAGCTTTCGAGAATTCAACAAAAAGACATAAGTGTGTGGAACATGGAGTCACGAGGAGGCAAGTTTCACAAGAAGGCAAAGATCGCACGTGATTGGTCAAAAGAACAATGCTCTCAAGCCAAAGCCTAAAAGATCAAATCAAAATATTCGCAACAAAAAGAAAGAAGAAAAGACTACGAGCTGAAGAACGAAGTCTTAGTATAGTATGCTAGGTTTAGAACTTTGTAACGTGGAGTGACCTCCCTTAGGGGGAGATTGTTAGAAATATGTTTTAACGTATATTAGAAGTATCGGTTACTCCACAATATTATTAATGTTGTAATAGCTCGTAGTTAATGTTACTTATTAAGTTAAGTAAGAAACCGACCCATGGGCTTGTCATGGGTCGGCCCAAGCCCAAATAATGGCCTTGGATATAAATACCCCTTTCCACCATGGAAAGGGGTTGGTTGTTGACATTCCATTTATCTCATTTAATGAAAAACACATAGTTTCTCTCTAACTTTCTCTCACTAGTTTCTCTCTCTAGGAATCTTCAACCCACTTCATAGATTCATAGTTTATCAAGATTCTACAGTTTTCCAAGGTATTTTATAAACAACCTCATTTTGATAACAATCACTTATAAATCTCACTTTGAATAATCCTTATAGTGATGAAAATTCAATTTCCTCAATTGATACAGTTTTATCTTATAAAAACAATGAGTGATCTGCAAAAGAGTGATGAAAGCTTGTTCACCAAGAACTAACTACAATACGATAGGAAATGAGCTTAGCCAAATAGTCATGAGGTTCATGATCTCGATGGCACTCAAAAGAATAATCCACAACGTAACTCAAATCGAGATGAGTACTTGTTCAATGGTTGCATCACTGATGCGAACATTAGGATGAAGCAATAAGAGATAGATAATATCGATACATGTAGGATTTAGCAATCAAAAGTAGTCTTTTTCATTAATCACAAACAAGTCAAAATTGTACCGTAACACATTACGTGTCACTATGTCATACAATTCTCAGAACTCATCCTACCAACTGATATCTCAGTTAAGTTAGGGATTTTTAAAAGATACCACAATGAATACTAATCTACAAGAGTCATTAGGTGTTCCACATGTCCCAGAAGATCCATCGGTCTCAATTCAGAAGAAGATTTCTTCAATTCATTTCCTGGACACTAGGCATCCTCATTATTGGACAATGGCCTCGGAACAACCCTTAACACAAACCTACAATCAATTAAAACCTTATAATTCAATCACAAAACTTAACGAATTTTATTAATAATCTCATATTCCATATATGTTAAATTTTACTTTATTCAAGTTTTAACCAATCTTATACTCAATGCGATATTCTACCTCATTCTCCAATACTTGCAGCCTTATTTTTAAACCTTAAAAGGGCAGTAAAAGCTCTATATGAACAACACTTAATTTCCAATCCTATATCTCTTACAACAACAATTATCAAATGAGTCACTAGTATGAAATGACTCGATCAGTCAATTAGACTTCTCGGAAAGGTATTAGTGGCATGAGGCTTTTGGGTAATGGTTCCAATGACAGCCTCAAGTGCGACATTCACCCTTTCGATTTCGATTTAAGAATTGGATGACAATGAATCAGATGACATCTTTCTAGGTGGTAACGTTTTTTCAAACTCCACTCTATAAGAAAAGATCGTCATGACATCGGTATCAATGTTAATCTCACCAATTCTTTTTCAATATCACAATCAACTACTATCTACATTTCTACAAATATCAACCATTTTATTGGGATCATAAATATCCACAACTTGGTTTAGATCTAGAATAGCTTCGATTAATTTACTAGGGGATTTAGGGTTCCTTGTGACAATCTACGTCGTATAAATACCTCGTATAAAAATCAAAATTATCATCAAACAATCCTGTAATAAAATTACATCATATATATATATATTTATAATCCAAGTTATAAATATATTAAAATAACACTTCTCAGTCTTGGCCTTGTCGGTAACTTGGGAATTCTTCGGCACCGTTATAGTCAAAAGATTTTTAGACATTTTTAGAAAAATGTTTATAGTTAAAAGATTTTGAAAAGTTTTATTCAAAACCTTAGTTTTAAAAATCTTTCGTTCTCTATAACGAGAGCTCTGATACCAAACTGTAACACCCCCAAATTTATACAACTCAATACAGCGGAAGACTCGTTGGTGTTACGGGATAGCACATTACTCACATCATAGACAACGCATAAAAATCGCGTCGTTTAATAATAAATCATTTCCATTCATAAATATCAAAGTTACATCGGTCCCAAGTCATTACATTTCATATAAAGTTTTACAAAATATTTGAATGGAAAATATTGTTTAAGTGCGGGCCATGAATTCTTGTAGTCTTCTCGAGAATTACCTTCAAGTACCTGAGATAAAACATGTTAAAAGAAAAGGTCAGCGATAACGCCGAGTGAATTCATAGAGTTTAATAAATTCCATCGATATAATATCAGTATAAAAATTATTACTGAAAATCATTTTGTACAAATCATTTTAATAGGCCATAAAATAGCCAAAATCATTTTATACAAATCTTATTAAAATCATAATATAGGCATTTGCCTTAAAAATCATTATACGAGCCAATGTCGTAAAAACATCATACAATACGTTTTACAACGTTGTATAGATTAAATAAAAACCGTTATATGAATATGGTTGTGAAAACCAAAACACGAACATAATATCAATAGTATGACCCTGTATTGCTAGTCAGGCAATACATCGTAATTCGGAGCGTCTAGTAGTATTTCGTTAATTGGATTATTATAAGCCGCATGACATTGTTACCTTACTAAACCAACAACGGGTAGCTAACCCGATACTCAATTTTCCCATCTAAAGTAGCGTGTCGTCACAAAGGTCACGCTATGGACATCTTCTCATACATAAATTCGCTTACCAATCAATGTGGCACGACGGGGATCAACCGTCAAGGCGCGAACAGGGGTGATCGTCCCCAAATAGTATTATTAAATGCATAAGCGTCTACCAAATCCCGGTAGTTCACAATTCATGCTAATGGGACTTTTAGTGACATAACCTAACTTAAATCCATTTAATTTCATCTATCGGGTCCTTTAATCATTCATCAGGTCATACAATCGGGTCATTCAATCATTCGGGTCCAAAATCAATAAACAAACAATCGGGACAAATGGTGTCCTATTTAATAAAAACTAACATGTTATCTCCCTCGCGCATTTATAAATCATTTATAAAAACATTTAAAAGAGTGCGAGGCTATGAACTCATGTTGATGTGGGAAGGCGGGTTATCGACAATTCGGACGTACGGTACGTGCTTCAATCACGGAAACCTAGACAATTAATACTCGTCTTAGACTCATGTCCAATGACTTTATAAAAATAACACTTATGTATACATATGATGATTATTTATATATGATGATCAAGTGGGTTTACATATTCTCGTTTACTCATTTTAGTGTTATATGTCGGTAACGTTTATACTATTTGGCTAGTTTTACCTATTTACCTATTTTAAGTCCATTAAGCTTAGTATAAGTTCTTTAACTTGTTTTAATCCCTTTTATACCTATATTATCAGTATGTATACTTTCCATGTTGGGCCCAAATGGGTTAAGCCCAATAAGTTCTTTTTACAAGTTTTTATCTTATTTAGTCCAATTATTAGTCCAATATATTTAATTAGCTCGTAAATGTCCGTATTTCTTATAGTTCGGGTTTTATCGGTTTTTACTTGTATTAGATACTTATATATCAGTATATGACTTTTATAAACTTTACATTAGACGGGTTTGGTCGTCTAAGTTTTATTTGGCGAAAAACGTTAATTTTACGGCGATAGCCGAAAAAGTCGTAAAAATCAAGTTTATAGTTTTTATTACTTATAAATATTATTTCACCACCATTTATATAATTTATCCACTTAATTAACCTTTTATATATTTATATAAATAAGTTTTATAAGTTAGTGGGTTTCTATTTTACATTTTATACATTAAAATGTGAGTGCTTATATAATAATAATAAACATTAATTCCAAAAATCTGATTTTTATCTTCATGTTCACCATTTTTACCATATCTAGAGTTCTATAATGAATTAGAAGCTCATTTTTGGGTGACATGTTCTTCATATTATGTGCTACATTTAACTTAGCTATAGCTACTGCCCATTTTGAGTTCATCTTGCCTTAACAGTCCATACAAAACTGCTTATTCAGATTAGACCACCTAACTTGTTTTGATCATATCTCACTCATTATTTTGATTCCATTGCATGGCCAACTCTCACATGTGTATAACATCTTGTACTTACTGTAAATGGATCATAACATGCAATTTTATCAGTTCTTGTTTTAGTTATATACTGTTTTTATACAGCTAACTAAATAATCAAGATTCTAACCTCATTTCTTATAGTTATTATCATTTTTAAGCATATCTATCAACACTTGATCCCCACACAACATTTTTATCATCATATATACATCATATACATATACAAAATGAAAGAAAATACATTTGTTCTTTACAAAATAACAAGAGAAAAATAGAGAGGATGATCTTCTTTACCAACCAAGTGTTTTCCTTGTTTTTGGAAGACAAGAACTTGATGAACACAACAAGTAACTCCAAGACCATCAAATATCAAGAACATATGTTGGGAAATCAGCCCTAGGACACAAGCAAATCACCTCCAATGAAGTTAATATGGCCACCAAATGATCAAGGCTTCAAGAGAACTCCTTAATAGAGCTAGTAAACATGTGTTTCATGGCTTGAAGAGATCAAAAGGGGTGTTTGTTGCCTTAAAGTGGATGGCAAGGATGAGTTGTTTGAAAGAGTTTGGTGTTGGTTTGCATGTAAGGAAAAATGGAAGTGAAAAGTGTAGCTAGTTTTGAGATAGTGGAGTGGTAGAAAGCTTAGGATGTAAGCTAAGCTTACACATGTAATAAGCTATCTAACTTGATGCCACCTTCATGGTGTGGTGTCATGTGTGCCGTCCAACCTTAACTAGTGGGGTGGGACAATGTATTTTGTCCCATCTCACTAGTTTACGGGTATTTCTCGATTCTAGTTTTCTCGATTTGGCCCTCGGGTCGTTTTACGAAAAATGTTTTTATAAATTATGAACCAACGTCACAAAACGAATCCAATAAAAATTGTCTCATCAAAAACGGAGTTCGAAAACGTAAATACGTAATCCTAAGGTTTCCGGTTTAGTCGTAAAGGACGTTAAAAATAAAATAGTAAGTCCTAATCTCTTCTCGTAAATTTGTGAGTTTATGAACTAACACCAATTTAAAACTCCAAAATAATATTCACGGATAAATTTATTTTTTTGAAATGTCGGACTGTCACCAAAGACGGTGTATGTAAACGTCTGCACGTAACGTTGAATCCTCCGGTTTAGACGTAGTCGATGCTACTTCAAGACGTAAATCCAAATTTCTTCCAAAAAATAAGTGAGTTCATATTGTAACATTTAAAATAATGTTTTCAAATAAATATTGATAATAAAATATCAATCGTAAATTGACGGATTGTCACAAAATTGAACAATTCAATCATATATAAAGTACCTGAAGCTGCAGCGCTCTGCTCAGACTTCTTCTTTATTTCTCGCAATTCTTCGAGGTAAAGAGGGCAATTCCTCTTCCAGTGACCACTTGCCTTGCAATGGTGACAAGTCTCATCCTTTTGAGATTGACTCCTCTTAGCAAAGTTTTGCTTGGGTTTCGAATAAGTCACAACTTGTTTGCCCTTATTACCATTGCCTTTTCCTTTCTTCTTGTTCGTTCAACCCTTTTTCATAGTCAATGAGCATTGCATGCAAATCATTAACTGTCTTCCCCGTGCAATGCATATTATAGTTTCTAACGAAATCATTGATGTCCTTGTTAAGGGACATATTGATCAAGTTAATAGCCATATTATGATCATAGGGTTGTCCTAGTGCAATGATTGTTCCATATAACCCCTCATCTCCAAATAATGGGCACTTACAGACTTTCCTGGAGCTTACTTGTAGCTATGCAAAGCATCTACTAAGTCGTAGATCTCCACAACTTGTGGCTTTTCGAACATAGCCTTGAGCTCATCAAGCATTCACTTTGGAGAAAAAAGCTCATACTTCTGTTGAAGTGCAGGAGCCATTTTTTCCTGCATTAAGCAAGCCACCTTAGAGTGCTTCTTAACATTAGCAGCGTGTTCAAGCCTTTGGGCATCAGATGCTCCTTCAGCAAGATCCTCCGGATAGGGAGTAGTCAAGATATCGATAGTACCCGCTGCTCTCAAGACAATTCTTAGCGAGCGATACCAATCATTGAATTTTGGGCCAGTAAGTTCAGGTCGTTAAAAGAAAGCTTTAAACGCATAACTTATCGTATTATTGGTGGGTTGAGCCATTTCTACACAAATAAGTTCAAATATTAGTATTTTCGATAACAAAATACTTTCAAGAAAATACAATTACCGTGGTATTAAAACCATATTATTTTCCTTGAATTCTAGAACTATATTGACATAGATTCATTACATTATTTGATCTGCTAGTAATGAATGCACTCAACACAGCGACTTGTCGAACAATTCAATTGACAAACAATTTTTAATTTCTAGATATTTAGGGGATTTACATTGCCAAAAAACATTTTGCATTGTAAATGTTTCATCCCTTCTGAATGCATTAAGTTTCCAGATCTCATTGAGTAACTTAATTAAGTCGTCTAATCTGAGTAACGTAAAACCATCATACGAATTCTCATTCTACAAACGGTTTTCTCTCCATTACAACATCATCCAAAAATCTCATTTGATGATGAAGTAATTTCAAGTGTTCGTCAATTAGGAGCATTCGACTAAAATTTTAAGGGTATAAATTTTGATGTCAAAATCAATGTATGGAGAAGCATGCATAAAATCTCCATAGCATAAGTTTAATAAAATATTTAGTAAACTTTTTCATGAGATTAAATTTCTTCATAAATTATGTTGCGGTATTGGTTAAACCAATTAAATAATATACCCACAACTCATCACATCGTACTTTTCTAGAACACGGCTACGCACAAAGCAATACCCTTATTCATTGTGGTTCAGATGTGAATTTGTGGTAAATCACCCTTAAGGTACAATTCAATTAATAATCATAGGTAATTTCAATTTTGACACATAGGAGAGCCGAAAATTTGGTCAGCGACTAATGGCATAACACCTCCTTCCTTAACCGGGTACATGACCAGCAGTGCGTTAAACTCACTTTATAGTTTGTCTAAATTGAGTAGGCCATTAGATTATTATTGCAATTCACCAATCAGCGTAATCTTATGTAATTTAAATCTCTTAACATATCATTATTTTTAATATGATTTAGTCCATATTATTCTTTTCAAAAAAAAACCCTTGTTTACAACAATTCAACAATCTTATATAAACAAGTAAAAAAAACTAAATCATAAACACATAATAACAATTTATATGTGCAACACATAAATCAAATAGCTACATGCATACGATCTATTCAATAATCACCAAATATAGGTGATATAGTTGTAGAAATACGTCTTTTAGGAAAAAGAGCGTAAATAGGGCAAGTGAGCACGACGATTTAGGAAAACCGTGTGTGTATGACCCTAAAAGTGAGTTCGTTCTCGAGGAGGCACGTGTGTTGTGTAATGAGTTGATTTTGATTGATGATTTTATTAAGAAGAAAAGAAAAGAAAATAGAAATGAGAAAGAAAAGACGGTTACGAAAACGAATTAAACTACGACGAAAAAGGCGAACACGTAAAACCGTAAATAGTGCAAAAATTAAAATTTTAACCTAAAAATTCCTAAAAATTCCTAAAAATCCACAATATTATTCTAAGAGTTTACAAAAAATCCAAACTTGCTAAAACCTTTTAATTAATTAGATAATGACTTTTTAATGCTAATTAAAGCCCTAAAAATCACAATTAATTATTAAAAAGCCCTAAACAAGATCTTAAAGATTGTATACCTCAAAAATGACCTAATTAAGCTAAAAAGTTTTTTTAAAAATTTTAAAACCAAATTAAACTATTTTTAAACACTTAAAAACTATTAAAATCTATTAAAACTTAAATTAATTCTAGAAAATAAATGAAAAGTCCTAAAAAGATTTGGAAAGTTAAAAAGTTCCTAATTTAGTGTCTACAATCTATGAAAAATGAAAAAAGTTAAAAAATTAAACGTTTAATTTTTAATAATAAAATAATAATAAAATAATCAAAAAAATTCAAAGTTCACTAAATAATGCTAAAAAATTACCAAAAATGCTAAATAATGTAACTAAAACAAAAATGCAATTAAAATTTTCTAAAACCTATTTAATAATTTTATATTAAATTTTAAAGTTAGCTAAAAACCCTAAAATCAAATAAAATCAAAAATAAGACTTTTTGAAAACTTTTTGTGATGTAAACCTCAAATTACTTAAACAAAACCTAAAAACATTTTTTATAAAATTTTAAATCTACTTTAGCTATTTTTAAACTAATTAATAAAATACGGCTAAAGAAAAATGAATAAAAAATAAATAAAGAAAGGGAAAAATCCAAACTTAGCACATAAAAGTCCTAAACTCTAATATAGTCCTAGGAAAAATGCAAACTTAGAAATAAGCTAAGCCAATAAGCTTAAATAAGCTAAAAAGGCCACGGCTTATTTATGAAAAGCCAAAACCAAACCCCTTTAAATATATTATGAAATAAACTCTATCAATCAAAGAACCTAGGGCAGAGATGGTTAACGCGTTTGTGTGTGGGAGGAGTGGCGCAGGTTCGAGTCCTAGCCATGTCCTTTTTACTCTTTTTATTTTTTTTCTTTTTTAAACTTTAAAAACTCAAAATCAGTCACTTAACTTTACTTAAAAACACAAATTTATAACAAACAAACAAGAATTAAAGATACTGCAATCAAAACAAGTCCCCAGGTATGATATGTTTCTGATGAACACAAAGTAAAGCAAAATGTGTATCTTCACTTGTGCAGATACGAATCAAGAGGCCTTGATTCTTGGTTTTTGTTGATGATTGTTGGGAAAAAGGGCACCCCTATACTCAGTTGAGTATAGGGAGTCAAGAAAATGCACAAAATCACAAATCACTTAGCCAGAATTCACACAAATAAGCACACAATGTTTCTGATAAGGCTAACTAGTTTCTGATGAACAACAAAGTGTTTTTACTTGCACAAAAATGGATTTCCAAGGCTCAAATCTTTCAAATAAGCTCACAACATGGCATATAACCAATACACAATCTTCAACTAACCTATAATCTAACAACTAGCAGGATTGGTGGTCAAATTTTCATGAAATCAAGCACAAAGAAGAGCAGTTACTGATTATGCTATGTTTCTACTTAAACTAGCATACAAACTTGTTTAAAACTTACCAAACTAAGAACTAAACTATCATGCACCCTACAAATACCCTTGTGAGTGATTTAGAACAGGTTTTAAGCCAGGAATACAACAATTACTCCAACTAAATCCCTAATCCAAACACCCCTTAAGTTTTTCTGAAAATCAATTTTCAAAGCAAATCTAAACTAAACTAAAGCAAACTGATTCCATTCAATTCTAACATGCATTTCAAGCATAATCAACCCAAAAGAAACAGTTACCTTAACACTTACACCAAAATCATACCAAATCACAAATCTCATATAACACTTAAAACTGAAAACCAAAAATTTCAAACAAGGAAACAAGGACTACCTTGTTGGGCCTACATCCAGGCCCAACAGTGACTGAATGTCACCTCCAATAGACCCGGGTCTATGCAGATCCTTGGAGGAACAATCTCCAAAACCTGCTAAGAAAAACAAGAACAAACACAATGCACAATTTCTGATTTTCTGAAGCTTTTTAAACCTTCTCAAAAACTTTCTCCAATATTTTTCTTTCAAATTACTTCAACCAAATAACTTACAATCCTGATAAATCAATCATGAAACAAAATTTCACCAAGTGAAATTAATATTTCAGAAACTTGAATATAATTATGAAAACTCAAAAATTACTTCAACAAACTTTATGGAACTCAGAATAATTAGCTCAAAAAACATTTACCAACTTTTAAATAACCATAAAAGGAATTACAATTTTATAAAAATACCAACTATATATTAAGTAAAAAGGAATTACAAGGTTTTTGCTAAAAATTCTGGAACAAGCTTATAGGGACACATACGTCTCCTATATATCCTAAATGATAGAAGGTCCTAGAAACTAAAAACCCTAGTTTATGAATTGCCAAGTATGCCCTTTGAATGTTGACTTAAATTTTGGTCTTCTATGGCTTCATGTGATCTTTCTGCTATATCATGTGCTTCCAGCTGTTTTGAGGTGATCACAGACGTCCATTTTGAACTTGGGGACCAAGGACTACCATCCAGTCGTTGGTTTGGTCGGGTATTGGGTTTGGGGACGAAAGTGATGGGCAGGGGAGGGTCCCACAACCACATGGGTGTGTTGTGGATGGAATCTGGGTTGTAGGTTTTGGTGAGGGAGAGTTAAATTAGGGATCTGGACAAAATTAGCCAAAAACCCTTTGTATTAAAGGTAATTGAGGCTAGGAGTTTTTTAGGGTTTAAGGGTAATTAGTGCAGGTTTAATCTAAAAGGGGAAATACTTTTATTTTAAAAGTTGTTTGGTGGGAAAGGGGGGTTTGACTGGTGGGTTTGACTGGGGTTTATTAATTAAACCGGGTATTTAAACATTTAAGGGTTTTGGGCTTGGGTAAATGGGTTGGACGGGTAGGGTAATTGGGTGGGTAGTGATGAGGTGTCAAAGTCTGAGTGGTGGTGAGGGTTTGGTTAGTTGGCAGAAAAGGCCCCCAATGTTACTTGTTTTGTTTAAGTTGTAACAAATAGCCAACAACGCCCAAAATATTTGTAACAACTTTGGTCCTCTTGTCAAAAATGGCACAACTTGTTTACAAACTTTTCCAAGGGCTTCTTTTGTACTTCTTGGATTCTTCAAGGATTGGTCTTGTAATATCTTCAACCTTTAGGGACCCTATTCATAATTTTGAATATTTGAGGGGTATAAAGTGTAAATCTTCAAAAGTTGAGGGACCAAACTTGACAATCTTCAATTCTTCAAGGGAATTTTTGTAAAATCCAAACTTGGGCCCGGTTCATTGTGCGGCTTCGTTTCCCGTGTTCGTTTTTGAATGATTCTTGTGATCTTTTGCCATTTCCTCAATATCCGTACCTAAAATACACAAGTAACAAACACGAGCATATATTTGGCAGTTTTAATGATATTTTATGCATTTTAAGCCCGATTTGGACGGTGAGACCATGTATAAAAGCAGTCTCATCACTCCCCCATATTAAACCATTACCGTGCCCTCACGCAATGCTAGAATAAAGTATCATAGCACTTCCAAAATTCAATTTATTCACTTTATTGAAATGATAAACTAGCTACACTACTACTATTACTACTACTTGAGTTTTAGACATAATGTATGATTTTCATCGCAAAATGGGACGTTTAGGTTCATAGAATAAGAACACGTGAATGCTTCGTTAGAAATAATTTCATCGTCCTCGATTTTCACTCCAATTCCATGCCAAGCGTGCAACGAGATCATTGTCATTATAAGTTAGTGATGCTAACACTACTCATATGCCCTAATCACGTACTTATTCTCACATTATTCCTAAATTGTATCTCTTATATTTTATTTTGTCTTGAATGTTTCACGAGGATATATTTTTTACTTATGCGATAATAGAGATTTAGGTCTAAAAATAGAGTCCTAACGGTGTAACTAAAACCATCATATCAACAACCCCTCCTAATAGACAACGATGTTAAAAAATTAAGTTGACAAGAACAATCGATAAACACGGTTTTATAACGGTTTTGAACATGAGACTTATTACCAAGACTTTTATACGCCCCCTAACGGAAGGGCCTTATTATCTTTGGTTTACCTCCATCTTTTATTCAACTTCGCCATGAAGCTTTTATTATAACTTCGGTCTTGCCTTGCCTTTTATTATCCGCCTCATCGGTGGTTTTATTAGCCAAAGACGTATATCCTCACGCTAAAGTGAATTTTGGATCTTTAAAGCTTCGAAGATTAAGGCTTAATTCACTTTCAATTTTTGCATAGATTTTTCGGCCTTGTGGGGCTTCAAATTGTTTGCTAGATTTAGGTGAGCACTTGAAATCTTATTATTGGGTGAAGCTTTCGATTATTCGGGTGCCAATACTTCAAAACCGTGACGTTGGCGATACCTTAATGTCTTCCCAATTTAATTACACGGAAGCTACTAGAAAAGACTAGAAACCCAACAATCCTAACTAAACCGCTAAGTCAATATTTATTAAGCAAAAAATATTTACATGCGAAGGGAGAATAAGCAAACAACGAGAACACATGAGTTTTTGAAAGAATACGAGTAATCTACGTTTAGCATAGTAACTTATAATTAACTCTATCATTTCTCGTCCTCATTTAAGAGACTTAGCCTAATGTGTAGTTAAGGAACCAAAGCTAAGTGCTCAACACGCACGGTCGAGTCAAAAATTACTCTTATTCTCGCCATCGGAAAACCTACATTCGTGTCTTCAAACACTTATAAAACATGAGAAAAAATTTAAAATTTGGCCATTTTTAGCCTTATTTTGCAACAAAACGATAAACAAAACGATAAACTTTGTAAAGCGTGAAGGTTTAGCAAGGCAAGTATCTATTCACCCCCCCATACTAAAGTTAAACATTGTCCTCAATGTTTCGAGTCTAGGGGTGCAAACACCCCCATACTAGAGACGTAGTCGAATGCCTAATCTAGCATGGAAAGGGTGTAACCAATAAATCAATAGCCGTTTATGAAGTGTGCTAAAAACCTAAGGTTAGAACATATAAGGATATATCATGGATATTGAGAAATGTCTCCAAAGCAAACGATCGAGTGCTCCCATAAAACGAACACGAGAGGCTCCAATCGTGAAGATCATGATCATCTAAAAACCACAATGCACAAACAACCACGAAACAAAGGTTGGAAGGGCACAAATCCCCTCACATTAACTAATTAGAAAGCAATAATATGTACATGGATAAGCATGGGTCTCCCCCACGAGGCACCTTGTTTTTTATAACCGAGTCAAAAGCTCGACTCGAATCGCCATAAATGTGATCATTTAGGTATAATCATGGTGTGGTCAATTTTTAGTGGGGCTTACATGATAAACAAGGCCCAAAAACAACCGGTATTTAGGACTAAGTCCTTTGATGGTGCAAAATACCAGGATCGAAGATGGCGTTCTCGTTTTCATTGAAAAAACTAATCAACGCCACTTCATCAATAGTCAACAAAAACTCAAAGAGTTTCAAGAAAATAGGAGAGAAGAAATAGAAGGGTGGGACAATGGGTAAGTCATGAAAACATTGAGCTACTCGAGGTAGACTCGCACCAATCAAATGAAAAGATTTTCCATTTATTGCATCGGTGGAAGACCGAGATTTCCCTATATAAGCAATTACAGTATCAAATATCTCGTCCTCGGTGGAGAAAGGGGAGGGAACATATGGGGCTTCCCCCTCACTAAGTCCACACAAAGCATTGTCAAAAGGAGAAGACGAGCTTGAAGTACTCAATACACGCGGTGATGACGGAGTTAGAGTTGTAGAAAAATCTTTTAAATTTAATTCAAAATCTTTTCCTTTTTCATCTTTTACACTCTCCTTGTGAAAACCTGACTTAATTATGTCAAAAATATTTGGTGTATCTAAAGCAATGTTAGTCACACTAAAAATTCTCACATTTTGAAATCTTTTTGGTTTAGGTGGTGGTAAGTTCTCAAATCTTTTGTCAACAAAGAAAACTTCCCCATCGGGATCAACGTATTCATCATCCGAAGAATCACTCGAGATTGGAATCGTAGGCTTAACACTCTTAACCTCCACCGGCGGAGGGGACGGAACTTCATTTTTATCAACAACTCCTAAAACTCTATTTGAAATTCTTTTGCAAATGTTTTTGATGGGATTGACATTGTACAAATATGTGATAGAATACACATGAGAAAGAGTGGAGTTTTGGGTTGCATTAATGACGAGTTCTTCCTCATTGAAACGAAGAGTGATTTTTCTTGCATGCACATCGATAAGTGCTCTCGAGGTATCCAAAAAAGATCGACCTAAAATTAACAGAACTTTAGGATCGATGGGAATATCAACAACAATAAAGTCTACAGGATAGTAGAACTTTCCAACTTTCACAAAGACGTCCTCGGCAACTCCACAAGCTAGAATCGTAGAATGATCGGCCATTTCGATTGACATTCTTGAAGGAGTGAGATTTGGAAGATTGAGCGATTTAAAAATCTCAAGAGGCATCAAATTAATACTAGCACCAAGATCGGCCAAGGCGTAGCATTCTTCCATATCTTGTATAGCACATGGGATTAAAAACTTTCCAGGATCACCGACTTTTTGAGGTATGCGGCTTAGAAAAACCGATGAACAAATAGACGATTTTTGCAATTTCTCTTTGTTATTCAACATACTTTTGAAGTTCGCGGCAAATCGAGGCATCATGACTAAGGCGTCGGCAAAACTTATATTAAAATGCAAGTCACGAAACATTTTCATAAAGAGTTCAAATTGATAATTATTTCGTTCTTGTGCCTTTTCCTTGTCTCGTCTTGAAGGGTAGTGTAAAGGTGGTGTGGGTTGGGGCATAGTAGGCATAGGCATCGGCCTTGGAATCTCGGGTTCCATGATTGGTATTGGTTCAACCGTAGGTGTGGTTTGAGCGGTACTTCGTGGGCTTTGAATGTGCTCCTTTTCGACCACCACCTCGGGTTCTTTCTCTTTTTCCTTCTCCATAGAAGTACTTGGACGAGAAGTGGGTTCTTTGAAAGTTTTACCACTACGAGTAGTAATAACCTTCAATTCTCCTTTCGGGTTCACGATGGTATCACTAGGAAGACCACCCGAAGAAGAGGGCTTACACATGATAGCTTCAAACATTTTAGCCATACGGTCATCAAACTTAGATTGCCTAGCATCCGCTTTTAACAACTCTTGCTTAATCTCATGTTGACCTTGCTCCATTTTTTGTTGATTTTGTTGGAGACGTGTGACATTTCCTTCCATTTTATTAGCATGAGTTTTAAGTTCGTTAGCAAGTTCGTTTTTAAGCTCGTTTTTCAACTCGGATCTTAAGCTAACCATTTCACGTTGCATATTGTCAAACTTAGCATCATTAGCCTTTGCATAATTCAAAAATTCTCCTTTAAGATTTTTGGTGTGATCATTTTGAAAACCTTGGTTAGAAGTTTGAAAATCACGGTTTTGGTTTTGGTTAGAAATTTGCCCATTTCCACTTTGATAATTAACCTTGTTGTAATTCCTTTGATTTCCTTGGTAATTACCACCTTGGTTGTTGTTGCGATAGTTATTAGCATTTTGATTTGGTGGAGCTTGATTTTGGTGGGAACCTTGACCGATTTGGTTATAAGTTCCCGTGGCTACATAAGCACTCGAAGTGTTACCATCCGCGGTAATGCACTCGGAAAGATCATGAGCTCCACCACACGACAAACAACTCTTAGAAACCGCTTTAACCGAAGCGGAATTTGAAGCTTCTTGAGCTTTCCAATGGGACATAAGAGTCGAAAACCTATCGAAAAACCGATTTTCCTCATTAGCTTCATCTTGTAAGGCATTGATACTACGAGACGATGATGAAGAGCCCAATTTGGCAACACTCGGTGTGTTACGAGGGCTATAAACCTTAGACCTATTCTCAATTATGACCAAAGCTTCTTCAACCGTTTTACACAAAAAATTAACACCCGCGGCGGCATTTAAATAATCTCTTTCATGATCATTAAGTCCATTGTAAAACGTGTCGATTTGATGTAAGTCGGAAAAACCGTGATGAGGACATTCATGTAACATCTCCTTAAACCTATTCCAAGCCGTTGAAAAACTTTCATTTGATTCTTGTGAAAATTTAGAAATCTCATTTTTCAAATGCGTAGTCTTAGAGGGCGGAAAAAATTGGTTCACAAACTTTGAAACGAGATCCTTCCACGTCAATATAGAATTGGGTGGCTCTTTCTCTAACCAAATTTTAGCGGGCCCCGCTAACGAATACGGAAAAAGCATCATCTTAATCGAGTCATTCGAGACATCCTTAAATTTGCACGTGGCGGTAAGACGATTGAATTGGCGGATATGGTTGTGGGGATTGTCCTTTTCGTCACCACGGAATTTGTTGTTTTGGATCATCGACAACAAACCCGTTTTCACCTCAAAATTCTCCGCAAGGATAGCGGGAATTACAATAGCTTCTCCATAACCCTCGGTGGGTGCTTGAAGTAACTCCATCATAGTTCGATTCGCCATGGTAGGTGCTTCTCGTACAATGGGTTCGTCAATAGGAGACTCCTCACTAGAATGAGTTGGAGTGGGAGTTTTGTTCTTTCGTCTACGTGCACGTTTTGCTTGATTACGAGTTAGCATAAACGTCACGTACAACGAGGAGACGAGCAAAGAAGATTCTTTTTGGTATTTTGTATTTTTCAATTTTTTGTGGTTTTTGATGGTATTAACTTTTTTTTGGAAATTGGTGAAATGTATTCAGTAGACAAAAATATACAAATCTCCACCTTAATCAAATCTCTCGATTAAAGAAGCCTCAAGGAATGAAAACGATCACGTGAAGTGAACGCCTTCGATGACTTTAGAACGATGGTGGAACACCACACCGTTCAAGAGGGTTTAATCAATAGAAACCAAGAAAATATATATGATATGTAATAATACTTTGGGCGGCAAAACCCTCGATTCACTCTCAAAATCAAATACGCACAAGCAAGCGGAGGAAACGAGGCGGAGCGAAGCACTTAAGAGCCTTTTTCCTTTAGTTCGTGAAATACAACCGCCTTATACCTACCTTATAGTTTGTATTTAGAAAATCGAGCTTCACGAAGGTATTTATCTATTTTTGCCTTTTTTCTTTGGTTTGAGATTCGAATACAATGATTGGGTAATGACCTCCCAAGTCAAGGTTGTGATTTCTCACGTATTTGGAGTACTTGTGAATTTATTGTTCTACGTATACAATATAGTAATAGTATTCACACAAAAACCGAAAAACGATAATACGTATTAGTAGAGTGCTACTAATACAAATACTAATTATGGCTATATAAAAAACAACAATGTTCAATCAAAACACAACACGCCTCCCCGGCAGCGGCGCCAAAAATGATATAGTTGTAGAAGTACGTCTTTTAGGAAAAAGAGCGTAAATAGGGCAAGTGAGCACGGCGATTTAGGAAAACCGTGTGTGTATGACCCTAAAAGTGAGTTCGTTCTCGAGGAGGCACGTGTGTTGTGTAATGAGTTGATTTTGATTGATGATTTTATTAAGAAGAAAATAAAAGAAAATAGAAATGAGAAAGAAAAGACGGTTACGAAAACGAATTAAACTACGACGAAAACGGCGAACACGTAAAACCGTAAATAGTGCAAAAATTAAAATTTTAACCTAAAAATTCCTAAAAATTACTAAAAATCCACAATATTATTCTAAGAGTTTACAAAAAATCCAAACTTGCTAAAACCTTTTAATTAATTAGAGAATGACTTTTTAATGCTAATTAAAGCCCTAAAAATCACAATTAATTATTAAAAAGCCCTAAACAAGATCTTAAAGATTTTAAACCTCAAAAATGACCTAATTAAGCTAAAAAAAAATTTTAAAATTTTAAAACCAAATTAAACTATTTTTAAACACTTAAAAACTATTAAAATCTATTAAAACTTAAATTAATTCTAGAAAATAAATGAAAAGTCCTAAAAAGATTTGGAAAGTTACAAAGTTCCTAATTTAGTGTCTACAATCTAGGAAAAATGAAAAAAGTTAAAAAAATTAAACGTTTAATTTTTAATAATAAAATAATAATAAAATAATCAAAAAAATTCAAAGTTCACTAAATAATTCTAAAAAATTGCCAAAAGTCCTAAATAATGTAACAAAAACAAAAATGCAATTAAAATTTTCTAAAACCTATTTAATAATTTTATATTAAATTTTAAAGTTAGCTAAAAACCCTAAAATCAAATAAAATCAAAAATAAGACTTTTTGAAAACTTTTTGTGATGTAAACCTCAAATTACTTAAACAAAACCTAAAAACATTTTTTATAAAATTTTAAATCTAATTTAGCTATTTTTAAAATAATTAATAAAATAAGGCTAAAGAAAAATGAATAAAAAATAAATAAAGAAAGGGAAAATCCAAACTTAGCACAGAAAAGTCCTAAACTCTAATATAGTCCTAGGAAAAATGCAAACTTAGAAATAAGCTAAGCCAATAAGCTTAAATAAGCTAAAGGCCACAGCTTATTTATGAAAAGCCAAAACCAAACCCCTTTAAATATATTATGAAATAAACTCTATCAATCAAAGACCCTAGGGCAGAGATGGTTAACGCGTTTGTGTGTTGGAGGAGTGGCGCAGGTTCGAGTCCTGGCCACGTCCTTTTTACTCTTTTTATTTTTTTTCTTTTTTAAACTTTAAAAACTCAAAATCAGTCACTTAACTTTACTTAAAAACACAAATTTATAACAAACAAACAAGATTAAAGATACTGCAATCAAAACAAGTCCCCAGGTATGATATGTTTCTGATGAACACAAAGTAAAGCAAAATGTGTATCTTCACTTGTGAAGATGCGAATCAAGAGGCCTTGATTCTTGGTTTTTGTTGATGATTGTTGGGCAAAAGGGCACCCCTATACTCAGTTGAGTATAGGGAGTCAAGAAAATGCACAAAATCCAAATCACTTAGCCAGAAATCACACAAATAAGCACACAATGTTTCTGATAAGGCTAACTAGTTTCTGATGAACAGCAAAGTGTTTTTACTTGCACAAAAATGGATTTCCAAGGCTCAAATCTTTCAAATAAGCTCACAACATGGCATATAACCAATACACAATCTTCAACTAACCTATAATCTAACAACTAGCAGGATTGGTGGTCAAATTTTCATGAAATCAAGCACAAAGAAGAGCAATTACTGATTATGCTATGTTTCTACTTAAACTAGCATACAAACTTGTTTAAAACTTACCAAACTAAGAACTAAAGTATCATGCACCCTACAAATACCCTTGTGAGTGATTTAGAACAAGTTTTAAGCCAAGAATACAACAATTACTCCAACTAAATCCCTAATCCAAACACCCCTTAAGTTTTTCTGAAAATCAATTTTCAAAGCAAATCTAAACTAAACTAAAGCAAACTGATTCCATTCAATTCTAACATGCATTTCAAGCATAATCAACACAAAAGAAACAGTTACTTCAACACTTACACCAAAATCATACCAAATCACAAATCTCATATAACACTTAAAACTGAAAACCAAAAATTTCAAACAAGGAAACAAGGACTACCTTGTTGGGCCTACATCCAGGCCCAACAGTGACTGAATGTCACCTCCAATAGACCCGGGTCTATGCAGATCCTTGGAGGAACAATCTCCAAAACCTGCTAAGAAAAACAAGAACAAACACAATGCACAATTTCTGATTTTCTGAAACTTTTTAAACCTTCTCAAAAACTTTCTCCAATATTTTTCTTTCAAAATACTTCAACCAAATAACTTACAATCCTGATAAATCAATCATGAAACAAAATTTCACCAAGTGAAATTAATATTTCAGAAACTTGAATATAATTTTGAAAACACAAAAATTCCTTCAACAAACTTTATGGAACTCAGAATAATTAGCTCAAAAAACATTTACCAACTTTTAAATAACCATAAATGGAATTACAATTTTATAAAAATACCAACTTTATATTAAGTAAAAAGGAATTACAAGGTTTTTGCTAAAAATTCTGGAACAAGCTTATAGGGACACATACGTCTCCTATATATACTAAATGATAGAAGGTCCTAGAAACTAAAAACCCTAGTTTATGAATTGCCAAGTATGCCCTTTGAATGTTGACTTAAATTTTGGTCTTCTATGGCTTCATGTGATCTTTCTGCTATATCATGTGCTTCCAGCTGTTGTGAGGTGATCACAGACGTCCATTTTGAACTTGGGGACCAAGGACTACCATCCAGTCGTTGGTTTGGTCGGGTATTGGGTTTGGGGACGAAAGTGATGGGCAGGGGAGGGTCCCACAACCACATGGGTGTGTTGTGGATGGAATCTGGGTTGTAGGTTTTGGTGAGGGAGAGTTAAATTGGGGATCTGGACAAAATTAGCCAAAAACCCTTTGTATTAAAGGTAATTGAGGCTGGGAGTTTTTTAGGGTTTAAGGGTAATTAGTGCAGGTTTAATCCAAAAGGGGAAATACTTTTATTTAAAAAGTTGTTTGGTGGGAAAGGGGGTTTTGACTGGTGGGTTTGACTGGGGTTTATTAATTAAACCGGGTATTTAAACATTTAAGGGTTTTGGGCTTGGGTAAATGGGTTGGACGGGTAGGGTAATTGGGTGGGTAGTGATGAGGTGTCAAAGTCTGAGTGGTGGTGAGGGTTTGGTTAGTTGGCAGAAAAGGCCCCCAATGTTACTTGTTTTGTTTAAGTTGTAACAAATAGCCAACAACGCCCAAAATACCTGTAACAACTTTGGTCCTCTTGTCAAAAATGGCACAACTTGTTTACAAACTTTTCCAAGGGCTTCTTTTGTACTTCTTGGATTCTTCAAGGATTGGTCTTGTAATATCTTCAAACTTTAGGGACCCTATTCATAATTTTGAATATTTGAGGGGTATAAAGTGTAAATATTCAAAAGTTGAGGGACCAAACTTGACAATCTTCAATTCTTCAAGGGCATTTTTGTAAAATCCAAACTTGGGCCCGGTTCATTGTGTGGCTTCGTTTCCCGTGTTCGTTTTTGAATGATTCTTGTGATCTTTTGCCATTTCCTCAATATACGTACCTAAAATACACAAGTAACAAACACGAGCATATATTTGGCAGTTTTAATGATATTTTATGCATTTTAAGCCCGATTTGGACGATGAGACCATGTATAAAAGCAGTCTCATCAATAGGTCTTTATATCTCTATATAAAAGTCTTCCCTAATTCTAGATTTATTGAATCAAATAATCACGTAGCACATAAAATCATATTAACATATAATTTTACGATCCATGAAAACATGCACGTAATCATGGAATCTCCACAAATCTCAACAATTAAATCTCTACGGATCGTAATCATACATGACATAACAATTAATCATGCAATATAATCTAAAATTACCCCACATGTAATTTAGGGTTTCAAAACAATTCACTTTTTTTTATTAAAAATAGAGTAAAAACCCTAATTTTTAAAAAACAAAACCCTAATTTTATGAAAAACCTAAAAAAACATGTAGTTTTAACACAAAATAATTATAGTTAAAAATTTTAGATTTTCGATAATTATATAATGTTAAAACGGCTCTCGATGCCACTAAAGGTTTATTAGTATCATAACAATGATATAAAACCCTAAACGAGATCAAAGCACATATAGCGGAAGCGATTTAACAAGATCATAATTAATAACACAATTATAATTAATCGAATTAGGGTTACATACCTTTACGCTAAAGCAATTCCACAAGACGAAGAACAAATCACCGATTCGGGTTTAAACCGTATATACCAAGATATAGTCTAAAGTAAGACTATATTACGTTATTGTACACACATAATATAACGAGCTAACCGTGATTCTAGCACGTGAAAACTGAGCTTCAACGCTTGTATTTAATCTCCTAACAACCCTAGAGCGGGGCTAGGACTAGATTAAGTATACAATCGATCAACCAAGAAAACCAAGCGAAACCCTTCCTTGGTGGGGGCGGCGATCGACCAAAGAGAAGGAGAAGGGGAGAGATTATTTGTTATGTAAATTATGAGGAATAAGGGGGTGTATTTATAGGCCTAAACAAGTTATAGCCCAAGATAAATAATAGGAAACTTTTGCCCCCCCCCCCCCCCTTGTGCCTCATAACTGACCGACCAAAACACCCCTTAGGGGTGTTCCGGAATCTTCCAAACTTCTTTCCTTATGTTTATGTATACTATATATTTATTTAACAATCGTTATAACTTAACTATTAATTATTTAACGACCGTTAAAGATATATATTTACTTGCTCGGTTAAATTAATAAATACATAAATATATTAATTAAATAAATTAATAAATACAATATATATATATATATATATATATATATATATATATATTAATTATATTAACTCTTTACGTATTGTGTGTAATCCCGTAATTTCGAGTTCGATCCTATCACACGACTATTAAATATAAGTCCATAAACTTACAGAAAATACATAAACCCTAATCTAGAAATCCCAGAATTGCCCTTGAGATGTGTTGAGATGTTGAGCTGTCCAAAATGATCCGAACCGTTCAAAAATGTGCTTGGGGGCTAACTAGTGGTTGTGGATGGTTGATTTTGGCATGTAGGATACCTTGGAGGTTAAGTCGTCATGTGATTGGTTGTTTGGGGAATGGGTGGGGACCATGAGTGATGGGATGGGTGATGTGAAGCGTGGGAAATGAACGTATGAGGGTGAATCACACGTGGGATGGGGTAATTGGAATTAACCCTTTGTTTAAGTGAGGGTAAATTCTGGGTAGGGACGGTGAACAGTAAAAGTGTTTGATCCGTTTTTTGGAGTGTAACTTGTTTGGCGCAAAACTCAGATTTGAAAGTTTGGTTGTACATGTTTAGTCCTTAGTTTTTGGCAAATGTTGTCAAACAAGTTTAATCAGCCCAAAACTCAATATCCTTTGTTAACAAAGTTTCCAAATTCACAATTTGGCTACAAATACTTTTCCAAAGTAGTTTCAAGGGTGTATTTTGCACATTCTTGATATTTGAAGGGCTAGACTTGACTTTTCTTGAAACTTGAAGGTTCTTCCTTGTATGATTGGTATTTAGGAGGACCAAAAGTGACATGTCTTCATATTTATAGGGAGTAATCTTGCCAAATCTTTAAACTCAAGGGACCTTTTTGTACTTTTGACAAACTTTAGGGACCAAACTTGTAATTATGACAAGGGTATAAAGTGTCATTTATTCAATGATGAAGGACCTTTCTTGTACATATTCAAATCTTTAAGAACTTTTTCTTGGAAAATCACAAATTAGGCCCGGTTCATTGTGCGGCTTCATTTCTTGTGTTTGTTTTTGCTTGTTTCTTATGATCTTTTATATTTTTCACGATATATATACCTAAAATACACAAGTAGCAAAGACAAGCATATAATATGGTATTTTATGACATTTTTTAGCATTAAAAGCCTGTTTTGGATTACGATACCATGAATAATTGCACTCTCATCACTAGTCTAGATTTGTTTAAATTAGACTAAGTGTTACAAGTCGATGTGGAGACCAGCGACAGAGACCAGACCAGCTGATGGCAAACCCTCAGCTAGCATACCAAGAACATTCAAGTCAAAGACAACGTCAGAGAAATCGAATACTATCTGAAGTCATACTCACCAGTAGTTATGGACACGCTGGGATGTAGAAGGAATGTACTGGTGTTCAAGAATCTCTGAGATGACAATACTCAGAGATCACTTACAACCCTATGAAGACTAGGCAAGCAGAGACTTTCCTTACCTATTATAATTTAGGCGGGAGAATCTCCAAAGTGTTTTGTGCGGGACAAAATAGAAGATTCAAGATAAAGCCTAGTACAAGCTAGTGGGACTAAAGTGAACAGTTGGTAGAACTGTTCACCTAAAGTAGTTTAAAGGTATGTCTTGATATAGACATGCATTTAATACGTTCTACTAATTCCACACAGAATTTGACACGTATCAACTACTCCTACTAAGGAAGAAACCTCGGACCTCTATAAATAGGAGGGAGAAAGAAGAAAAATTCAACACTTGTGCTTGGATAATTTATCTAAGTTCTGTCTCCCACTAGAACCTCTGAGTCCCAGCTGTCTACCAGCGACTCTAAGGTTCTCTCGTAAACTTGAGTCTTGAATCAAGTTTACTTGTTCTAGGGTTCATTTCTTATTGTTACTCAACGGGTGTATTCATAGCACTTTGTAATACTTTGTTTATAAAAGGTTAATAAAGCATTACGCGTTTGAAAAGTATTTCTTATTGTGTTATCTTTTATACGAGACATTGTATCAACAATTGTTATATTTTGGGACTTTCTTCCCGCGTAACTTAGTTGGCTTTTCAGGCATAAGAGTGGGAACCGGTACCGGTCGGACACTCAACTGAATAGTTACATGAATCATGGTCAGGATAATGACCGGCATGGAGCTGACAGGCAAGGCAATAGTGACAACTATCGTCACAACAAATATCCTGGCAATAACAACAGAAATTCCGGTAACGGACGTGACTTGAATAAAAGGGTCATCATGTCCAACCGATCCGCCAATTCTGGCATTATAACCAATATTTTAAACTTTATTCGTTTTTCCATCTCAAGACACATGTCAAGACTCTAGTCAAGACACATGTCGCAAGTATATTTTCTGAAGACACATGTCAAGACACCAGTCAAGACACATGTCATACGTATATTTTCTCAAGACACGAGTCAAGACACATGACTCGCGTATATCTTCTGAACCATGCCCTCAGTAACTGGGGGTATCCCCATCCTGTTGTGCCAAGTATGGATCGGGCCACTAAAATTCAGGTACCATCACTAGAGTATTGTTCATGATCGGACACATAGTGTTCGCTCTGTTTGATACGGGCGAAACACGTTCAGTGAGATTTGCCGCGTTTACTTCATGTATTCATATGGCGGGGAGATTTATTTGCCGAACCTATCTTAGTGACAGAACTTGTAGAACTCTTCTTAACCAATCAAAACTTTTCTAGCTATTAAATCATTTTCTTTAATGAAAAGGGTATAATAGTAAAAGACACTTTCATTGTTGTTTTTAGTTTATTAAACTAATTTTACGTTTTTATTTTATTTTTATTTTATTTTTATTTTGTTTTTAGATTCAGTTTTTAATCATGCATTTTTTAAATTAAAAAACACGTGCATACATGTTTTTCTTATGAATGTTATTTTTTATAGTGTGTACAATTTCTTAAGCAAAAAGTTAAATTTATAACAAACAAAAAACATAAATGTTATACACAAGAAAAGATATTGAAATACAATTAAACTACCAATTTCTAAAAAAATAGATGAGTCTTACCGATATAGACATGTATCAACTAATAATATTTAACGCAACCGAACATATGTGCATAAAAAATAACATGTGGTGCATGCCTTCCAAAAACATATATGCACGGCTTAAGAGAACATATGTGTACTTTCGTTTCAAATTCTATCAAACAAGTGTGCACGCCTTCCACAAACATACATTCACGCCTTGAAAGAACATATTTGTACTTCTGTCTTTTGGAACATATACACACGGCTTCCAATAACATACATGCTTATCTCAAAGAAGTACTTGTTTCTCATCAGATTCTTTAAAACATATGCGCACGTCTTCGAGGAACATATATGTACGCCCTTGTTAATCGTATTTCTGCATCAATAACCAGTAACAAAAATTAGAGCCTTATCATGGCAGAAACATGTATGTTATAAGTACAAAAACATGTATGCACAAAATCTTATCATGGCAGAAACATAGTATATATATTAAGGACATAAACATGTATGCAAAAAATCTTATCGTGGCAGAAACATATATGTTTTGAGGATAAAAACATGTATGCGCAAAATCTTATCGTGGCAATTAGATCCTTATCATGGCAAAAACGTGTATGTTATGAGGAAAAAAAATGTATTACTCAAATCTTATCGTGGCAGAAACATCTATGTTTTGAGGACATAAACATATATGTTTTGAGGACATAAACATATATGAAAATCTTATCATGGCAGAAACATATATGTTTTGAGGACATACGTATGCACGAAATCTTATCGTGTCAAAAACATATATGTTTTGAGGACATACGTATGCACAAAATCTTATCGTGGCAAAAACATATATGTTTTAAGGCATGCCCGTGTATTTTATATTAAACTTTAAGAAACACTTGCAAACAATTCTTACACATACACATACGGATAATTAGTAACTAAAATAAATATCAACCAAATTTTCCATTCTGACAACAAAACAACCAAAAGAGAACAATAAATCAGCAACTAAATACTCATATTGACAGCAATCTAACACCCTAAAAAAACATAACAAAACAGCACCTAAATCCCATTTTGACAGCATATAAAACAACACTTTTTGACAAAAAAATATCATCCGAACATCAATTTTGACAGCAAACCAAACAACCTTTCTTGACAAAAAATCAGCATCCAAAACACTAATTTTGAAAGCAAAAAAAATACCCAAACACCCTTTTTGACAGCAAACCAAACAGCCATTTTCTGACAAAAAAAATCAGCAAACAAAACAATATTTTTTGACAGCAAAATCAGCAAACAAAACAACACTTTTTGACAGAAAAATCATCATCCAAACACCAAATTTGACAGCAAACCAAACAACCTTTCTTGACAGAAAAAACTGCAACCAAAACAATAATTTTGACAGCAAAGGAATTAACCAAACACCCTATTTACAGCAAATAAACAACCATTGTTAACAAAAAATATCAGCAATCAAACGCCTATTTTGACAGCAAACAATATCAAAAGATATATGCACACTAGAAAACGAAAACATAAATTATACTAATCTATAGTCTAAAATAAGTACTAATAACAATCCTGAATCAACAACATGTTTAGCAATAAGACATGAATCAAGGGATCTCAAAACCCACTTAAACAATAAAAATCATGAATCAAATGCATGTTTATCCTTAGCCAAATCAATAAACGTAAATCAATAAAACCAAATCATTAAGACATGTTTAGCCTTAGGCCAAATCAGTTAAACCAAATCAATAATACATGTTTGGCCTTAGGCCAAATCAGTTAACCAAATCAAGTAGCCATCGAACACATTACCTGATGAGAATTAAAGATCTTCCAAGTTTTGCTCTTAAAGCAAACATGGCCAATAAATTATCATAGTCCCCTATATCAAGAGAATGAATTTAGAATCAATTATCAAAAACATAAAAAATGACGACACACATACTAGCAACGATTGATAGTTTGATACAAATCATAAAAGTTAAATTAAAAAATTTCCTACATGATACACATCAATTACCTATAACCAAAAAACATGCATGATCCTTCCATGCGTCTTGAATTTGTTATGGAGTGACATGCATGATCTTGCCATCCAAGCTAAGAACCATCATCGTCATCCACTAACAACCATAAAAAACAAATTAAAATCGATTAATACTTACTTGAACCAATATAAATGAATACATAAACAAAGATCAAGATAAAAAAACATATCACTAAAATGAATATAAAAATCAATTTTCATCTAAAAAATAAATTAAAACTACTAAATGAATTTGTAGATCTTGGATAGAAGCTTGCTCGAAAAAAAATTCATGATAATTTCATGGTGGCCGAACAGTTGATCCAAAGAGAAAGAGGTGTCGGTTTTTTTGGATGATTAATTATTTGTGAAAGAGATAGATAGTAGATGAGATCCGTGTCATTTTATAACCACACCTTGTAAACGTATAGTAGTTTAGTTATAACCAACCTAAATGGAAAAAAAAACAGTGTATTTTATAAACATGTATTAGTTTCATAATAACAAGTGAAATAAGTTTAATATGGGTAAACAAGATAATGGTTAGAATAAGATTGTAGTATACTAACTAGTTGATATCTTGATAGAATGATGAAGATAAAGGATGAGTTATTGGTGAAAAATGAGTATGGTTGATTTTAGTAGTATTAGAGTTTGGTTCTTATGAGAAGTAACTAATTGGGACAAAAGTTTAAAAACAAATTCTAAGGTATCGAGATTTGGTAATACTAATCATGAAGAGTCTAAATTTTTCTTTGTTGGCACACTCCATTGATCTTTCGGATTACATTGTTTTGTTTTCAATTGTTTTGGCTAGGATTCATTTTACCCAATATTTTATTGGGACACGATTGTTTGGAATTCTTTTGTTACACGTCCTGGCTGATTTAGTTATGCGGTTGTGGAAACGTTAGGATGAGAGGATAGAGTTGGGTAGTATTACTTATGGTTAGATATTAGAATGGAGAAATGTGTTTTGGTTTAAAGGTTGTGTTGAAGGAATGATTAAGATTTGTGGAGTTTGGAAACTTAGATTGGTTACGGGAATAAGAAGGTAAGTAAAGTTAGTTGACTGGTAGTGGGAACGAGAAGTCATGCTATGAGAAGTTGGTTGAAGTACCATTAGGAGATTGATGAAAGTACTAGCGGATGTGAGGGTAGAGTAGATAGTTTATACTAATGGAAAGGTTGGGTAAATAACACGCAAGGGATTGGTATAGTTTTGGGTTAAAGTACTTTTAGAAATATTATGGTAGATGAGTTGAAGTTAGAAGCTACTGGTAGTGTGAAGTTCCTAGGTAACATCATGGAGGCGAGAAGCAGTGCGTAAAGAGCTACATCGCGAAGCAAGGAGCTGAAAGGACTACGTGTCGACTGCAAGAAGGATGCAAGCGATTTTGAAGGAGTCACAAAAGTTGCGAGGACTGGAAAGGTGACAAGCACTATGATGGGAAATTTACGTATGGTTCGTGACGAAGAAGGGCAGATCGAGTATCAGAGTGGAGCTACAAAGAGCTGAACCGGTGGATCGTGATGAAATGAATACATGACATGGGAGATTAAGAACTCGTGGAAGTAACAAGGGGATCGATGGATGAGAAGTGAAGCTGAGCTGAATAAGTTTCGTGGAGAAGTGAATAGAGAGTCGGTTTTGTGAAGGTGTTATGAAAGATCTTTGGGAAAGACAGTTATGCATTATCCAATGCACTAGTGATTTCCATAGATTTGATGAATGAATATGGAATTTTTGTTAGACGAGATAGTGTAGGAATAAGAGAGAACCATGGAAGGAGAGAACCAAGTATTCCTAAAAGATGATGATTGAAAATACCTCATGTTGGGTGCAAGATCAAAGTAGAAGTATGAGATTTGAATAAGAATTCAAAATATGGCTTAGTAGACAAATGGAAACTAATGTGGGCATAAGATGAGAGTATGATCCGCATGGAATCACATGAAACTCTAGTATGTCCTTATTAGGAGGGAGTAGGAGAACTGGTTGTGAGAAAAAAAAACAAGTGAAGCTACTTGGAAAATTTTGGCGTATAGATGACTAGATAGACTTAGTTAGTGGAGCTGGATTGTTATATCAGCCTAGAATGCTAGAGGCATTTGGGGTACGAGACGTAGAGAATGATCTATACAAATCATGAACGTCTCCAACACATATTTAATCATCTTGATTGAACATTTGGAAACGGTGATGGGTGGAGTTAAGTGATGAAAGAAAATTGCAAGGCCAAGTACCATCTGGGAAAGGCAAGCATGGTTGATGAGACATGGAATAAGAAGAATAAAGTGAAGTTGAGATAAACTTGAACTATATGGATGACGTATTAGGATGGTTTGGATGAAGGATGTAGGTTGCACGAGTTGAGTTGTCTAAAGCAGAGAACGCGTCAACATGTATGTTGCGTGGCTTGGACAATAATATGGAGAAAAGGGGCGTAGACTATACTTCCTATATAGATAGGAGTAGCTTAGAAAGGGCGATGTAAGGACGAAATTGGTGAAAGGGATACATAATGGGATGGAGGAATAAGTACGACGAGAGTTGGGTGATAGTCGATAGACTAACTAATTCATCTCATATTTCAAGAGGAATGAGAAGTCACGTAGTTGAGAAGTTGGAAAGATTGCGTACGGATGTGATGGAATAGAGGGTTTTGTGTAAAAGTTAGCCTAATATGTATGGAATGCCTTATGAAGGATTATGGCAAGGGAAGAAACGATGGGAGGCATCACATCGTGATGTATGGTAGGAGTTTAGGAAGAAGAAGGAAGTGTGTATAGAAGCGAAGCATGAATGAAATAGGTCGAGATAGGAACCGAAGGTAAAACTTTGGTAGAGCTTAATGAGTAGAATAAAGCACAACGCAGGCTAATACTGTCGTAGTGTGGAAAAGGAAATGGCACTGACCTATAATGATTGTTTGGGAGGCTTAATATCGATAACCGAATGGATGAGGAGTTATAGGTGTGATGTGCCATAGGGACGAAGGGCTTGGTCTAACTGAGACAAGATGAGGAGCAATATGACCTTGAAGGTAGGACATTGTGTAGGTATAAAGGAACTGTTGGGTATAAAAAATCATGAAGAAAAGTGAGAAAGAAGTGTATAGGTGCTACTAGTGAGCTATCCAAATTTAATGGAAGTAGTTGTAGCATGGGTTTGGATGGCAGTTGATAGACTAACTGAGATAACCGTCCATTTGATGATGTGTATAGATCATAAGTTGATTTGGATTGGAAGAACTAATGGATATGTGAAAGACCGTCATAGGTCACTTTGTAAGGAAATTGGAATTTTTAAGTAGTTTGGGGTACGGACTAAAGGGAGTTGATGAACATGATTGGATATGAGTATATCCAGCTAATTGGAAAAGGGTGGGCAAGTGAGATATTTATACAACCTTAGGAGTTACACTGAGGGCATGAGTGATTGATTTAGAGGGAGTTAGGAAACTCTTTAGCGATGGCTGAGTTTTCATATAATGATAGTTATCATACTAGAAGTCGATAAATGCCATTTGAGGCACTATATGAAAGGATAGGGTGGGTCGTCCCCATTGTGGACTAGAATTGGTAAAAGAGGCTACTAATGTGGTAATGGTGTTTGTGGAAAGGATGAGAGAAACAAGGGATGCTATGTTGAAAAGGAGGAAACCACTAGAGTTTAGTGACAAAGTTATGTAGGAAGTTTCACCCATAGTAACGGGTGGTATGTTTTGGTAAAATGGAAGAGTTGATGTAGAGTTTTGTAGGTCCATTTATGATCTTTGGAAAGATCGGACCAGTAGCTTATGAGCATAGAATTACCTGGGGGGAAATGAGTGGTATACATGTTATATTTCGTGTATTAAGATTGGTAAATGTTGTTTGAGAATGCCTATTTTCATGTACGGTTATTCGGGATTTATGTTAATAAGGGTTTGTGTTATCAAAGAGTCATTTGTGAGATTTATTGACTGTGAGGTCAAGACTTTGGCAATGAATTTAAATATTGTTGGTTAGTATATGTGGTAATTTGAGACTTGAACTAAAGTTCACGTGGAAATGAGAGGAGTTCATTTAGAACAAGTATCCTCAGTTGTTTGCGAATGGTATGTTTGATCCTAAGTAGTAAATCCCGGGACGAGATTTCTATTAGGAGGGAGTGATGTGACAACCGCGGTTTTGAGGTTCGTCACTTAGTTTTATTTTGTGCTAGTTACGTGTCTTTACGTGTGTATGTGCTAATTGGTGTGTATAGATTGTGGTTTGGATATCGTTTCCGGTACGGGGTACCTTGTGAGTGAAACGATGTGTGATGATTTCATGTTCATGATCTCACATGGTAGTGACTATGAAATGAGATGGTGTTATTTAGTGGTTTACGTATACGTATATGTATTATAGAAAATCGTATTTTTACGATTTACGGTTTAGCATTTGGAGGTCTCGGATGAGGTATTTAGTCACGTGAATAACTTACGGGATGGTTTTAAGTCCTTTATGACTTAGTTATAAAGTTTATTTCAAAATTTAAGATTTTTTTAAAACTGTATATTTTTACGGTATACGCGTAAAACTGACTAGTTTTACGGTTTTGAGGTTCGGGAGGTCTTAAAGGCTGAAATAAATTAAGGAAATATAAGGTAATTTTAATAATATATTCATAAACAATAAAAAGAAAAAAAATAAAAATATATTAAAGGGGAGTCGGTTTGGGACGAACCAAAAGAGGAAAAGGGAAAAAGGAAAAGGGAGTTGGGCTTGAGTTGGACTAGGGCTCACCCACACTCTATATAAAGTTTATACTAAAACAAAAATTCATTATTTTTCTCCTAGAGACAAAGAAAAGTCGTGGGTTTCACAAGGAATTAGGGTTCTTCAGTAAAAATCTTGGTTTTCAAAAATCAAAGGTAAATCTTTAAAATCCCTTTTCAATTTAATTGTTTTTAATGTTTTTATAATCAATATATGATGGATTTAGGTTAGGTTTAATTATAAAATCTGTATTCTAATGATATATTAATGATTGGAATAATTAGGGCTTGTGATTAAATAAATTATGGGTAATTAATTAGGTTAGTTTAATTAAATTTGTCATTAAAAACTGGGCAGAATTTTTGTGTCATTGTTTTGATCATATAGGGAGTTCTACAAACTCTTATTTTGCGATCCAAGTACCCCTAAAAAGGTAATTGAATTGGATTTTAAATGCAAGAAACGGGAACTAAATTGGAGGTGGGAAGTGGGTCAAAAACAGGTTACAACAGTCGGGGGTCAAAACAGTTTTGAAATCAGCCTGTTTTCTTTTTATGTTTTGGGTTGTTTGGGGTACTTAGGGTTGTATTGGGCCTTTCAAACGAACATGGGAGTTGGTTTATATATTATAGGAAGTAGCTGCATTGTGGCTAAGATTGTGGGTTAGGGTAAGACCCCCTAAGCATAACAAACATTTTGTATGTTCAAAATTAGTGAAATATGGATAGACAAAAGTATATATATATATATATATATATATATATATATATATATATATATATATATATATATATATATATATATATATATATATATATATATATATATATATATATATATATATATATATATATATATATATATATATATATATATATATATATATATATATATATATATATATATATATATATATATATATATATATATATATATATATATATATGTATATATATATATATATGTATATATATGTATATATATATATATGTATATATATATATATATATATATATATATATATATATATATATATATATATATATATATATATATATATATATATATATATATATATATATATATATATATATATATATATATATATATATATATATATATATATATATATATATATATATATATATATATATATATCGGGGCCTTAACAGTAGCTTTAAGGTTGGGGCAAAAGGGGGGAGTTAGCTAACATATTTAATGGTGGGCGTTTTTTTTATAGTTTGGAGACCTAAAAGTTGGGACTGTTTTGTGTCAAATATGAACGGGATAGGTATCAAACTTATCCAAGTTAAGGACTTGTTAGGGAAGGGTAACGGGGTGTTTAGAGCATATTAATGAGGATCATATATGGGAGAAGGCTAGATGTCCATCATAGGTTGATGAGCCATTTTAGTGATTGGTTCATGTGTTGATTTTGTGTTTTTGTTTGTTAGCTTTTTGCTAGTGCGCGGACTTTTGGAGAAGCTCAATCAGGTGAGTCTCATAGTCCCATGTCTACTAATGAATTTGACTTCCATATGGGATGGAAGAGACACTATCTTGTTTTTATAAATTATGTTGTGAATGTTTGTGTTTGGTGATGTACTTGTGCATACTTATGTGATTAACTGCTAACTGATTCATGATTGTTTTGTGATTTGACTTGGTACCAAGGGGATGTTGACAAGGCGAGGCCTTGGGGAGGTACATAGATGTGTGAGCATCTACGGGACAAATGTATAATGACAAAGCGGGGCCTTGGGATTGGTACATAGGTGTATGGGCGCCTATGGTACCATGGTGTTTGGTAAGGTTGGGAGCCTTGGATTTGGATTTGGATTTGGTTTGGTTTGTTAATCTTGAATATTAGTTGTTAATGCATGTTTATGTCACATTGTCCATATGTTCTTAAATTTGGTTATTATTCACAGCTTATGGTTTGATTTTAGCATTGGAGTCTAAACCTATGACTCTCACCAACATTATGTTGACGTGTTTTAGTGTCTCTTTCAGGTGATATTATGGTTAAGCGTGAGAACATAAGTGGCTAGGATTTGGAGTTGCGTAGGAATGCATTTAGAAGGAGATCCCCGTTCCTTCTTAGTTTCTTTGTTTGTTTAATAAGTGATACTGTGGACACCTATATGTTTGCTTTGTTCATGTTATTGTTTGTCTCTGGTAAGTGGTAGGACTGTTACCTACTTACCTAGACTCCTGCATTGTTGAGATATTGTCATGACATTTGTGTCACCATATTATGACATTTCTTATTTCATTTAGTAATCTCTATAGACACGCCATGTTGTGATGATATCCATACGTCGCGCTCCATATTCCGCCATGGTGGGGTGTGACATAAGTCTTCTAAGTATGAGTTCTAGTTGAGTAAAGTGGCATTTCTGGGCCACATTGTTTCAGTAGAAAGGATTACCATAGACCCGACGAAGGTGGAGGATATCACCAAATGGTCAAGACCGATGTCTGTAACTGAAGTACGTGGTTTTCTGGTTTTAGTTAGTTACTACCACAGAATTTTTGAAAGTCTCTCACGATTAGTTTTACCATAACTAAGCTTACGCGTAAGGGGGAGAATCCTACACTAGCTTATGTGTTCTAGAGGATCCTACGCTAAGAGACGTCTTATAAACCGAGACTAATAGCTTCTAATTTATATTCATCCATGGTCTAAAAAATGTATCATGATCCCAAGCCACATTTTGGTGGAAGCGATATGAAACTAGATGTAGCTACTTTTGTATCTAAGTGTCTAACCTGCCAGCAGGTTAAGATAGAACACGAGCGTGCGAGTGGTTTATTACAACCATTAAAAATTCCCGAATGGAAGTGGGACAAAATTTCCATGGATTTTGTTACCGAACTACCACAGACTCAAAGGAAGCATGATGCTCTATGGGTTTTTGTCGATCGTTTGACCAAATCTGCACATTTTCTTCCATCCGCGAGGATTACGTAGTTAGCATATTAGCCGAAATTTTCAGCAGGCGATCATACGATTTCACAGTGTTCCATCAGTGTTCATTTAAAATAGAGATTTATATTCATGTTCGCGTTCAAGTTCACATTCAAGTTCACATTTACGTTCTGTTTCGATTTTCGTCTCACGTTCGCGTTCACGACCTTGTTCGCGTTCATGTTATCGTTTCACCTCACGATTTACATTCACGTTTCATTCTGGAAAGGGTTGCAGGAAGCTTGGGAAACCAGACTCAATTTTAGCACAACTTTCCATCCCCAGACCAACGTTTCTCGTCTCGTCTCGTATCGTTTGGCGTTACCTCCTCAGTTATCACGCGTTCACGATATGTTTCATATATCACATTCGCCATATGTTCACGTATCACGTTCATAATTGTTCACGTATCACGTTCACAATTGTTCACGTACTACGTTCACATATGTCTCTCGTATCATTACTCAGAGGTTACAAGTATCATCCTTTGTACGTTATCACGTATCTATGTTCACACGTTCACAACGCCATCACGTATCTACTCGATCAGATTCATGAGGATCTATCTTACGATGAGTAACCATAATATATTTTGATCGTCAAGATCGGGTCATGAGGAAAAAGACTATTCCATTTGTCAAGATCTTTTGGAGGAACCATCCCGATCGGGAAGCCACTTGGGAAACGGAGGAGTCTATCCGTACTTCTTATCCTCATTTCCTCCCATGATCCGGGTATGTTCTTTTTAGCCATATTGTGTTTCTAATTCGAGGACGAATTATTCTTTTAGAGGGAAATAGTTGTAAAACCCGCTTAAAAATACCATTTATTAAAAGAACTTTTAATATTTATTTATTACATGACAAGTATTACGTATAATTAATTAATGTACGGCAAGTATTTATGTATATTTAATGTTTACATGGCAAGTTATATCACGAGAATTAAAATCATGAATATACGACACGCACAATAGTACAAGTTAGACAGGAACTAAATAAATAATAATGGGCTCACGTTAAAATAAACCTTACAAGAATTATTTATAAACCATACAAGTTAGAAAGGGCCCAAGGCCCAGTCCACTAAAAGTAGTAAAACAAACCTACGTATGGTACTTCTCCCCATTTATCAAAACACAAAAAAAAATCAAAGAAACCCTAAAAAGGGAAAAGCGCCGCCAGCAAGAAAAAGGGAAAAAGATAGAAAAGGGTTTTAATCTTGGTTCGTGAAAAATAAGGTGGTGTTCGTGATTCTCATTGCTTATCTTTGGTCATTCGGTAATTTATTTAAACCTTAATCTTTATCATAAATCAAGAATTAAATAAAATGAATGGAAGATCACATGTTTTATTGAATAAAAACAAGAACAGAATGATATCGGTGGTGGTGGTTTGACTTGCTTAAACCGGGGGACCACTTTAAGGGTACGTTTGGTTAGTTATTGAATCGGCTAAATTGTTTCGGCTTATTGAGTTAATTTAATTAAATTGGTAACTATCTTTGGGCTTATCATGAACCGGTTTAATTTAATCTATGGAATTTAAAATGAAACGGTTAATTTCATCTATGGAATTTGTATGAACCGGTTTAATTAAATTATGGACTTATTATGAACCAGTCTATTTTTGCTTATTGTAAACTAATTTAATTGGCTTGAATAGATCACGGCTTATTTTAAATTACTTATTAATAATACGATTTATATGAAAAAAGATTATTGTTATTTTAACTTAACTAAAAAGCGCTTATCAAGTTTATGACTTAAATTATAATTAATTATAATCCATGACATAATATGATTAATAATTAATATAAATTAATGACGTGTTATCATTTAATAATTAAATTTAAATCCGTGATATATATTATTAATTAATGATTAATTATAAACCAATACATAATATTAATTAATAGTTAATTATTAATTTCATGACATATGAAAGCTATAGTTAAAATGTACTTTATTAAAAACCATAACTTATTAATATAATAATTATAATAAACCATAACTTATAGGAATTTACTTAATTAATATGCTTATTAAACCATGACTTATATAATCAGTTTATTCAACGAACAAGGTAAATTGTTAAGTATACTAAACGAGCTTATTAATATTTATGGAAACTTACTATTTTTGGAAACTTACTATTTTTGGAAACATACTATTTATGGAAACTTACTGTTTTTGGAAAGTTACTATATATGGAAACCTGCTATTTTTGGAAAGTTACTATATATAAAAACCTGCTATTTTTGGAAGTTACTAATTATGGAAATACCAAGTATAACAACACAAGAAACATGTAATACATTAATCAAGAACACATGAAACATATAATACTAAGGAAGTACATGATAAAGCATGAACAAGTAATACAAGTCATGAACAAGTAACTAAAAACTAAGAACAAGTAAATTATAAATGAACAAGCAACTCATATACGTCATTTATTATGTAGCTTACGTGAAGTCGGAGTAGGAATTCCCGCCATTTCATCTTTCACCGATTACTGGACATAAGGTATGGATATTCCGTCCTTCAGTAAGGACATCTCTTCTATGCATGATTAGGTTTCCCCGATTGCTATGCCATCTGCTTTCCCCACTTTTCAAATCATTAAACTTTTCTTTGTTTGTCATGCTATCATTTTAATTGATCGAGCTATATATGCATGACCATGACTTACATGACCACCTAGTTATAGAGGTACCATAACCATGACATATGAGGTACATGTGTCATGACTCTTCCGCGATGAGAGTGATTTCTCACGGCGTCCTTCCATGTTCATGTTGGCCATTATTATTATTATGTGGGGCGTATGGGTGCATCCTAGTTACATGTTTATTGGTTAACACGTACAGTGTGATTGGTTTGGTGTGTGCTCTATACCACATCACATTGAAGTTGATCCTTCCACCTAGATTATTATTTATTAGAGGTCACCCCTATAATAGCATTACGAAGTCACCCCTCTATGTATTCATGCACGTTGATAATATATTATGACTTATATGAGCTCGTGGGCATTTAATTATATTGCATGCATAAACTTAAGACTTTTCAAAATATTCCTTTCGTTTATAAATCATCTTCCAGGTTTTCCAAGATATACACATTTTCCGCTGCTTTCATTGTTGATTACTCATTTTCAGTTATTCTTATCATGTCATTATATCTGTTCACTAAGCGTATTGCTCAGCCATATTTTCTTTTCATGCCTCATACGACAGGTACCGTAGGACGATTGGGTATCGCGAGTATGTGCTTACGATTAGAGCTACCTTAGTTTTCTTCCCTTATGCATTTTAATACTTATGCTTCAGTTGGACATATGTTTTGTCCTTTAGCCTTCTTTTATTCTTATTTATGTTAAGTTTATGTGTAGTGCTGATGTTTGATTCCGGCTTTCCTGTTAGTCTTTTATGTCTTTATGACGTTATGCCTTTATTATGCTTTGATGACACGCCATAAATGTGACATAACGGTTTACTTGTCAAAGTGGGTCGTTACAGTTTGGCTCATGTTTGAGGTTATAATGGTAACTTGCTTACTATCAATAGTTATGTTGCATCGCTATGATAAGGTAAGTAAACTTTGAACCATAGAGTTTACATGCTTGGGTGAAAACTTAATACTAAGGACCAAAGTTGAGTTTCGGTTTTGGACAAAAACCGATCCAAACTAAACCGTGCATTGTTTACAAAAGGGTTTATATCTAGCGTTTTTGTTGTTGTAGAAAATTTGGGGACATGAGGCAGCTTGCCATATACATTTAGAAATGCTTAATATACTTTAGATTTAGCATAACATAATTAAATGCTCCCTGTTTTAATCTGTATATGTCATATCTATAGATCTACCACTCATATACATTTGCAAAATGCTTAATACTTATATATGGCCTTAAACAGGGTTGTCCATGATCGTTCACAAAATCAGTACATGATTATAGTCTTCTAAATCTCAAACACGGAGATCTCTTTGTTGCAACCTTAATCTGTGATTATTAGGCCTATTGCTAGAAACTAGAAAGAAATAGTAGTTTGCCATCAAGTAGATTTTTAAAACTATTTGATTAGAAAAGTATTGATTTCGTATTACTTTGATTATGTACAAAATAATGGTTAAATATAGGTACTTCATATTGTGATGGTATTTATTCAACTATTTTTTATAGTCTAAAGGAAAAGAAAGATGATAATAGTAGACCGACATCCAATGTGGTATGCAATAAGTAGATAGTTATTATAGATGCCTTTGAGAACCTTTTGTATATGTTTAGAGAGTCAGATTAAGTCTGAGATGTAAATAGGGTGGTCAAGTTAAATTTTGATGCATTTATTTTGTAACGACATTTAGTATTGTATATATATAAATAAATTTTTTTATGGTAATTCATTGTACTTTATGCTAATGTTCAATTTTTATTCTAACTGAATTTGCTCCTAATAGTTTTGGTTTTTAAATAAGGCTCTTGAGCGAAGGAGATGTCTTCATCATTCAAATTCATAATTCTTCCCTCATAGGTGCTTTAGTTGATTGGAAAGTTGTTTGATACACAAACACGCATACATAATGTTTAAATCTAATTTATTTGTATTAGGCGTTATGTTGTTCGGCTTATATTGAAATTGGCTTACTAATTCATGACTTATTAAAATTGCTTATTAAGTATCGGCTTATTAATATCGGCTTATTGATTCGGGTTTACCTAATTAAAAACGTTATATAATGAAACAAGTTAAATTACCTACGTAAATTAAAACGAACTAATTAGCTATTTATGGAAACCTACTATATTTAGAAAGTTACTATTTATGGAAACCTACTGTATTTAGAAAGTTGCTGTTTATGGAAACCTACTATATTTAGAAAGTTACTATTTATGGAAACCTACTATATTTAGAAAGTTACTATATATGGAAACCTACTATTTTTAGAAAGTTACTACATATGTAAACCTGCTATTTTTAGAAAGTTACTATATATGGAAACCTACTCTTATTGGAAAGTTACTATATATGAAAACATGCTATTTTTGGAAAGTTACTATATAAGAAAACCTGCTATTTTTTGAAAGTTGCTATATATGGAAACCTGTTATTTTTGGAAAATTACTAATTATGGAATACACTAATCAAGAACACATGAACGTATAACATTAAGGAAAGCTACTAATATTAGAAAACTACTAAAGAAGAAAAGACACGATAAACCATGAACAAGTAACTCATACCATGAACAAGTAACTCATACATGTCCTTTAACATGTAGATTACGTGAAGTTGGAGTAATTCATTTCCGTCATCCATACCTCTTACTGCTTACTGGATACAAGGTACGGATATTCCGTCCTTCAGTAGTGACATTCATCTCTTTTCATGATTAGGATTTCGCGATTTCTATGCCACATGTTCTACCCGAGCTATTTACATGCATGACCATGATATACATGATTTATCACCTAGTCATGGAGGTACCATGACCATGACATATGAGACACCTATGTTATGAATCTCTCGCGAAGAGAGTGATTTCTCGCGGCGACCATTCATGTTACATGTTATATTTCTCAGTTGTCCATTATTATTATTACGAGGCGTATGGGTGCATCATAGTTTACATGTTTACATGTTTACATGTTTACACGTACATGGTGATTGGTTTGGTGTGTGCTCTACACCCCATCACATTGGAGCTGATCCCTCCACCCAAGTTACTATTATTAGAGGTCACCCCTCTATTTCATGTTGAGGCAGCCCCTCTACTTATCATGCACACGTTTATGATATTATTATGCATGACATGTTATGACCTAATGAGCTCGTGGGCATTTATCTGTATTACTTGTGTAATTCATGACATTTTAGTTACCCCTATATTATGCATAACTTATCTCCCAGGTTTTTCTTAGGACATGTTACATTTATCATTATCTTGTCTTTATATCCGTGCACTAAGCGTATTGCTCAGCCGTATTTCCTTTTCATGTCTCATACGACAGGTGCCTAAAGTCGGGATTTGGGCATGAGATTATGTGCTTAGGATGAGAGCTACCCTTAGAATCCTTTCCTTAATAAATTGTTGATACTTATGCATTGTTGGACACATGTTTCGTCCTTTAGATTTCCTTACTTTATTTCATGTTGAGCTTATGATGGAAGCCGATGTTTGATTCCAGCTAGCCTGTTGGTCTTTTATGTCTTTATGACTTGATCCATTTATTATGCTTTGATGAGACGCCATGATTATGACTTAACGGCCTTCTTTCCAAAGTGGGTGATAACTAAGATTTTACTCAGGTTAAAAAGATTCGTTTTAAGTATGTCTAATCGAATTGATCTTAGTTCTCTATGTGACTCTATTGTTTTTGGTGAAACAAAGATGTGTCGTTGTAGTGTTTAAAATTAAAGATGCAAAACTATTAAAGTAAAGGTGCTCTTAAAATAAATCTAAGTCTAATTAAAGTAAAGTGCAAGTATTTAAAAAACGTGACTTAAATAAAAGGGCACTAAAGTAAAGGCGTAAACTTAAATCTAACTAAGGCAAACTTAAAACGCGACTAAAACTTAAACTAAGGCAAAACTAAAATAAAGCTAAGGAAAATAATCTTAAAGTGCAATTAAATAAAAGGCAGGATAAATAAAGCTTGAAAATAAAAATCAAAGACAAAAGCTAATAAGAACCTGAATACAGCTCATTCGGAATTATCCTTCGTTTGGAACAATCACTCGTCCTAAATGTCACCTTCGGTTGAAATGATTCTTCTTCACTTTGAATATTACCAAAATCCTTGATCCGGAACAAATTGATCTGAATATGTCACTTATCCAAAACAAAACTTCGTCCGGAACTTTACTGATTCGGAACTCTAAATCTTGCCTTGATTCGGAAGTATTTTGTCACCCTTGATTCGGAAGTTTCCGAATGAAGCCCCTTGATTCGGAAGTTTAGAACTTCCGAATGAACACCTCTTGAGTCGGAAGTTGCCCCTTGATCCGGAAGTTTATTCGGAACTTTTAAGAAGTTCCGAATGAAGCTTGATCCGGAAGTTTAGGACTTCCGAATGAAAAGCCTTGATTCGGAAGTTTACCCCTTGATTCGGAACTTTAAGTTGATCCGGAAATTTTGAGAAGTTCCGGATGAAACCTTTGGTTCGGAACTTTGGAGTTCCGAATGAATACTCTTGAGTCGGAAGTTTTCACTTCGTCCGGAACTTTGAAAGTTCCGGATGAACAAGCTTGACTCGGAAGTTTTACTGACCCAAAAATCTTCCGGATGAAACCTTGATTCGGAACTTTGGAAGTTCCGAATGAGCACTTTCCCTCCTTCTTGGTTCGGAACTTTTCCTGGAAAGATCAGAAACAAAGCAAACACTCCCGAAGAACAAGGAGATACAGTAACAGCAGATCTAAACAAAAACTAACCAAAATCAAACACAAACAATTCAATAAAAATAGTAACGAATCAACAGTAACATCAACAAACAATTAAAAACACAAAATCAAACAACTTTAACCACAATAATCAAAAACCACTTTGGATCAAAATAAAAGCATGAACATAAACATAAACATAAACACATAAATCAAAGATTAAGAAAGGTAGATAAGAGATTGACAAGATAAAGTAAAGATTGACAATAATTAAATGAAAACTTACTTGAAATTAAATGAATTTAAGGTGCATAACATGAATTAAATTGACAAGATATGTAAATGACAAGATAAATAAATGGTGGAAGGTCTAATTGTCACTATTAGCCAACAAAATGAAATGTTTACATCTAATGACTATTTATAGGGGAGGATTAAGGAAGCTTCCTCCCCTCTTTCCTTTTCTCTTAATTGCGTGCTTAAGTCCCTCCTTTTATTAATCTTCATTAATTGCGTCATTAGTCCTTTTCTTCTAATCTTCTTTAAACTTGGACTTAAGGGACTTTTGGCTTCGGGATTTATTCGAACTCGTCTTTAAATTCTTCAATAAAATAGACTTGAATTCTTCGGCTTTTGATAAACTTCCGTCTTTTGACTTTTTCTTCGATAAATCTTCAGAATTGGTCGTGGACTTCCGTTCTTTTTGCACTCTTGACTTCTTGACTTCGTCTTTCATCCTTTTCTTCAATAAAAGTCCGTAAATGCCCGTGAATGTCCGTGTTTTCTCCACTTTTCACCTTTTCATCCTAAATCACAACAAAAACACAAACCACGCATAATTCCGACATAAAAGACATAAAATACACGTTTTGGTCCGGTTATTATTGTAATTAAGTGGTAGAAAAGATGGGTGTTTACACACCTATCAAATCCCCTACACTTGACCATTGCAATGTCCTCATGCAATGCATTAGTTACAAAGCAAGATTACACTTTTCATCATAATCAATCCACGTTGGCCTTTATTAAAGAAATAGAAAATTAAAGATATACAAAATAAAGAAATCGAAAGCATACCTCGGATTTTGAAAATGTTATGAATAATCATCATCCTCAATTTTTCACTTTCTCCAAACCAAGCGTAAAAACGAGATCATTGTTATTATAAGTTAGTAAACTATCATGAATTCATGTGGGCCAATTACTCACTTAGACTCCCTTATTCCTAGGGGTATCTCTTATATTTTATTGTTGTCTTGAATGATCACGAGGATGCATTGTTTGACTTATTTCGGTAGTTATTAAGTCTGAAAATAAAGTGAACGATTTAATCAATAGTTAGCTAAAGGACCAAATCTTTTAAAACTGCTTCTCGGGACCTCATAAAGTTCATATCTTGGCATAACTCGCTTCGCGATTTGAGACATTTCTCGGACCGATATTTGGCAGCGACTTCATACTTCAAATCTTTGAGAGACGTTCATGAAATAATGGTCTTCTCTTCATACAGGAATTTCTTCACTTGAAGTTTTGAGAGATTCATACTTGGACCACGACTTCTTCGTTTTTCTCCAATCTTTATTTTGGACTTTGATATACAACGATCCGCCTCCTTTTATGACTTGGATCTATTTATCCTCATACCTTGTTAGGGTCTTTTCGGATACACTTCTCCATGACTTTTGGGGAGTTTTGCTTTACGTCATGTGTCTCGATCCTTCATATTGATTTTCGATAAATGATTCTTCACATCACTTTGGATCTTTAGCAACAAAACATAGCCCTCATGCCTTGTTAGGGCCTTTTCGGACTCGCCAATCTTCGCATCCCGCTTCAATAAGTTATGCCTTGGCTATGAACTCTAATCCATACCGAGCAACTTTTAAACGATCTGGGGCTAGAAGCTAAGTAACTTTTCAAATCGTACAACCTTATTTATTAGCAGATAAATTTATTAGCAAGCGATGGGAGAATAGGCTTATAATTAACTCACATAAATTCACGAAAGAATACCGAACTTATAATTGACTCTATCATCTCTCGTTCTCCACAGTTTAAAATCTCAAGTAATGAGACTCGTGGATACTTAGCCTATTAAATCAAAGTTTTGGGTTTTCGAGTCGCCTACAGGATCTTGCACATTCTTAGACTTTTTCAAGTTTAGAAATCGCATTTTAAAGTTCCCTTGATAAACGACTCTCTAGGATCAATTATAGGAACTTGCGAAAAGTTCTTGTTCTTAACCCGTGAGAGTTAAGACTTTCGCGTTTTATAGCTCCCTATATAAAAGCCTAGCAAAACTTGACTTAAACACGTTAAGGATACTAGCTAGAGTAAACTCGGATTGAGTCAAAAGATTCACAACGTTTGAAAATTAAAACCACTTTTTAAACATTTATTCTAATGAGGAAAGAAAATAACTATACAAAAAAAAACTAATAGGCCAAAATAGATCAAAAATTTTGAAAAATGTCGAAAAATTGATTTTCCGGTTAAAATGAGGACAAATACAAGGAAAAGACCACTTAACTTCGATAGAAGTCCCCCCTACACTTAAGATAAACATTGTCCTCAATGTTTAAGCATGTGGGAATAAACTCCCCTACAATTCATTGTGCACGTTGTTTAAATCTCGCGAAGGAAAAGACAACTAAAGAGATTCCTATTTTAATATAGCGAAAATATAGAATAGTGAATCGAAAAGAGTTTAGGATAGAACCGGGAAGAAGTGGAACACGGAATCACGGGTCGTCAAGAATCATCAAGAGTGGATCATTGAAGCTCGAATCCCTGATTAAGAAGTGAGGAGAGGAAATAGCAAACCAAAGGGTCCCCCTACACTTATGGTAAAGAAAGCGGAAAGATAGATGCATGGGTTGCCTCCCAAGAAGCGCTTGATTTTTGTTAACCGAGTCGTGAGCCTGACTCGACCTTGATCATCAACGGAAGAAGCATGAAACATATCCACCAGGATCAAAGACATAGTTTTCATCCATCAATAAGCACGAACTTAAGGCGAACAAGGCAAGCCAAAAGAGAAGTGTCAAGGTTCCCTTAAGCAGCGATGGAGCATGGTGGAAGCAAGTATGGTGCGGTGCAAGCATGTCTTCAATAGTTCCAAAGATTTTTCCTTTTATTTCATCAGGTGGATACTGAGATGGCTTAAAAACTTCAATACCGGGGTCGAACACCTTTTCCTTTAGGGGAAAATAGCACTCAGGCTCAGCCGAGTGTGAAGAAGATCCGCAAAGAAGCACAACCTCGTCCTCAGAAGGAAGACAAAGAGGTGTCAAATCATAAATGCAACGGATTTCGGTGTCGACCGGTTTCTTATCCTTGGAAAAAATGCTTTTCAAATCCAAAGTAGGATCAAGACGATAATCTTCAAAGTCCAAAGGAGGAGCATCACTCTCATGAGGGAAGTAAGTGTTGAGAAATTCAGAGAAATCTTCCTCAAATGAATAATCGTCCAAAGTAGGACCGAGTGATGGCGGAGGATCTTCATCATGTGAAGAATCGCTCGAGAGAGTATCAGCCTCATCAAAATCATCGAAAGTGGGCAGCTCGGGATACTCAGAAGTATAATCAAAATCATCCGAATCTGAACTAGAATCATAATGATCATAAGCATCGAAGACCGGATGAGAATCATAAATGGGAGAAGCGTGAGAATCATCCACATTATCTTCAAAGAGTGGATTATCAGTGGAAGACTCGAATAGAGGATTGGCATAGACGGTAAAGTCATCGAGCACATTAATCATATTCACTGATTCTCGTCCTCCAAAGGATTTGCCTGTAAGCTTCCCCATTTTAAAAACTTTTGAATCATCCCCGACTCGTAAGATTAACTCACCTTCGGCCACATCTACTAAAGCTCGTCCGGTTCTCAAGAATGGCCGACCAAGTATTAAAGGAATACGAGGGTCCATTTCATAATCAACTACGACAAAATCGACCGGGAAAGTAAATGTGCCAACTTTGATAAACACGTCTTCGGCTATACCAACGGGGTACGCGAGAGTGCGATTTGCAAGTTCGAGAGTCATCTTTGTTGGAATGAGATCGGGCAATGATAGTGTTTTCCAAACACTTAGTGGCATCAAATTAATACTAGCCCCGAGATCAGCAAGGGCAGTAAATTCTTCAGTTTTGTTGAACACGCAAGGCAACACAAAACGACCGGGATATCTAAGCTTTTCCGAAAGTTCTCTAAGAAGAACTGCAGAGCAGTTTTCATTTAAGCGTGTGTTGGCGAGTTCAATCAGCTTCTCCTTCTTGCTAAGCAATTCCTTGAATGCTTTGACAAATTTCGGCATGTGGCAAAGTGCTTCAACAAGGCTAATGTTGATGGCCATTTTAGATAGCATATCCACATATTTCGATACTTGACAGTCATTATTGGTTAGCTCGTTGGTCTTGCCTATGCGAGAAGGGTATGGGATTCTGGGTTGATAGGGGGACGGTGAAGGTTGTGATGTTGAAGGGTCCTTCCGAGATACATCGTCATGACGAGGCGGAGACGGTAATGGTGCACTATTACTAGGTGTAAGAGGAGTAGGGATACATGGTGGTGGAGGAGGTGTAGATGATGGTGGTGGGATAGGTGGATCGACAATGGTAATTCCACTACGCGTAGTTATAGCACTCACATTAGCTCGCGGATTAGTGACAGTGTTTGAAGGTAGAGAACCCGAAGAAGAAGGCTGAGCTTCGGGCAAGAAACTAGCCAACAAGTTCTTTAATTCAGTTGTTTGAGTGATGAAGGAGGATTGAAGATTATCACGAACCTCGGTTCTGATGTCATTACCTTGCTTCAAGATATCTCCTTTCAAATTGATTATTTGGCTCTGTAGATTCTTGATTTGCTCACCTTGAGTTCTCATGATGGTGTCAACATCGGGATTAATGGGTGGGTGTTGTTGGGTGGGTGGTTGATAAGGGTTATAAGCACGAGGTGGGATTTGGTTGCTTCTATTGTAGTTGTTGGCGGGATTTTGGTTTTGAGGAGAAAAACCGGGTGAAAGGTAGTTGTTGGAACGGTAGCTCAGCAGATTTCTATCCCCTTGTTGTCTAGCTTGGTAATTTTCCGGTGAATAATTACCGTAAGCAGCATACACATTTTCCGGATTTCCTTGTGTCGAAGGACAATCGGTGTATGAGTGAGGACCGCCACATGTTTCACAAGGATTAGCAACCGCTTTAACTTGTTGTTGTTGTTGGTTTGAAGCGAGAAGCGTAATACTTTTGCTCATTTCGGCCATCATGTGGGTGAGTTCGGTCATCTTAGGGTTTGCTGAGGTAGAAGAAACATTGACTCTCGGGTTGTTCCTAGAAGAAGCAGAGGAATCCTAGTTCTTGTGATGAGTAGTCATGTTCTCAATTAACTCTCTACACTCCTCGGGTCTCCTTTTCATGAATGTGCCACCGGCGGCTGCATTAATCGTATCACGATCTCGAAAAGTCAATCCGTTGTAGAAAGTATCAATCAATGTGACGGGAAGCATGTTGTGGTTTGGACAACGGTCGATCAAGACATTATATCTCTCCCAAGCGTCAAAAAGAGATTCATCAGGGTCTTGCATGAAACCGCTGATCTGGTTGCGAAGACTTGTGACCATGGATGGTGGAAAGTAGCGCGATAGAAAGCGTTGAGTCATGTCATCCCAAGTGTGAATAGAATTCTTCGGGAGACGATCAAACCATTTCTCGGCATGATGCGATAAAGTATGTGGGAAGAGTTGTAGGCGGAGTACATCCATTGTGGCCCCATGCAACTTCATGCTTTGGGTGATTGTAATGAACTTGTCGAGGTGTTTGTTGGCATCATCATCAGGCAATCCTCTAAATGGGTTTGTTTGTACTTGCTGAATCATGTGGTGCTTCAACGAAAACTCAGGAGCGTTGATTTGCATCGGCGCAATCGGTCCTCCTCGTCCAAACATTGTTGGTTGACAAAGTTCCTCCATGGTCCGAAGATCGGGCTGTGGAAGAGCATTGTTGTTATTATTATTATTGAGGTTCGGTGGAATGTTGTTGTTGTTAACACCTGCCATATCTAAATCTTCTTGAGGCTCGGGCTCTTGATAATTAGAAGATCTAGTACGCATACACCTGAAAATGCACAAGAAAACAAAACCAAACACAAAGACAATATATATACACAATAAAGATAAAATCTTTTTGGATTTTTGAAATTTTTAATTTTTATGGTTTTTTATCAATTTTTAATTTTTTATGGTTTTTGAATTTTTTATGCAAGAAAAGTAACGTTCACAAGTGAGCGGATCCCAAAAAGCAACGTGTCTCTCACAGAAAACTGTTGATCTTAACGAAAACAGCCGGCAGCGGCGCCATTTGATAACTCGGTTTTTACCTACTTAAAAAGATTAAGTTCGTTGTGTTGGTCTAATCGAATTGATCTTAGTTCTCTATGTGACTCTATTGTTTTCGGTGAAACAAAGATGTGTCGTTGTAGTGTTTAAAATTAAAGATGCAAAACTATTAAAGTAAAGGTGCTCTTAAAATAAACCTAAGTCCAATTAAAGTAAAGTGCAAGTATTTAAAAAACGTGACTTAAATTAAAGGGCACTAAAGTAAAGGCGTAAACTTAAATCTAACTAAGACAAACTTAAAACGTGACTAAAACTTAAACTAAGGCAAAACTAAAATAAAGCTAAGGCAAATAATCTTAAAGTGCAATTAAATAAAAGGCAGGAAAAATAAAGCTTGAAAATAAAAATCAAAGACAAAAGCTAATAAGAACCTGAATACAGCTCATTCGGAATTATCCTTCATTTGGAACAATCACTCGTCCTAAATGTCACCTTCGGTTGAAATGATTCTTCTTCACTTTGAATATTACCAAAATCCTTGATCCGGAACAAATTGATCTGAATATGTCACTTATCCAAAACAATCCTTCGTTCGGAACTTTACTGATTCGGAACTCTAAATCTTGCCTTGATTCGGAAGTATTTTGTCACCCTTGATTCGGAAGTTTCCGAATGAAGCCCCTTGATTCGGAAGTTTAGAACTTCCGAATGAACACCTCTTGAGTCGGAAGTTGCCCCTTGATCCGGAAGTTTATTCGGAACTTTTAAGAAGTTCCGAATGAAGCTTGATCCGGAAGTTTAGGACTTCCGAATGAAAAGCCTTAATTCGGAAGTTTACCCCTTGATTCGGAACTTTGAGTTGATCCGGAACTTTTGAGAAGTTCCGGATGAAACCTTTGGTTCGGAACTTTGGAGTTCCGAATGAATACTCTTGAGTCGGAAGTTTTCACTTCGTCCGGAACTTTGAAAGTTCCGGATGAACAAGCTTGACTCGAAAGTTTTACTGACCCAAAAATCTTCCGGATGAAACCTTGATTCGGAACTTTGGAAGTTCCGAATGAGCACTTTCCCTCCTTCTTGGTTCGGAACTTTTCCTGGAAAGATCAGAAACAAAGCAAACACTCCCGAAGAACAAGGAGATACAGTATCAGCAGATCTAAACAAAAACTAACCAAAATCAAACACAAACAATTCAATAAAAATAGTAACGAATCAACAGTAACATCAACAAACAATTAAAAACACAAAATCAAACAACTTTAACCACAATAATCAAAAACCACTTTGGATCAAAATAAAAGCATGAACATAAACATAAACATAAACACATAAATCAAAGATTAAGAAAGGTAGATAAGAGATTGACAAGATAAAGTAAAGATTGACAATAATTAAATGAAAACTTACTTGAAATTAAATGAATTTAAGGTGCATAACATGAATTTAAATTGACAAGATATGTAAATGACAAGATAAGTAAATGGTGGAAGGTCTAATTGTCACTATTAGCCAACAAAATGAAATGTTTACATCTAATGACTATTTATAGGGGAGGATTAAGGAAGCTTCCTCCCCTCTTTCCTTTTCTCTTAATTGCGTGCTTAAGTCCCTCCTTTTATTAATCTTCATTAATTGCGTCATTAGTCCTTTTCTTCTAATCTTCTTTAAACTTGGACTTAAGGGACTTTTGGCTTCGGGATTTCTTCGAACTCGTCTTTAAATTCTTCAATAAAATAGACTTGAATTCTTCGGCTTTTGATAAACTTCCGTCTTTTGACTTTTTCTTCGATAAATCTTCAGAATTGGTCGTGGACTTCCGTTCTTTTTGCACTCTTGACTTCTTGACTTCGTCTTTCATCCTTTTCTTCAATAAAAGTCCGTAAATTCCCGTAAATGTCCGTGTTTTCTCCACTTTTCACCTTTTCATCCTAAATCACAACAAAAACACAAACCACGCATAATTCCGACATAAAAGACATAAAATACACGTTTTGGTCCAGTTATTATTGTAATTAAGTGGTAGAAAAGATGGGTGTTTACACACCTATCAGTGGGTCATTACAGACGCAAACCAAAATGGTTGATTTTATGTCCGGTCATGTTGTTATTGAAGTTGCACGTCGTAAACGCGTCAAGTACGAGGCTAAGTGTTCTGATATTGGTTACGATTTTCTTCCCTTCTCATTCTCTTCTTTTGGGGAACTTGAGAATGATGATGTGTCCCTACTGAAACGGATCTGAAAGTTCTCTATGACTCAAGACATTAGATCACGTGCTACTGCTTATATTTTTAATAGGATTAGTTTTGCTATAACTAAAGGGGTGGGAGCTCAGATAGTATCTCGGCTTCCCACTAACTTTTTGTAAAAACCTATTATTCTAATAAAGTGAAGTTGGATAACAAAAAAATAGTAATAATAATAATAATAATAAAGTGATGTTTAATAATAAAATAAATAATAACAATAATAATAATAATTTAAAGTATAAAATTATAAATTACGACGTAATTCAAAACATTTCATCCAACTTTCTATGTAATCTGAATTACATCATTTATTGTAATTGTAATGTCTCAATTACAATTACGACGCATACCAAACACCTTATGTAGTGTAAAGTGAATTACGATTTCCTTCATTATGTGATCCAAACAAGCTATATAATGTAATTGAAATACAATTATGTCCAAATACATCGAATTACAACGAACCAAACGGGGCCTAAGGCATTTGGTATAGTGACACCACCAATCATTTATAGTACTCCCTCCGTCCCAAAATTATTGTCCCCCGACAAAAAACACACAGTTTAAGAAAAGTATCACTTTTTCATCTTTCTCTCTCTTACTTTTTACGAAAAGACAGTTTTACCCTTAACCAATTAATTTAAAACCTTTTTAAAGTTTGTATTATGATTTCAATTAAGGGTAATCTAGTAATCTCGATCTAAGATTCCTACCTATTTTTAGAAGTTTTAGAAGTGGACAATTAATTTGGGACAACCAAAAAGGAAACATGGACTGTATTTTTGGGACGGATGGAGTATATATTAAAAGAAAACACTTTCTATTTTTAGAAATGTTACAAAATCAACTTACAACACTATATGCATAATGTACAAGTATATAAACATAACTTGAAACTAATTCATACATAATTTAATACTTATTATTAAAACTATTTAATACATAATCTAATACTCATTATTAAAACTAATTAATATATAATATTTAAACTAATTAATAAATAATTTAATACTTATATTAAAACTAATTAATACATAATAATTAATACAAACTTATCTATACTATATATTGAAAGAAAACACCTTCTATTTTTAGAAATATTACAAAATCAGCTCACAACACTAATTAGAAACTAATTCATACATAATTTAATGTACAAGTATATAAACATAATTAGAAACTAATTCATACATAATTTAATACTTATTAATATTATTAAAACTATTTAACACATAATTTAATACTCATTATTAAAAACTAATTAATACATAATATTAAAACTAATTAATACATAATTTAATACTCATATTAAAACTAATTAATGCATAATAATTAAATACACACTTAAAAAATTATTAATACACCACATTACTTGAAATAATATTATATATTCAAATTCTATACCAATTAAAATAATATATATCTACAAGACCGTACGTATTCATTATATAAAATGATAAGGTTCAACTGAAAACCAAATCCAGAGTCACAGTCAGTTCAACTAGCCAATAAAATTTGTCGGAAAACGAACCGAGGACCCATCGAAATTTATAAAAACGGAACCGTTAAATTATATTGTACTATTTTTTGAACAACACGTAAATCTGTACTACTTATATAAGATATTGTACTCCATCTCTCCAAAATTTTAAGTAGTACAACGTTAAAAGGTTTTGGAACAAACCTTTACAACACAAAACTTCACAAATTTATTTTTATATAAATTGATGGGGCAATACACATTAAATGACAAAATTAATACAAATTAATATGCAACATGTACAAATGATTATTATTATAAATTCAAATTTTTTAGATACAATTATTTAAATTGTTCACTAATCTAAGTTTAAAATCAAATTTCTGTGTTTAATTTTAACCATTTTTTCTATAGATTTTACATATTTATATTTATATGTTATATAATATTACGATGTTATATAGATTTGCAAATAACTTTCACCATCAATGATAACAATAATATGAAATAGTTTATTATTACTCAAAGTTATTTCAACTTAAGCTATTACCATTATTTATAAATATAATTATAAAACATTGCCCTTACAGAATTTTAGTTTCAGAGTACCCGCAGCCGTAACGAGCGGGTACCCTGCTAGTCTGTCTATAAAAGTGATCCTATACCCAGTTACATAATGCACCAATATTTCTTAGCAACTCTAAACATTTTTTGTTCATTTAAATCATGGCAAAACCTCATGTTCTGATAATACCGTATCCCGCACAAGGCCATGTAATTCCTGCAATGGAGCTAGCTCAATGTTTAGTCAAGCAAGGAGTAAAAGTTACATTCATAAATACAGAGGTAAATCACAAGCTTGTAGCAATCAACCAGGTAGACAAAGAGGGTTTTGGGGATCTAATGCAGATGGTGTCGATCCCTGACGGGTTAGAGCCATGGGAGGACCGAAGTGATATTCGTAAGTTGACCTTGTCAATGTTACAAATAATGCCTAGAAAGCTTGAAGAGCTTATCATGACCATTAACGAAAAAGATGGTGATAAAGTCACATGTATTATCGCTGATGCTTGCGTGGGGTGGGCCATACGCGTTGCGAAAAATATGGAAATTAGAAGGGCAGCTTTCTGGCCTGCCTCAGTTACTACATTGGCTTCCATACTGTCCTTTCAGAAACTGATTGATGATGGAATTATAAACAATAGTGGTACGTAAAATAAAGACCCTATATATTCGTATTGATTATTAAACAGTGTTCTTAAGATGTTCTTTTTAAATCTTATTGCAGGGGTTCCTCTAAGTGATCAGATAATCCAACTGTCAGAAACCATGCCACCTATAAGACCTGAAGATCTCGGATGGGTGTGTTTTCCTGACGTGGCTACTATAGATGCATCTTTCCAAGCCATAATAGAAGCTGAAGAAGCTTCTAGAATGACAGATTGGTTCATATGCAACTCAACAACTGAACTCGAGTCTGCAGCCTTCAGCCTGTACCCAAAGCTCTTGGCAATTGGCCCTTTGTTAGCAAGCAACCGACTTGCTGACCAGACAGGTCACTTCTGGCAAGAAGACTCGACGTGCTTGGCATGGCTAGATCAACAACCACCAAGTTCAGTCATTTATATTGCATTTGGTAGCTTCACTATTTTCAACCAAACTCAATTTCAAGAACTGGCACTTGGTCTTGAGCTTAGCAATAGACCATTCTTGTGGGTGGTGCGACCCGGTATAACCAAAGAGACTACAGCTGCTTACCCAGACGGTTATATAGAAAGAGTGAGCACACATGGAAGAATAGTCAGCTGGGCCCCACAACAGAAGGTTCTAGCTCATCCTTCTATAGCTTGTTTTATAAGTCACTGCGGTTGGAACTCAACGATAGAAGGTGTGACAAACGGACTACCGTTTTTGTGTTGGCCATACTTTGCTGATCAATTTCACAACAAAACGTATCTTTGTGACATCTGGAAGACTGGATTGGGATTCAATAAAGATGAAGCGGGTATCATCACTCGAGAAGAAATAAAGAGTAAGATAGAACAGCTGCTCAGTGACAAAACATTCAGAGAAAAGGCCTTGGATATGAAAGATAAGATTAGAAGTACTGTTAATGAGGGAGGATCCTCACAAAGAAATCTAAACAATTTTATTGAGTGGCTTAAAGAGAAAGATACAGACGACAAGGATCAACCTGACTCTATGTGAACATAGATTTCTAAAATCATGTAAGGTATCCATATTTATTAGCGACTTGATTCTTATGTTCTATCCGTAGCACTATGTTGGTAGTTCGGTTAAAACATAAGTACTTAATAAATTATGAAGGCTATACAAGCTTCCCTAGGCCTTGGTGCATAAATATGTCTTTTCCTCCTTTGTATCAAATGTGAGTATTAAATGCTACTACTGTATTAATTTTCTCTAAACTGCATGATCGATATACTTTATACAAGAATATAAGTTCCGTATTCTAACTTTTATCAGTAAGCTTTAAGGAAAGATGGTAAGACAACAAAGAACACACATATAAACCACAGGGAAAAAACAAAAGACTGCCCATATGTCAGTGCGTGAAACCAAAGACATTTTGTTAAAGTTAATTTAGATAAGGCTAAATAAGAAACCTCATAGAAAAATAGAAACTTGAAGAGAAGAGTCCCTTGCAACAGATTGTAAGCACATTCAGACGAGGTTCGAAGCATGGGTATTTGCCTAATAACCACTGGCTGCCTATCCCTATGGGATCCAATTTATTGCATCAATATTGATCTTCTAGGAAGTTCGTTCTATGCTGTATAGACTGTTGTGAAAATTATGACCGCTACAGGGTGCCAGGAGTGCAAACTAAAACTGCTCTATTGTTATCTTCTAAATAAGTAGTTCCATGTTGCTTATTCAAAATTAATAACCAGATAAGCAGTTTGAAGCGTATATAATACTTAAACACAATAAGCTGATAATAACTTTTATAAGATATCACAAACACTCGATACATGTTCGATGATTCTAGAATTCTGTGACAGACGGCTAACTCATTCTACTTTCAAGAGATAGGGAATTCTAAATTTCTGATCACGATGGAACTGCTTATTTAGAAAAAAACAATCACTTGTGTGGTTCATATATACGGCAAACTAATTTAAAAATATATATAATTAGGTACATCGAGTACTACTCTTATCAGATTTGCCGATGTTGTCAAGGAAATAAAACATGGTATCAATACACTAACTAAAAACCAACAGAAATAGATTATTTTGAGGCCGGCCATTTATCTTCAACAGGTACATACAATTACAAAAAACAAGATGTGTAAGTCAGTGAATCAAATTCTCTCAGCCAACCGAGTCTATTAAAGTGAGCCCAAACTCATGTTCAGAAAGCACCAACATTTCTTAGCAACTACCAACAAAACCTTTTCTTTTTGAAATCATGGCATCCCCTCATGTTCTAGTAGTGCCATATCCCGCACAAGGACATGTAATTCCTACAATGGAGCTTGCTCATCGTTTAGTCAAGCTAGGAGTAAAAGTAACATTCATAAATACAGAGGTCAATCACAAGCTCGTGACAAGCAACTGGCTAGACAAAGATGGTTTAGGCGATCTAATGCAGATGGTGTCGATCCCTGATGGTTTAAAACCATGGGAGGACAGAAGTGATGTTTGTAAGTTGACCTGGTCAATGTTACAAATAATGCCAGGAAAGCTTGAAGAGCTTATCACAACGATTAACGAACAAGATGGTGATAAAGTCACATGTGTTATCGCTGATGCTTGCATGGGGTGGGCCATACGGGTTGCCAAAAAAATGGAAATTAGAAGGGCAGCTTTCTGGCCTGCCTCAGTTACTACATTGGCTTCCATACTGTCCTTTCAGAAACTGATTGATGATGGAATTATAAACAATAGTGGTACGTAAAAGACCATATGTATATTCGTATTAATTATTAAACAATATTCTTGAGATAATCTTTTTATAAGTCTTATAAATCTTTTGCAGGGGTTCCTCTAAGTGATCAGATAATCCAACTCTCAGAGACCATGCCACCTATAAGACCTAAAGATCTCGGATGGGTGTGTTTTCCTGATGTGGCTATTAAAGAAGCATCTTTCCAACTGGTAATAGAAGCTGAAGAAGCTTCTAGATGGACAGATTGGTTTATATGCAACTCAACAACTGAGCTTGAATCTGCAGCATTCAGCCTGTACCCGAACCTCTTGCCAATTGGCCCTTTGTTAGCAAGCAACCGACTTGCTGACCAGACAGGTCACTTCTGGCAAGAAGACTCGACGTGCTTGGCATGGCTAGATCAACAACCACCAAGTTCAGTCATTTATATTGCATTTGGTAGCTTCACTATTTTCAACCAAACTCAATTTCAAGAACTGGCACTTGGTCTTGAACTTAGCAACAGGCCATTCTTGTGGGTGGTGCGACCCGGTATGACTAAGGAGACTACAGCAGCTTACCCAGATGGGTTTATTGAAAGAGTAAGCTCTCGTGGAAGAATCGTCAGCTGGGCCCCACAACAGAAAGTTCTAGCCCATCCTTCTGTGGCTTGTTTCACAAGTCACTGTGGTTGGAACTCTACTATAGAGGGCGTGACAAACGGACTCCCATTTTTATGCTGGCCATACTTTGCTGATCAATTTCACAATGAAACTTATATATGTGACATCTGGAAAACCGGATTGGGATTTACCAAAAATGAAGCTGGTGTGATTACTCGAGAAGAAATAACAAGTAAGATAGAACATCTGTTACGTGAACAAACATTCAGAGAGAAGGCCTTGGATATCAAAGAAAAGATTACAAATAGCATTATTAAAGGCGGATGCTCACACAGTAATCTAAACAGTTTTTTTGAGTGGGTAAACGAGAAAGATACAAATGCCAAGGATCAACACTCTATGTAAACATGAATGTCATAAAAAAGGGTTGGGCAGTGGACGAGTGATTTTGCGGCGTAAATGTTCTATAGTTATAACCGTATATGTATGGGAGTTGAGTTAAGCACTTGCAAATAATGAAAGCCATATAGCTTCCATAGACTTCGGAGTCTTCAGTGAATAAACACATCCTTTCCTTTGTTTCCAAATATCTGCAGTACTTTCTCTGCTGATAAATTTCGCATATTTACCTTAACAGAAATGAACTTATGTAACTTAAATGGATAACAGATTATTCACTAGGCATATGGATACATGTAACTATTGAAGTTAAAAGCGGATGTATGCAAATATGTAATTCTAGCTAGGCATAAGGCCTGAAAAAATTAACATATTAAACACTAACTTTTTCATAAAACTCTGGAAACTAAATATGATTAGGGTAAAAGCTATAAAATATCATTTGTGCCGACTTTAAACATTTATTTTTTTATCTCGTGACTTTAACAATGAACTTTCAAATTTGTTCCGACTATACCAATATAAGCATAAAAATGACTATATTACCCTCTTAAATGACCCATATACCCTTTGTCTTTTTTTCCCAGATCCATTTTTGCAGCTCTCTTAACCAAAGTAGTGTTGCCTTCATTTTTACAATTAAAGTTGACTTTTTTTAGCAGCGTTTTTTGAATAGCTTCCAAGTGAGCTCGAAGCCACTCCTCGATCGAGTTAAATTAACTATTCTGTGAAAGGAAAAAAAGTTAAGTTTTTCTTTCTTACCTATTGCATATTGCATAATAACAATTTTGTTAATCTATCGAATTTTCCATGTTGCTGCTTCACTGGGCAAGTCAAGTCTCGATGATGATTTGATGATAATTTTTATGTCATTTTCTATTTTCTTTTCTCGTTTACTAGCATATCTCTGTAATTCGTATTTACCCCATAGATCTTATTTCTTGTGTTTTAATGTGTCATACGAAGATATACATATTGGATTTTGATTGATGAGACGTTTTGTTGCTACCCATTCATCAAGAATATATGGATATTTGTATGACACTAGGAGCAAGATAAAAGTGTTTGCAAAGTCAGACCAACCCCTTTTGACCCATTAGACTGAAAAAATTCGTGTGACAATGCATGTAATTATATAAAAGAAGACGAGGGTAATATAGTCATTTTATGCTTATATGGGTATAGTCGGAATAAATTTGAAAGTTCATTGTTAAAGTTACGAAATAAAAAAGTAAATGTGTTTAAAATCGGCACAAATCAATAAGTAAGATGATATTTTATAACTTTTACCTATATGATTATTCTATCAAAAAATAAAATGCTAAACATGAAAAATTAAAATCTGAGACTTTAATTGTAATAGATGCAAACAGAGCTGAACATATTAGAGCATAGTAACTTATATGCTCTTGCTTCCTTTTGTTACTCTTGAAATTTAACAGTAAACTTAAATATAGTTTAGGAACTTAAATGTCTTTTGGAATATAAATTAAGAATCTATTTATATTATTAAAAAAAAGTTATACATATGTCATCTTTGAATATATGTAACTTTTGTATTGGTTTATTAAATTAATTATTATTATCATATGATGTCATAAATAAAAAATATTTAAAATTTTGTTATTTATTGGAAAAAAATACTTTATAAATATAAAACTTCTATTTAGAAATATGGGACTACACTATGCAGTGTTGTGTTTATGTAATTGGTGAAACTTGAGGTGGTGTTATTTACCACGCTTAATCTTTCTTTTTAGCAAACTTTATTTCGAAATTCAAAGTATTAATCTTCATTTACTCTTTCTTCATTTGCATTTCTTCAAAATTTAAACTAAAAGTCTACAAGAGTGTTGAATTTGTGTCACCATTTTGTTCTCCTCTTCATTTTATTCTCTTCTCCAATTCAGGTCATTTGATCTATATGTTTTTCAAGTTTCTTTTTGTTACTATGAATACTCAAGCTGAGTGATTTGGGTTTTCTATTTTCATCTATTGTTAGATCATATACGAGCGAAATTGAAGCAAACCTTATTCTGAAACTGTATTTAACTCCATGTTGTCTCTAATTTTTGGTGTTTATATACATATATATATATATATATATATATATATATATATATATATATATATATATATATATATATATATATATATATATATATATATATATATATATATATATATATCTTTATATTATATATAGGTATAACTATGACTTGATACCACACCCCTAATCCATGTCATATGTGACATGGCACCTCTAAACCAATAGTATTTGTTTCTTAGCTAAAAAATCTCAAAAACCTTCCAAAAATACATTACGAAAACGCAATTTCAAAAAGCGGGCCACAATTTTCCTAAAGCTGCGTTTTCATACCGCACCTATATATAATAGGTTAAAACCTATTTTTTTCACTTTTTCTTTATTTTCCTAACAACCCATAGCCGGCGAAAACACACACACCAGCTTAAAAATACACACAAAAAACCCTAACTAAAAGAAACCAGTCGTCACCTCTACAATCCTAAACCATCAATACTCAATCCATTCACAAATCATTGAATCATTTAATATTATCATTCAATGATTTCAAATCCATGATCCGCGAATGGTAATAAATCAATGTAAATCGATCTCAAAGGTACCCTCCCCCAACCTCCTTCCCGCCGACCTCTTATCCTTTTCTCTTTGTTTTCATATTCATCTAAATAAAATCTTTAATCTTTAACACTTTGTTGAATCTTGGGTTTGATTAAGATGATTACATCTAATTTTTATTTTTTTAGACAAAAATCGTCACACAAAAATAAGGTTAGATCTATGGTTTATTTAAAATTTTGTTTTCAGTTGAATGTGTATAGTTTTATATCGTTTTGTAAATGAATACTTATTTTTTATGGGTTTATTATTTATAAATTCCCTATAAGCATCATTTTATGGGTTTATTATTTATAAATGCCCAATAAACAGGAATTGGTATTGTGGAAGTTGATTCACTGGGATTGATTGCTCAACCGGTGAGTTTGAATTCAAAAAGTGGTGTTTATTCCTAATATTCGAATTTTTTTATATGATTTTGTGTTGTATGCAGTTTTTGTGATGAAGACTTTATTGTTATGTGAGCTTACGATAGTAATTGGGTCAGCACAGCGTCCGCAGACATGCAGGGATCGATTATCCCAGTTCCAATGCAGATAGAGACCAAGTGTTAAATCAGGCAGAATGTTTGCGTTGTTTTTTTGTGCCTTTACTAAACTTTCCAAACACCGAGTTTTGCCGATTTAATAATTCAATGTTTGTCATGAGTTTATTGTACCTACAACTTTGCCAATGAAACATAATTGGCTACATAAGAATCCTAAATGAATTCCAGCTGAAAGTGGCCCAACATGTACAAATATCGGTCAAAGTTTTAGATTTTTGTGTTTCATAGATTTTTTTCTTCTTTTTTATAGGAAGGATTTTGAGTGCCATAGATTGTGATATTGTTTTATTTAGGTGGTTTACTTTTATGTATGTAGGAATTACTTTCTCTATGTTCGGATGAGAGTTCTTCCGCAAAAGGTGCTTTGGAAATGAGAGAAGTTTTGAACTCTCAACAGTTGCGTGAAAGTGCATCTAAGGAAGTTATTGGTCGGGCTTATCATGCTACCAAGATATTCGTTCAGGTATCCATTTATTTTTGTTGATCTTATAAAATATATTTACATATAGGTGTTTAATTGAAATCATGTTCTCTATTTACAAGGTTTACTTTATGCTAAGGGTCAGCTTAGAAGCTTGAGGTTTCTGGCTATCCAGAAAGAAGTAAAGATCTTGAAGATACATCTTCTGATGCAGGCAGTTCGAGTGTTGGAAGTCAGGCAACAGACGAAATCTCTGAATTCCTATCACAAGATGACAGGTGGCTCAAACGTCCAGAACTCTTGCAAAGCCTTTTGGGATATGGAATTGCTGCTTCACTTCATGATATTGCTGATAAGGAGTCTTTTTCACGACTGCGAGGTCGATTGATTCTTGAGGAACGGTATAGTATGGTTGTGTATACTTGCAAGAAGTGTAAGGTATGTATGATACAGTAGAAACATTTTGCGAAATGTATTTCTTGTGTTTCTTCTATGTGATGGCAGTATGTTTTTTCTTCTATCTGATGATGGCCTTTCCTGTTATTGTCTTCACAAAGATCGGCATTCCTCTTCTTAACCTCAACCTTATGAAGGGTCAACTTTTTATGGATGTTGTAGTCAACTAAGGTATGGCTATTCTCTCGAAAATCATTACCCATTAGACCCACTACAAAAACACAATTTTGATCATTATATTATTCGGACTACTACTTATATTATAACCCAAATGCATTATCTGATTTTTGATATGATTTTGTATTTTAATCCACAAATACATGGATGACACCTGACCCATTTTTAAAAAAGTATACTGATACTTTGTATCAGCTCACCCGATATTGTAGCCCAGGTTTTGTCATCGGTTTCTTAGACCAGGTCTAAAAAATTATGATGATAAAAGGATAGAGCTGGCAAAAGACTTCTTAAGAGAGTGTGTGGGTAAAGTGAACTGCTGACCCAAACCTCTGAAAATATGAGTATACCTACAGAATTTTCAAATTACATGTTAAGTCAAACCTTTTGCCCTATTGGACATTTTTAGCTTTCATTTTTTTCATTTTATTAGGTATTCCACATTGCTGGCCGTATAGGGGAAAGTGTTTGGATTTTCTTACGTTGAAAAAAAGTTCTATAATAGACGTTTTTTCATGGCAAAGTTTAAACAATAAGATAAACTCCTATTTTCCAAATTAATATCTTCCATTAACTAGACTTCTCATCTAATTCTTCCAAACGCAAATCAGGATTCTCCACCCCAAATTCCTTTGTTGATGTGACTCTTGAAACAACCTTTTCATCTTTCTTCTCGGGTGGTATGTGATGTCGTGCAAGCCATGGAAGAAAAAGGTATATATTGGTCGGCAATTCTGCAATTGTGTTTTTGCCAACATGGTTATCATATAGGTAACTTGATGTCATAAGAGAATGAAATGTAAAAGGTGAGTGTCATTGCGCACTACTACCTGAAAGGACAATGACGACACACCAGTTAACCTGGAGCCACCAACTGGTGGTGGTAGGTACGAGTAGAATCTATATGGGTGAAAGTTAATATGTTTAATTTTGCAAAGATGCAGGGTTAGATACTTGAAATAAGGGGGCGTTTGGGTTAGATGTATCTTAGTAACTTAAGAATGTATAAAAAAGCTATATGATATGCATTAATGCCGATAATGCATCTACTCTTAAAAGCTTAAGCCAAACACATTGAAAGAATTTAATATTTATGAATATTGACAAGTATTAAAGGTCGGGATTGCTGATTTTAAGTTTGATTTTGATGATTCAGACTGCTGAAATAACGCATGTTGATGCCGATTGGCCCAGTTGGGGACATGAAATACCTGAACTACCTGATGCATTGGAGGCCAAAAGTATCGTATTCCTAGGGCCACCAGCTACAACCATGGCAGATCTTGGAGTTAAAATCGATTCTTCCTGAATTGCACAAGCGGCTGATGTACCAACACTTTCATGGAGTGGTTCTCATGTAATATTTCTCAACACTAATGGAGTGCACCTATGATTATCTGTCTTTATGACTTACTCTTTCAAATTTGCATGTTTTTTAGCTGAAAGAGGAAAGAGGAAGAAAGAGGTGGACGAATCTGACAAATAAAAAAACAAAAGAGAGATGAGTCTGTAACAACTGATGGTCTCACAAGGTGGTATAACCTCAACTGGTTTTGTCAATTTTGCATCCCCTATATATAATGTAACCAAAAAAAACATCCAATAGATCCCTATATGGAGCAACATATGAAGTCCACTGACAGAGATACTTAACATAATAATAACCTGCTCTTACAGGCTTTTTTATTCTATATTTGTACTTTCAGACATAATAGTTACCTTAAGGGTAGTAAATCTTCATCTGAAGTAGGTTTCTTTGAATAATCTGACTCAGGCTTTTCTACATCATTGGAAACTGCAACTTGGTCATTATTCACGATACCAGAAGTATCTGAACAAGATTTGGTTCTTGGTGAATCATTTGACGAACAAGCCAACTTCTCCATCACCAAGAAATCATCCATAAGCTACATATGGTTTGCATTTTCAGTTCTTTGAGGACTTTTTGTGCTCTTATCCTTTTTGTGATAGATCATAGATCATTGTCATAGCCCAAGAACCATCAACACTAACTTCATCCTAATTCCCTTCTTCTGTAACATGGCCAAACTTGGAGGGTCGTTGCATTTTGACTCATCGTGGTTTTTAGTTGAGAAGTAGACGAATGCAGTTGAGCTTCCAGACTCTGATGTTTTTATTTCTTGAGTCACTTAATTGTCAAGTACAATTATACCATTACAACACAGTAGCATACTGATTGTCTGATGTTATGTAGTTTGTAGATGATGTTCGGCCAAGAAGCATAACCAAGAGAGCAATACTACCTCAGATAGAATAAAAGTAATGAAAAGGGACACACATAAAAGAAGGTTCCTCATTGGGTTACTTCACAAAAGAGTGCATTCTTAATATGTTATCCTTACTACTTCATATGTTGATAGATGCAAGATTTGACGTTTTGAGATCAGGTCAGCAACATTCGATGGGAGCTCCTCAACAACCCCATTGTAAAACTTCTAGATTTCTGAAATCATTCTCGAGTCATCCTGAGTAACAAAGTTGATGGCAACACCCTTTCTTCCAAACCGACCACTTTTTCCAATATTGTGAGGGTATTTCTCAGGCTGAGTTGGAAGATCATAGTTGATCACTATAGAGACACTTACTGCACATCAATACCATGAGCCAAAAGATCTGCGATGATGAGTACACGTGAAGATCCAGAACGGAACTCACGAATGATGACGTCTCTTGTGTTCTGGTCCATGTCTCTGTGAGTTGCTGACACGGTGTGATCTCTGCTTCTCATCTTATCGGTCAACCAGTCGACCTTACGACGTGTGTTGACAAAGACGACACTCTGAGTGATGGCCAATGTTTCATAAAGATCACAGAGTGTCTTGCATGAATTATATAGAATTGATGTACACGCATCTTTACATGGCATATGGGTGTAAAATAAATAGGAATATCATCAATGTAGAACAAAATCATTCAATGTTCTCCGTGCACCTATATGGCTAAAGTTTATGTGAGCTTCAAACGTATCCTTCATGAGACTGATTGTTTTGCCTGACTTTCGTATGGACTTATTACCTATGTGTGTCATACCTCGGATGCTATCTACCGTACAAACAAAAGCATAAAAATTCACTCATTCGTAGTAATACAAATATGGTTAACTGATGTGCACATGGTTAAATGATAGTAGTATACATATGGTTAGCTGATGTGCACATGGCTAAATGATATATTCATTCTCAGTTATACAACTATTTAATTTTACAACAAAATATTTAAGTTTGTTATATCCGTAAAATGTCAAATATGAAGTTTAGTTGCGAGGCCTACTTATTTATTTGCTACTTATTTATTATAACCCTATAACCCGAATCATCTGATCCGACATAGCCCGACCCCAAATATCACCCGAACTCGATAACCCGATTTCTTATCAGGTCGGGTTACGAATAAATTTTTTAAAATCAAAACACGACTCATCCCGGCCCGATAACACCTCTACATGCAACATAACTAAAAACCACATCAACAACCTATGAACGAATTTAATATTAACAGATTTAAAAATAAACCTTGTGTCGGTCTTTCTTTAATGATTTAAGTTCATTTAATACCAATGGACTAATCTCCCCCACTTCACATTTATTATAATATAATGAATGAGATTAAGAACAAAATTTATTTTCACCCTCTTTTTTCAAATATTAATATCTCTTAAATCGTTAATCGTTATGCGAAAAAATATATCATTACGAAAAGCATTTAATTATCTTTCTATAGATATATGTTATATGATACGCTTTCGACAAATTTTTTATTGTTTTTTTCATTGTCGAAAATGATCATATATGACACTAAATTATATATTATGTAACACCAATATTATCATATTTGATATAACTTACCATATATGATATAAACCAATATCATATATGATTTGACAATAATTTATGATTTAACACTGGTATCATATATGATGAAACACTATTATCATATATGATATTTCAGGTAAATTTTAAGAACGAGAAAAAGACTAAATTTTTTTCTTCAAAAGTATATCATAGTGCATATCTGTAGAAAGATAATTAAATGCCCGTCGTAATGATATGTTTTTTTTTTGTTTAAAACCTAAAAGTTTTAGAGATATTTAAATTCTAAAAAATAGACGAAAAATAAAATATATTTAATCTTATTAATTAGATTATAATGGGATAAATGATAAGGATGAATCCACTCATATCCAAAAAAAATACTATATCTAAAATAACTTCTCTTATTTAAGTTATTTTCCTTTTACACCATGGCCTTCAGAACATCATCAGATATACGTGGACTTTTTTGATGTTGTAGTAGCTAATCCTGAGTTTGAGCTCAATTTAAGCATCCCACACTTGGCCCTGAATCCAATCACCGGAATATAAGGCCACCGACTGAAATCTGTCACATACAAAATACTTGCACTCATCCTGTAATTCACTGAACCCAGACACCGTTTGTTTCAGTCTTTTGGTTTTGTAAAGTTGGTAAATTGGGTGGATTCACCGTTAACGGTTCGTTCAGATCAAGAAAAAAAGTATACTAATGTTTAAATTACAAATTCAAGAAATTAAAAACGCACGAACTATAAACCATACAGAACAAGAAAAAAAACGTCCCTGCCCGTTGGGCGGGTTACGACGCTAGTATATATATATATATATATATATATATATATATATATATATATATATATATATATATATATATATATATATATATATATATATATATATATATATATATATATATATATATATATATATATATATATATATATATATATATATATATATATATATATATATATATATATATATATATATATATATATATATATATATATATATATATATATATATATATATATATATATATATATATATATATATATATATATATATATATATATATGTGTGTGTGTGTGTGTGTGTGTGATATTAGATGGAGATATCTATTGTTTTTCAGTATGGTCAACGCTATGTTGGTAATGATTTTGATTTCCAGTATTCTGTTTTTGATTTTTTTGAAGTTTTATGTAATGACTATCATGGACATGATTTGTTTGATAAAATGCTTTAGCGGACAAAAACATGGAATGCTAATTTTGTTTCATTTTGAGAGATTTCTCATCATACTTCAAAAATTTGTGATGTTGCTAACTTTTTTTTACTTTATTTGAATTTTTTGTTCTACAAATATATAATACTTCCAAATATTATCATGTTGAAAACATTCTGTGAGAATTTTACAATCCTCTTATGTATATGTTTGGCTCATGTTTGAGGTTATCATGGTAACTTGGTTACTATCAATAATTATGTTGCACCGCTATTGATAAGGTAAGTAAACTTTGAACCGTAGAGTTTACATGCTTGGGTGAAAATTTAATACATACTAAGGACCAAAGATGAGTTTCGGTTTTGGCAAAAAATCGATCCAAACTGAATCGTGCATTGTTTACAAAAGGGTTTATATCTAGCGTTTTTTTTGTTGTAGAAAATTTGAGGACATGAGGCTGCTTGTCATATACATTTTGGAAATTCTTAATATACTTTCGATTTAGCATAAGATAATTAAATGCTCCCTGTTTTAATCTGTATATGTCATATCTGTGGATCTATCACTCTTATACATTTGCAAAATGCTTAATACTTATATATGGCCTTAAACAGGGTTGTCCATGATCGTTTAAAAATCAGTACCTGATTATAGTCTTTTAAATCTCAAACACGGAGATCTCTTTGTTGCAACCTCAATCTGTGATTATTAGGCCTATTGCTAGAAACTAGAAAGAAATAGTAGTTTGTCATCAAGTAGGTTTTTAAAACTATTTGATTAGCAATGTATTGATTTTAATTACATTGATTATGGGAAAAATAATGTTTAAACAAAGGTACTTCATATTGTGATGGTATTTATTCAACTATTTTTTATAGTGTAAAGGAAAAGAAAGACGATAATAATATACCGACAACCAATGTGGTATGCAAGAAGTAGGTAGTTACTATAGATGTCTTTGAACCCTTTCTATATGTTTAGAGAGTCATATTAAGTCTGATATGTAAATGGGGTGGTCAAGGTAAATTTTGATGCATTTATTTTGTAACAACCTTTAGTATTGTATATATATAAATAAAATTTGTTATGGTAATTCATTGTACTTTATTCTAAAGTACAATTATTTTAACTGAATTTGCTAGTAATAGTTCCAGTTCTTATATAAGGCTTCTTGAGGAGGAGATGTCTTCATCATTCAAATTCAGAATTCTTCCCTCATAGGTGCTTTAGTTGATTGGAAAGTTGTTTGATATACAAACACGCATACATAATGTTTAAATCTAATTTCTTTGTATTAGGCCTTATGAACATTAAGCTTCTTGAGCATCATGGGATGGTTTATACCAAGTTATTTCATTCAGTAAAATATTTTGATGATTCATGCATAATGTAGATATTGGCCAGTGGGCTTATCCTAACTGAGAGTTCTAAATACCTTATATTTTGTTCCTCTCGATAGTAATCAAATAATGTGTCTTTTTAAGCAATGAAAATATTAGCAATTTCCCATGTATCCATCATCATTATCAAAAAATGACATCTAACTAGCTGCAGATTGAGCAATATATGATGCTGCAAATTAAAGTTGAGCTACATAAGTAATTCAAAAAAGATGTGTGAGCTTGAGGCATTATTCAACAAAGTGAAAAATCTATCAATAATAGTGTCAAAAACTTCATTCCTTAAATAAGCATTGTGCAATTACCCTACAGAAAACCACATGAAATCGTTTTTGCTAAGCATTAATGAGTACATAATATGATGAAGTTATTTTAGCTACCCAGTTATTGTAAAAGACTATCCCCTTCAAGGTAGGGACTAATCACTTTCAAAAATCATATCCCCAAATCTAATTTAGAATGTGTTTAAATTGTTTATTAGAAAACTGCTTAATTTTGCTAACGGATTTTAACTTAACAAAGATATATCGTACGTATGAAGAAATACAATAAAAACAATAATCAAATATTAAGATTCTACATCTGAGTGAGTGTGTAGGCAGTAAGGTAGATGTAAATTATCTCACAAAGATACATGTTAAAATATCCATACTTTATGGTTTATAAACCAATACTAATAGAAATAACTCTAACATAATTGTCTTGCTTAAAACCCCCTTAGAGCCTCTTTTTGCCTGTGGAATCAAAAGGGGGGACTGTATTAGGAAATGGCATAGTTCCCGGTTTATAAAATAGGCTCTATGATGCATAATATAGCTCTGTTTTCCCCTTGATAACCTGGCTCTATTTGATTTAGAAAACAGTTTTTAAGTTAGCATAGATCCCTGTTCTTTGTTTTGAAACATGGCTCTATGATATTCTTTTTTTTTAAATCAAATACCACCTGTATCCATATATCCATCATATATCCAGGTATCCATACAGCAAAACTAAATTGCAACAAAACCATTTATAGCAAAACCAATATATTCAATATCAGAAACAAGTCACGTCTTAATACGAGTTCCGCGGACTTAACATGAATTTAACAAGCATACTATTATCACTAATTAAACATCACAGCAGTTTCATAAATGTTTTGGTAAGCTACAGGAAAGAAGAGGTACAAAAGGACATGACCACATGCCAACCTATCTGAAACACCAGCATGATTGATCATCAAATGCCGGACACTGAATTAAACGTGCTCACAATATTGTCCAACTCTTTGGTACTAAAGGGATTCTTGTCGCTCCACAGCATCTATAAAAAAACATGCATAGGCTCAATGTAAGAGATACAGAAGTTTGATGTACTATCGTTTGACTCTTTCAACATTTATTTCAACAAAAGATATTATTTAACCAAGTGTTGCACTTAACAAATGGTATTATTCAACTATTGATGTCTACTCTACTTTCAACGCTCTCTATCAGAAAAAATGCAGTACCTTAAGGTATTTGAGCTTCAGACTTCCGTAAACTAGTCCAGCAGAGAAGGCAGAGACACGGGCTACCTACAATTACGAAATCAAGAATAAAATTACAAATCTCTCAACATAAAAGTTAAAGAATCATCAAACTGTAAAAGTCAGACAAAGGCACAATTAACTTATTTGCAATATTAGAGTTGGCAGCTTGTCTTATTTAGAAAAATGTAAGATCTCTTGATTTTCTAGACCATCATTATCGCTTGCTAACTCGTAACCTAATACACTTGCAATCTTACATGATCAAGAAAATTATAGCAATACATATTGCAAGCAGAACACTCAATCGACTACAAGTGTTTGAACACACGATACTATCTAACTAAACACCAAACCTACATTTCACACCAACTACATACATCCCAAATATAAGTATATGACACACGTAACAAGAGTAAAGTAAGCTCTAAGACATACTATTCAATTAAAATACAAAACGACCAAATTTTAGCATCTAACTCCTTACTAAATCAACCTTTTACACAAAAAACCTTTTGAAATATATACATCCCACACACAAAACAAAATATGATGGCCTTTTAAGCTTGATACTAAATTGATAAGCTAAGACAAACACCCTTTTTAAGAGTATCTAATAAACATTTAGCAACACAGTGTAAAACAGAACAACAACAATACCTAGTACCACCTAAGTAGCGCTAGAATTAAAATCTCGTAAACACACAAGTGGTCTTCGTATGATAACAATATGTATAAAAAACTAATTATGTAAAAGTAGGAGGAAAAAAACAACAAAATATACAAAATTACGCATGGTCCCAATACATAAACACAAATATCGAAAAGCCAAACTCAAGAACGATTGATATAAACCATTCATACAAACATCCAACTGAAAATTACAAAAAATGTAGTACCTAAAGGTATTTGAGCTTCAGACTTCCGTAAACTAGTCCATCGGAGAAGGCGGAGACATGGGCAACCTACAACAGAAAAGATAAAGAATCGTCAAACTGTAAAAGTCAGAGAAAGGAACAGAACATTTATTTTCAATATTAGAGTTGGCAGCTTGACTTATTCAGAAAAATGTAAGATCTCTTGATTTTCCAAACCATTATTATCACTTGCTAACTCGTAACCAATACACTTGCAATCTTACATGATCAAGAAAACTATAGCAATGCAGATTGCAAGCAGAACCCTCAATCGACTAAATGACTAGTTGAGTTGTTTTGTTTAGTTGAATACAGTATTCCCAAAATTAAACAAGAAACTACAAGTTTTTGGACACATGATAGTATCTAACTAAACATCAAACCTCCATTTCATACCAACGACATACATCCCAAAGATAAGACCGCCTAAGTAGCGCTAGAATTAAAATCTCGTAAACACACAAGCGGTCTTCGTATAATAACAATATGTATAAAAAACTAATAAAGAATAAGTGTAACATATAAAATATTCACATCAGCTAAATCACCCATTTTTATAAATAAATAAAGAAAAAAATAAAAAGGTGACAAGTCAATTGATTCAGGGCAAGGTCAACAAAAATCTTAATGAACATATACGAATCTCAGTCTACATGTAATAAAAAAGCTAACCAGACATATTGATTTTGCTAAAGCAATGAAGTTTTGTGATCCAGATGATAATTAAGAGTAATTAAATCTTTACATTTGAACAATTTGGGTGGTGCGGCACCAGGTGTTGGTTCCTCAAACGGGTCATAGTTATTTGGGTCAAAAAGTTGAAAGTTGTCGAAATTATATATTCAATGCAAACAGTATATATACCCAGCCTTGAGTGATTTGACAAGTACTTGGACTCGTTTCAATCAGATCCTGATGTCACCTGTATCATATCATGCACATCCCTAAGTTGAATGACCCAAAGTTGAAGTTTTGCAAGTTACATGGAGAATAAAGTGACGCATCTACAAATTTTACATTTTACTGGCCAAGTGCAGACCAAAATAATCCAAGTTTTCAAGGCTAAATTAATTACAATAATGTTATAACTAATGGTACTGTTCTTTTAGTGTGTCAATTATAATAAATATAACGCTAATTGCATCGTGAAATCACAAATGTAGTAGATATGAAGTAGCCTAGGAAATATTGTGGCCATATGGGTACCTGATGTAAATAGAACCTATTGAACCAATCTTCTATTTGTCAATTAAGTAATACTGACCCGATGTACCAAACTACCAATAATATTGTGCTATGACCCAAGTCAAGTCATTTATCATGCACAAGGTCACACAGAAACTTCAAATACGAATATGAACTACTTATTTGAAAAGCGCTTAATAAAGGAATTGAAACAACTAGCTACATACAAGGAGTAACAGTACAATTAAACTGATTGTATTTATCTTATAATTCAAAGGTACACAAGATATAACATAAAAAAGATCTAAAATTATAAGATAAAAAAGATGGGTGTAGCTTCAGTTCAAGTCTCAAAAAAGCTTTGAACATGGTCTGATAGATCTAACCATAAAAAGTCTGATGATGAATACTACACTAACCAAACAATAAAGTAATAAGACAATTAAATTTTCAAATTTTTGATTCATAAGTAATCAAGTAATAAATGTTGTTTTAAACATAACATCTACTCACGTAATCAAGTAATCAAACAATATACTCATGATTCACAATTAAAACTTTAATGACACCACAATTAAAATTCAGTCAAAACAATAGATTAGACAACAAGAAACAATAAACAACATTTATAAAATATTAGGAAGATTAATTGAACAAACAAATGAATTCAAGAAATTTGATACCTGTTAATTGCGGATATAATTTTGTGACGACGCCAATAATACTTGGGATCTGATTTGGTGTGATAGTTATGTGTGAAGTGAGAGAGTATTAGGGTTTGTGAAACTATATGGGGGGAAACAAAGAGCGGGCTACGGTTTTGATGGAAATTTGGGGAAAAATCAAAAGTAAGATGGGGAACAAAAGAGCGGCTAAGGTTTATTGTAAATTTTTGGAAAATTTGGTGAAATATTGGGGAGGGAAACAAATTAAAGAGCGGCGACTTGTGAAATAGATGGTGGGGATATTTTTATTCATAAATTTATTGAAGTTTATAAATTTTATTTTTAAAGAACTAAAATTAGAATTTTAATAATAAAACTTACAACTTAAATTTATTTGATAAAATTTAAAAACAAATTTATTGAATTATAAAAATTCTACTTATTAAAAAACAAAGTTAAAATTTATTGATAAAACTTAAACTTCAAAACTTAAATTTATTTGATAAAACATAGAACACAAACTTTTATTAAAATTTATTAAAAAAATGTAAACGACCCCTCCTAATAGTTGGCACCATGAATTGTCTACTTTCAATGTCAAGTCGAACACCCGGGTTATAAAAAATGAACCCTCCCACAACACAGTTGTTCGCACTATCGAGCTCTCCCATTTTTATTCTAAGACGCGCTAACAAAAGGTGAGGCTAATAACAAGCATGCGTCTTAGGATGTGCGAGCAAAGACGAAGACCGGTCTTGATGCCATTGTTACCCGTGGTTTAAACACTATAAAGAGCACATTGTTACATTGCATATATAATGACCGACTAATATGTGAAAACGAAAAGTAAAATGTATGTTAAAAACATGATAATTAAGATAATAACACAGATCTATCACCCAACCAACCTCCCATTGGTGAATATTATTAATGAATTCAAGTACAAAACAAATTAGTCCTCAAACCAATGCTAATCAACAAATACAAAATAAAGATAAAGTGAGATCGTCCCAACTAGGTTGATCCGACCTCCTCACTACATAAACACTCACACTCAAACGATTACAAGATGAAAATCCTCCCACAAGATAAAGCCTTAGACGCCTATCATAAGAAGACAGCAAAACACATTCAAGTGTGTGTAATATTATGAGTGATAAACAAAACCCTAGCACCAGTTAGGTTATATAACTCAACCAAGACATATAGGCCAACGATGGGCTCCAACGGCTAGATAAGATACGTGTCTACGCAATAAAACAATTCTATTGGTATGTTTACTTTATAATGATTACCAAGTTATAAACAATATCGTATTACCTTTATTCAATGCGAGTATTCAACAAAGAATACCTTCATCGTGGTCGGATCTTAAATAAGTGGTGTCATCGATAACATCGTTGGAAGATGAAGCACCGATAGAAAACGGGGGCAACTCATCAAACTGGTCATATTCCTATTCGTCGACAACATTCTCAACACCAACTGTTCGTCGTTTAAGAAGCATGAGTGGGGTTTATCCCCAAAGGAGAAGGTTCGAGGCTTGCATAGTGCCCAACTGGATGTCACTGTAAGCTCGAATCACTAACTACTAACTCGCCGTTCAAAAAAAACTATACGTCGTTTACCATTAATAACGACATGCCATCTAGAATCACTTGGGTCCTCGACAAGAATATTTAGTTTGCTTGTTTTACTAGGATGAATGTTTCGGATGCATGGCTGTTTGTGGAGAGATTAACACTTGTAAAACCATAATCGTCTCCTTTAACTCCTCCGTTGTTATTGACCCACTTACACTTCAACATAGGTATAATGAATGAAAGATAATCGAGTTCCCATATTTCTTGAATGACACCATAATACAAATTTTTTACAATCGCCGACCTTCCTCCGAGAGTCTGCGGTAGACTACGGTCTACGGGCCGACTCCCTTTAGATTTTATCATCACTGGATGGAAGTTGAAGGTTTCTAGAAATTCCGTTCTTGTAAATGGGAGTCCGACGGTAAAATTTCAGTTTCATAAAGGTCTTAAACACGGTGACTCCCTATCTCCCTTTCTTTTTATTCTCATCATGGAGAAATTACACTTATCGTTTCAACGCGTAATTAATGCCGGTATGTTTACGGGTATAAATATCAATAATTCACTGAACATTTCACACATGTTTTTTGCGGATGATGCGGTTTATATGGGAAAATGGTGTGATTAGAATATCGATAGTTCAGTGAATGTATTGAATTGCTTTCATCGCGTATCGGGTCTTAAAATTAATATGAGTAAGAGCAAACTTATGGGTGTTCACGTAGAGGAATATAAGGTTACTCAAGCGGCCAACAAACTTGGTTGTCTAGTTCTCCATACTCCTTTTACTTATTTGGGCACGAAGGTTGGGGGTAATATGTCTAGGATTGATGCATGGCAGGAGGTTATAGGTAAGGTTAAATCTAGACTATCTACATGGAAGATGAAAGCTTTATCTATAGGAGGGAGATTCACGTTAGTAAAATCGGTTATAGGTTATGTCCCACTGTTTCATATGTCCATCTACAGGGTGCCAGCTTGGGTTTTGTAGATTTTAGAATCCATCCGCTGTCATTTTTTAAATGGTCATGACCTTGATAGTAGAAAATCTTCTTGGGCAAAATGGAGTAGTATTATGAATGCTAAAGATAAAGGTGGTCTTGGAGTGGCAAGCCTATATACTCTTAACCGAGGTTTAATACTTAAGTGGGTGTGGAGATTTTTTGCCAATAGAAACATTCTGTGGACGAGAGTGATAAAAGCAATACATGGGGAGAATGGTAATATTGGAAGAGATCTGCCCAAATCCATACGCTCCTGCTGGCTAACAATCGTAAAAGAGCTCAACGTGCCTAAAGACAAAGGTACTAATTTTTTTGATTTCATTAAGCTTAAGGATGGTGATGGTAACACAATCCGGTTCTGGAATGATAAATGGAATGACTTAGGTGTTCTCAAAGATATTTTTTCCCAGAATTTTTGCCTTGGAGAGGGATAGAGATAATTTTCTTCGTTCCAAGCTTGAACATCCAGGTTTGGAGACGTCGTTGCGTCGTCAGGTTAGGGGGTGCCGAAGAAGCCCAATTCAATGCCTTGCTTTAGGTCATGGATCAGGTTAGTCTTGTTCCTCAAGATGATAGATATTATTGGTCTTCGAATAATGGTGAGTTTTCTATAGCCTCGATGCACAAACTTATTGAGGATCATTAGTGCACAAGTGTGGTGTCACACCCCACCACGGCGGAATATGGGGCTCGACGTATGGATACCATCACAACAATAGCATGTATATAGAGATAACTAAATGAAATGGAAATATCATAAATGGTGACACAGTGTCATGAAGATATCACAAACAATGCAGGCGTCTAGGTAAGTAGGTAACATGTCTACCTCTTACCAAAGCTATACAATTAACAAATAACAAACATATAGGTGTCTACAAAGTATCACTTAATCAAACATAAGTAAAGACTAAGAGGAAAGGGGGGTTCCTCCAATGCAATCCTAAGCCTATCAGCTAGCCACTCATATTCTCACGCTTAACCACATTCTCACATGAAAGAGATACTAAAACACGTCAACATAAAGTTGGTGAGAGTCACAGGTTTATACTCCAACTCCAAATCAATTATAAGCTGAATAACAACCATTGACTAAAGAACATATGGACAATGTGCTACAATTATGTATTAACAAATAGCATTCAAGAATAACCAATCATCACAAATCCAAGGCTCCAAGCCTTACCAATAACCACAATTCCAAGGCTCCAAGCCTTACCAATCACCATGGTCGACGCCCATACACCTATGAACCAATCCTAAGGCCCCGCCTTGTCAACATCCCCTTGGTACCAAGTCAAACCATAATAACAATCAAGAATCACATAGCGGTTAATCACACAAATGTACACACAAGTCCATCACAAACCATAAAACATTCACAACACTAGTTACAAAACCACACAGTGTCTCTTCCATCCCATCTGGAATTCAAATCATAAAAATACATGGGAGTATGAAACTCACCTGATCAAGCTTCTCCAAATATCTACGCTCTAGAGAAAATCTAAACACACAAACATATACACTCAAGACATGAACCACATACCAAAATAGCTCATCAATCTATGATGGATATCTAACATTCTCCTACAACTTAACCTCATTTATATTATATAAGCATCCCATTACACCCCTATATAAAGCCATTAACTTGGTTTAGTTCATAACTCGTCCCGTTAACATTTAACCCAAAACAGTTCTGTTTTTCATACCTCAAACTATGGGTCGAACACCCCTTAACAAAAATAAAAACCTCTGTAAAAGAAACCTTATGCCCTTACATGTGTTAGCTAACTCTACCATTTGGCCGCAACCTTGAAGTTACTGTTAAGGCCTCCACATATATATATATATATATATATATATATATATATATATATATATATATATATATATATATATATATATATATATATATATATATATATATATATATATATATATATATATATATATAGTGTAAGGTTATTTTCAGAACTAAATAAATATACAGAACTGCGAGAACCACCTTTATACTCTTAACAATGCATATGGATTTTCATTATTATGTTTAAATTAACATTTGATCATTTTTTATTGGTTATAGATCCGAGTAGTATGAGCGATATGAAGAGTGCACATGTGTTTTCATATTATCCAACGAAAAGATAGTTATAGTACATACAAAACAAATACATGTGCATGGTCTTAGGATGCATGTTCCTAGTCACCTACGATAATAAAAATCCATGTATTTCTACCTAATGAACTAAGCCGGTGAATATACATGTGCATTTTAAGAGTAAAAAGGTGATTCTCGCAGTTCTATACATTTATTTGGTTCTGAAAATAACCTCACCCTATATATATATATATATATATATATATATATATATATATATATATATATATATATATATATATATATATATATATATATATATATACTTTTACCTATCCAGAATTTACTGATTTTGAACATATGAAAAGTTGGTTATGATCAGAGGGTCTTCTACTATCCTAATTGATTAGCCCTCTTTCAGATATCTTATATAACATATAAAATAACTCTCATGTTCGTTTGAAAGTCCAATTGTACTCCAAAGTACCCTAACCACCTTAAAACATTAAATTAAACCCGACTGATTTCAAAATTGTTTTGACCTCCGATTATTGTAACCTGTTTTTGACCCATTTCCCGACCTCCAATTCAGTTCTCGTTTCTTTCTTTGAAAGCCAATTCAATTACCTTTCCATGGAATACAATATCGCAATTTAAAAGTTTGTAGAACTCTAGATACGATCAATACAAGTGACCTAAAATTCTGCCTAATTTTTAAAAACGATTTTCTCATAATTAATCTAATTAATCATACATAAACCCTAATTAAAACCTAAAAACGATTTCTAATGATAAAAATCCATTAATTACATCACTAAATTACAGATTATTAACAAAACCTAATTAAAAATTATGAATGTCAAACCCTACTCCATCATTAACAAAACCTAATCAAAACCTAATTACATCACTACATACGTAAATTAAACGTTAATTAAGCATAGTTTTAGTGCATACCTTAAACCATAATTGAATAATTGGGTTTTCTTGATCCATCATTGTTAATCACGACTGATATTAAGTTTGGGAGAAGGAAAAATCGTTTTTGGGGCTAAAGGGATTAGTATGGGTAATTAAAACTAACCAGGATGCGTAATAATACTCAAATTGGGCTCCCCTTCCCTTCCTTAAGCAAAATTCGGCACAAAACCAAGTCCAACACCCTATAGGCGACTTTTTTATTTATATTACTATAAATTAACTATTAATTATTATTACCTTAAATTCCCTTAATTTATTTCAGCTCCTAAAGCCTCCGAAACCTCAAAACCGCAAAACTAGTCAAATCTACGCGTATACCGTAAAAGACGTAAAAATATACAGTTTTATGAAAACTCTTAGAATATAAAATAAACTATATAACTAAGTCCTAAATGACTTAAAACCATCTCATAAATTATTCCTGTGACTAAATACCTCTTCCGAGACCCCTAAATGCAAAACCCTAAACCGTAAAAATACGATTTTCTATAATACATATACGTATACGTAAAACCACTAAACAACACCATCTCATCTCATAGTCACTACATTGTGAGCTCATGAACATGAAATCATCACACATCGTTTCACTCACAAGGTACCTCGTACCCGAAACGATATCCAAACCACAATCTATACACACCAATTAGCACATAAACACGTAAAGACACGTAACTTGCACAAAATAAAACTAAGTGACGAACCTCAAAATCGTGGTTGTCACATCACTCCCTCCTAAGAGAAATCTCGTCTCATGATTTAATCCTTAGGATCAAACACACAAACCACAAATCACATGAGGATACTTGTGCTAAATGAACTCCTCTCATTTCCACGTAAACTTTAGTTCATGACTCAATTTACTAGATATATTAACAATATTTAAATTCATTCCCAAACTCTTGACTTCACAGCCTATAAATCTCACAAATTACCCTTTGACAAATCGAAGACTCTTATTAACACTAATCCTGAATAACCGTACATGTAAATATGCATTCTCAAACCACATCTCCCAAAACTTAATACATGAAATATATCATGTACACCACTCAATTCCCCAGGTAATTCTATACCCAAAAGCTATTGGTACAATCTTTCCAAAGATCATAAATGGACCTACAAAACTTGACATCAACTTTTCCTTTTTACCAAAACATGCCGCTTGTTACTATGGGTGAAACTTCCTACATAACTTTGTCACTAAACTCTAGTTGTTTCCTCATTTTCAACATTGCATCTCTTGTTGCTCTCATCATTTCCACAAACACCATTATTACATTAGTAGTCTCTTTCACCAATTTTAGTCAACCATAAGGACAACTCACCCTATCCTTCCATATAGTGCCTCAAATGGCATTCATCGACTTCTAGTATGATAACTATCGTTATATGAAAACTCAGACATCACTAACGAGTTTTCCACCTCCCTCTAAATTAGTTACCCAAGCTCTCAACACGACTCCTATACTTGTAGCAATTGATCACTTCGTCCATCCATCTCCAATTAGCCTGATATACTCATATCCAATCATGTTCATCCAATCCCTTTAGTCCTTAACCCAAACCACTTAAAAAATCTAATTTCCTTACAAAAGGGACCTATGACGGTATTTCACATATTCATTAGTTAGTTCTGTCAACTGCCATCTAAACCCATGCTATAACTACTTCCATTAAATTTTGGTAGCTCATTAGTAGCACCCATACACTTCTTTTCTCACTTTCCTCAATGAAAGATTTTTAATGATCCTTTATACTCAACTTACCCTTGAACATATTTAACTCTTTCTAAGACAATTAGATACATTTCTTCCTTTATACGTACACAACGTCTTACCTTCAAGGTCATAGTGCTCCTCGCCGCGTCTTAGTTAGACCAAGCCCTTCGTCTCTCATGACACATCACATCTATAACTCCTCATCCCTTCGATTATCGATACTAAGCCTTCCAACCACACAGTATAGGTCAGTGCCATTCCCTTTTTCCACACTACATCAATATTAGTTTGCTTTGTAATTTAGTATACTCATTAGCCTCTATCAAAGTTTTACCTTCGGTTCCTATCTCGGCCTATTTCATTCATGATTCTCATATATCCACACTTACTTCTTCTTTCTCAACTCATGCCATACATCACGATGTGATGCTTACCGTCTATCAGGTCATCTACACGTTGAAATTACCTAAGTAACTTCACTTGTTTTCCTCACGACCAGTTCTCATACTCCCTCCTAATAGGGACATGCTAGAGTTTTATGTGATCCTACGCGGATTACACTCTTATCTTATACCCATATTAGTTTCCATTTGTCTAAACTAAGCCATATTTTAAATTCTTATTCAAATCTCATACTTCTATTTTGATCTTGCACCCAACATGAGGTACTTTCAATCATCATCTTCTATGAATACTTGGTACTCTCCTTCCATGGTTCTCACTAATTCCTACACTATCCCGTCCAACAGAAATTCCATACTTCATTCATCAAATCTATGGAAATCACTAGTGCATTGGATAATGCATAGCTGTCTCTTCCAAAGATCTTTCATAACAGCTTCACAAAACTGACTCTTTAATCACTTCTCCAGGAACTTATTCAACTCAGCTTCACTACTCATCCCTCAATATTGATTACCACAAAAATTCTATCCGCGTAGTCACTCGACTCCCTTGTTACTTCCACGAGTTCTTAATCTCCCATATTATGTATTCAATTCATCACGATCCACTGGTTTAGCTCTTTATAGCTCCACTCCGGTACTCGATATGTCCTTCTTCGTCACGAACCATACGGAGATTCCCATCATAGTGCTTGTCACCGTTACAGTCCTTGCAACTTCTGTGACTCATTCGAAATCTCTTGCTTCCTTATAGCAGCCGACACGTAGTCCTTTCAGCTCCTTGCTTCATGATGTAGCTCTTCACGCATTCATTCTCGTCTCTATGATGTTATCTAGGAACTTCACACTACCCAGTAGCTTCTAACTTCAAATCATCTACCACAATATTTCTAAAGGTACTTCAACCCCTCAATGGCTCACGCTTCCTTACTTGTTATAATCACACTTAATCAGCCTCCTACTAATCATTCTTTCACATCCATGTTTTCCTTCACGTGTCTACTACTACCTTGCCTCCATAACTATACCAATTCCCTTGCGTGTTATTTGCCCAATCTTTCCATTAGTAGAAAATTTTTACTCTACCCTTACATCCGCTGGTACTTTCATCAATCTCCTAATGGTACTTCAACCAACTTCTCATAGCATGACATCTCGTTCCCACGACAAGTTAACTTACTTTACTTACTACCTTATTCCCGTAACCAATCTAAGTTTTAAAACTCCAGAAATCTTAATCATTCCTTCAACATAACCTTTAAACCAAAACACATCTCTCCATTCTAATATCTAACCATAAGTAATACTACCCAACTCTATCCTCTCATCCTAACATTTCCACAACCGCATAACTAAATCAACCATGACGTGTACCAAAAGAATTCCAAACGACCGCGTCCCATAATAAATATAGAGTAAACTGAAAGATCAACCATAATGAACCCTAGCCAAAACAACTGAAAAACAAAAAATGTAATCCGAAAGATTCAATGGAGTGTGCCAACAACGAAAAATTAGACTCATCACGATTAGTATTACCAAATTTTGATACCTTAGAAATTTTTAAACTTTCATCCCAGTTAGTTACTTCTCATAAGAACCAAACTCCCATACCACTAAAATCAATCATACTCATTTTTAACCATAAACTCATCCTTTATCTTCATCATTTTATCAAGATATCAACTAGTTAGTATACTACAATCTTATTCTAACCATTATCTTGTTTACCCATATTAAACTTATTTCACTTGTTATTATGAAACCAATACATGTTTATAAAATACAGTGTTTTTTTAATTTATTTTATTCTATATTATTATTATTATTTTATATAATCCATTTAGGCTGGTTATAACTAAACTACTACACGTTTACAAGGTGTGGTGTTATTATTATCATTACTATAATAAAATCTCCCCTTTTACTCTTTCTGTCTTAGTTAAATACTTCTAAAATTTTGATTCCACTTAAGAAAATTATTGTAAATTTTTTTACTTCTTTAAAATGTATTATCACATGGTACATAGAAAACTAATCCAATTATTTTCAAGACAAATTTGTTTTTATAGCTTACTACCACCAACTTAAAAAATATATGTAAGTCACGATATCATATCATACACTTACAAATTATTTTCAAACCGTTTTCCTATAATTAGCCAGACTTATTTGCAAAAAAATTTAGTAGTTCTCATTAATTAAAATACATACCCGAATGTAGACACACATCAAAAGACTCAAAACATCGTTGGAACTCCATCAGACTCCAACACCATAAAACACGAGCAAACACAAGGTACATTCAAGTTATAATAACTACTGAACGACCATATATCATAACTTAACACATACTAATATATATACATCTGTATATATACCTATTAAATCACCCAAAACATACTCGTTACCATACATGTCAGATCAATCAATAGTGTCATACACTCATTTTTTTCATACGAGTAATCACCATCTTACTACAAGGCATAAAACCCATCACTAAAAACCAGTCCATATCGTGTGACCCCATAATCATCCAACATGAGTATAACCCAAAACATATAACACACTAAAAAAATAGCCATATAGTAGGCAACCATTACATAAACCCATATATTATACATATACCGAAAATCCACATCTCATCATATACAAGCATGTACTAACCCTCTTTCATGAAATCATACTTGAGAACCTATTGAGATTATGGTACTTGTATAACAATGTTGGCCACCATACTTATACAATTACCCTTTCCCCAATGCACTCCCTCCTACGATGACACTTATAAGAATCAATACAACATATAACACATAAATACATCTACTCACATAAGCTCATAACCACATAAATAATAATTTCCAAAACTCCATCTATTAAAATAATATAGTCAAACTATTGGAATACATAAATACATAGTCTAGCTAAAACAACATAGACAAAATCCAACACAACACCATAATCAGTTATAAGTCATGTCACCCATAAGAGTGGAAAAAACTTAGAATCCTTCATATCCACCTACTCCTAGTAACTCGAATCACCACATAATTCTTAGGGAACATGACTTAAACATCAAAAGAGTAATACTATACATTAGGTAGACCAAATAACTTAGCAATTATTATGAAAATAAAACAAAAGACGGAAACTACCATTAAATCCATACCAGTCAAAACTCAACATAAAATATCATTAATACGAATCAATAACATCAAGAAATATATGTATCAATCAAAACTATGCACACATATTCCTATGACTCCTATATGCAAGAATCCTTAAGCTATAGACTAGGCTAGGCAACCTAATTCTCTATAACCATTGTTTCTGATACCATTCTATCACACCCCACCATGGCGGAATATGAGGCGCGACGTATGGATATCATCACAACAATAGCGTGTCTATAGAGATAACTAAATGAAATGGAAATATCATAAATGGTGACACAGTGTCATGAAGATATCACAAACAATGTAGGCATCTAGGTAAGTAGGTAATAGGTCTACCTCTTACCAAAGACATACAATTAACAAATAACAAACATATAGGTGTCTACAATGTATCACTTATTCAAACATAAGTAAAGACTAAGAGGAAAGGGGGGTTCCTCCAATGCAATCCTAAGCCTATCAGTTAGCCACTCATATTCTCACGCTTAACCACATTCTCACCTGAAAGAGACAATAAAACATGTCAACATAAAGTTGGTGAGAGTCATAGGTTTAGACTCCAGCTCCAAATCAATTATAAGTTGTGAATAACAACCATTGACAAAAGAACATATGGATAATGTGCTACAATTATGTATTTAACACTAGCATTCAAGATTAACCAATCACCATAAATCCAAGGCTCCAAGCCTTACCAATAACCACAATTCCAAGGATCCAAGCCTTACCAATCACCATGGTCCCATAGACTCCCATACACCTATGAACCAATCCCAAGGCCCCGCCTTGTCAATATCCCCTTGGTACCAAGTCAAACCATAATAACAAACAAGAATCACATAGCGGTTAATCACATAAATGTACACACAAGTCCATCACAAACCATAAAACATTCATAGCACTAGTTACAAAACCACACAGTGTCTCTTCCATCCCATCTGGAATTCAAATCATAAAAAGACATGGGACTATGAAACTCACCTGATCAAGTTTCTCTAAATATCCATGCTCTAGAGAAAATCTAAACACACAAACATATACAATCAAGACATGAACCACATACCAAAATAGCTCATCAATCTATGTGGATATCTAACATTCTCCTACATCTTAACCTCATTTATATGCTATAGGCATCCCAGTACACCCCTCTATAAAGCCCTTAACTTGGTTTAGTTCATAACTCGTCCCGTTAACATTTAACCCAAAACAGTTCTTTTATTCATACCTCAAACTTTGGGTCGAACACCCCCTTAACCAAAATAACAACATCTGTAAAAGAAACCCTATGCCCTTACATTTGTTAGCTAACTCTACCATTTGGCCGCAACCTTGAAGCTATTGTTAAGGCCTCCATATATATATATATATATATATATATATATATATATATATATATATATATATATATATATATATATATATATATAGATAGATATATATATATATATATATATATATATATATATATAGATATATATATATATAGATATATATATATATAGATATATATATATATATATATATATATATATATATATATATATATATATATATATATATATATATATATATATATATATATATATATATATATATATATATATATATATATATATATATATATATATATATATATATATATATATATATATATATATAGTGTAACTTTATTTACAGAACCCATCTTAGTGACAGAACTAGCAGAACTCTTCTTTTTTAAGGCAAACATGTATGTTTGAGGGAGTACATGTATGTTTTTAGAGAATATATGTATTCACGAAGTATAGTTGGAGTTCTTTTTGTCAAAATTAAATAAAATTAAAAAAAAGATATCCAAAAACATACATGTTTGAGGGCGTGCATGCATGTATGTGCACGCATTCAAAAACATACATTTTTGAAAGCGCGCATGCATGTATGTGCACCGATATAAATACATACATGTTCGCTTTCATAAACATACATGTAAGCCTTCAAACATACATGTTTGCCTTCAAAAACAAGAGTTCTGCAAGTTCTGTCACTAAGATGGGTTTTGTAAATAAAGTCCCCCTATATATATATATATATATATATATATATATATATATATATATATATATATATATATATATATATATATATATATATATATATATATATATATATATATATATATATATATATATATATATATATATATATATATATATATATATGTATATATATATATATATATATATATATATATATATATATATATATATATATATGTATATATATATATATATATATATATAGAGGAGGGTTATTGTAAGAGAATTTTTAAAGTTATTAAGATGAGAACCAATCTACACCGTTGGATCTATTATGTTGTATTCAATGAAAATAATATTAAATGAGTGACATTATTATCATTAAATATACTTCAAAGATATTTTAATGCATTATTCATTTCACCATTAGTTAAATATCTAAAAATAACAGATACGTCGTGATACAATATCTCGAAAATAACTGATGTGTCGCGATATAATCTCAAAAATAACTGATGCATCGTGGTACAATATCTCGAAAATAAATGATGCGTCGTGGTACAACATCTCGAAAATAACTGATGCGACATGGTATAATAATTCGAAAATAACTGATGCGACGTGGTACAATATCTCGAAAATAACTGATGCGATGTGGTACAATATCTTGAAAATAAAATAGCATTTATGTTTAGTCAAAATAAGAAAAATGAAAAATACCTACTAGTATAATACATTTATTGTTATATATTTAATTTCCATTTCTTGTATTAATTACACTACATTTAATTATCATGCTTTAATTCTATTGGTTATTCAATGGTTCTCATTTTTAAAACTTTAAGTTAGTTCTCATTTGATCCTAATTCTATATATATATATGTATATATATATATATATATATGTATATATATATATATGTATATATATATATATATATATATATATATATATATATATATATATATATATATATATATATATATATATATATATATATATATATATATATATATATATATATATATATATATATATATATATATATATATATATGTATGTATATATATGTATATATATATATGTATATATATATATATATACATATATATATATATATATATATATATATATATATATATATATATATATATATATATATATATATATATATATATATATATATATATATATATATATATATATATATATATATATATATATATATATGTATATATATATACTTTTACCTATCCAGAATTTATTGATTTTGAACATATGAAAAGTTGGTCATGATTAGAGGGTCTTCCACTATCCTAATTGATTAGCTCTCTTTCAGATATCTTATTTAACATATAAAATAACTCTCATGTTCGTTTGAAAGTCCAATTGTACTCCTAAGTACCCTAACCACCTTAAAACATTAAATTAAACCCGACTGATTTCAAAAATGTTTTGACCTCCGACTGTTGTAACCTGTTTTTGACCCATTTCCGAACTCCAATTCAGTTCTCGTTTCTTGCTTTGAAATCCAATTCAATTACCTTTCCAGGGACTACAATATCGCAATTTAAAAGTTTGTAGAACTCTAGATATGATCAATACAAGTGACCTAAAATTCTGCCAAAATTTTAAAAACGATTTTCTCATAATTAATCTAATTAATCATACATAAACCCTAATTAAAACTTAAAAAGGATTTCCAATGATAAAAACCCATTAATTACATCATTAATTACAAATTATTAACAAAACGTAATTAAAAATTATGAATGTCAAACCCTACTCCATCATATTAGGTTATATACATAAATTAAACGTTAATTAAGCATAGTTTTAGTGCATACCTTAAACCATAATTGAATAATTGGGTTCTCTTGATCCACCATTGTTAATCACGACTGATATTAAGTTTGGGAGAAGGAAAAATCGTTTTTGGGGCTAAAGGTGTAATTAAAATTAACCAGGATGCCTAATAGTACTCAAACTAGGCTCCCCTTCCCTTCCTTAAGTAAAATTCGGCCCAAAACCAAGTCCAACACCCTATAGCCGACTTTTTTAATTACATTACTGTAAATTAACTATTAATTATTGTTACCTTAAATTCCCTTAATTTATTTCAGCTCCTAAAGCCTCCGAAACCTCAAAACCGCAAAACTAGTCAAATTTACGCGTATACCGTAAAAGACGTAAAAATATACAGTTTTATGAAAACTCTTATAATATAAAATAAACTATACAACTAAGTCCTAAATGACTTAAAACCATCCCGTAAATTATTCCCGAGACTAAATACCTCTTCCGAGACCCCTAAATGCAAAACCCTAAACCGTAAAAATACGATTTTCTATAATACATATACGTATACGTAGAACCACTAAGAAACACCATCTCATTTCATAGTCACTACATTGTGAGCTCATGAAAATGAAATCATCACACATCGTTTCACTCATAAGGTACCCCGTACCCGAAACGATATCCAAACCACAATCTATACACACCAATTAGCACATAAACACGTATAGACACGTAAATTGCACAAAATAAAACTAAGTGACGAACCTCAAAATCGCGGTTGTCACATGTGGCGTCCAAGACAAGGTGGATTAAGTACTTTCCCATCAAGATTAACATTCTGGCATGGAAAGTAAAACTGAATTCCTTGCCTACCAGATATAATCTATCTCGCAAAGGGTTAGATATTGCTTCGTTAGTTTTCCTTTTTTGCGACAACCATCCTGAAACTGTTGCACATCTATTTTTTCAGTGTCCTCAGTCTATCCATATTTACAAGTCGATTGCGCGATGGTGGGATGTGGTCTTGGTTGATTTTAATTAGTGCGGGTATTGGTTATCTTGGATTGTAGGCATTCGGCTTCTGGTTAAACTCAAAGCAATCTTGGAGGGCGTTTCTATATAGCATGGTGGAGCATTTGGACGTTCCGGAACAAACTTCTTTTTAGTGGAAAAATTCCTCCAAAGGCTACCTTATATGATGATATAGTTAGTAGTTCTTTTAATTGGTGTAGATCGAGATGTAATGCCTCATTTTCTTGGAACGATTGGCTTAAAAACCCTTATTTACTTATTCTTTAGCCTAGCTTCTTGCTAGCTTTTAATATAAATTTCCGTTCAAAAAAAAGCTAGTTGCATGGTTCGTGTGACAACATGCTTTTTGAAAACGGTCCTACAAATACAAAGAAGTTATATGTTAACAAAAACTCAAATAGTCCATAGGATCGTGTATCGTGTTGAAACTTTTTGGAGTTTCGGGTTAACCCTATCAGTCGGATAAGATATCTTTTATATTTTATATAGAATTTTTTATACTTTATATATATATTTTTTAATAATTATACTTATATATTTATTTAAGAAAGTATGATTTTTTCATAATACAATCTTTTTATACTTAGTATTTAATAAAATATTATAAAGTGATCAAAAACACAAACATACTCACTCAGATCTTACACACTCATATTCATCTCTCCACACACACTCAGATCAAACACACCATTCCAGCCACCACGCACACCAGTCCACCACTACCCACGAGCCGAATATCACCATCCCACTACCATACACCTTCGACACACCATACACCTTTGGTTAAATTATTAAACTGAAACCACAGATTCACACAATACGCATACTTTGGTTTAATTAAGAGAGATGGGTAGGATTAAACCGAAACCATAGATTCACAGCATACACCTTTGAGCCGAATATCACCATCCCACTACCAGTGTCAAGTATTTTTCTTTCTTTTTAATGTATTTATTTATGTTTTTGGTTTAATTTTAGGCTTCTCTAAAATGGGTAGGATTACTATTTAGTGTTTAGTTTGTTGGTATGTGATTTAGGTATGATTTGATCAGAGTTGTTATGATGTTGTGAAAGACCATTCACGTCTGAAATGGGTAGGATTAAAAATGATAAATTTTGGCTCAAAATAATGAGTTTTGGAGAAATAGATTAAAAATGATAATACACACTATGGTTAGGAGCAAATGTTATGTTAGAGTACTCATGTGAAGAGGTAATTCTTAAGCTGTAGAGTGGCAAAAAGTGTGGGTAGGTACTGGTCAAAATGTATTGGCCCAGGTCAACCATCAGCGACCTCACCAGTTTTTATTTTTCTGAGCTAATTGTATCAATAAATAGTCTATTAAGTGTAGTCACATAAATTATACTAGTGTACTCTAAAATTATACTCCAAGTTAAAATGTTAATTTTGGCCACTAGTACTCGAAGATATTGATCTTACAGTAATGTTCATAGAGGTCTCTTTATACCAGCATGACCATTTAGTATATGACTTCGTAATTTGCTATCACCACTGCTGCAAATTTTCACTGAAACAAGACCCCAAATGTATTACAAAACTTCAAAAGATGGTTACTTTGATTACACTAAAACAATAGCAAAAGAAGCTGGATCGAGTATAGATGGCCAAACGGGTAAAATTCAGAGAGCGGTAAATTTGGGGTGATAATCATTGAACTTGTATAACCTGTTTTTCTCATATCACCCAAAATTTACCGCTCTCTGAATTTTACCCGTTTGGCCATCTATACTCGATCCAGCTTCTTTTGCTATTGTTTTAGACTTTTAAATCAAATTTTCAGTGAGGTATGCTTGTGCCTGCTGCAAAGAATCTGTGAGAATGTTTTACGTCTGCTAATATTTCTGAGGTAGTATTTGAAGGCTTACCAATGTGTTTATGGTTGTCCTAAGTTATGTCTGTTCTAAATGTGTGGTGGACAATAGTATGTTTTGCCTCATGTCTAGTTTGAATTTGGTTAGGTTCACATTCCCGTATTTGTATTTGTTTTTGGGAACAACCTTTTTAATTATCTTGTTGAAGGAGTTTGGTATTTCTATTGTAATTGTACTCTTGTTTTTTGGTTCCATAATATATATGACTTTCTAAAACAAAGTATGCATATATAGGTGAGAAAGAAAAGAAAAAAGACATTAAAAGCACAAGTCGAGTGGTCATAAGCCTCGTCGAGCGGTCAAAAGCTAGGGGCTGACATTCTCTCTCTTTTCTCAAGGTATGGTAATTAATTGTGACATGTATCGACGTATCGGTGTCGCAATCTAAGTAACCAAACACCCCTTTTATATTATTTTTTTCAAGCCTATTGGCAATATACTAGTACCTCTTATGTTTCTCACCTAGTTGTTTCATATTTACGTGTTTAATCAGGTCACTCTATCTTCTCAAGGAAACTTCACCAAATCGAAATAACAAGACTCGTTTCTTGAACCAGAAAGTGACCACAGCGGATACAAACATGGACACCGGCATTAGTGTCAGGATTTACTTAAGCATTAATGGGTAATGATTTTTTTTGCCTATCTTGATTTAGTTGGAGTGTTTGGATATAATATTTACAATTCTGATTAAGCTCCATTTTTCTTGGCATATAATTTTATTACCTAATCATGATTCTGATTGCTAAATTTGAAACAATGACTTTCATTATGGACACCGCGCCCCACCCTTGGTCTCGGTGTCTAATGCTACAAACACTTTTTGGTCTTAGGCAATAACTTTTGACCGAACAATACATTTTGTGTCACCTCAGGAACTCTTAACTATGACTAATAGGCCAAAGATTGTAGAAACATGTAGTAGGTACCAGATAAACCATTCTAGTATTACAAAAAGCGAATGAAGTATATTGGAATCAATGCAGTTGTGTATGTGACAGAAGGCGTTCTGCAGTTGTCTAATAAGCATATAGTGTTATTTATAATTTCCTAAGCGTTAGTTATAAGAAACAGTAAACTGAGAGTTCGCTATAAACTGTTATGTGCAGTTACTACCCTCTCTGCATGCTTTAACTTTGAATATCAAACTTATATTACCGTAACAATTTTAGCTGTTTAAAAGGTTATTTAATTTTATAGCTTAACAAAGTAGATTCCTTCCCTGGCTTTTACTCTATAGGGTGATGGGCCAAAGCAAAGATTTGTAGCTATCAACTAATAAGATTTACCCATAACATAACTAGCAGCGTTGACACGAGTGATACATAGAAGTTATTTAAGTTATGTGTTCTCTTGTCTCATCTCAATGATTTTGATTTAGAATATGTTTTACTTTTTCATTATTGATTTTTGTAGAATTACAGGTACTACTACTGATGAGATGGCATTTATACATGATCTCATCGTTCTTTTCGGGCTTTAAATGCATAAAAATGTCATAAAATACCATATATATGCTTGTGTTTATTTACTTGTGTATTTTAGGTATGGATATCGTGAAAAAAGACAAAAGATCACAAGTTACAAGGAAAAACGGACACGAGAAACGAAGCCGTACAAAGAACCGGGCCCTAATCATGGAATTCTCAACAAATACCCTTGAAGACTTGAAGACAAACAAGATTGATCCTCATTTATTGAAGAAATGACACTTAAAACCCTTGTATATTCATAATTACAAGTTTGGTCCCTTAAGTTTGTCAAAATTACACAAATGGTCCTTCAACTTTGAAGAAATGGCAAGATTGGTCCCTCAACAAATTCAAATTGTCAATTATGGTCCCTCATCAAGCCAAAGACACATTGAAGACCTCTGAAGATCAACATTGTCCAAGATCAGTCCTTGAAATATCTCAAAATGGCAAAAAGAACCCTTGAAAACCCTTTTGAAAAGTTATGTGCCAAAAATGACAAGTGGTGAAAAGTTGTTACAAAGGATTTAGACGCTGATGGGTTTTTAAACACAAATGACAAAAGAAAGGAAAAAGAAGGGCTAAACATGGGCATTTGAAACATTTAAACACAAAATGCGCCAAACACTTCCCCAATCCTACAAAAACGGATCAAAAGGTATTACTGTAGCAGTCAAGAACCCAGATTTTACTCCACTTAAAACAAAGGGTAAAATGAAATTACCCTTACCCACACTTGATTCACACGCCTATAATCAAATCCCACACACAAAACCCTCACTCCCACTACTCCTTGGACCCCACACTCAACATTCTCAGCCAATAAAAACACAACTTGGCCTTCAAGTAAAATGACGTGGCCAAATCAACAGCCAAGGATCATTGATTCATATCAAAGCAGAAATGAACGTCCAAGATGAATTTGAACAGCTCATTCCACCAAAACGTCTAGAAGGACTTAGGGCATTTAGGGAATTTCACTTCTAGGGTTTGTGAATAGTGTTTAGCCAGGCATTTGCCTATAAAAGGAGACCTCAACATGTGAGAGTCCCTTTGTTCCAGTTTTAGGCTATTAATCTTTGTAATTCCTTTTTAAGCTTAATAAAATTTGAATTTCTGAAATTTGAAATCTCTTTTTGATTTTGTTAAAAGTTTGGTGTTTGAGTAGCCTAATTCTGAGTTCCATTTGATTGTTTAGACCTTCCTTAACCTTGTGGTTAAGGCACGTCTAGGTTTGAAAGGTTTTCAAGGTTCAAAAGCCTTGAAGTCCTTGTTTCTGATTTTGGCTTATTTTTATGTACTAACCCTTAGCCTTAAGCCTTGAGTTCTTTCAAGCTTGTTGACACCAAGCCTGAGAAGGATTCTAAGCCTTTGGTTGAGTTTGTTTGCTGCTTGTGTTGAAGATATAAAGTCCTTGAGGTTCTACTTTGAACCATCAACCAAGGCTGTTTGCATCTCCTTCATTGAAGTACCTTGGTCTTGTTCTAGTTGTTGAACAAGGTCCAAGGAGCATTGCTGGCCTTCCTAGGATGTTGTGGAAGGCAGATATAAGCTCTTGTTAAGATTCCCCTAAAAATTTCATGTTTATGACTGATTTGGATTTTGTGCTTTGATTTTGAGTATTGGTGTTTGTGCTGGTGATTTTTGAGTTTGATTGTGTTAGTTGCTATTGTTTAAGTGTTTTTGATCATTAAAATCAGTAGGTTATTAGTTAAAATCACAAGTTTCTTTGTTAAGTGGTAGATTAAGGAGTGTTTGGGTCTACTGCTTGAATTGGGATTGTGGTTTGCTAAGTGTTTGTTTGTTGTATGCAAGTATTGGTATCTGATATTTAGGTGCTTATGTTCATCTGTTTGCAGGTTTTGAGGCTTTGAACACATTGATTTTTAGATTAGCTACAAAATCTTCATAACTTGGTAAAATTGGCTAGGATTTTGAGGACACCTAGATCTAGGCATAGGCTAGGGCTAACAAGTGCTAAATCATAGTTAATCACACCAGGGTAGAAGGATTTGAGGCTTGAAATTGGATCAAGTGTCAAGTATATCAGCAAACTGTTTCTGCATATTGTTCATTGTTCATCAGTAACTTCTAGTGCTTTGATCTTGTTGATTTCTTTGATTTAGTGTTTGATTCTTGTTGCTTTGTGTTTATTGTTAGTTTATATAGCTTGTGTATGCATCTGGTTAAGTTTGGTTGGCTTATTTTGCTTAAAACTGCTTATTAAGTGCTTAACTGCTTATTTCCATATCTGGAGCATATCTGAGGACTGTTTGGCTTATTGTGGCTTATTGTGTGGATCATTTTGTGATTTTATTGTTGCTATTGACTCCTTGTGGTTCACTGATCACAAGGGTGCCTTTGTTTCCAATTGAATCAAACCAGAACTCTCAAATAAGCTTGGTCAATTAGTCAAAGTAGTGGGAACTCCTTTCCCCTGCTGGTTACCACTGATAGTGCAATTTTGGTGTCAGCTTATCAATAAGCTATAATAGCTTATTCCAACCAGCAACAACTTTGTTTTTGTAATAGGTGCTCATATTTTGACCCATTTGTTCATACTGGAGCATTTGGGTGGTTGACTTTTAGGTTTGACTAGAAAACCAACTCATTTGACTTTTACATAAGTTCATTTGTGCTTATTCTGGCTTATTGCTTGTGCTTATTGGATTTTTGTTGATTGATTTTGCTTATTGAGTCCATTTGAAAGCTTTTGCAAGTTGAATCAGCTTCTGAGGTGCATTATTTCTCAAAAACGACTATTTTGTCGTTTTGTGGATTTTTGCTTTTCTATTTTCTGGCTTATTGAGTGAGCTTATTGTAAATTTCTTTTGACAGATCTCTTAAGCATCCTAAAAGAGGGTTGTGTGTCAAATTAGAGCTTATGGCATTAGCTTATGGTTTAATGGGCTGAAAAGCCCAATAAGAATAAGCTTTGTTTTCAATAAGCTGTGATAAGCTCACATTCAGCTTTTGGGCCTTTAGAGTTTTGTTCTTAAAATTGAATTTTAAGTCAGATAGGGCTTTTCCAAGTCAATTGGGCTAAGTTTGACTTTTTGGGCCCAAAAGCCCATTTGTGTTGACTGAATTTGGATTTGGCCCATTTGAGGGCCCATTAGGGGTATTTTGGTAATTTCACTTTGATTTTCTGATTATTTAGGTTAAAATAAACTAGTTTTCAAGTTTTTAGAATTTTTTATAATTTTTGGATTTTTAATATTATTTTATTATTATTTTATTATTATTTCTAAAATTTCACATTTTCCAACTTTTTACATTTTTCTTAGGTTAAATACATTAAAATAGGAATTTAGCAACTTTTAGAATAATTTTATCACTTATAGATTAATTTTTATAATTATTTTAAGTTTTAATAGTTTTTAAATCATTTTAAATAGTTTTTATTAGTTTTGAAATTTCTAAAAATAGTTTTTAATCTTTTTAGGTCATTTTAGAGGTTTATCAATTGAAAAATCTTTATTTGGGCTTTTTGATAATTTATTTGATTTTTAGGGCTTTAATTAGCATTTAAAAATTGAATATTTAATTATTTAAAAAGGTTTGAAAAAGTTTTGATCATTGGTAAACTCTTAGTTTATTATTTTTGATTTCTGGTGAATTTTTTGTAATTTTTAGAATTTATTTTTATTTTTGTGATTTTTAAGGTTCTACGTTTTAACTTTCTAATAGTGATTTTTCTTGGTAATTTTTTTACGTCTTCGTCATTTTCTCTTCTAATCCCCTTCTAAACCAATCATTAATCACAAACTTTTGACAAGTTTTTCACACACATATACCTCCTTGGGAAACGAACTTGGAATCCATTAGGGTCATTAGTGTTGATTTTCCTAAATCCTCACTCGATACTTACCGCTTTTACGCCTTTTTCCTAAAAGGTCGTATTTTTCCTACAATCACTTTGGCGCCGCTGCCGGGGAGGTGTGTCGTGATTAATTTGCATTGTTGTTTTTAATATTAACCAAATAGTATTTGTATTAGTAGAACTCTACTAATACGTATTATCGGTTTTCTTGGTTTTTCTTGTATAAATATTACTATATTGTATTAAGTATCACAATCAATAAACAATATCTCCAAAAGTGTGAAAACACAACCTTAATTAGGATTTCATCACTCATTTATTGTATTCGAATCTCAAACAAAAAGAAAAAGGCAAAAATAGATAAATACTTTCGTGAAGCTCGATTTTGAAAGATACAAACTATAAGGTGGGTATAAGGCGGGTATTATAAAATATACCCTAAGGAAAAAGGCTCTTAAGTGCTTCGCGCCGCCTCGTTTCCCCGCTTGCTTGTGAGTATTTTGAGATTGAAGGCTAATCGAGGGTTTTGCCGCCCAAAGTATTATTACGTATACTATATTTGCTTGGTTTTCTTTGTGATTAAACCCTCTTGAACAATTTGGTTTTCACCAAAGTTCTAAAGTCATTCGAAGGCGTTCACTCCACGTGATCGTTTTCATTCCTTTGAGGCTTCTTTAATCAAGAGTTTGATTCGAGGAGAGATTTTGTAGATTGTTGTCTACGAAGATACACAAAAAAAAAAATTTAAATATCATCAAAAACACAAAAAAATTGAAAATTCACAAAACACCCAAAAAGAATCTTCTTTGCTCACCTCTCATTCTTCGTGAAGTTTATGATCACTCGTAATCAAGCAAAACGAGCTCGTAAACGACTTCAAAAGCAAGCCAATCAAGAGACGTTGATTGTTGAAGAACCTCCAATTGTTGAACCTATTGTAGAACAAGAAGTCGTCATGGCTAATCGTACTATGATGGAGTTGCTACAAGCACCCACCGAGGGTTTTGGAGAGGCTATGGTGATTCCCGCCATCCTTGCGGAGAATTTCGAAATTAAGACGGGTTTAATGTCGATGTTGCAAGCAAATAAGTTTAGAGGTCATGAGAAAGACAAACCGCATTACCACATTAGGAATTTCAACCGTCTCACCGCCACTAGCAAGTTTAAGGATGTTCCACATGACGCTATTAAGATGATGTTGTTTCCATACTCGTTGGATGGACCCGCAAAAATTTGGCTCGAGAAAGAACCGCCAAATTCGATTTTGACATGGGCCGATCTCGTTTCTAAGTTTGTGAACAAGTTTTTTCCACCATCTAAAACAACACACTTGAAAAATGAGATTTCACGATTTGTGCAAAGAAATAATGAAAGTTTTTCAATGGCATGGGAACGATTTAAAGAGATGTTACATGAATGTCCACACCATGATTTTACGGAATTGCATCAAGTGGATACTTTTTATAATGGGCTTAATGATCATGAACGAGATTATTTGAATGCCGCCGCGGGTGGTAATTTTTTGTGCAAGACGACAAATGAGGCTTTACAAATCATTGAAAATAGATCTAAGGTTTATAACCCTCGTAACACACCGAGTGTTGCCAATATGGGTTCGTCATCTTCGTCACAATCGTCTCATAGCATTAATGCCTTACATGATGAAGCTAATGAGGAAAATCGGTTTTTTGATAGATTTGCTAATCTTATGTCCCATTGGAAGGCTCAAGAAGCTTCCAATTCCGCTTCGGTTAAAGCGGTTGCTAAGAGTTGTTTATCTTGTGGGGGAGCTCATGATCTTTCCGAGTGCATTACCGCGGATGGTAACACTTCGAGTGCTTATGTAGCAACGGGAACTTACAACCAAAACGGTCAAGGTTCCCGCCAAAATCAAGCTCCACCAAACCAAAATGTTAACAATTATCGAAACAACAACCAAGGTAATTACCAAGGCAATACACGCAACTACAACAAGGGGAATTATCAAAGTGGGAATGGACAAATCTCTAATCAAAACCAAAACCGTGATTTTCAAAACACTACACAAGGTTTTCAAAATGCTCACACTAAAAATTTGCAAGGAGATTTTTTGGATTATTCTAAGGCAAATGATGCTAAGTTTGATAACATGCAACGTGAGATGATTAGCTTAAGGTCCGAGTTGAAAAACGAGCTAAAAATGAACTTGCTAATGAACTTAAAACTCATGCAAACAAAATGGAAGGAAATGTCCAACGTCTACAACAAAATCAACAAAAGATGGAATTAGGACAACATGAGATTAAGCAAGAGTTATTAAAAGTGGATGATAGGCAATCAAAATTTGAGGACCGAATGGCTAAGATGTTTGAAGCAATCATGTGTAAACCCTCTTCCTCGGGTGGTCTTCCTAGTGATACCATTGCAAACCCGAAGGGAGAAATGAAGGTTATTACTACACGAAGTGGTAAAACTTTCAAGGAACCCATCTCTCGTCCAAGTGCTTCTAAGGAGAAGGAAATCGAGAAAGAACCCGAGGTGATGGTCGAAAAGGAGCACATTACAATCCCACGAAGTACCGCTCAAACCACACCTACGGTTGAACCTATACCAATTGTGGAACCCGAGTTTCCAAGGCCGTTGCCTAATGACCAACCCACACCACCTTTACCTTACCCTTCGAGACGTAACAAAGAAAAGGCACAAGAACGAAACAATTATCAATTTGAGCTATTTATGAAAATGTTTCGTGATCTACATTTTAACATAAGTTTTGCCGACGCTCTTATCATGATGCCTCGATTCGCCGCAAACTTCAAAAGTATGCTAAACAACAAAGAGAAGTTACAACAATCGTCTAGTTGTTCATCGGTTTTTCTTAGCCGCATACCACAAAAAGTCGGTGATCCCGGTAAATTTTTGATTCCGTGTGCGATTCAAGATATGGAGGAATGCTACGCCTTGGCTGATCTTGGTGCTAGTATTAATTTAATGCCTCTCGAGATTTTCAAATCGCTTTCGCTTCCGGCTCTTACTCCTTCGAACATGTCTATCGAGATGGCCGATCATTCTACGATTTTAGCATGTGGAGTAGCCGAGGACGTTTTCGTTAAAGTCGGAAAGTTTTACTATCCCGTTGACTTTATCGTTGTAGACATTCCTATCGATCGAAAAGTTCCTCTCATTTTGGGTCGCTCATTTTTGGATACATCAAGAGCACTTATCGATGTTCATGCTCGAAAAATCACCCTTCGTTTCAATGAAGAAGAACTTGTCATCAATGCAACACAAAACTCCAATCTTTCTCATGTCTATTCTATTGCAACTTTAAACCATGGTGACTCAACCAATGTCGTTTGCAAAGAATTTTCACCAAGAGTTTTAGGAAATGTCGCCAAAAACAATTTACCATTTCCTCCGCCGATGGAGGTTATGAGTGTAAAGCCTACAAAGAAGAAATCGTCAATACTTGAATCAAAAAATCCTTCACATTCATTCTTGAAAAGTATTGATAAGTTGTCGGTTTCCACGGAAGATCTTTCGGATGATGAATATGTTGACCCCGATGGGGAGGTTTTCTTCGTCGATAAACGTTTTGAGAACTTGCCACCACCAAAACTAAAACGATTTACAAATGTGAGAATTTTTAGTGTAACTAACATCGTATTAGAAACACCAAACATTTTCGACATAATCAAAAAGGGTTTTCATAAAGAGAGTTCAAAAGATAAAAAAGGAAAAGATCTTAAATGTGATTTAATTGATTTTTCCACAAATCCAACTCAGTCATCACCACGTGTTTTGAGTGCTACAAGCTCGTCTACTCCTTTTGACGATGCTTTGTGTGGTTCTAGTATGGGGGAAGCCCCTTATGTTCCCTCATCCTTGTCCACCGAGGACGAGATCTTCGATCCCGGAATATCATGTAAAGGGAAATCTCGGTCTTCCACCGATGCAATAAATGGAAAATCTTTCTATTTGATTGGTGCGAGTCTACCTCGAGTAGCTCAAATGTTTGTCTTACCAATTGTCCCACCCTTCTACTTCTCATCTCTTTTCTTCAAACTCTTTGAGTTTATGGCACATGTTGAAGTGGCGTTTAATTGTTTTTCCAATGAAAACGAGAACGCCATTTTCGACCCCGGTATTTTGCACCATTGAAGGACTTAGTCCTTTATACCGGTTGTTTTTGGGCCTTGTTTATCATGTAAGCCCCATCAAAAATTGACCATACCATGTTTTTCCCTAAATATTCACATTTTGAGGGGATCGAGTCGAGCTCATGACTCGGTAATCAAAAACGAGGTGCCTCGTGGGGGAGATCCCATGCTTATCTTTTATGCTCACTATTCACTAATAAGGGGACTTGTACCCTTTCAACTCGTTGTCTCGTGGTTGTTTGATTGTGTTATCTAGATCATCATCATCATCATTATCTACGATTGAAGACTCTCATGTTCGTTTACGTGAGCCTCCATCGTTCGTTTGAAGAAGTTTTTCACGAATCCATGACATATCCTTTATTGTTCTAACAATTATCTTTTAGCATACTTAATAAACGGCTTTAGATATATTGTTGATCACCCTTTCCATGCTAGATCCTAAGCATTCGACTCTTCGTCTCTAGTATGGGGGTGCTCCACCTTTAGACTCGAAACATTGAGAACAATGTTTACTTTTAGTATGGGGGGTGAATAGGTACTTGCTTTGCTACGCCCTCACGCTCTCCAATCTTCAATGTTTTGTTTTGCTAATAAGGCTAAAAATGGCCGCTCTCCAATCTTCAATGTTTTGTTTTGCTAATAAGGCTAAAAATGGCCAAATTTTAAAAATTTTCTTAGTTTTCATAAGTGTTTTTAAGACACGAATGTATATTTTCCGTTGGGTAGAATAAGAGTTAATTTTTGACTTGATGGGCATTTGGAGCCATTTACATTCCTTAACCCGCTCAATTCAAGTTTTGCTAGACTTTTATATAGGGAGCTTTAAAACGCGAAAGTCTTAATTCATACGGGTTAAGAACAAGAACTTTTTGCAAGTTCCTATAATTGATTCTAGAAAGTCACTTATCAAGGGAACTATAAAACGCATTCTCTAAACTTGAAAAAGTCCAAGAAAGTGCAAGATCCTATAGGTGGCTTGAAAACCCAAAACTTTGATTTGATATAGTCTTAATGAAAGCTAATTTTGGCTTAATTTTGACTTGCATGGCTAAGTATTCACGAGTCTCTTTAATTAGAGGTCTTTATATAGTGAAGAACGAGAAATGATAGAGTTAGACAAGTGATCATGCTAAACGTAGAACATGAAAATGTTCTTTCAAAAACTCATATGTTTTTAATTGTGGCTTTTTCTTCCCATAAGATCAATGCATTAGGAATAAATCATAATTGCAATAAGTAAGGTCGTACGATTTGAAATGTTACTTAGCCTCTAGCGCAAGATCGTTTAAAAGTTGCTCGGGGTTGAATAGAGTTCATAGCCAAGGCATAACTTATTGAAGCGAGACGCGAAGATTGGCGATTATCCAAAAAGGCCCTAACAAGGCATGAGGAGCTCTATTTTTGCTAAAGATCCAAAGATGATGTGAAGTATCATTATTGCTAAATCAATATGAAGGATCGAGACACGCGACGAGAAGCAATTACTCCCCTAAAGATCATGGAGAAAGTCTATCCAAAAAGACCCTAACAAGGTATGAGGATAAATATATCCAAGTCCGAAAAGGAGGCAGATCGTTGTATATCAAAATCCAAAATAAAGATTGAAGAAAAATGATGAAGTCATGGTCCAATATGAAGAATCTCTCAAAAACGTCAAGTGAAGAAATTCCAAATATATGAAGAGAAGACCATAATTTCAAGAACGTCTTCCCAAGATTTGAAGTATGAAGTACATGCCAAATATCGGTCTGAGAAAGGTCTCAAATCGTGAAACGAGTTATGCCAAGATATGAACTTAAGGAGATACACGAGAAGCCGTTTTAAAAGATTTTGTCCTTCGGCTAACTATTGATCAAATCGTGCTACTTTGCTTTCGGACTAATAACTACTCAAATAAGTCAATATGAATCACTTGTGATCTATGACAAATTGATAAAAAAATGCTAGTAACCCATTTCCTTTTATAATAACTAGGATTGCGGGGAGAAAAAGTATTACACAATTTGGACGTATGAGTAGTGTTAGCATTGTGACTTGTACCAACAATGTTCTTGTTTTTGCACTTAGCATGGAATGTATGACAATCAAGGATGACGAAGTTTACTCTAAGGGACATTTATTTGTTTCTATTCTTTGACCCTAAAAGTCACTTTTTGTGATGAAAATCATACATTATGTCTTTACACATCATCATAGTATGTTGCAAGTCTTTTACTCTTCAATAAAGGTTAATAAATTTGAACTTTGGTGATGCTTAGATACTTTATTCTAGCATTGCGTGAGGGTACGACAATGGCTTAGTATGGGGGAGTGATGAGATGGCATTTATACATGATCTCATCGTTCTTTTCGGGATTTAAATGCATAAAAATGTCATAAAATACCATATGTATGCTTGTGTTTGTTTACTTGTGTATTTTAGGTATGGATATCGTGAAAAAAGACAAAAGATCACAAGTTACAAGGAAAAACGGACACGAGAAACGAAGCCGTACAAAGAACCGGGCCCTAATCATGGAATTCTCAACAAATACCATTGAAGACTTGAAGACAAACAAGATTGATCCTCATTTATTGAAGAAATGACACTTAAAACCCTTGTATATTCATAATTACAAGTTTGGTCCCTTAAGTTTGTCAAAATTACACAATTGGTCCTTCAACTTTGAAGAAATGGCAAGATTGGTCCCTCAACAAATTCAAATTGTCAATTATGGTCCCTCATCAAGCCAAAGACACATTGAAGACCTTTGAAGATCAACATTGTCCAAGATCAGTCCTTGAAATATCTCAAAATGGCAAAAAGAACCATTGAAAACCCTTTTGAAAAGTTATGTGCCAAAAATGACAAGTGGTGAAAAGTTGTTACAAAGGATTTAGACGCTGATGGGTTTTTAAACACAAATGACAAAAGAAAGGAAAAAGAAGGGCTAAACATGGGCATTTGAAACATTTAAACACAAAATGCGCCAAACACTTCCCCAATCCTACAAAAACGGATCAAAAGGTATTACTGTAGCAGTCAAGAACCCAGATTTTACTCCACTTAAAACAAAGGGTAAAATGAAATTACCCTTACCCACACTTGATTCACACACCTATAATCAAATCCCACACACAAAACCCTCACTCCCACTACTCCTTGGACCCCACACTCAACATTCTCAGCCAATAAAAACACAACTTGGCCTTCAAGTAAAATGACGTGGCCAAATAAACAGCCAAGGATCATTGCTTCATATCAAAGCTGAAATGAACGTCCAAGATGAATTTGAACAGCTCATTCCACCAAAACGTCTAGAAGGACTTAGGGCATTTAGGGAATTTCACTTCTAGGGTTTGTGAATAGTGTTTAGCCAGGCATTTGCCTATAAAAGGAGACCTCAACATGTGAGAGTCCCTTTGTTCCAGTTTTAGGCTATTAATCTTTGTAATTTCTTTTTAAGCTTAATAAAATTTGAATTTCTGAAATTTGAAATCTCTTTTTGATTTTGTTAAAAGTTTGGTGTTTGAGTAGCCTAATTCTGAGTTCCATTTGATTGTTTAGACCTTCCTTAATCTTGTGGTTAAGGCACGTCTAGGTTTGAAAGGTTTTCAAGGTTCAAAAGCCTTGAAGTCCTTGTTTCTGATTTTGGCTTATTTTTGTGTACTAACCCTTAGCCTTAAGCCTTGAGTTCTTTCAAGCTTGTTGACACCAAGCCTGAGAAGGATTCTAAGCCTTTGGTTGAGTTTGTTTGCTGCTTGTGTTGAAGATATAAAGTCCTTGAGGTTCTACTTTGAACCATCAACCAAGGCTGTTTGCATCTCCTTCATTGAAGTACCTTGGTCTTGTTCTAGTTGTTGAACAAGGTCCAAGGAGCATTGCTGGCCTTCCTAGGATGTTGTGGAAGGCAGGTATAAGCTCTTGTTAAGATTCCCCTAAAAATTTCATGTTTATGACTGATTTGGATTTTGTGCTTTGATTTTGAGTATTGGTGTTTGTGCTGGTGATTTTTGAGTTTGATTGTGTTAGTTGCTATTGTTTAAGTGTTTTTGATCATTAAAATCAGTAGGTTATTAGTTAAAATCACAAGTTTCTTTGTTAAGTGGTAGATTAAGGAGTGTTTGGGTCTACTGCTTGAATTGGGATTGTGGTTTGCTAAGTGTTTGTTTGTTGTATGCAAGTATTGGTATCTGATATTTAGGTGCTTATGTTCATCTGTTTGCAGGTTTTGAGGCTTTGAACACATTGATTTTTAGATTGGCTATAAAATCTTCATAACTTGGTAAAATTGGCTAGGATTTTGAGGACACCTAGATCTAGGCATAGGCTAGGGCTAACAAGTGCTAAATCATAGTTAATCGCACCAGGGTAGAAGGATTTGAGGCTTGAAATTGGATCAAGTGTCAAGTATATCAGAAAACTGTTTCTGCATATTGTTCATTGTTCATCAGTAACTTCTAGTGCTTTGATCTTGTTGATTTCTTTGATCCAGTGTTTGATTCTTGTTGCTTTGTGTTTATTGTTAGTTTATATAGCTTGTGTATGCATCTGGTTAAGTTTGGTTGGCTTATTTTGCTTAAAACTGCTTATTAAGTGCTTAACTGCTTATTTGCATATCTGGAGCATATCTGAGGACTGTTTGGCTTATTGTGGCTTATTGTGTGGATCATTTTGTGATTTTATTGTTGCTATTAACTCCTTGTGGTTCACTGATCACAAGGGTGCCTTTGTTTCCAATTGAATCAAACCAGAACTCTCAAATAAGCTTGGTCAATTAGTCAAAGCAGTGGGAACTCCTTTCCCCTGCTGGTTACCACAGATAGTGCAATTTTGGTGTCAGCTTATCAATAAGCTATAATAGCTTATTCCAACCAGCAACAACTTTGTTTTTGTAATAGGTGCTCATATTTTGACCCATTTGTTCATACTGGAGCATTTGGGTGGTTGACTTTTAGGTTTGACTAGAAAACCAACTCATTTGACTTTTACATAAGTTCATTTGTGCTTATTCTGGCTTATTGCTTGTGCTTATTGGATTTTTGTTGATTGATTTTGCTTATTGAGTCCATTTGAAAGCTTTTGCAAGTTGAATCAGCTTCTGAGGTGCATTATTTCTCAAAAACGACTATTTTGTCGTTTTGTGGATTTTTGCTTTTCTATTTTCTGGCTTATTGAGTGAGCTTATTGTAAATTTCTTTTGACAGATCTCTTAAGCATCCTAAAAGAGGGTTGTGTGTCAAATTAGAGCTTATGGCATTAGCTTATGGTTTAATGGGCTGAAAAGCCCAATAAGAATAAGCTTTGTGTTCAATAAGCTGTGATAAGCTCACATTCAGCTTTTGGGCCTTTAGAGTTTTGTTCTTAAAATTGAATTTTAAGTCAGATAGGGCTTTTCCAAGTCAATTGGGCCAAGTTTGACTTTTTGGGCCCAAAAGCCCATTTGTGTTGACTGAATTTGGATTTGGCCCATTTGAGGGCCCATTAGGGGTATTTTGGTAATTTCACTTTGATTTTCTTATTATTTAGGTTAAAATAAACTAGTTTGCAAGTTTTTAGAATTTTTTATAATTTTTGGATTTTTAATATTATTTTATTATTATTTTATTATTATTTTTAAAATTTCACATTTTCCAACTTTTTACATTTTTCTTAGGTTAAATACATTAAAATAGGAATTTAGAAACTTTTAGAATAATTTTATCACTTATAGATTATTTTTTATAATTATTTTAAGTTTTAATAGTTTTTAAATCATTTTAAGTAGTTTTTATTAGTTTTAAAATTTCTAAAAATAGTTTTTAATCTTTTTAGGTCATTTTAGAGGTTTATCAATTGAAAAATCTTTATTTGGGCTTTTTGATAATTTATTTGATTTTTAGGGCTTTAATTAGCATTTAAAAATTGAATATTTAATTATTTAAAAAGGTTTGAAAAAGTTTTGATCATTGGTAAACTCTTAGTTTATTATTTTTGATTTTTGGTAAATTTTTGGTAATTTTTAGAATTTATTTTTATTTTTGTGATTTTTAAGGTTCTACGTTTTAACTTTCTAATAGTGATTTTTTTCTTGGTAATTTTTTTTACGTCTTCGTCATTTTCTCTTCTAATCCCCTTCTAAACCAATCATTAATCACAAACTTTTGACAAGTTTTTCACACACATATACCTCCTTGGGAAACGAACTTGGAATCCATTAGGGTCATTAGTGTTGATTTTCCTAAATCCTCACTCGATACTTACCGCTTTTACGCCTTTTTCCTAAAAGGTCGTATTTTTCCTACAATCAACTACCTTACTACGTGTGCACCATCTAAGGAATTGCTGAAGCAAGCGAGAAACCGGCTCAAGTTTTTTTCCCGAACTAAGCCTCTAGCTGGTGTATTAGTTGAATTCTATTATATGTAATTGACTTATTGGTTATATTTCAATCATTTTGCAATGATACTGAGTTTTTTCTTATATTTTTGTTATCATTAATGAGAAGTAAAAGAAATGTTACATACCTTTAAATATCACTTGGAATGGATCATTTAAAGCTTTCATTTATTGTAGGTTTGAATAAATAGGGTATAAAGAAAAGATGCAGCCAGGATGTATAAAAGTAACTAGGCGAGGGTTCGAAGAAGAGATTCTACCGCTTGGATGTCATTGTACGATTCGACCCACTAACCATTAACATTTGCCGTTCTAAAAAAAAATTAAAAAAAAATGTATAAAAGTGTGCAGCTAGGCCAAAAGTGGTAAAAATAATAATAGTGCCCGGTTTTGTGAATGGGGAAGCGGCTCTATACGTTTACTTCATAGAGCCTAGTATTATCGAAGAAAACAGGGATCTACGGGGGTAGAATAGATCCCGTTTTTTTTTGTAAGGAAACATGGGTCTATGGATTTACTTGAATAGAGCCCTGTTACATACTTACAAACATGGTTGTATAGCTTTCAAAAAGAAAAGGAATCCCTTTAGACCCCCTTTTTCACTAATAATAGGCTTTATTAAGGGGGCTTTATACCTATTTGTGTAGTAGTGAATAAAGTTCGACATCACCAAATACAATATGCATAAGAGTGCTTAGAGATTAAACACCTATAATCAAATAAATAACTTTTTTTATTATAGACTTTTACAATGTGTTTTCTTATAAGATTGGATTTGCAATCCAAAGGGACTAGCGGTGCGGCTTGTTACCTGTTTGTCATCCAACGCTATGTAAATAATAGTAAATTAATCAAATAAAAAAGTTTATAATAAAAAAAGAACAAATTAAAGTATCGATAATCAATTTCATCTCCTTCAAAAAAAGGCCTAACGTTTGGATCACCAGATCCATTTTCTATCGTAATAAAAAAACAATGAATTGTACGGTAGTTAAAAGCTTCTTTAAATTATAAAAAAGGTATAATATTAACTATAATATGAGCTTGATTTAGGCAATGGGTGTCAAAAGATACATTGTCAAAAGTATGGTTAAAATAAATCTAAAAACAACTTAAAATGATAGTGGAATTGCAGTAATCATAAACACTCCTAATTATATCTTGTAACATTGTAATTTATTATAGGGAGCTAACTTATTTTACTAAGTCAAGTATAAAAATCAGGTTTTTATGAAAGATTCTGGGTGCGTATGCTCCATTTGAGTGAGATGAGATTAACATCTCCAAAAGACCATATTTGCACATTAATGCATAACCCGCTCAAATAAAAGCGTGTTAGTGTAATAACTAAAAAAGTAAGCATCATACTTAAATCACATTGAAAGTTAGAGCATGGCTAATAGTAAAACATACCACATGCGGAAATATTATCATCAAACATTTGGATCCAACAACTGCGCATGATCTATATTGCATGTGACCAAACTTATCTCTGTTATTTTATCGAACACTACTATGTATCCAACATACATACACATTTCAAAGAAGCACAAATACAATCTTTTAACGTAGGGTTTAAGATACATAAATAAAAAGTTTAATATAAATTTTCGAAACTAAAAAATGAATATTAAAGAATAAAAACAATTACATTAACAGGGCTTAATAGAATGTAGAAATAAAAAAATATACAACAATTTGAAGAAGATGGATAACCTGTTTCATTATTGAAAACCAAATTAATTTGCTCCCATAGATCAACCTTTGATGAAAAATAGAGATAAAGATAAAGTGTTTTTCAATGAAAGAATATAAAATTATAAATTGACGAAAGAGAATATAATCTGTTTATACAAATCGAGAAGATGCATATGAAAAAAGTGAGGATCGATTTTGAAATTCAAATGTATAATTATGCTTCTACAAACATGACGCGGATAACTGCACCACCTCAGTCTTCACCAATCACATTAATAATGTGTTCTTACTTCCAAGGAGGCCAGTCCAATAGTGTACACACATACACATGCATAGAAATTTTTTTTAGAAATATGAGTAATAACTGCTTTTTAAGTTTTAACATAATAAAATACATAGAATTTTAAACAAAATTAATTAACAACATATAGGACATCAGCGTTGATAATATTTTATTCAAATAACCAGTAAAACGTTTCCACCTATTTAAAAATGACTTCAACATATTCCTAGGATACCGTAAAGGTATGGATGTTTATCAACTTTGAAGGTTAGATGACATTACTTCAAATGGAGTGCTTTACAAGAATATGGTATTCAATGAAAGGCTGGAATACTGGAAAAATTTCATTTGTTCTGGCGTGTATGTATAAGTTCAATGTAGGTGTTACAAGGAGTTGAGTTTGAGGTGGAACCTCAGGAGGATCATGCATTTGAGGTGGAACCTCAGGGGAATGTTGATTAGGTAGTTGTTCTAAAGGAAGGACAAACTCATGATTTGATATATTATTATCTAACACGTGATGGGGAGCAACACTTAGCACATAAACTATTCAAGTATAGATAAGACAATAATGGTGTTGCTTTTGCAGTTGCTTGCAGTTGCTTCAGTGGAGAAGGTATATACACATGAGTCATTGACTTTTAATGATATAGTTTCTTGTGAGGTTTTTTCCAAGTGAACGGTTGGATTGAAAGAGGATATGGATACTCGTTCAAATGTGTATGTACTCAGCAACTGTTGCAGGAAAATCAGTGATGACAGATACGATTATTACTGGAAGTATACACCAAGTATGTTCATACATCTATTTCTCTATATAGATGGTATGGTATTTTCTTGCAGATGTAAGGCTGAGATCTAGGTTACCAAAGTTTTGCTGGTTAAAGCAAAGGGAAATATACTTGGTATTAAGATCATCAGGATCAGAGTGGTAATACTCTGAGGATGTCACAGTCCAGGTTTTATAACGGAAAGTTGGTACAGACATTATTGAAGGGACACTCTATATTATCATTGGAGGGTAGTCTATTAGGGATTGTGATGTAGACAAGAATAGTAACTAAGTGATCATAAATATATGTGATTGGAAGCCAAGAGTATCAGATGGTCTGCACGATACCTGACATAGCATCAGCCGATGTGGGTATGTCGGATAGGTTTGATCGTGGATTACAGACTTACTTACAACTTTTTATTGATTTAGATTACACCATAGGTAGATCGATCACTGTCATGGGTAGATCAATCACATGATACGGGTTCATGATACATGGATGTGCATGAAGCTAAAAAGCTAAGATGCTGCACATAATGGCTTTGTCAACAAATGAAGCGGCGTATATGACACTTACGAAGGCTGCAATGAGGCTATTTGGCTAAAGAGACTCTTGATAAAGTCAATAACTAAACTAAGGTTAGTAGCGGTTGTTGCTACCGGTGTCTTGATGAAGGCGGTCCCTAGTTCGAGGTTCCAGCACACAAGTTGAAGTTGTTGTATATCAGAGAAGGCTAATATGATACTAAGAGAATGTTGCAGAAACAATGTATTGAATTTGAAAAGAGAAAGAAATAGTAGTTTGCCATCAAGTAGATTTTAAAATCTATTTGATTAACAATGAATTGATTTCGTATTACTTTGACTGGACAAAATAATAGCGTTAAACATAGGTATTTCATATTGTGACAGTATTTACTCAAATATTTTTTATAGTGTAAAGGAAATGAAAGACGATAATAGTAGACCGACAACTAATGTGGTATGCAACAAGTAGATGGGGTTACTAGAGATGTCTTTGAGAACCTTTGTATATGTTTAGAGAGTCAGATTAAGTCTCAGATGTAAATGGGGTGGTCAAGTTAAATTTTGATGCATTTATTTTGTAATGCAATTTAGGGATGGGGAAGGAGTTAGAAGATCGTTGGAAGAAGAACTAATGTGGATATATGGTCTCTTAGGAGTACCAAAGGAGATGAATAGATATTTTTGTAGGGTATGGATATTAGCACAAGAAACGCACCATAGAGAATGTTGGAAGAGGATGTGATATCTTAAAGGTATCTGTGATGTTCGTAAAGTAAGTAAGTTTTCCGAAAGATTTCCCAAGATTTACTAGGGTTACCTATTATTGTGAAGTAGAACCATGAATAGAGCCATTAGGAGGAGCACGATGAGTTGTGGATAGTGCCTTTCCAAGGCAATTGTTGATGAAAAATGATTTTAAAGGCAGGAGTTGTTAGAAATATTACAAGGAATCCAAGGTAGAGGTTAAGTTTTCCTAGTGGTAAATTAGATATGGAAAGCGGTTCAATGGTCGATAATAGAAGTATCAATCTTTAGAATGTGTGTATAATTTCGTGAGTAGAACGAGGTGGAAATTGTTTGTATTGCCGCCACAAAAGGTGCAAGGATGGCGTAGTTGAAACTGCTAAGGATGTTGTATGGACGCTTTGGGTTTACGTTTATGCATCTGGCTTCGCCAAAGCACTAGCGGTTTTCATGGATTCAATGAACCGAGTGTACATGACCATATATAAACGAGTTGTCATCGAGAGTATCGAAGACATCTTGATATACTCGGAGTCTGAGAAGGAGTGTGAGGCGGATTAAGAGTTGGTTTGGAAGTTGTTTAGGAAAGAGAATTATACGTGAGATTTTCAAGTGTGAGTTTTAGGAATTTGATTTCTAAGACTAGTTAGTTAGAAGTGATGGCATGTAGTTGGAACCAACAAGGTTCAATCGAAGCAAGATGAGGAAGCATTTTAGATGCTAAAGAACTAGCGTGAGTGATGAGTCGATCTTGACTATCGGAAGGACTAGACAAATTCGAGCAGCATGACGATTCGTGGAGCAAGGATTAGGATGTGTGCGAGGACGATGAAGAAAGGCGATTTCTTATACGTTGCTGGAACTAAAGGTTTGGAAGAAATATACAAGACTTAGATAGTGGAGCTAGATTGTTAGATCCACCTAGAATTCTAGAGGCATTTGGTGTACGAGACGTAGGGAATGATCTATACGGATCATGAACGTCTCCAACACATATTCAAATCCTCTTGATTGAATATTTGGCATAGATGATGGATGGAGTTAGGAGGCGAAGAAAGTTTGCAAGGCCAAGTACCATCTGGGAAAGGCAAGCATAGTTAATGAGACATGGAATAAGATAAAGGAAGTGAAGCTGAGACAAACTTGGGCTATATGGATGACGTGTTAGGATGGTTTGGATGAAGGAATGTAAGTTTCATGAGTTGAGTTATCTAAAGCAGAGAACGCGTCAACATTTATGTTGCGTGGCTTGGACAATCATGTGGAGAAAAGGGACGTAGACTATACTTCCTACATGGATCATAGTAGCTTAGAAAGGGAGGTGTAAGGACGAAGTTGGTAGAAGGGATACATAATAGGATGGAGGAATAAGGACAATGAGAGATTGGGTGATAGTCGATAGACCGACTAATTCATCCCATATTCTAAGCAGAATGAGAAGTCACGTAGTTGAGAAGTTGGAAAGATTGCGCACGGATGTGACGAGATAGGAGGTTTTGCGTGAAGGTTAGTCTAATAGGTATGGAATACCTTATGAAGTATTATGGCAGTGGAAGGGACAATGTGAAGCAAGCGTAGTATACCATTGATAGACTAATGGTTGGTATGAGCATACTATAAGGATAATTGAGAAAGACGCCTAGAGCATTGGCGTGAGGGTTGGAGATAGTTGGAGAATGCATTTTATTTAGGAGGAATTCTTCTATAGAAAGAGAGTCACCGGTGAGAGGGGCGTATTCCTCATTGACGGGAATGTAGGGAATAAAAGAGGATCGCCTAAATTACAGGCGGAAGACGATATGGGAGATGGTATGGATATTAAGATTGTGGAGAGACAAGCGAAAAGTAGTATGGAGGAAGAATGGCTTGAAGAAGCAAGAGATTATCAAGATAGTGGAGTGATATTGGAGGGGAAAATGATAGAGCTAGAGGTTAGAAATCACAAACAATGGAACGTGCACCTAGAGAGAAGCCATAGCACCTGTTAGTATGAAAGATGGTTAGTTACTTGGTGCCAAGCATGGAAGGAGAATATGAGGTGGTGATTATGACATGTTTCATATGACTGTTATGAGAATCTTTTGGCTATGTAATTCTGCATATGCCATTAGATTTGATTAAGGTTGGGAGAACTTCCTGATAATGGAAAATCCGTAGAGGATAGAAGCCGTTAGTTCTGGTGATAGGAAATGTAATAGAAATAGTTGGAGTTAATCCATATGAGATGAGGTGGATCACCGTTACAGTTGGATGAAGTGAGAAGCAGTTAACGTATTGGACCGGGGGTGGATCAGGAAGTTAAAGAGGTGGTGGGAGTACTTAAGTAGAAGTTGAAAATGGCGAAGGACCGACAAGGGAGCTGTGTGGACAAGAGGCGTAAGCTGTTGGAATTTGATATTGGAGATAGGGTTATGCTAGAAGTTTCATCATGGAAAGGAGTGATACGGTTTGGGAAGAAAGGGAAGATAACGCCTAGAATCGTGGGTCTGTTCGAAATCTTCGAAATAAGTAGACCAGTGGCTTATAGGTTGAGGATTATTGGTAGGTTTGAGTAGTGTGCATGATGTATTTCATGTGTTAAATTTGAGGAAATGCTTAGCAAGAAACGACTTACAAGTGACGTAGGAGGACATTAGTATAGGTATGAGTCTTTGTTTCATCGAAGAGCCGGTAGTGGTTATAGATCGTGAAGCTAAGACATTGGAAAGTAAGATACCGTAGTTAAGGTTAGATGAAATTCGAAACGTGGACTAGAGTACACGTGGGAACGGGAGGAGTTTATGAGGAACAAGTATCCTCATCTATTTGTTAATGACGATCATAAGGAGTAAATCCCGGGACGAGATTTCTATTAGGAGGGAGTGATGTGACAACCACAGTTTTGAGGTTCGTCACTTAGTCTTATTTTTAGGTTATTTTATGTGTGACTATGTGTTTTATGTATTTACATGTTTATTTTATGTGAATGAGGTTGAAGTGGACATAGTTTATGGGTACGGAGTACGCATAAGTAAATCGATGAACGGTTATTTCATGATCATAAGCTCACATTATAGTGACTATGAAATGAAATGGAGTTATTTTGGTGATTTACGTATACGTATAAGTATTATAGAAAATAGTATTTTTACGATTTAGGGTTTAGCATTTTCAGGTCTCGGATGAGGTAATTAGTCACGAGAATAATTTACGGGATGTTTTTAAGTCATTTAGGACTTATTTATATAGTTTATTTCATATTTCAAGAGTTTTTATAAAACTGTATATTTTACGTCTTTTACGGTATGCGCGTAAAATTGACTAGTTTTACGGTTTTGGGGTTTTGGAGGTTTTAGGAGATGAAATAAAATAAGGTAATTTAAGGAAATATTAATAATTCATTAATAATTAATTAAAAGAAAAAAATAAAAAGTATAAGGGTGTAGTCGGTTTGGACGACGCAACAAAAAGAAAAGGAAAAGGCAAAGGGAATTTGGGCTTATGTTGGACTAGGACTCTTTACACATTATATATGGATTTAAATTACGCAAAAAAAAACACATAATCTTTTCTCCTGGAAGCTTAAAGTCAAGGCACATAAAGAAAAAGTTAGGGTTTCCTAAAAATATTGACTTCTATTAATCTTAAGGTAAAAACCTTCAATACCTTTTTTAATTAATTTGTTTTTAAGAATTTGTACAACATATATGATGGATCTAGGGTTAGGTCTAAATTTAAATCTGAGTTTTAATGGTCTAATTATGATTATACAAATTAATATTTATAATTAAATAGGTTATGGGTAATTAATTATGTTAATTGTATTAAATTCATCATTAAAAACTGACATAATTTTAGGTCAATTGATCTGAGCATATCTAAAGTTTTACAAAATTTCATTAATCGAATCTTATACTCGTGGAAAGATATTTGAATTAGATTTTGAACTCAAGAAACGAGAACTAAATTGGAGGTCGGGAAGTGGGTCAAAAACAGGTTACAACAGTCGGAGGTCAAAACAGTTTTTGGATCAGTCGGTTTTCAATTAATGTTTTAAGATGGGTTGGGTAATTAGGAGTATAATAGGACCTTCAAATGAACATGAGAGTTAGTTAATATATTAAATAATAGGTCTGCTGGAGGGTTTATCAAATGAGATAGTAGAAGGCCCTCTAATCATAACAAACATTTCATATGTTCAAAAACAGTAAAAAAACTAGATAGGTAAACGTATACATATATATATATATATATATATATATATATATATATATATATATATATATATATATATATATATATATATATATATATATATATATATATATATATATATATATAAAGGTGAGAGTTAGCTAACACATGTAAGGGCATAGGGTTTCCTTTACAGAAAGTATGGGTTTGGTTAGGTGGGTGTTTGGTTCATAGTTTGGGGTATTAAAATCGGGACTGTTGTTGGTCAAATGTTAATGGGTTAGGTTACGAACTTAACTAGGTTAAGGGCTTATTAGAGGGGGGGGGGGGGGGGGTAATGGGATGCTTAGATCATATTAATGAGGTTAATATGAGGGAGATGGTTTAGACATCCATCATATATTGATGAGCCATTTTAGTATTTGGTTCATGTCTTGATTGTACGTTTGTGTGTTTAGCTTTTTGCTAGTGCGTGGATATTTGGAGAAGCTCAATCAGGTGAGTTTCATAGTCTCATATTTCTTAAATGATTTACTTCCAGATGGGATGGAAGAGGCACTTACTTGTTTTTATAAATGTTTTGCTATGAATGTTTTTAGTATGTTGGTTTGGACATTATGTGTTTTACATATGCACTTAACTACTATGTGGATTACTTAATTTATTTAAGTATACTTGATATCAAGTATGACAAGGCAGGGCCTTGGGGTCAATACAGGGTCTTGTGGTTTGGTTATTATGTGTATGGGCGCCTAATATACCATGGATGGATGGAAGTAAGGTAGGAAAGGCTTGGAGCGTAGGTTGGATTGAACATGCGCTTAGTATTGGTTAGTTAATGCATGTTAGTATCACACTGTCCAAAATGTTTGTATGGTTTGAAATGATGATTTTTCACAGCTATTAAAATGTAATATGTTTTGGCGTTGGAGTCTAAACCTATGTCTCTCACCAACATTATGTTGACGTGTTTTAGTATCTCTTTCAGGTGATAATGTGGTTAAGCGTGAGAACATAAGTGGCTAGGATTTTGAGACGCGTAGGAATACATTTAGAAGGAGATCCCCATTCCTTCTTAGTTTCTTTTTTTTGTTTCATAAGTGATACTATGAACACCTATATGTTGATGTTTGTTTTATTTGTTTGTCTTTGGTAAGAGGTGGGACTTTTACCTACTTACCTAGACTCCTGCATTGTTAAGATATTGTTATGACATTTGTGTCACCTTTTATGATATTTCAATTTCATTTAGTCCTCTCTATAGACATGCTATTGTTGTGATGATATCCATAACTTGCGTCCCATATTCCGCCATGGTGGGGGTGTGATACTATCATCAAGGTAATTGATGAGACCCTAATTATACATGGTCGCATTGTCTTATTCAGGCTTAAAATACGAAAAATATCATAAAAAAACCATGCAAAAACCCTTTGTTTGTTCACTTGCGTGATTGTAAGTATGGATATCATGAAATGGCCAAAAGATCACAAGAATCAAGCAAAGACGAACACGAGAAACGAAGCCGCACAAAGAACCGGATCCGAATGTTGATTTTCAACAAAAGACCTTAAAGAATTGAAGATGTACACGTTTGGTCCTCCAAGTTTGAAGAAATGACACTTTATACCCTTTTAATTCTAAAAAATACAAGTTTGTTCCCTAAAGTTTCATTAATATACAAGATCAATCCCTCAAACTTGAAGAAAGTTTCACAAGAAGTCCTTAAAACCCAGAAGTTAACTAAAGGACTAACTTTGTAAAGCCATAAAGGACTAAAACTGCCAAGTCAAAGGACTAGTCAACGTGGGTTATTGTTTCCAAATACCCAAAGTTATTTTATAGTTGGGTCAACGCAGTTAAGGGATTAAAGTTGCCAAGATTTCATACCCATTTCACCTTAACCTGACCAAACCCAATCCATTAACCCAAGCCCATAAATTAAACCCGGTTTAGTTATTAAACTTGGGTAAATGAAAGTTAAATTTCCAAATATGGCGCTAAACATAATCCTCAAACCCCCAAACAGATCAAAACACACCAAATTGGGAATATACCCTAAATTTACCCAAACCTTAATCAACACACAATCAATGGGCAATCACTTAAGCCTCTCTAGATTGTGATTAATCGTTGTCTTAACACACTCACACCCTCACTTTTCATTCCACCTCAGCCATGTGTGCTAACTAGACCTCCCCTGCCTCACAAAAGTCACGAGATGGCAAGATTCCAAAAAGGTAGCAGAAAGATCGATGGATATCAGTTCTTACTTGTCCTTCACAACAACCATCAATGATCAAGATGATTTTATCACACCCGGATCTCTGCAGATTCACATGAGACTCTTTTGACTCTTCTCAAAATTCAAACAAGATCAAAGATGCCATAAAAGATCTGAATATCTCCAAGGACTTTATAGGGATTTCACAACATTAAGGTTTCACTTTGTAATAGTTCTAGAATTTTGTTCTTTTTTAGTTAATAAAAAAAAAAGTTTGTATGTTTTCCCTTTTAATTTTATGCAAGTTTGTTTCATCCGTTTCATTTAAGTGTTTATGCAATTTACTTTTAAAGTTTACCAATTTTTTTCCAAAAACCTTGTAAAAGTTTGTGACACAATTCTTATAAACTGATCATGGGTGTTTGATTTTTGTAAAATCAAGCATTTGTGAGGTCTATAAGGGTTGTTTCATCATTGTTGATCACTTGTTCTTTTTCCTTCCAAGTTTTGAGAAAATCTTGATTTTTTCTTGTTTATTTGTACTAACAACTTACTATTCCATAAGCTCTTCCATAAGCTGCTTAAAAACCAACTTTTGTAAGTGTTTTTGGACTTGGTTTCTTGTTTATGTTTGTGATCCAAAACAGGCCTTCAAAAAGCTGTTGTAGCTTTTGCCTTTGGAATGTTGTAGTCCAAAGGATTTACATTCTTTTTCAAGTACTTATAGTGACTTATTCAGTTGTTGAATAAGCTCACTAGAAGAGCATAACTTAGCTGGGCCTGGATAGTAGGCCTGGCTAGGTATTAAGCTCTTTCCTTCTTAGAAATTGTTTCCTGCTGTGATTTAAAGGGTTGTTTGGATTTGCATGTTCTTAGGGTTGAGTAACTTAAAACTTGATCATAATTGCCTGCACATCTATAGTAACCCGAACTTTAAAGTTAACATTTAGACTGAGTTCTAATACTATTTCTAATGTTCAGACCAATATTTATTACCCGACTTTTAATTTTCATGTTTGTTCTATGAATAATATGAAATTATTGACTAACCGGCAAGGTTAAGTCTTCGACGTATCGAATACGTGTCATTTATTATTTATCGACAAAGTCTATGTCTGTCATTGACCGTAAATATTTTTATTATGACATAGAAATATTTTATATTGTCATCGCCTTAATTTTCGTTTTACGAGCATTCTTCGTAAGTTTAGGATTAACCTTTAAGTGTCATTCTTTTATATGACGCATTAACATTTGTTAAATAATATGGCATCATTTATTTGTAGAAATATCAAAGTTCCCCGAGTATCAACATTTTTATTTTATATTGATCGTTTATTTTTCGTGTTTTACGTGCATCTTTCAAAATCGCGTAACTTTTAAAATATCAGGCTTCGATTATACCCGCTTTATAAAATTATAGTGACAAATACTACCTATCACAACCACAAAGACACGTGCCCTTGTTGTGTGTCATATGATGTAGGAAGAACTCTTGAACACCTCTTGCTAAGTCCTTTTATGGACACCTGTTCGCATGAACTACACACTTGCTCCAATTATTTATTTTACCAAAACCACAATTGATACTCTTTCTTTGTGTCTCTTTTTGCCGCTCCATAGAACATCACAATAATCACACATCATTTTGATATAAGTTAAAGATTTATGATACAAGTAGAGGCACTTGTGTTAGTAGTTTCCATTCTTGGATCATGATTACTTATATCATCATCAACATCTTACAAAAGATACATGGAGTTGATGTTTATATATATTTCAAGGGTATTTGCTTGGGTAGCTAAATCTTGGTAAAGTGTTATTAAGGTGGTCAAATAAAGCAATTGGAAGCAAGGAATTATTGGGGTTGAGTTGATTGTTGTCATTTAATCTTTTCGTTGAAAGATTTGTTCTCTTTATTTCCTTGTTATAAGATTTAACTTTTCGCATGTATTTTATCCATTTCACTTCTGTAAATGGAAGTATGTAATATTTAAATGAACTCTATGACATTGTATATGAATTTTTATAATTTCATGTAAAACAAAACAAGCCTTAGTGATAATTTGGTTGATGAGATTTTAGATAAGCTGCAAAACTGTGATATTTGAGAATATGAGTAGGTTGGGATACTGAAAACCTACATATTAGAATCGAGGATTGTTTGTGAGTATTTTTCCGGGTGGCCCGTCCCGTGGCGATTCTCGGAAAGTGAGATATGACACAAATAGTGAAGCAATGCCAAATCTGAACATACCGAAAAGATCACTTGAAAAATTCTATATCCGTACTGAACCAAGTAAAAGTCAAAACAATGGGACGTAATTAAACTTATGTTGAACACACACGATTCAGATCGTTTTCTACGGATAAAAGGTTTGGAAATGACGCCCAAACCGTGGAACTGAAGTTAGCTGTGAATGACAGCTCTTACTTCTTAGTTGTAAATTGAACATCTAGGCTATGTTAAATATTATTTGAGACCAAAATATCAGTGTATTAAATAAGTTCATGATCATGTCGATATAAAGAAATCATTTAGAATATTTATGATTTATTAAAAACGGCCTAATTAGCGAGATATGTCGGAAATTTGGAAAAATTAAATCATATTGATAAAACGTAAAACTTGCTTATTTTTATAAAACCCGAAGTGGTAGGACCCGCTTATCAGAGAATCGAGACCTGTCTAAATTCTGAGTTTTATGAATCCCGAGACCCGGCCATCGTAAAATATTAAGTTGACATCGTTTGAGGCATTTTAGAACATGAAAATGCATATATAGTGGATTTGGGCGATAAAAGCCCAATGTAAAATTATAATGGCTATTGAGCCATTAATGGGTCTGATATTAAGCTTAAAATATAAGTTCATTCTGATCTAAAAGTAGACTTAAGGTTATTGCATATTTAATGGGCCACTGATGGGCTAGTAAATGGGCTTTGTTTATTAAACTTATATGACATTTTATAAATGTTGAATTTTCTTTAAAAACTTTTATAAAATTTTATAAAACTTATACAATGTCCAGACCTTACTAAAGTGAACTATTTACATATATGTATGACTTATGTATAGTCTCGAACCTAAGATACGTTTTGTCATTATAGGTCTCGTTCGGTCAAATGTCGACCGTTGGGCATCTCGTTTCGAACAATGAGCGATTGATATCTCGTGAAGTCGTGTAATGACTGTTGGACGTTTTTTCCTTGATCTACGTGTAATCGTTATATCATGTGAGTTCATAGCCTCTCTTTTACTTCTTTATATGTGTTTGTAAACCCGCGAGAGGGAATACATGCTCTTGATATTAAAATATATGTTGTTTATATATATGGTTTTGAGAGAATACATGTTTATGATAAACATGCGAGGTTTTTCTATATGTTTTGAACGAATACAAGTTGATGTAAATGAATTTTAGATGTTTGATTAAATGCTTTTCAAAGATGAACACAAGCGTTGATTGTGAACCGCTATTTGCTAAGTGTTGTATTGCCAAAATTTGAATGTCCTTAAAACCCATGAACCGTTAACTACCTATAATGGGTAGGCACTGGTACAGACGGATGGATCCATTGGGGATGACGTCTCCCACCTGGGGCAGGTCACACCTGTGGGTTGGAGGCTCAGCCAGGTGTGTTGTATGAGAAGTAAAGGGGGTATTAAAAGCCTATGAACTCACTCAACTGTTGTGTTGATATTTTAGCATGTATTCTCAGGTGTATAAGTTAAAGAGCAGCTGGAGTATAGAGTCTCGCATCATTTTTTTATTAAAGTTTGAAAGAGTTATTGGGACCTTTTTTATTGAACTCTGATATTTATAAAATTGTCGAATGGATTATTTTATAAAACGACTCTTTTGAGATTGTTTTATATGAGTGTGTGTGATGTGCTATGAAGCAACACTTAAAGTTGAGTATATGTTGTGTTGTGAATTTGGGGGTGTTACAACATCTGAGTTTAGGAGTGTTATGCTTAGATTTGTTCTTGGTTTGTAAGTTTTAGTCTAAAGTTTGAAAAGTGCAAGTTTTTGAGTTTTTCTGAAAATTTGTCCAAGTTTTCTGTTGATTGATATTTGGTAGTTCATATGGTTTATTGTATAATGTTTTTTGCTTATATGATATTCTAGGAAGAGTATTTAAGTTTGTATGACTGAATTATGAACAACACTTGCTATTTTCTTCCTAAAAGTGACCAAAACACCAGATTTTATAACTTGTTTAATTTGAGTTTTAAACCTTGAAACTTGGTAACATGATAGATCTTGGGTAATTTTAGGTATGTGAATGATTGTTTAGGTGTTTAAGAAGCTTTTTAAAATGTTTTGTTGGCTTAAAAATCAAGTTTGTGTCAAGTGCATCAGCAAAAAGCTCTCTATCTGATTTGAACTGAAAGTGGTAAAACTATTTACCACTATTAGCTTTGTTGGTTTAGTACTGCTAGTTGTAGTTCAGACTGTGTCCATTTAATTTTTGCTTGCAATGTTCTGTGATTTTCTTGTGATATATTTGGATTGTGTGTGCTCATCTTGGTGTGCTTTTGTTGTTTCTATACTACTTGTAACTAAATAAGTGCAACTGAGCTTGTATGAGCTTTCTGTCTAAATTCAGCCAACACAAGGCCAACTGCGTTGTTTGTTCAAGAGCTTTTGACCTCAAAAGCAGTCAAACAACAACTTATTACACCATTTTACAGCCTTATAAGTTCATCATTTTCATTTTCCACAACTTTGACTGGCGTTGACTTTTTGGTCAAAACTGATCAAAGTTGACCATTTGGCTCATTTGTTCATTTTAGCTTTTCTAAACGTGCAAAAACTTATTTTTTGTACTTTTCCTCATTTGTCTCAGCTTACTAATAGTCTTGCAAAGTTAGTTTATCTAAATTTATAGCTTTTTCAACTTATTTTATTTTTCACAAGTGCTTATTTGCTTATTTCTCAATTTTTAGTCAGCTTATTTGAAATTTTCTTTTTTGATAAGTCTTAATTAGCTTAAATGTCACTTTTTGCAAAAAGAATCAGCTCTTGAAATAGTCTAGAGGTCTAAATCGACTATTTTGTCGTTTCGTGTAGAAAGCTTTTGGCTTATTCAGGATTAGTTCTTGTGCTTATTCTAAATATCTTTGTTGCATAGTCTTTATAAGCTCAAAATATGGATGTGTGCTTATTTTCAGCTTATGGCATTAAGTATTTGCTTAATGGGCTTTTAAAGGCCCTAAATAGCTTATTGCTTATTAAGCTAGGATAAGCTCAATTCACCTTTTGGGCTTTTGAAAAATTATTTTTAGAAATCAATTTTGAGTCAGATAGTGCTTTTCCAACTTATTTTGCATAACTTGTTTGTTTTGGGTTAAAAAGCCCATTAAGGAGTAGTCTGTTTTTGTTTTTAGCCCATTTGGAGGCCCATTAAGGGTTTTAAAGTTTTTAATTTTGATTTTTGAATTATTTAGGCAATTTTAAGTTAGTTTGCAAGTTTTTAGAGTTTTTCATAAATTCTATTATTTTAAAATAATGTTTCATCTCGATTTGCGTGAAAACATAAAACATCGTAGTTTAGTCCGTCTTAGTGTAATCCGTCTTTACTTTTTGATGACGTATAGTCCCTAGTCGGGTGAAACAGCCCGAATCACGGGTACTACACGTATCCATTACGCATGGATCACAAACAGACAACGCTGAAGCCTACGAGGCCAAATAAACCGTTGTCGCACGTGGTTCTATCTCAACCGTGTCCTGGCCGCGGACGTACGGGATCAAACAGAGTTATAATCTAAATCCGATTATGATTTGCCTAAGCTAAGAAGATATGCACTGTCTTTATTTATGAGATAAGGATCCAGTTATATTTGGTGTTTATCTCTTTCTTAGGCCGCAAGAATAGGGAGGCCCAATTAGGGTTTCACCGGGTATAAAAGGAACCCCCCAGGTTCCACAAAGGTTAAACTTTTCGAAAAAATATTAATACTAAAAATTGATGAAAAATACAACTAAAAATACGTGACTTTCAGAATTAAAATCGGAACAACTTACAGATAAAACTAAACGATTACAGAACAATACTAATTAATAAACAAGCAGGCAAGCTAGCTGCTCAAGCAGCCAAGCAAGCTGGACAAAATGGCGGCAAAAAGGGAAGCATGCAAGCAGGCACGTAGGTGAAAATAATTTAGTTCGGGATATTAGCTTATATGTTTAGATCGGAATGTAGGATTCGTACTTAGTTCGGAAAGTGAAGCAAGCAGGCACCCTAGCATGTCAAAATTTCATTTAGTTCGGAATAACCGTTTAGGACCTAACTCGAATCTACCAAATGAGGACCTAGTTCGGAATGTCAAGTTTTGACGTAGTTCGGAATGTGGAATCTGAAGTTAATTCAGAATAAGAGAAACATGACTTAGTTCGGAATAACTGAATACTGAACCTAATTCGGGACATGTAGAAATGCAAGTAGTTCGGGTAAAGAGGGTTTACAAGTATTCCGAACTAAAATAAAAATAAGAAAAAACTATAATTAAGTTAAAAATCAATAAGCACTTATCTAAAAGTTTAACCAAAACAAGTTTAAGAAAAACTAAATAAGCCAAAATTTAAAAACTTTTAAAAACACTAAATAATAAAAATATTTAAAATCAACTTTTTATAAAATAACTTTTTAAAACACTTAATTAAATTTAAGAAAAGCACACAATAAGCTATAAAATCAATAAGCTAACACAATCATAAACATAAAAACATAACAAACAATCACATAAGCATGACAATAAGCAAATAAGCATAAATATTAAGCAAAACAAGAAAGGTAGAATGAGAGATTAATATAAAAACTTGATTAAAAATAAGATTCAACAACACAAAATTAAACTTACTTGAAATTAAAGGCAAGAATTTAAATGACAATTAAGTTAAGGACAATATGAAAGTGCATGCAATTAAATGGAAGAACTATGTGTCAAATAGACAACACCTCATAATGTGTCATTATGAGGGTATTTATAGGGAGATTATATGTCTTGGTGCTTTCTTCCTTTTCTCGTCTTTTCGTCTTTATAAATTCTTCGACTTTTTCGACTTTGTCTCGGGATTATTGAACTCGTCTTATAATTTCTTCATTTATTAGACTTGAGTTCTTCGACTTCATTAAACTTCCGTCTTTAGACTTTTTCTTCGATAAATCTTCAGAATAGGCCTTGGACTTCCGTTCTTTTTGCACTCTTGATCTTTTGACTTCGTCTTTTGTCTTTTTCTTCGATAAAAGCCCGTGAAAGCCCGTGTTTTCTTCCCTTTTCACATTTTGATCCTAAATCACAACAAAAACATAAACCACGCATAATTCCGACATTTATGACATAAAATACACGTTTTGTCTTGGTTATTATTATAATTAAGTGGTAAAAGGATAAGTGTTTTCACACTTATTAAATCCCCTACACTTGACCATTGCAATGTCCTCATGCAATGCATTAATTACAAAGCAAGTTTTACATTTTTCATCATAATCAATCCACCTTGGCCTTTATTAAACACAAGACAAGTAAAAAGATCAAAGACTTACCTTAGGGTTTTCGAATGTCATGAATGTTTATCACCCTCAAGTTTCACGTTCCCCATACCAAGCTTAAAAACGAGATCATTGTTATTTTAAGTTAGCAAACTAATACAAACTCATGTGGCCCAATTATTCACTTAGACTCCCTTATTCCTAGGTGTATCTCTTATATTTTATTGTTGTCTTGAATGATCACGAGGATGTATTGTTGACTTATTTCGATAGTTATTTTGGCTGAAAATAAAGTAGGACGATTTAATTAATAGTTAGCTAAAGGACAAAATCTTTTAAAACTGCTTCTCGGGACCTCATAAAGGTCATATCTTGGCATAACTCACTTCACAATTGAGACCTTTCTCGGACCGATGTTTGGTAGTGACTTCATACTTCAAATCTTGAGAGACGTTCATGAAATAATGGTCTTCTCTTCATAATAGGAATTTCTTCACTTGAAGTTTTGAGAGATTCTTCATACTTGGACCACGACTTCTTCATTTTTCTCCAATCTTTATTTGGGATTTTAATATACAACGATCCGCCTCCTTTTAGGACTTGGATCTATTTATCCTCATACCTTGCTAGGGTCTTTTTCGATAGAGTTCTCCATGATCTTTAGGGGAGTATTCGATTTTCGTCGTATGTCTCGATCCTTCATATTATATTTTAATAAATGATTCTTCACATCACTTTTGGAACTTTAGCAACAAAATGTAGCCCTCATGCCTTGTTAGGGCCTTTTCGGACTCGCCAATCTTTGCATCCCGCTTCAATAAGTTATGCCTTGGCTATGAACTCTAATTAATACCGAGCAACTTTTAAACGATCTTGTGCTAGAAGCTAAGTAACTTTTCAAATCGTACAACCTTACTTATTGCAATTAAATTTATTAACAAGCGATGGGAGAAAAAGCTCATAATCAACTCACATAAATTCATGAAAGAATACCAAACTTATAATTGAATCTATCATATCTCGTTCTCCACAATTTAACATCTCAAGGAATGAGACTCGTGAATGCTTAGCCAATTAAATCAAAGTTTTGGGTTTTCAAGTCATCTATAGGATCTTGCAAACTCTTATACTTTCTCAAGTTTAGAATTCGCATTTTAAAGTTCCCTTATAAACGACTTTCTAGGATCAATTATAGGAACTTGCGAAAAGTTCTTGTTCTTAACCCGTAAGAGTTAAGACTTTCGCATTTTAAAGTTCCCTATATAAAAGCCTAGCAAAACTTGACTTAAACACGTTAAGTATACTAGCTAGAGTAAACTTGGATAAGTAAACTCGGGTTGAGTCAAAAGATTCACAACGTTTAAAAACTAAAACCACTTTATTAAAGTTTATTCTAGCAAACAAAGAAAATAACGATAACAAAGAAAAATACTACAATACTACTAGGCCAAAATAGATCAAAATTTTTGAAAAATGTCGAAAAATCAATTTTTCGGTTAAAATGAGGACAAATACAAGGAAAAGCCCACTTAACTTCGACAGAAGTCCCCCTACACTTAATATAAACATTGTCCTCAATGTTTAAGCATGTGGGAGTAAACTCCCGTACACTTAGGACATTGTGCACGTTGTTTAAATCTTGCTAAGGAAGAGACAACTAAAGTGATTCCTATTTCAATCATAAATGATAAAATAATGAATCAAAAGAGTTTAGGATAGAACCGGGAAGACGGAACATGGAATCATGGGTCGTCAAAAGTCATCAAGAATGGATATTTGAAAGCTCGAATCCCTGCATATGATAAGAAAGAAAACAACAAACACATAGTAGGGTCTCCCCCTACACTTATTATAAAAACGGAAGAAAAAGGGTAGATACTCGGGTTGCCTCCCGAGAAGCGCTTGTTTTTGTTCACTGAGTCGTGAGCCTGACTCGACCTTGATTAGCATAGTAAGAACCTTGAGGAACATCCACCGGGATCAAATACATGGTTTTCGTCCATCAAATAGCACAAGCTTAAGGCGAACAAGGCAAGCCAAAGAAGAGTAGGCAAGGTTCCCTTAAGCAAAGATTGAGCACAGTGGTAGAAAGTAGGATGAAGTGCAAGCATATCTCCACTGTTTCCAAAAATCTTTCATTTTATTTCATCAGATAGATACTGAGATGGCTTAAAAATTGCAATACCGGGATCTAACACCTTTTCCTTTAGGGGAAAATAACACTCAGGCTCAGTAGAATTTGAAGAGGATCCGCTCATAAATCGCACAATCTCTTCCTCAGAAGGTGGATAGAGAGGTGTCATGTAACACCCCTAATCTCGGGTCATATGAGGAAGCTCATATGGGGTGCAACTTCATAATATAACAACTCAAGTAATAGAAAGCGACTCGAAAAGAATCATTTTAAAAGTAAGCGTTGGATTGTAATAAAAGTTTACAAATCGTTCACAACATGGTCCCAAACATTTAACAACCAAATGAACAACATTTATTATAATTAAAAATCATTGAACGATTATTTCCAAAATGGTGAGCTTTAAACATCTTTATTATTGAACCACAAGCACCGAAATCCCTCCTTTGCCATTACCTTCAAGGACATGAGATAAAACATGCTAAAACTTGTCAACAAAAGTTGAGTGAATCTATAGAGTTTATACATAAACATTTCCGAACACTAATATGTTTTAAAACCATCAGGAAATAACAATGTGGATCAAACAACGTTATATAGATTATTATAGGCCTCATGACATTGAAACGTTTCCATAATATTTGCCCACCATACGCCTCGCTAAGTGTATATTAAACTCTCACGCATGTATCCCCCTTGGGCCTCAAGTGTGCCCTAACGATAGCTAGTCGTTATGGGACGGGAGGAGGTCGGTCCTCCCGAATAGTAGTATTCCATGTATAAGTGCCTATCATAACTCGGTAGCTAACAATTCATGATATAATTGGGACTTTCATTAAGCGAAATAACAAACCTATAATAATCATAACCATGGCACTAAACATTTTCCTGTGTTCTAAATTTTAAACAAACATGGGTGTTTCACAACTTATAGTTGTACCCTTCATTTTCAACAAATCAATTTCAAATAAATAGGGTTCTCACAACTTCTAGTTGCACCCATTAATGGGTTTACCGCAACCTAGAGTTGTACCCTTTAGTTTTTAATAAACAATTTACATGTTATCCCCCTCGCAAGTTCTAAAACAATTAAAGAATTTAAAAGCGAGGCTATAGACTCACCTTAGATAATACACAAAGCTAGTAGCAGTAGTAATCGCCGAAGTGAAGATGCCTCCCAAATATACACGTCAAAAGCCGCAACCTAACAAATAAGGTGCGCGATTAGCCACATACTTAAGTATTTCAAAACATACTTAATATAATAAAATCAATGACTCAAAATAGTATGTACATAGACATGACCAATCAATACAAGTGATTCCCTTCTAAACACCACAACAAGTACTAGCTTTCCAAGACTAGCACCTTCGATATTGATCCATCTCAAGATGCCAAATCAATACGGTTCAAGTACCCTAAATGGGTCTTCAATCTCAGAATATACACTCACACATAAGACTTATATCCTTTTAAAACTTTGAGAAGCTAATAGATTAGCCTCTCGTCTCAAACTATGACGCGAGGTTAAGTACCTCCCAAAAATACTCAGCCGGTACTTACCAAAAGTACACGCTGTTTTACCATACCTAATAAACTCCGTTTTAGATGAAACTTGGTGACAACCTCACTTATAATCTGTATAAGACTCAGTTTAAATTTCATTCAATGATTCACGTTTTAGACCCACCTGCTCGACACATCTTTAGACTTTAAAAATCGGACAGTTTTGCACACTTGTATCGTAAAACCATTTTGACCTTGTTAATCATTCCCGTTTATAAAATCGCCACTTGACTTTGAAAATAGACTCAAAATTCTAAGTTTAGAACCCAACAAAAGCGTTTGATCAGTTTTAAAACTCAACTTATAGTCCCCGAGATTCGATCCAAATATCGACAACAATTCCGTATTGTGTCAATACTCGTCTCCCGGTACACGCATATTCAAACTAGCATAACTTTTGACTCGTTTGGAGTTAAAAGCTCTATCTTATATCGAAACGAGCGTCTCGACGACTAATACAACAATATCCTATAATACCAACACTTATCCAACATCTACTGTACATAAATCGGCCTTAAACCTACTAATGTAATCTAGTTGAGTGATCTAGTTGAGTGATCGTAAGTGAAAACCTTGATAATACCACTCGAACTCCAAAGTCTTTCCACTTGCGGTGTCGGCTACAACATACTCCTCGAGATGGTAACAAATTTATTAATTCCAATCATTAAGAAATTCGGTCCATTGGCGAAGATTCACCACATATCGGCGTACCATTAACTCCTGTACCAGTGTTCAATATACAAAAGTGTCCCACTAACTTCTGCTTCAGTGTTCATCATACAAAAGCATCCTTCTACTACATCATTCATCATACAGAGGTGTCCTAAGTCTTCGGTGACCCTTTGATAGTAGCAAGTAAAATTACAAGAGCTTCATACCCATGATAAGTTGACGTTGATAACTTGATCCTCAGTCAATCCACAAATATAAGCATAAATCCTGGTGACGCTTAAACGAGTCGCCTATTCTCGGAACGGTCAATCGGTTCTTTTGAAATCTACTTATAAAGCTCACGATCATCGGGACACATTAGAAATGGTACATCAAAACAAATCACAACTCGAGGGAAGTAGAACGGGTTACTCGTACATAAATGACAATCAACGATCATCATAATGACGACGACACTGAACGATTCTTACCAATGAAACATGATTCGAAGGAAGACGTACGCACACCAAACATCCACAAATCGAGCCAGACATACTTGGGTCCACTCATTTATAACTCCTTGTCTACATCAAAAGGCGTCCCCTTCCATGTATACAAGAGTTTATAAATTTACGGTTCGGGAACTTATAACTTTCTTGTTCAAATGAAAAGGCGTCCCAATCTATTTCAACAAAACGATTATAAGTCACCCTACTCAAGTATTACTATCTCTCAACACGATATCATATCCAAATACCATAGTAAGTACAAGGTGTCAATAAACTTACATCATGATTTCCGTATTCAAACGTCCCATTCCATATGAATAAGGAAAACACGACAATCTAAGGTCCAGTGGTTTAAAATTTTCTTATTCGAATGTCCCAGTCCATTTAAATAAGAAAACTTTAAACAACTCATAGTTGGGCGAGTTAAAATCTCTATATCTAAATGTCTCATTCCATTTAGATACAAATTTTTAAGTCACTCAAACGAATGACTACGACGAGCATATCATTGTTGTACCCAAACTATATATATTTGATTAGGATATATATATCTTAAGTCAAACATTTTCATCCTCTTTTTCATCAATAAAACGTAGTCATATAAAATCAGATCACATGTCGCATTACATAGAAGATGTCGTCTCGGATAAATGATTCTTCAAAATCATAAGAAGTAGTCGGAACACGAATATCACATTTATCAATTACGTTTCGAAAGGAGTCCAAAAATGGCACATCACGATACGATGATAACAATCGAACTTAAACAAGTCGATATGCGATAGGTTACGAAACCCTAACAATCTGCGCCATAATAATACCTCGTATCAATATAAAATTTAACATTTATAATTAAATAAATGAATCCATGACTTGTAATTTACAATTACAAATATTCCAAAATTAAAACTGTTGGAAATACGTTTTTACGTATTTAGGAAGATTCGGTCACTCCGACAATATATTAAGTAGTAGCTCGTAGTCTAGATATCTTTATTAAAGAAACAAAGTCAAGCCTAGCCTACAACATGTGTAGGCCAGCCCAACATTGCAAGCCCAAGCCCATCACAAGGATTGGGTATATAAACCCTCTCCTTTGATGGAGAGGGTGTGTGTTCTTCATTTTTACAAATAGTGAAAAAGTGTTTTTCTTTCACTTTCTCTCTCTAAGTGTGTGTGTTCTCACCATCTCTCTATCTCTTTCTCTCTCTAAAACATAAGCAAGATTTACAGATCCTACAAATGGTATCAAGAGCCATGGGATGATTGTATTGTTCATGTGTTTGTGTTCTTGATTCATACGCCTATTTTGATCCATTTTTACACAAACAAATTTATTTTTTTTGTGTTTTTGATGGTTTTTTCTTTATACAAATCTTCTACATAGTTGTGGTAGGGATTTGGTATAGTTACTTTGGCTAAAAACACAAAAATTTTGGGTGTTTTGATCATTTTTTGGCTTAAAATCACGAATTGGTTGAGTTTTGTCCGAGAAAAGTGGGAATTATTCCGATCAGGTCATCGGAAAAGGGTTTATAGGACATTCTGATCAGTGTAATCGGAATAGGGTTTAGTGATTCCGATTTTGGGTACATTCCGATCAGGTATTCCGATTAGGTATTCCGATTAGGTAACCGATTAGGTATTCCGATTTGGCATTCCGATTAGGTACATTCCGATTTGGTATTCAGATTTGGTATTCCGATCAAGGTATTCCGATTTGGTTTATTCCGATTAGGTACATTCCGATTTGGTATTCAGATTTGGTATTCCGATCAAGGTATTCCGATTTGGTTTATTCCGATTAGGTACATTCCGATCACTATTCCGATCAACATTCCGATAATCAAAATTTATTCCATAAAAAATTCGTGTGTAATTTTGACTTGGAATTTTTGGTTTATCGAGGACATATTTTAGGGGATTTTAACATTGTTTCTCGACTTCAACTCACAACAACAAACACATTTACTTTCTTTCATTGATCGACCAACGTTTGTAAATCTTAACTTATTGAAATGGAGTACACATCTCTTACGGATAAGTCCATCCTCTCGGGTACGGATAATCGTCCACCAATGTTGGTGAAGACTATGTATGAGGAATGGGCTTCCCAAATGGAACTTTATATGTTGAACAAGGAGAATGGACATCTCATTTGGGCATCGGTGCTCAATGGACCATTAGATTATGGTACAGTGACGGAAGGTACAACTACTCGTCCTCGTACAACGGGTGAATTGACTGGAGATATGAAGATTCAAGAAAAATGTGATAAGTATGCTACAAACATCATTCTCCAAGCCCTTCCTCCAGATGTCTACACACTCGTCAGCAAACATAAAGTTGCCAAAGAGTTATGGGATAGAATTCGTGTTCTCATGCAAGGCACCTCGTTAACTAAACAATAAAGAGAGTGTAAGCTTTATGATACTTTTGATAAGTTTGCCTATGTGTCAGGGGAGACTCTCAATGATTACTATTAGAGATTTACCCTATTGTTGAATGAGCTCAATATCTATGGCATGACAATTCCTACCTTTCAATTGAACACCAAGTATTTGAACACTCTTCCTTCAGAATGGAAAAAATACGTGACAGATGTTAAATTGGCTAAGGACTTGCATAACACCAATGTGGATCAACTTCAAGCTTTTCTTCAACAACACGAATTCCATGTGATCGAGGCTCGGTTGTCTACACCTCAAGTTCATGATCCACTTGTAATGTATGCTTCTCAACAAAACATGGCTTATACTTATCAACAACCATCATACTTGCAGCAGCCACCACCACACACCTATCAACAACCACAACAACAATCTTATCAACCACCAATGATGCCACAACAAGCATTTCAACAAGGTGTTCATCAACAATCTTTTCCGCAGCAACCACCATATTAGACATCACCATCACAAGCCAACACTTCTCCAATGGGCTATACTCCTCAGTAAGGATATTTTCCAATAGAAGCACAACCAGCACAAGCTTTCTACTCTAATGAACTTCCACCAATCCAGGCACCGGTCTTTACTCCAAATGATACGCCAGCTGATGTTCTAAACCATCTCACAGCCTACTTGTCAAAACTTGTTGCAACTAGAGGATTTCCATCAACAAACAATCAGCTCCGCACCTCATCAAATCCTCGACAAGAAGCCACTGTTCAAGATGGTCAAGTGACGGTGCAACCTATTCAGGGAAGGCAAAATTCATATGGACCTCCTACAAGGACTGGGAACAATGAAGTTGTGAATTCTCAAGCTAGTGGAAATGGGAGTCCTATTGGTCCTAAGAAGGTTGTGACTTGCTACAATTGCCGAGGACAAGGTCATATGGCTAGGGAACGCACTCAGACGAAAAGGAGGAGGGATGATGCATGGTTTCGTGAGAAGATGTATTTGGTTGATGCTCAGTCTAAGGGGAAGATTTTGGATTCGGAGGAGTTAGCATTTCTTGCAGACCTAGGGGCAGCAGATACTGAAGGCATTGCAGTCGTTTCCACTTCTAATGCAGCTTATCAAGCAGATGATCTTGACGCATATGATTCGGATTGTGATGACATTCACTCTGCCCAAGCTGCTCTCGTTGCTAATCTCTCTCACTACGGTTCTGATGTCGTCAGTGAGGTACCAACCACATCTAATAATATTGATGATAACCAACATCAAGTTAGGCATGAAAATGACAACCATGAACAGCATTCGGGAACTAGTAACTCAAATGATGTGGTACCCAATTCTACACATTTGAGTGAACCTCAACCAAATGCTACGACGGGTATGGAATCTTATGCTCAACATGATTTGGTCATGGTGCCTAAACATATTATTGATCAAATGCATATGGCTCTCAGACAATCCGTAGATACGAATTCCACCCTAACTGCTGATCTTGCGTTGCATAAAGAGAAGGTCAAAGCTTTTGAAATGGTCCCTCAATAAGAGAAAATAACATGTTCTAAATTTGACCAATTTCGTTTTGAAAAGATTGAACACTTGAAAGAAATAGAATCATTAAAAGCTAATCTTTCCAATGAATTAAAAGCAAAAGAGTCGGTTGTCAATGATTTTCAGAAACTTAAAATGGATTTCGAAACTCTCGAGTCTAAAAAGGTTGAATCGGAAATTAATGCTACCAAACTTCTTAAATTTAAAGAACAACAGCTTTTAAAACAATATGCTTCCACAGAAAAGGTTCATATTTTAACTAAATCATTTAAAGAACTCGAACTTAAGCGTATTCAAGATTTACCACCTAATCCAGGTTATGCAAAACAAGATCAGGAACATATTCCCGGTCTTTATGATATGACCATAATTTGCAAATCGAAAGAAGCACCTTTTGTTCGTAGTACTGAGGAGACACAGTCACTAGCGGATGAAACTCATTCTAAAATGATTTCAAAATTCCATACAATTGATTATGATCAACATAACAAAGATCAATTTTCGAAAAAGACACGCATTCGCTTACAAAAGGAATTAGCTGAATTGACAGTTCTTGTGCCCCAAAGTTTGTCAAATGAAAACCTTCCTAGTACGTCTCCTACACTTGTTAAAACGGATTTAACGAAGTTAATTCCATCGGTAAGCAAGGCGTCCGTTAACTTAAATGCGGTTCACCAACACTTAGCCGATTTTGACAAGGTCATTTTGGAACGTACGACGGCTTCGGCCATAACAGAAGGTGAATGGAACTTTGAGCACACTAGAGCTGCGTTCCGAAACGAAATTGTTCCGTTTGTAGACAATGTTAAAGCTTTGGTTATTAATCTTGATCAAGATTTGCTTTTGGAAAGAGAAGAAGTTAGACGTGTTTTCAATGAAATGAATGATGCCTATGAAAACAGTTTACTTGAAATAGAACGGGTTTCACGCCAAAATGATCAGCTTCTGAAGCAAGTGATGTCTCATGATATAGTTTCCGTCTGTGTGAATAAAAGTGTTGATAATAATTCTATTGTGCATAATGTTGAATCTGTGGATAATGTGGTAGATAGTACTTGTCACGAATCTGACGATGAATTTGTAAAGCTTCAAGATTCATATTCTTCGCTTTCAAAACGTTTTGATGAGATTCAAACACATTGTATTTCGCTTGAATGCAAGCAACAATTTATTCAAGAAATCTTTGAAACGTCATTCGAAGGTGTTAATATCGATGATGCAAACTTTGAAAAGAATTTTCGATTGAATTTACAATCAAAACAGCGTCAGCCAAGTGACAAAGTTGCTAACTCTTTGCCGATAGAAATAGAGAAATCTAAGGAGCTTAACTGTGTGAATGTACTTGAGGCCGCTGAGAATTTTAAACTTGATCTAGATAATCGAGTTTCCAAGATGTTGTCCAAAGTTGATAACTTAAAACAGAAAGATACACGACTCTTTGATTCAGTAAAGCTCACATGTGCTAATACCACTGCACAGAATTAATCCTTGATTGAACAATTGAATCGAAAGTCGGTGGAAATATCTGATTTGAGGGAACAAATTTGTGATAAAAATCTGGTCTTGGCTGAGTTAAAGGAAACACTTCATACTCTAAAAGGTAAGAATGTTGTGGATAACGCAGCCACTGTCTCAGCATCATCCTCTAGTGCAATCAAAAGGAACCTTATAGCCGTCACACCACTTAACAAGGGCCCTAGGACTAAACCATCTCAAACTTTGGTCACTAAAGATAAGGCGGAATCAAAACAAGCTTCTAATATTCCCGTGTTACCTTCTACAGGAGTAAGCACCACTACTAAGGCTCAAAGATCTAAGCTTAATCGAAACAAGAAGAATGATAGGATCTTGCCCCCATCTAGTAGTCAAGTGAAGAAGAAAGTAGAAGCTCATCCTAGGAATGTTATTTCTGTTTTGAATAAAAAGAATCATGTAGCTAAACCTAAAGGCTCTGCGGTTGTGCAGCGTTCTAAGCCTAGTGTGAATTCTAATTTGAAATGTTGGAATTGCAATGAAGGTATGTTTTCTAGTCGTCACGATTATTGCCTTATTGACCATGTGAATGAGATGTATGCCCGGAAAATGGATTAGAATGGAAACCGACTGGGAAAGTGTTAACCCAAGTTGGTTGGATGTGGCGCCCCACTGGTAGAACTTTCACTATAGTAGGAAATACGTGCCCTTTAACTAGGATCACTCCCACTACAGCGAAGAGAGCGTGCCCTTTAATTAGGAGTACCAAGGCTATCAAAACACAAGCGTGTCCTTTAACTAGGAACACCGACACTACCGTAGGAACCAAGTGCCCTTTAAATAGGTCTACTCCCACTGTAGTGCCCGCGAATAATCCAAAACCTAAGAGAGTTGGAACAGTAAAACCTGTTAGTGCTAAGACTCACATTAGAAAACGTAGGGAAATCTAAGGGTCACAAAAATGTTAGCAATTCTGATAATATTTTATCTGTATCTGCTAACACTCTGGAACCAATAGTTTCCAATGCATTGTCTACTGTTGTTGTTGAAAACAGGTGGTCCAAATTATTCTCTGGTATTTGGACTCTGGTTGCTCCAAGCATATGACCGGAGATCGCTCTCAGCTCAGAAATTTCGTCAGCAAGTTTCTTGGTACGGTTCGATTTGGAAATGATCATATTGCAAAGATAATGGGTTACGGTGAATATCATATTGGGAATGTTATAATTTCAAGAGTGTATTACGTGGAAGGTCTTGGTCACAACTTATTTTCTGTAGGACAATTTTGTGATGCAAACCTAGAAGTTGCTTTTCGAGAGCATACCTGCTTCATTCGTAATTTGGAAGGGGTTGATTTATTGAAAGGTACTCGAGGGAATAATTTGTATACTTTCTCTCTACAAGACATGATGGCCGCTTCTCCCGTATGTCTTCTCTCCAAAGCATCAAAGACTAAGTCATGGTTATGGCATCGACGGTTATCTCATCTTAACTTTGACGCTATTAATCACTTGGCGAAAAACGAACTTGTTCGTGGTCTTCATAAACTATCATTTCACAAGGATCATTTGTGTTCCACGTGTACAATGGGGAAAAGCACTAAGAAGTCTTACAAACCCAAGACTGAAGACACCAACCAAGAGAAACTTTATCTGTTGCATATGGATCTTTGTGGGCCAATGCGTGTTGAAAGTATTAGTGGCAAAAAGTACATCCTCGTCATTGTCGATGATTACTCTCGGTTTACATGGGTGAAATTTCTCAAAGCAAAAAATGAGGCACCTAAATTCATCATCGGATTTCTCAAGATGATTCAAGTGCGTCTCAACACTACTATCCGACGCATTCGTACAGATAATGGAACCGGATTTGTGAATCAAATCTTGCGTGATTATTATGAAGAAGTTGGTATATCTCATGAAACATCCGTTGCACGCACTCCACAACAAAACGGTGTCGTTGAAAGGCGAAATTACACACTTATGGAAGCTGCTCGAACGATGTTAATTTACGAAAAGGCTCCATTGTTTTTATGGTCAGAAGCAGTATCTACAGCAGTGTACACCCAAAACCGGTCACTAATTCGTAAACGCCATGGTAAAACACCTTATGAGCTTCTCCATGGAAAAGTACCAGACTTATCATATCTTCATGTATTTGGTTCTCTTTGCTATCCAAATAATGATGGTGACAATTTGGGAAAACTTCAACCAAAGGCTGATATTGGTATTTTCATTGGTTACGCCCCCGCAAAGAAGGCATACCGAATCTACAACCGTAACTCTCGCAAGATCCTCGAAACTATGAATGTTGATTTTGATGAGCTGACTGCAATGGCTTCTGAGCAAAGCAGCTCTGAACCCGCACTTCATGAAATGGGACCCAGTAATATTAGTTCTGGTCTTGTCCCAAACAACCCTACTTCATCATCATTTACACCACCTTCTAGGACTGAATGGGATACGTTGTTTCAATCGTTCTTTGATGAATTCTTTACTCCTCCCAGTATTGTTGCTCCAGAACCTGAGGTAATAGCTCCGGTAACCGAAGTTTTCGCTCCAGCAACCGTTGCACAAGCAGACACATATGCACCTACAATTGGTCAAGATATACGTTCAACGAGTAATTCTCAACCAACACATGTAACAACTACCCACGTCATGCCTATTAATGATGAAGAGGATGATGATGATCACGATTTGGAATTCGCTCAAATGCGCGAACTTCCATTCTTTGGTGTACCTATTCCCTACCCTAATCAAGCCGGGTCGTCCACCTCAGAGGAAGCTCCTACTACGGTTTACTCCAATCCACGGATTCGTGAACATGACAGCAAGTGGACAAAGGATCATCCTATAGATTCTATTATTGGTGACCCTAATCGTCCGGTATCCACACGAAGTCAGTTACAAGAAAGTGCAATGTTTTGTCACTTTGATGCTTTTCTCACTGAAGTTGAACCTAAGACATGGCAACAAGCTTTTACTCAATCATGTTGGATAGAAGCTATGCAAGAAGAACTTAATGAATTTATACGTCTTGAAGTATGGGAACTTGTCCCATGCCCGGATCAAGTGTAGTTACTCACTTTGAAATGGGTTTACAAGGTGAAACTCGACGAGTTAGGCGGAATATTGAAGAACAAAGCTCGACTAGTAGCTCGTGGATACAAGCAATTATTGGGCATCGACTTTATGGAATCCTTTACGCCGGTTGCCCGTTTGGAAGCTATTAGACTATTCCTCGCTTATGCATCCCATATGAATATGATCGTCTATCAAATGGATGTGAAGACGGCATTTCTTAATGATGAACTCAAGGAAGAGGTCTATGTTCAACAACCGGATGGTTTTGTGAATCCTAATTATCCTAATCATGTGTACAAGCTTAAGAAGGCTCTCTATGGGTTGAAGCAAGCTCCACGCGCATGGTATGATCTATTGTCACAATTCCTCATTACGCAAGGCTTCGCAAAAGGCAAGGTGGATCCCACGATGTTCATTCAAAAACGAGGTAAAGATATGATTATGGTACAAATATATGTTGATGATATTATATTTGCAGCATCGACCCAAACCTTATCCGACGAGTTTGGGACACTCATGTCTTCCAAGTTTAAGTTGTCAATGATGGGAAAGGTATCATTCTTTCTTAGGTCTTCAGATATCTCAGAGTCCCAGAGGCATCTTTATCAATCAATCCAAGTATGCCCTTGAATCGCTTAAGAAATATAAGATGGAATCTTGCGACCCCGTGGATACTCCAATGGTGGAACGAACTAAGATTGATGAAGATCCACATGGAGTTACCGTTGATCCAACACTGTATCGTGGAATGATCGGTACTCTTCTGTATATACAGCTAGTCGACCTGATCTTCAGTTTGCTACATGTATGTGTGCTCGGTATCAAACTCGGCCCACTGAGTTACATTTGGCTACTGTAAAACGGATCTTTAGATATCTTAAAGGAACCATTAATCAGGGACTTTGGTATTCGAAGGACTCTTCGATTACACTTATGGCATATGCATATGCGGATCACGCGGGTTGTCAAGATACAAGGCGTAGCACGAGTGGAACTTTGCAACTACTAGGAGATCGACTCATCAGTTGGGCATCGAAAAGGCAGAAAAGCGCTGCAATTTCAAGTACGGAAGCAGAATACATAGCTATGTCCGGTTGCTGTGCTCAAATTCTTTGGATGAGATCGCAATTAACCGACTATGGTCTAGGTTTCAACAAAATTCCGATGTACTGCGACAACAAGAGTGCAATTGCCTTATGCTGCAACAATGTTCAATTCTCCCGGTCGAAGCATATTGACATTCGCTACCATTTCATCAAGGAGCAAGTGGAAAATGGTGTAATCGAGCTTTACTTTGTCTGATCTGAGTATCAATTGGCGGATATTTTCACGAAGGCTTTAGATCGCGCTCGAATTGAATTTTTGGCCGACAAGCTTGGAATGAGAACCTTCTCGCCTGAGACTCTTAAGGAACTAGTAGATGAAGCGAAAGAATAGTAATGGTAAACTATTCTTCGTATCCTTGGTGATCACCTGTATATATTGTTTATATTTTTATCCTCAAAAGCAAAATACAAAAATATAAAACCATATAAAAACCATAAAAATTGAAATATATAAAAAATTCCAAAAATATTTTTACCTTATTTCTAAAAAGGCATGTATTTTGGTACGATAATATTTATGGCCTTAGAAATGTTGATTAACATTGACACGACACCATAAATAGAGTTCGTACAAAAGTTGTAAATATTTCATACATAATGCCAAAATGGCTTGTAGTTATTTCTGACTGCAACCCGGTTTTCACATTAAAGTCAAGTATTTCTTATGAGAGCTTTGGCTCACAACGGGAATTCATTTTCTCGGGCAAGGTTTAGTTTAAAACCTTGTAAGGGATCAAGTTTACTTTATAACTTGGTCTAACACAAATCTATGTACGTTTCAGTGCATTTATTTGTTAAAACAAGAGAAGTCTTGTTTTTATGAAGCTATCATCTCTACAACCATAGCAATCTACAATTGGTATCTACATACTCGACGAAGCGACTACTCAACCGAAGACTACATCTCTTTCAATAGAACACAGGTCAACAATTGAGGGGGAGCAATTGTCAAGCATTCAGAATCTTCGATGCCGAAAGTACCAAGTTCACAAGTTGGTGTCAAGACAAGAATACCAATCGTACATGTGGTGTCAAGAGATGACTTCAGACGTGACGAGGCGACCACCATATGCTGACAAGAACCATTTGATCTTATCATATGATGTTCTCATCAATCAGGTCCAACCTTGTCAATTCTTTTTAATATGGTGAATATGTGATCATGCTACAATTCGATATCATATCTCATGCATTTGATATCATGAAGATAACATGGACTTGCATTTTTCTTCCCAAAAACCTTTGTTAAAACTCCATTAAATCAAATGATATTAAAAACATCGATTGGGTTAATATTTTTAATATGGGGGAGAAAATGTGATTTAATATGAGATATTATCACAAATGGTTTAACTTAATGTACTGGCTCATCCCGACAAATGCGAAATCTTTTCGAATATCGTGGCATATGTTAAGGGGGAGCAAAATGGATTTGCATATCAAAAATGGATTTCATGGTGATGTATACTTACCCAAAACCCATTTATTTCACGATAATGAAGATTGTGGTGACATAAGGATGGTAGGATAGGTTAAGTCCTATGATTCTTCCAGAACCGGAAGAATCTTCCCAAGGACATTCCATAGCTAGAAATAGTAGTCCTTAGGAAAGATGGAGAAAGAATGTGAACGTAGCTGAATGCCGACCAAGTACTTAAGTTAGCACTGGAACAATCACAACAAGGTGCTAGTTATGACGTATTGGTAAGCATTGAAGGGGTTGAAGAATGAAAAAGAAATGTAAAGATAAAGGGTGTAAAGAAAGAAGCCCTCCTTACAACTTTAGGCAGAAACCGGGTCAACACATATGCTATTGAGATCATTTTAATGATTCTCGATATTGAAGACAGACATCATGGACCTAGTGATGCAATGCACAACCCATCCCAGCTAACTCAGATATCTCTTAAAAGATATTTGTTTTAATCACACGGAGACAACACATCATATATTGATTTATTCACTCCGAATAAATTGGTAGTGAAAAGGTGGCACTCCTCTCCAGCCTCCGATCACTAAAATCTAAAATGCACGATCGAGTCTAGAGCCATTTGAGATCATCAAATATCTCATTAGGACACACTTTCATAATTCCTTGCTTCTTCACACACTGTGAAAAGTAAGAAAGATTTTAAGAGTCCTACACAAAATCTTCATGATCTTGCCTGAACATCCGAGTAATACGAAAGTATTTACAATGAAGATGGAAATCCTTCTTGAGCGAATATCAAAAAGCTCATGGTAGGTGACTTGTGTGATTCTTTATGAATCAAACTTGTGATAACTGGAAAGCAACAGAGGTTTAATTCTTAAATGAATTTAAACACGTTCCTGGCCTCTACACAATATATTAGTGATCTTGCCAGAACACTCAGAGTGATACCTTAGTGTTCACAGTGATGAGTGGAAATCCTTCTAGTGTTAACCTCAAACAGCACTTGGTAGGTAACTTGTAAGATTCTATACGAATCAAGCTCGTGACAACTGGAAAGCAACGATGGTGCGGTTCTTAATTGAATTTCACTTGATCCAGGAACATGAATTGACGGTTTCAAATCATGCGGATATTATTATCCAAATGATTCACTCTTTACGTTCACAGTCAGCTTTGGACAGTCGAGTAAAGAGAACGGGTTTACCCGCGAAACCTTGTCAAGGAGATTTTTAATTAAATCTACCTGCCACAAGTACGATATTTTATATCGTCCAACGGTCTTCATCGACCGGAGGTAAAATGCTACCGAATTAGAATGAAATGTTCAAAGCCATTTCGTTCATGTCTACTTATGTTGCGACATTTGAAGACGGTGGCATTGCGGGATCCAAGAAGAAGTCGTCCCCGCATGCTTATACTTTATGCGCTTAATACCTCATCTAATTCAAGAAAGCCTAAAACTTAAGTCTTCCGCTGTATCGAACTCTGAAGCTTTCAAGAATTACTAAAGTATAAGTATGTGTGACGTGAGGTCACAAAGAGGCGAAGATCACAAGTGATAGATGCACGAGATCAAGGTAAGAGATTAATGCTCGAGACTGATATCAAAGATCACATCAGCATGTTCACCAGAAAAGAAAAAGAAAAGAAAGACGAAGACTACGAGCTCAAGACAAGCATAGTATGCTAGGTTTATTTCATTATTGTAACTCGGGTAACGCCCTTGTTTGGAGTGACCTCCCTTAGGGGGAGATTGTTGGAAATACGTTTTTACGTATTTAGGAAGATTCGGCCACTCCGACAATATATTAAGTAGTAGCTTGTAGTCTAGATATCTTTAGTAAAGAAACAAAGTCAAGCCTAGCCTACAACATGTGTAGGCCGGCCCAACATTGCAAGCCTAAGCCCATCACAAGGCTTGGGTATATAAACCCTCTCCTTTGATGGAGAGGGTGTGTGTTCTTCATTTTTACACATAGTGAAAAAGTGTTTTTCTTTCACTTTCTCTCTCTAAGTGTGTGTGTTCTCACCATCTCTCTATCTCTTTCTCTCTCTAAAACATAAGCAAGATTTCCTACAAAAACATATATATATTCATATATATATATATATATATATATATATATATATATATATATATATATATATATTCTCTTTTCGGTCCCATCGGTAATTCGGAGATTTCGCTTGCGACAGTTATAGTTAAAAGATTTCAAAACCTTTTATTTTGGAAAATCTTTTGTTCTCTATAACTTAACTCTGATACCAATCTGTAACACCCCTAATCTCGGGTCATATTCGGAAGCTCATATGAGGTGCTACTTCATAATATAACAGCTCAAGTAATAGAAAACGACTCGAAAAGAATCGTTTTAAAAGTAAGTATTGGATTGTAATAAAAGTATACAAATCGTTCACAACATGGTCCCAAACATTTAACAACCAAATGAACAACATTTATTATAATTAAAAATCATTGAACGATTATTTCCAAAATGGTGAGCTTTAAACATCATTATTATTAAACCGCAAGCACCAAAATCCCTCCTTTGCCATTACCTTCAAGGACCTGAGATAAAACATGCTAAAACTTGTCAACAAAAGTTGAGTGAATCTATAGAGTTTATACATAAACTTTTCCGAACACTAATATGTTTTAATACCATCAGGAAATAACGATGTGGATCAAACAATGTTATATGGATTATTATAGGCCTCATGACATTGAAACTGTTAGCCTCAAAATATTGAGCCAAACAAGAATGCTCGGTCATATGTTTATTATGTATCGTACTTTAGAACGTTGTAATAGGTAGTATATTAGTCGTGTTATTACGGGCTTAACTTTAAGCTAAGGTTCATTAATAAGTAACCAAATCCCAAAAGGAAAGCCCGACCCATGATCATATAGCCCATTATGCCACATGTAGGCAAGGCTATATAAACCTCTCCTTGCATGTAAGGAGAGGTTGGTTGTCATTTCATTTTTCTCCTAATCTAATATTCCACAAGTTTCACCAACCATTTTCTTTCTACTTTCTCTCACTACTTTCTCTCTCTAAAATTCATCTCATATCTACCTTTCTTTAATAAATTCGTGTGCTAGAATCATCATATATTAGGGACAACAATTGGTATCAATCGCCATGGGGTAGTTTTGTGATTGGTTGTTGCGTTTTCATTTGATTTATTTGCTTTAATCCTTCTTTCTACCACGAATTCAAGATTTTTCATGTTTTTTAGTGTTCTTCACGTCGTATAAGTTCTTTATTAGTGCCATAGTGAATTGGGAATCTTGGTTTTGGCTAGAACACAAGTTTTTTGGATCAAAAGTTGAAAATTTCTTGGTTTTTCATCTTTCCGAAATTCTTGCAAAGGTACCCATCGGAAAGTACAAGTAATTTGAGGTCAGATCGTAATAACCACTAGGTTCTACTTTGCGATCTAAGGATTCCGATACCTTATTCCGATCTGGACATTCCGATCGTACATTGCGATCTGGGATTCCGACGGTTTCAAGGGACTTTTGAGTCGTTACTCTGCCAAATTTGTTTTAGACACATTCCGATCTGAACATATTCCGACAGTACATTGCGATCTGGGATTACGACAGTACATTGCGATCTGGGATTCCGACAGTGCATTGCGATCGAAGCCACATTCCGATGAACATTCCGATGGACATTCCGATGGCACATTCCGATGGACATTCCGATGGCACATTCCGATGGACATTCCGATGAATTGTTTAGCTAAATTTTGTTCGAGTATTTTTTCGACTTAGCCACCATCTAGACTAGTTTCGTAATATCGTTTACACGAAGATTAAAAAAAAAGTTTTTTGGCGGGAAAACCATTTTAAAATTTATTTTTTCCTAGACCATTTTTAGGCCATTTAAGCTTCGATTTCAAATTTTCGCGATGCGAAAATTTTTTCGACCAAAAATTCAAATTTTCGGACCAAAATTCAAATTTTTAGGCTATTTTTAGGTTTTATTTTTGTCAAAATTTTTCACTTTTCAAAAATTTTCTCTATTAGTTTTTGGCTATTTCGGACTTGATTTCAAAATTTGGTAAGACAAATTTTTCAGTTTACCGTTTTGTCGGACTGAGGAATTCATTGTCGGACTGGGAAAAAAATCGGAATTTTCGAAATTGCAACCACAAACCAATCACACCATATCTACTTAAGATCCAAAGTCAATTCATCAACTGTGTCACCCATTATGGATTCCGTAACACAAGATGTGCATGCACTCAAATCCAAGATGTCGGTTGCAAAATAACGATGCATGACACACTTTAGATCACTCCAGTCACACCTTCAAGTTATTTCAAATGACGATTTAAAAGGCACTCGCGTCAAACTTGGATTCAAATGGGTATTCATGTCACTAACTGGTCAAGATGTTGAGACATTCACAAGAACAATGTTACTCAATGCAGCTCACCTTGAACAACAACTTGCCAACGATGAATTTCAAGAGGTTGAATCCATAGATGCCGTTTTGGTTCTCGAAAATCAGTTTCATCAATTCATTGGTACACAAGTGTCTGTACACTATGATCGAGAATTCATAAACAATTACTTCTTTAAATATACTCGGTTAGAAGTTCAAGAATTCAAGGAGACGTTTCTTCAACACATGAGAGATGTAAGGAAGTTAATTGCCGAAAGAACACGTCATAAACTACCAGTTGAAAGACGGGTGAATGAAAGACTGATGCAGACGAACGAGATCAATGTCGATGATGGTCAAACATTGGATGATTGTTCGATTATCACAGAAATCAGCGGGATTGAATCAGAACAGCAACAAACCATCCACAGCTCAGGGAATGATCCAGAAGCCGATGATGCAGATATCAGACCCATTTATGATGAAGAGCCAATGGCTGAGGTATAGTTAAATGCTGTGTATGATGATCATCAATATATTGATTCTAAGATTCATGAGCTTGAAACTATGTTAGCTCAAAAGACAAAAGATTTTGAGGATGCCAAACTCGAGTTTTTAAAGAAAAATGACAAATTTGAATCTTATTTCGAAACACTTGAAAAAGCAAACGTTGTTCTTGAACAAAAACTGGATCGTAAGATTCAAGATTCTAATGCGGAAAAAGAACATTTTGTGAAACAAATAAATTTGTTAGAATCAAAGTTGGCTTCTCAAAATCCAAGTCCTCCGCCTGCTTCAGTAAGTGAAATATCTGTGCAACCTATCGACACTGTAGATAGTAATGACGCGAATGCTGATAACGACATATTTGATAATATAAACATTAAGTTAGAACAACGTGTCGCTCAATTACTTCTACAAAATGAGCAATTGAAAGCTCAGATTCAGGAAAAGGTTTTTGCATTAACAGCAGTGAAAAATGAATTAAGGAAGCTAAAAGGAAATAGTATGGATACTAAGTTAGCACATCAGTCTATCTTAGGGAAACCTCCTACTCAACCATTCAGAAACCGCTCTGTTGCTAGACAACCGAATGCGTTTAAATCTGAACGACCCAAAACATCGAACTCGAGGTTTGCATCCCAAGTTGACATGTGTAGCAATTTGCCAAACACTGTCACTCCACAATCTAGATACTCCTTAAGATATTCTGCCTATGTAAAATCCAATCACATGAATGATTCAAGCAACTCTAGCAATAGCCACAAGAACATGCCTAAGGGAAGTTCAAATGACACGGGTCATAAAAGCTATCTAGAGGATGCTAAGATAAAGACACAAGCAAGAGATAGGACCCAACCAACACCTAGGAGTGCTAATCACACCTCTAGGAATTCTAGATCCTTCTATGATGTGCCCAAATCAGCCTATCCTAGGAACACTAGATCCTTCTCAGATGCTAAGCACTTTGTTTGCACGAAATATAACAAATGCGTGTTTAATGCCATTCATGATGATTGCATCACTAAAGTCCTGAACAAGGTGAACCAAACAACTAAAGCATCTCAAAGATGGCACCCTATAGGAAATAGTTTTTCTCCAATTAAGTCTTCCGTGGTGCATGAGAAAGCTAAGTTTCCTAGACCCTGTCTTAAGTGGAGACAAACAGGTAGAATCTTCAAAACAACTGGTCTTAAATGGGTTCCTACTGGAAAAATATTTCCCTCTAGCACGACAAAGGTTCACTGTGAACCCCCACATGGTTCTCACAAAGATATCACTAACAAATATGCAAGCATACAAACTACTGATGAAAGTGCAGGTAATCAAGTAAAGGTTCAACAAGAACATAAAGGTTTTCCTTATACATACCGTTCAACAAAAGACACTCTCAGATTTTGGTTGCTGAAGAAACAAATATCAGAGAAATATGTGTCTCAGGGGTTTCACAAGTAAGCAACAAAATGGCACTTGAACAAAGCAGTTTAAGCCCCGATCCACAACGACAAACGACTTCCGTTCACAACCGCACGGAACTCGGAACTCAAGACCACAGCAATGAACCATCAAGTTCAAAGCTGGTTCCTAAACATGTTCCTAGAGCAGATATGACAGTAGACACGACACTTGAAGAGTTAGAAATGTTATATGGACCAATGTATGATGAATATTTCACGGGGGAGAAACAAGTTGCATCGAAGTCTTCCACTGTCACTCATGATAAGAATGATGATACCGTTCATCGTCAACAAAAGGATACAACTTCATCTACTTCAACACGGGTTGTTGCAGATTTACCTCCTCAGAATATCACATTAACAATCGATCCTACAACATCCACAACTACTGTCATTGCTCTAGAGAACACAAATCAAGCAGACGATGCATTATCTGACGAAGACGAATTTATTAACCCATTCGGTACACCGGTACACGAAACTGGAGAGTCTTCTACTCGCCACGTTGATCCGTCAAATATGCATACGTTCTATCAACGACATCCTTCAACACATCATTGGACCCGAGATCATCCTTTGATTCACGTAATTGGAAACCCTTCACAGCCTGTTCGTACAAGACGACAACTAGCAACCGATGGTGATGTTTGTATGTTCGCACTCGCCGTGAGTACAGCTGAACCGAAAAACATCAAAGAAGCCATGGCTGATCATGCTTGGATTGAATCGATGACGGATGAACTTCAACAATTTGAAAGACTTAAAGTCTGGGAACTTGTTGATAGACCATACGATGTGACACCTTTAAATCTTCGTTGGATCTGGAAAAACAAGATGGATGAAGAAAACACGATCATCAAGAACAAAGCTAGGCTAGTGGCTAAGGGTTATGGCCAGAAAGAGGGAATTGATTTTGATGAATCATTTGCACCAGTTGCTCGTATGGAAGCAGTCAGGATTTTTCTTGCTTATGCTGCACATAAAGGATTCACTGTCTATCAAATGGACGTAAAGACGGCATTTCTTAACGGTCCTTTGAAGGAAGAAGTTTATGTCACGCAGCCGGAAGGATTCGTCAATCCTCATTATCCTGACAAGGTGTATCGTCTCCACAAAGCACTTTATGGACTCAAGGAAGCTCCAAGGGCGTGGTACGACGAGCTCTCAAAATTTCTGGTATCCAAAGGTTTCTCAAAAGGTTCCATTGATCTAACTCTGTTCACTTATAAATATGGGGATGACATTTTTCTTGTGCAAATTTATGTTGATGACATTATTTTCGGGTCTACAAACCCAAAACTTTCAAAATGGTTTGAAAAAGTAATGCACAGCAAATTTGAAATGTCAATGATGGGCGAACTAAAATTCTTTCTAGGAATACAAGTTCACCAATCCCCAAGTGGTATCTTTATAAACCAAGCTAAGTATTGTCAAGAGATAATCAAAAAGCATGGTATGACTTCATGTGACCCCGTTGGGACACCATTATCAACCACATCGCTAGATGCTGACTTGGAGGGATTACCCATAGATCAAACGAGATATCGTTCCATGATCGGGTCCCTCATGTACTTGACAGCAAGCAGACCTGATATTTCACATGCTACGTGTTATTGTGCACGTTATCAAGCACGACCCACTGAAAAGCACCTCAAGGAGGTTAAACGGATCTTTCAGTACCTCAAGAATTCCATTCATTTGGGAATCTAGTATCCGAGGGAAACCGGTTTCTTTCTAACGGCCTATTCAGATTCTGATCATGCAGGGTGTCTTGATACACGAAAAAGTACTTCTGGTGGTGCACAATTTCTAGGTCAAGATAAGCTTGTGGGATGGTCTTCCAACAAGCAGGATTGCACGTCACTTTCATCAGCCAAAGCGGAGTATGTGTCTCTATCTGCATGTTGTGCTCAAGTTCTTTGGATGAGAACACAACTCACGGATTATGGCTTCCACTTTGATAAAGTACCTATGTACTGTGACTCAAAGTCGGCCATAGCCATCTCCTGCAATCCGGTACAGCATTCCCGCAATCCGGTACAGCATTCCCGCACGAAGCACATCGATGTCAGATACCACTTCATAAAGGAACAAGTTGAAAGATGTATCGTTGAATTATACTTTGTTGGAACGGATTACCAATTAGCCGACTTGTTTATGAAAGCTCTGTCGAAAGATAGGTTTGAGTACCTCGTTAGGCAAATTGGTATGAGATGTTTGACTCCAACAGACCTGGAGATTCTGGCAAAGGTGCTTGCTTGATTTATCTATCAAACATCAACCTGTAAATATCTTTGAAAAAGCAAAATACAAAAATATAAAACACATAAAAGCAAAACACAAAATTAAAAATCTTTCAAAATCCAAAAATATTCTTCTCGACATGTCTTTCAGTATCGATAATATGGACGTGCCTAGAAATGTGGCTCAATAACGACACGGGTGTGTACATAAAGCTCAAATGAAAGTTGTAACTATTTTTCAAAACATATCATTTCTTCTTTTAATGAAGGAAATTGTCTATTTTGGACAATATTTCCAAACAAAGGGTAGAGCAATCTATCACGGGTTGAGCTTCTCACAAAACATTCAACGTTTTGAGCTCAACACAATGGCTTGTAATCACTTTCAGATTGCAACCCGGAACTATATTCACGGGGGAGTGTACGATTTCGTGCTCATACCCTTAGCAAAAGAAGTTCAATCTTCTTACACTTGAGTGGATTTGTCAAGACATTCAAAGTCTGTGAACTCAAGTTTATGCTTTAGAAAAACCTTTCGACAAAAAGAATTGATTTTTCAAAAAGCGTTGAACACAACTTTTTCAAGAATTTTTCAATGATATTCAAAATCTTTCAAAAATTGTGTGTTCAACAACTCCCATCCTCAAAAAGCGAAATGTGGATAATATCCTCACAATGACAATTCAATTGGATCAATTTTTGAGGGGGAGCATTTTCACTTCATGCAAAAGATTAACACATCTTTCTCCCAGAGATTTCAAGACTATTTTTTCAAAATATATTTTAATCAAATTTGGTATCTCTAATATCAAAAGATTTTATATATTAGAGATAGGGGGAGAAAATGTGATTAAAATGTGATCTAATATAAGACTAAAGCACTTTAACTCTTACCTACATGTGCGAAACACTTTCGATTATCGATGCACATGTGAAGGGGGAAAATTTCTGAAACGACAAAACTAGCAAGGTGTTAAATGTTTTTCAAACACTTTGTTAGAATTTAAAGTGGTTTTCATGGTTACGATCAAATACGCACAACATCTTTAATTCACGACGTTATTGGTGTCAAAAGGGTGGTTAGGTTTAAGTCCCATGATCCAACCAGAACCGGAGGGATCTTCCCAGGGACAATCCAATTGATTATTAGAAGTCCTTAGGAAAGATGGAGTAGAATGTGAACGTAGCTAAATGCCGACTAAGTACTGATGCTAGCACTGGAACAATCACAACAAGGTGCTAGAAATGATGTCTTGGTAAGCATTGAAGGGGTTGAAGAATGAAAAAGAAATGTAAGGATAAAGGGTGTAAAGAAATAAGCCCTCCATACAACTTAGGCAGAAACCGGGTTAACTCATCATGAAGACAAACTCATCATGGACCTAGTGATGTGAAGCACAACCCTTTCCTAGCTACTCAGGCTTCTCTCAAAAGAAGTTTGTTTTATTGTCACGGAGATCAACACGACTTCTATTCACTTTCTCACTCCGAGATAGTTGATATTGAATAGGTGGCATCTGCTCTAGCCTCCGACCACTAAAAGTGCACAAATCGAGTCTAGAGCCAAGAGATCAATCAAATCTCGTTAGGACACACGGATGAAGATCAAGAGAGTCCTACGCTATATCCTTGTGATATTGCTAGAACACTCAGAGTGATACTATTTAGTATTCACAATGATGAGTGGAAATCCTTCCAGTGTTAACATCAAACAACACTGCGGTAGGTCATATGCAAGATTCTTTATGAATTGAACATGTGCAAAACTGAAAAGCAACAGTGGTTTGATTCTGAATTGATTCAAACTCGTTTCAGGTTTCTACGCAATATCTTTATGGTCTTGCCAGAACATTCAGAGTGATATTCATTAATATTCACAGTGACGAATGGAAATCCTTCTAGCGTCAACCTCAAACAGCGCTACGGTAGGTGACATGTGAGATTCTTATGAATCAACCTTGTGTCAACTGGAAAGAAACAAATGTAAGATTCGTTAAGAATCAAACTTGTTCCAAGAATTTGAATTGACGACTTTAATCAAACGGATATCTATCCAATTGATTCACTCTTTATGTTCGCAATCTTGCTTTGAGACGGTCGAGTAAAGAGAACGACTAGTACAACCGCGAAACCCTGTCAAGGAGATTCTTAATTGAATATACCTGATCACAGGTACGATATTTAATATCATATAACGGTCTTCACCGACCGGAGGTAAAACGCTACCGATTTAGGACGAATGTCAAAGCCATTCAGTCCGTGTCTATGTTTTGTCTCGAGAAGGTGGCGTCACGGTGTACACAGCAAAGTCAATGATTCAGAAACCACATACTCATGCCTAAAGACATATTCAACAATTAATAGTGTAAGCATGTGGATGAAGACACAAGATCGCAAGATGGCAAAGACAAGTCAAGGATGATTTAAAGATCTCAAGCTTAAAGACAAAGTCGAAAGACAACGATAAAGGCTCAAAGATCACAGCATGAAGGAACAAGACTACGATTACACGTTCAAGACTCATTTATGGCGAGATTAGTAATCTCTACAAATTTCCTAAATGACCCAGGTTTATGACCTCTCATTGGGGGAGATTGTTAGCCTTAAAATATTGAGCCAAACAAGAATGCTCGGTCATATGTTTATTATGTATCGTATTTTAGAATGTTGTAATAGGTAGTATATTAGTCGTGTTATTACGGGCTTAACTTTAAGCTAAGGTTCATTAATAAGTAACCAAAGCCCAAAAGGAAAGCCCGGCCCATGATCATATAGCCCATTATGCCACATGTAGGCAAGGCTATATAAACCTCTCCATGCATGTAAGGAGAGGTTGGTTGGTCATTTCATTTTTCTCCTAATCTGATATTCCAAAAGTTTCACCAACCATTTTCTCTCTACTTTTTCTCACTACTTTCTCTCTCTAAAATTCATCTCATATCTTCCTTTCTTTCTTTAATTCGTGTGCTAGAATCATCATATATTAGGGACAACAGAAACGTTTCCATAATATTTTCCCACCATACGCCTCGCTAAGTGTATATTAAACTCTCACGCATGTATCCCCCTTGGGCCTCAAGTGTGCCCTAACGATAGCTAGTCGTTATGGGACGGGAGGAGGTCGGTCCTCCCGAATAGTACTATTCCATGTATAAGCGCCTACCATAACTCGGTAGCTAACAATTCATGATATAATTAGGACCTTCATTAAGCGAAATAACAAACTTATAATAATCATAACCATGGCACTAAACATTTTCCTGTGTTCTAAATTTTAAACAAACATGGGTTTTTCACAACTTATAGTTGTACCCTTCATTTTCAATAAATCAATTTCAAATAAATAGGGTTCTCACAACTTCTAGTTGCACCCATTAATGGGTTTAACGCAACCTAGAGTTGTACCCTTTAGTTTTTACTAAAACAATTTGCATGTTATACCCCTCGCAAGTTCTAAAACAATTAAAGAATTTAAAAGCGAGGCTATAGACTCACCTTAGATAATACACAAAGCTAGTAGTAGTAGTAATCGTCGAAGTGAAGATGCCTCCCAAATATACACGTCAAAAGCCGCAACCTAACAAATAAGGTGCGCGCTTAGCCACATACTTAAGTATTTCAAAACATACTTAATATAATAAAATCAATGACTCAAAATAGTATGTACATGACATAACCAATCAATGCAAGTGATTCCCTTCTAAACCCCACAACAAGTACTAGCTTTCCAAGACTAGCACCTTCGATATTGATCCATCTCAAGATGCCAAATCAATACGGTTCAAGTACCCTAAATGGGTCTTCAATCTCAGAATATACACTCACACATAAGACTTATATCCTTTTAAAACTTTGAGAAGCTAATAGATTAGCCTCTCGTCTCAAACTATGACGCGAGGTTAAGTACCTCCCAAAAATACTCAGCCGGTACTTACCAAAAGTACACACTGTTTTACCATACCTAATAAACTCCGTTTTAGACGAAACTTGGTGACAACCTCACTTATAATATGTATAAGACTCAGTTTAAATTTCATTCAATGATTCACGTTTTAGACCCACCAACTCGACACATCTTTAGACTTTAAAAACCGGACAGTTTTGCACACTTGTATCGTAAAACCATTTTGACCTTGTTAAACATTCCCATTTATAAAATCGCCACTTGACTTTGAAAATAGACTCAAAAGGATACCTTTAGAACCCAAAAACAGCCTTTGATCAGTTTTAAAACTCAACTTATAGTCCCCGAGATTCGATCCAAATATCGACAACAATTCCGTATTGTGTCAATACTCGTCTCCCGGTACACGCATATTCAAACTAGCATAACTTTTGACTCGTTCGGAGTTAAAAGCTCTATTTTATATCGAAACGAGCGTCTCGATGACTAATACAACAATATCCTATAATACCAACACTTATCTGTAACACCCCCAATTTCACAAGGCAGCGGAATATCAACATTGGGTGTTACTTCATAGCACATCACACATAGTCATAGAAAACGACCTCAAAAGAGACGTTTTATAAAATAAACCATTCGACAAAATCAGAGTTCAATAAAAGAGGTCCCAACAGTTTATACAAACCTTAATAAATATAAAACTTTGTCAAATGTATCGAATGGAAATTGTTTATTTTGCCTTTACATTATCCCGCGCGGCTCCATGCTCCAGCTGCTCTTAAACCTATACACCTGAGAATACATGCTAACATGTCAACACAACGGTTGAGTGAATTCATAGGTTTTTAAATAAACAATAATGGGGTTTGAAATAAACCATAAAGCTTTTGAACACAAGAATCTCATCCACTTTCGATAGTGCAACACATGCAATACCCAAAGTCCACGCTATTCTACTAAGCCATGACACCGAAGCCTTAAGTATAATAATGCCCTAGTCAGGTATTTTGCCGAATACCCCCTTACTTCTAATACAACACACCTGGCTGAGCCTCCAACCCACAGGTGCGACCTGCCCAGGTGGGGGCCATCCCCGATGGATCCATCCGTCTGTACCAGCGCCTACCCATCATAGGTAGTTAACGGTTCATGGGTTTATAGGGACTTTCCAAATTATGGCAATACAGTACTTAGCAAATAGCGATTCACAATCAATACAATCAATGCTTGTGTTCATCTTTCAAAAGCATTTAATCAACCATCTTACATTCATTTACAACAACATGTGTTCGTTCAAAGCATATAGCAAACCACATGTTTATTCATAAACATGTATTCTCTCAAAACCATATATATAAACATCATATATTTTATACCAAGAGCATGTATTCCCCCTCGCGGGTTTATAAACACATATAAAGCAGTAAAAGCGAGGCTATGAACTCACGTGATATAGCTATCACACGTAGATCAAGGAACAAATGTCCAATAGTCGATACACGACTTCACGAGATACCAATCGCTCGTTAATCGAGAGCAAGATGCCCAACGGTCAACATATGACCGAATGAGACCTAAAATGACGAGACGCATCTTAGGCTCGAGACGAGAAATAAATCATACATATATGTAAATAGTTCATTTTAGTAGGTTTGGATATTGCATATGTTTTGGAAAACGTTTCATAAGACTTTTGATAATAATTTTCATGTATTATCCATTATGACCATTAAAGCCCATTAGTTGCCATTACATGTTCATGTGACTTTAGTAAATTTTAATCTCAGTATTAAACTCTAAAATTATTTACAAATCTCAGGCCCAACAATGGCACAATAGCCATTATAATTGTAAGTTGGGCTTCTGTGGCCCAAATCCATTTTATAAGCTTTTCGGGTTATTAAACGCCTCCAAACGTTGTCGACATAATATTTCACGTTGGTCGAGTCTCGGGTTCTATGAATATCAGTATATAAATTAGTCTAGACTCCTCGATAAGTGGTTCATACCATTTCGGTTTTTATAAAAATCTTCACGTTAAACGTTAATTTAATATAGTCCAATTCTTACAATTTTCCGACATCCCTCGTAGATTAGGTCGTTTCTCTTAAACCATAAATAATTTACATGAGTTATTATTACCAAAATCATTCTTAACTTATATATTTTACTTATTATTAGTCAAATTACTCCTAATTTATACTTATCATAGCTCATTTACCCATTCTATTACTTAGAAGAGTTGGCTGTTTTTAGCAGCCAACTTCAGTTCCACCGTTTTGCCCGCCATTTCTAAACCGTTTATCCGTAGAAAACCATCCAATTCGTGTGTGTTCTATATAAGTTTATCTACAACTTTTAGTTTTACATATTTAGGGGTCAGTATATGAAATTTATGACTAAACAGTCCATCTTTGCAGCAGGTCAGATTCTGACCTAGTGTAGTATTTTAGCCATATCTCATTCTCCGAGTATCGTCACGGGACGGGCGACCTGGCCAAATCACCACAAAACCAAATCCTATCATCATGTACTGTGATAAAAGGTTCAAAACATACTTATTTTGTCATATTATCTAGTTTTTGCCACGGATATAATTATAAAAATTACAATAATTTTGTTGGGCTTATTTAGGCTAACCTTTTTATGTTATAAATCATGTACAATGTTCAAAACCACAAAATAAACTATTATGTACATAATAATAGTACATAATAATATTTATAAAAGTGAAATGATAATTACATATTTACAAACATCTTTCACAACAAGAATATCAAAGAAATCCTTACAAGGATGATGATCAAAGTAGCTTATAAAAACCATTGTCATCAATCTAACCTCCAAGCATTCAATATGCTTATTTAACCAAGACCATTACATGAAATTTATTATCTACTCCAGCCTTAAATCTTTAAAACCTTCTTAACCAAACTTTATTTCACCAAGATAATATCAACAACTTGTAGCTAGAAGAATCCTCAACAAGGAATTAACCTTAGTTTATACAAAAGATATCTTAGCTAGCAAATTGATGAGAATGATTTGTTGTGATGTAGTTCTTGACGTCAAAAATAAGGACAAAGGAAGGAGTATTGGTTTTATTATTTAGTTGTGAGAAGATAGTGGAAGACTTATTGGTTTAGTCAATGTACACATGCATCTAAGACTTCCAAGTGTCTTATAAGCATGCCATCACAAAAGTGATACTAGAAAATGAGGTGAAAACGTGTAGGGTGAAGGAGTGGGTGAGTTTATTATATAAGCTTGCTCCACAATTTGTTTATGCGGGTATTATCGAACACCGATATTTTAAAAATTACGTGATTTGAAAGTTACACATGAAACACGAAAAATAAACTCTCAATATAAAATAAAAACATTGACATTCGGAGAACATTTATATTCAAAATAAATAAAGGAGGGCTTATAATTTCATAAATGTTAACGCGTCGGATAAACGAATGAAGCCTAAAGGTTTAACGTAAATTATCAAGAATTCTCATAAAACGACAAATCAAAACGACGACAATAGAAAATATTTTTATGTCATAGCGAGGATATTTACGATCGATTAGTGACATAAACTTGCCAATAAATAATAATTGACACGTATTTGATATGTTAAAGCCCTACCCTCGCTTGTTAGCCGAGAAATGAATATTATTCGTCAAACGAACATGACAAATAAAAGTCGAGTAATAAATATTGGTCTAAATACTAGAAATAAGATTAGATCTCGGTCTAAATGTTGATTTTAAAGTTCGGGTTATTATAGTAGCTACCCCTTTAGGAAGCGACGTCCTGGCGCTTAATTTGTCTTAATTGCCTTCGGTTAAATGATGAAGATATGAGGAATAGACGAGTCATCGTTGGGGTTTCCAACGAAGGTTGAATGAACAGAACTCAAAGAAACGAGTATACATAACAAGTAAAAATGTACGGTTTGAATGATGCTCCAATCCTTATCAAGAGAGATGAATACATAACTCGAAGGAGAAGCCATTGGAAGCTTAAAAATTAACATATTGTAAATATTTGGAAGTGCTTCAAGGTACATTACTACTAGCTTATTAAACTTGCGGCAGTTGATATGAGTTCAAAAAAGTACATACGACAAGTGATATGAGTTTGAAAAATATCCAATGCGACAATCAATTCAGAACTATCGGTGATCCATCGATCAGTTTGAAACTTATAGTCCAAGAGTCTAAATAGAAGAGATCACGTTATAAAATGAAATTCACATGGATAGTACATAACTCCATCCAAAACTTTACAAAATATTCAAAAAGAGATAATTATTGCTAGTCGTACAAAACCACCCAATTGCATGATCTCAAACATGCAAACCTATTTCGTCAAAAGCGAATTCATCGATACGGAAATCGTTCGGAGTATACATTTTTCTATCAAAAGAACTACGATCCAAATCGAACACAAAAGCCATCACCAAGATCATATAATCAGATTACGACATGCTTGCTAAATAGTCAAGCCATGCCAAATCAATAAGTTCAATCAAGTTAACTCATGCTTGCTAAATAGGCAAGCCATGATAAATAAGAATAGTTGACAAGATTTTCGGATAATCCGGTCAAAGAAAATTTTGCAAGTTAATGGATGTTCACGGGTCTAATAGCCATGGATCCATATCCTGAAATATTATTTATTTATTTATTTATTTATTTATTTTTATCAGAGGGTGCTCACACACGGATTCATACCCAAATGATATTACATGGTGCTCATAAATAGATCCATACCTAAAATATAATACAGGGTGCTCACACACGGATCCATACCCAAAATATATTATGAGGTACACGTTACCCAAGATCATACGTCATTTCAGAATGCCGCCTCGATCTCACACAATGTATGGCCAATTGACTAAATCAGATATCATATAAATACATTACAAGAAATGGCTTTGCACATAAATCTCAAATATGGCTAGCCACCGTGATCACCAAGAAAGCCTTTAGTGAACACTTGTTAATAAAAAAAAAAAATTCAAAATATTTACATCCAAGCTAAGTAGTCGTTGATGAATTAATCGTCGGTCAAACCACAAATACACATTTAAATCCTGGTGTCGATTAGACAAGTCGTCTATTTTTGGAACGAGTAATGGTCCTTAACGGTTATCTTATTAAGCTCACGATAGTAGGGACTTATTAGAAATAGTCCATATAAATAAATCATAACTCGAGAGTATTCTAACGTATTACTCGTACATAGACGATAATCAATAATAACCATAATGACGACGGTAATGAACGATTCATACCAACGAAACACGAGTAGAAGAAATACACCCGTATACAAAATAAACATAAACCAAGTCTGGCAGACTTGAGCCCACTTATTTATAATTTGTTGTTTACATCCAAAGGCGTCCCAATCCATGTAAACAAGGATTATAAATTTATGGTTCGGGAACTTATAACTTTCTTGTTCAAATAAAAAGGCGTCCCAATTTATTTCAACAAGACGATTATAAGCCATCCTACTCTGTAATACCGTCACAGAACACGATATCATAACCAAATTAAATGCCAAAAAAAATAAAGGGTGTCAAACTTACTCCATGATTTCTGTATTCAAACGTCCCATTCCATCTGAATAAAGAAACCATCGACAATCTAAGGTCAAGTGGTGTAAAACTCTCTTATTTAAATGTCCCAATCCATTTTAATAAGAGAACCTTAAACGACACATAGTTGGGCAATTTAAAATCTCGAGATTTAAATGTCCCATTCCATTTAAATACAAAATTTTAAGTTGCTCAACTAATGACTACTATGAGCATATCTTTGTTGTACCCTAATTATATATAATTGATTGGGTATATATATATTTTAGGTCCAACACTGGCATCCTCCTTTTCGCCAACAAAACGTAATCAAACACAATAAATTAAACGTCTTACTACGTAGAAGATGTAACCTTGAAGAAATGATTCTTCAAAATCATAAGGAGTGACGGAAATACGAATATCACATTAATCAATTACGTTTCAAAAGGAGATGTTCTAAAATGGCACATCACGATGCAATGACAACAATCGAACTTAAATTAGTCGATATGCGATATATTATGAAACAATATATATGTACTCAAAATATCAAATGAGTTCCATACTCACATTCGGATAATAAATTAATTATCGAGAAAGATGATTGGCGGCGAGGCCAAACACTCTATAAAACTGTATCATAAAATGTACGAAAATCAAAGGACCATTTCTTCATGCGCAATACCCTTAAATACCATAGTATATACATTCATATACATACAACCATTTCTACGTACACATAGATCACATTATCACAACCAAGCATTGGTTTCTAGGAGCCATGAGCGCGCGAATACTTTGTAAGGCAGTCAAACAATTTTACGAAAGAGCAGTTATAGTCTAGGTTTTAAAAACGACCTAGTTCCCTATAACTAGTGCTCTGATACCAATCTGTAACACCCCCAATTTCACAAGGAAGCGGAATATCAACATTGGGTGTTACTTCATAGCACATCACACATAGTCATTGAAAACGACCTCAAAAGAGACGTTTTATAAAATAAACCATTCGAAAAAATAAGAGTTCAATAAAAGAGGTCCCAACAGTTTATATAAACCTTAATAAATATAAAACTTTGTCAAATGTATCGAATGGAAATTGTTTGTTTTGCCTTTACATTATCCCGCGCGGCTCCATGCTCCAGCTGCTCTTAAACCTATACACCTGAGAATACATGCTAACATGTCAAAACAACGGTTGAGTGAATTCATAGGTTTTTAAATAAACAATAATGGGGTTTGAAATAAACCATAAAGCTTTTGAACACAAGAATCTCATCCACTGTCTATAGTGCAACACATGCAATACCCAAAGTCCACGCTATTCTACTAAGCTATGACACCGAAGCCTTAAGTATAATAATGCCCTAGTCAGGTATTTTGCCAAATACCCCCTTACTTCTAATACAACACACCTGGCTGAGCCTCCAACCCACAGGTGCGACCTGCCCAGGTGGGGGCCATCCCCGATGGATCCATCCGTCTGTACCAGCGCCTACCCATCATAGGTAGTTAACGGTTCATGGGTTTATAGGGACTTTCTAAATTATGGCAATACAGTACTTAGCAAATAGCGATTCACAATCAATACAATCAATGCTTGTGTTCATCTTTCAAAAGCATTTAATCAACCATCTTACATTCATTTAAAACAACATGTATTCGTTCAAAGCATATAGAAAACCACATGTTTATTCATAAACATGTATTCTCTCAAAACCATATATATAAACATCATATATTTTATACCAAGAGCATGTATTCCCCCTCGCGGGTTTATAAACACATATAAAGCAGTAAAAGCGAGGCTATGAACTCACCTGATATAGCTATCACACGTAGATCAAGGAACAAATGTCCAATAGTCGATACACGACTTCACGAGATACCAATCGCTCGTTAATCGAGAGCAAGATGCCCAACGGTCAACATATGACCGAATGAGACCTAAAATGACGAGACGCGTCTTAGGCTCGAGACGAGAAATAAATCATACATATATGTAAATAGTTCATTTTAGTAGGTTTGGACATTGCATAAGTTTTGGAAAACTTTTCATAAGACTTTTGATAATAATTTTCAGGTATTATCCATTATGACCATTAAAGCCCATTAGTTGCCATTACATGTTCATGTGACTTTAGTAAATTTTAATCTCAGTATTAAACTCTAAACTTATTTACAAATCTCAGGCCCAACAATAGCACAATAGCCATTATACTTGTAAGTTGGGCTTCTGTGGCCCAAATCCACTTTATAAGCTTTTCGGGTTATTAAACGCCTCCAAACGTTGTCGACATAATATTTCACGTTGGTCGAGTCTCGGGTTCTATGAATATCAGTATATAAATTAGTCTAGACTCCTCGATAAGTGGTTCATACCATTTCGGTTTTTATAAAAATCTTCACGTTAAACGTTAATTTAATATAGTCCAATTCTTACAATTTTCCGACATCCCTCGTAGATTAGGTCGTTTCTCTTAAACCATAAATAATTTACATGAGTTATTATTACCAAAATCATTCTTAACTTATATATTTTACTTATTATTAGTCAAATTACTCCTAATTTATACTTATCATAGCTCATTTACCCATTCTATTACTTAGAAGAGTTGGCTGTTTTTAGCAGCCAACTTCAGTTCCACCGTTTTGCCCGCCATTTCTAAACCGTTTATCTGTAGAAAACCATCCAATTCGTGTGTGTTCTACATAAGTTTATCTACAACTTTTAGTTTTACATATTTAGGGGTCAGTATATGAAATTTATGACTAAACAGTCCATCTTTGCAGCAGGTCAGATTCTGACCTAGTGTAGTATTTTAGCCATATCTCATTCTCCGAGTATCGTCACGGGACGGGCGACCTGGCCAAATCGCCACAAAACCAAATCCTATCATCATGTACTGTGATAAAAGGTTCAAAACATACTTATTTTGTCATATTATCTAGTTTTTGCCACGGATATAATTAAAAAAATTACAACAATTTTGTTGGGCTTATTTAGGCTAACCTTTTTATGTTATAAATCGTGTACAATGTTCAAAACCACAAAATAAACTATTATGTACATAATAATAGTACATAATAATATTTATAAAAGTGAAATGATAATTACATATTTACAAACATCTTTCACAACAAGAATATCAAAGAAATCCTTACAAGGATGATGATCAAAGTAGCTTATAAAAACCATTGTCATCAATCTAACCTCCAAGCATTCAATATGCTTATTTAACCAAGACCATTACATGAAATTTATTATCTACTCCAGCCTTAAATCTTTAAAACCTTCTTAACCAAACTTTATTTCACCAAGAGAATATCAACAACTTGTAGCTAGAAGAATCCTCAACAAGGAATTAACCTTAGTTTATACAAAAGATATCTTAGCTAGCAAATTGATGAGAATGATTTGTTGTGATGTAGTTCTTGACGTCAAAAATAAGGACAAAGGAAGGAGTATTGGTTTTATTATTTAGTTGTGAGAAGATAGTGGAAGACTTATTGGTTTAGTCAATGTACACATGCATCTAAGACTTCCAAGTGTCTTATAAGCATGCCATCACAAAAGTGATACTAGAAAGTGAGGTGAAAACGTGTAGGGTGAAGAAGTGGGTGAGTTTATTATATAATCTTGCTTCACAATTTGTTTAAGCGGGTATTATCGAACACCGATATTTTAAAAATTACGCGATTTGAAAGTTACACATGAAACACGAAAAATAAACTCTCAATATAAAATAAAAACATTGACATTCGGAGAACATTTATATTTAAAATAAATAAAGGAGGGCTTATAATTTCATAAACGTTAACGCGTCGGATAAACGAATGAAGCCTAAAGGTTTAACGTAAATTATCAAGAATTCTCATAAAACGACAAATCAAAACGACGACAATAGAAAATATTTTTATGTCATAGCGAGGATATTTACGATCGATTAGTGACATAAACTTGCCAATAAATAATAATTGACACGTATTTGATATGTTAAAGCCCTACCCTCGCTTGTTAGCCGAGAAATGAATATTATTCGTCAAACGAACATGACAAATAAAAGTCGAGTAATAAATATTGGTCTAAATAATAGAAATAAGATTAGATCTCGGTCTAAATGTTGATTTTAAAGTTCGCGTTATTATATTATCCAACATCTACTGTACATAAATCGGCCTTAAACCTACTGATGTAAATCACCTTTTTAAAAATCATACCAACAACCATTTTGACCCATTTTAAACATCATCTACACCTCAAATAGGCTATACCCATCATCTACAACATCTAATATCATCCCTAAATCACTTGCATGATCCATCCTTTCAAAACCCACATCAAAAATCATACATGCAACACTTTTAAAATCAAATATAATAATAATAACACCTTTTTACAGCACAACAATGGATCAAACACCATTGTTCTTCAATAAAATTCATTGAAAAATAAAAGTATATGCATGTTGTTAAAAATCATACCATAAGAATCACCATTGGATTTCCAACATGGGTCTTCTTTTTGTTTTCAAGGATTCAAGCTCAAAGTTTAAATATGGTGGTGTTTGTTGATGGAGGGGGTGGCGGCATCAAGAGAGAACAAGAGAAAGAGAGAAGATTTTCTAGTGTGAGAAATTGTATGTGTGAAATGAGTGGAAAAATTCCTTTTATATGGTGGGTGGGGGTAGATTTTGCAATTGGTGCATTCTTGTGGACTAAAATGTAAAACACTAGTTAAAAAGCGGGAAATGACTATCAGTCAATTTTAAAAATATTTACGAGAGGCGGGTTTCGTCCCGGGTTCATAAAAATATAAATCTCATTTGTTAAATCGATCGTTTTAATAATTAAAGCACACGAAACGAAATAATAAAGTTCCGACTCGACTTAACACGCTATGAAATAAAAATTTCATAAATATCAAATATCGAAATAATCGATACTAAAATATAATATTTGGGCATCCATTGGCATCGCGATCACTATTAGAACTCTTCAATCGTCACAACGATTAATTATATTCACACATTACCGGTTTCAACGTAAACCGTAATATTTACCATCACTTAGAATTTAAAAATCGAGTACATAACTAAGGTAAAATAATGACGTTAAGTTTGGGGTATTACATGTCAAGACAGAGGTACTACATATATCGGTGTCTTCCGGCTTCTTCTTCTTTGAAACGGGTTTCTTCATATCCGAAGGAGGATAAAGAGCATCATCAAAGTCCAAAGGAGGAGAATCATTCTCATTTGGGAAGTAAGTGTTGAGAAAAGTAGCAAAATCTTCCTCAAATGAGTAGTCATCCAAAGTAGGATCATGCATTGTTGGTGGAGGATCTTCATCAAAAGTAGGAACAAAGTCATCATGTGAAGAATCACTCAAAAGAGTATCGACATCATCAAAGTCATCATAAGTTGGCATGTCTCTATACTCTGAAGTAAAATCATCATAATCATCCATATCGGAACTAGAATCATCATCATAGTCATCATAAATTGGTGGAGACTCATTAATTGGTGGGGCATCCAAGTTGGAGAGAGAATCATCCACATCATCTTGGAAAAGTGGATTATCATAGCAAGAATCGAAAAGAGGATTGTTGTAGACGACAAAATCATCAAGCACATTAATCATATTCGCTGATTCTCTTCCATTGGGTTTGGTTGTGATCTTCCCCATTTTAAACACTTGAGCATCATTCCCGACTCTTAAGATTAGCTCACATTCGACAACATTGACTAAGGCTTTTCTTGTTCTCAAAAATGGCTGACCAAGTATTAACGGAATACGAGGGTCCATTTCATAATCAACAACAACAAAGTCGACTGGAAAAGTGAAGGTACCAACTTTAATAAAAACATCTTCAGCAATACCAACGGGGTAAGCGAGAGTTCGATTTGCTAGCTCAAGAATCATCTTTGTTGGTGTAAGATCGGGTAATGATAGTGTTTTCCAAACACTTAAAGGCACCAAAATTATACTTGTCCCGAGATCGGCTAAGGCAGTAAATTCTTCGGTTTTGTTAAAAATGCAAGGCAACACAAAAGACCGGGATCTCCATGTTTTTCGAGAAGTTCTTTACCAATGACTGCAGAACAATTTACATTTAAGCGTGTGTTGACAAACTCAACCATCTTTTCCTTCTTGTTAAGCAATTCCTTGAATGCTTTGACGAATTTCAGCATTTGGACAAGTGCTTCAATGAGGCTAATGTTGAAGGTCATTTGTGATATCATCTTCAGAAAAGAAGTGATTTGAGCATCCTCTTTAGTAAGCAATTTGCTCTTGTCTAACCGAGAAGGATAAGGGATGTTGGGTTTAAAGGTGGACGGTGGGGTTGGTGAATGTTGAGATGTTGATGGTTTAAAGGTGGAAGGAGGGTTGGTGAAGGGTGTTTCTTGGGTACTTCGTCATGCAGAGGTGGAGACGGTAATGGAGAACTAATACTAGGCGTGGGAGTAGGAGGAATAAATGGTGGTGGAGGAGGTGTAGATGGAGTAATTAGGGGAGGGATAGATGGTCCTACTAAGGTTGCTCCACTGCGTGTAGTAATAGCACTCACATTCGCTCTTGGGTTGGTGACGGTATTTGAAGGAAGAGAGCCAGAAGTAGAGGGTTGAGTACTTGGGAGGAAACTAGCCAACATATTCTTCAAATCATTTGTTTGATTGCTAAAAGAGGTTTGCATATCATGTCGAAGCTTGGTTCTAATATCATTCCCTTGCTTAGTGATATCTCCTTTCAAGTTGATGATTTGGCTTTGCAGATTCTTAACTAGCTTTCCTTGGGTCCTCATGAAAGTTTCAACATCTCGATTAATGGGTGGTGTTGGTTGAGCGGGTGGGTGATAAGGATTAGAAGCTCGAGGTGGGTTTGGATTGCTTCTATTTTAGTTGTTGTGGTTGTGGTTTTGAGGAGAAAAACCGGGTGAAATAAAGTTGTTAGAACGGTAACTTAGCAAGTTACGATCACCTTGAGGTTGGGCTTGATAGCTTTCCGTTGAATAGTTACCATGAGCCGCATACACGTTTTCTGGATTGTCATGAGTAGAAGGACAATCAGTGTATGAATGAGGACCGCCGTAGAGCTCACAAGAAAGTGCAACAGCTTTAACTTGTTGTTGTTGATTTGTAACCAAAAGTTGGATACTTTTGTTCATTTCGGCCATCATGCGGGTGAATTCGGTCATCTCGGTGTGTGATAAGGTAGAAGAAACATTGACTCTCGGATTATTCCTTGAAGATGCGGATAAATCCTAATTTTTGTGATGAGTAGTCATGTTGTCAATAAGCACTCTACACTCCTCGAGTCTTCTTTTCATAAATGTGCCACCGGCGGCTGCATTAATCGTATCACGATCACGAAAAGTTAAACCGTTGTAGAAAGTATCAATTAATGTGACGGGGAGCATGTTCTGGTTTGGACATCGATCGATCAAAATATTATATCGTTCCCAAGCATCAAAAAGTGATTCATCAGGTTCTTGAGTAAATCCACTAATTTGATTCCGAAGGCTCGTGACCATGGATGGTGGAAAGTAGCGCGACAAAAATCGTTGAGTCATCTCGTCCCAAGTAGTTCGGGTAAAGAGGGTTTACAAGTATTCCGAACTAAAATAAAAGTAAGCAAAAACTATAATTAAGCTAAAAATCAATAAGCACTTATCTAAAAGTTTAACCAAAACAAGTTTAAGAAAAACTAAATAAGCCAAAATTTAAAAACTTTTAAAAACACTAAATAATAAAAATATTTAAAATCAACTTTTTATAAAATAACTTTTTAAAACACTTAATTAAATTTAAGAAAAGCACACAATAAACTATAAAATCAATAAGCTAACACAATCAAAAACATAAAAACATAACAAACAATCAAATAAGCATGACAATAAGCAAATAAGCATAAAGATTAAGCAAAACAAGAAAGGTAGAATGAGAGATTAATATAAAAACTTGATTAAAATTAAGATTCAACAACACAAAATTAAACTTACTTGAAATTAAAGGCAAGAATTTAAATGACAATTAAGTAAATGACAATATGAAAGTGTATGTAATTAAATGGAAGAACTATGTGTCAAATAGCCAACACCTCCTAATGTGTCATTAGGAGGGTATTTATAGGGAGATTAGATGTCTTGGTGCTTTCTTCCTTTCTCGTCTTTTCGTCTTTAAAAATTCTTCGACTTTTTCGACTTTGTCTCGGGATTATTTGAACTCGTCTTATAATTTCTTCATTTATTAGACTTGAGTTCTTCGACTTCATTAAACTTCTGTCCTTAGACTTTTTCTTCGATAAATCTTCAGAATAGGCCTTGGACTTCCGTTCTTTTTGCACTCTTGATCTTTTGACTTCGTCTTTTGTCTTTTTCTTCGATAAAAGCCGATGAAAGCCCGTGTTTTCTTCCCTTTTCGCATTCTGATCCTAAATAACAACAAAAACACAAACCACGCATAATTCCGACATTTATGACATAAAATACACGTTTTGGCTTGGTTATTATTATAATTAAGTGATAAAAGGATAAGTGGTTTCACACTTATTAATAGGGAGGCCCAATTAGGGTTTCATAGGGTATAAAAGGAACCCCAGAGGTTCCACAAAGGTACAACATTCACAATAATCTAAACCCTCACCTATATCTTAAACCGATTTCTTACTCTCACGCCGGAGGCTAATCGTGGGACACGCGCCCACAGTAAGCCTAACGGTGTCTCTTATTTTAATGTGCATGGTCTTCAAACAAGTTCACTTGTTGCAAGAGCCGGAGTCCTCAAGCAAACGAATTAAGCCTAATTTGGGTCAAGCGCAGTCCATCCAACTTTTGTATCAACAAGTTGGCACCATCCATGTGACCCTAACGTAAACTCTAAACATGACTAAGGGTAGTACAAATATTTTTCACCAAAAAGGGGGTGGTAAGAAGATGCAATCTTAAGAAACACTCAATAACTCAGGCAAAGGGGTGGGAGGAAAGTCACCACAGGTGCCAATTCCTCCATTCATACCCCCTATGCCCCTCATGGCAGAGGAAACATCAATTTCGAAAGAAGTCCCCGACATGCCTTATAAAGAAGCACGGATGATCTCGAACACTAAGATAGTGCTACAAACCGAGATTGAAAACCCTCCCGTGGCGAATGCCGACATAAATGACTATGTCGCAAAGAATTACGAGGCTTTAATTCCCCTCATGATCGCAAGAATGATATCCTACCGAAGATATACGAGTTCAGCTCGAATTCAAAAAAGAGCTGTAAGCTTCCAAGGAGTACACCTCCGACAAGGAACGCCGACTGGAAAAGCGAAAGAAAAGAATGGAAAAGAAGCTGAGAGGGGAGGAAATATAAACCTTCACAAAGTGGGTCACTTACCATGATATACTTATCACCGAATATGCATCAATGGATGATTCGAATGACTCGAGAGAACAAATATTTCCAGTCACACCTAATAATAACAAACAGCGCGCAAGCATTCAAGATAGGTTAGACCCTACCCCAACGGGTCAAGGATCTCCATCAGAGCTACCTAAATAGTGCCAAAGTGCTTCAAGCGACTAGGACCAAGGGAAAGAGACATTTCCCCAGAAACATGGGGACAAGGGCGGAAAAAAAGCAACATGAAATCCAGGAGGGGAAGATCCCCTACTAACAACTCATCAACCTCTGGTTCTAGCGACCACCCTCCTAGGCGTCGCTCACAAGAGTCAAATAGAGACCAGGCGAACCTCTAGAATATTTCGTAGAGCGCTTCAAGACTGAATGTAACCAAGTCAGGGAATGCCCTGAAATCTTGAAAATTTCAGGTTTGTATCAGGGATAACTAACCCGGTCCTAATAAGGCAGCTAAATGATAGAACTCCTGAAATATTCGACGGAGTGATGCGAAGGGTTAGAGCGTTTATTTAAGGAGAGGCGGCCACCGTAGACAGTAGACAAGCAGCTTCTGGCTATAGGTCTCAAGACCGGCACAAAAACAGCCAAATAACCAGGGTGACAGTCGCAACTTAGACTACGAGGAACTCAGAAGGCAGGATGCGATAATAATAGTAAGTTCACTCCATCGTAAGTTCACTCCATTGAAAATAGCTTCAAGGGGGATATTTCTGTCCGAAGGCTCGAACTTATCGAAACCGCTTCCAATGACTGGTCCCGTGGAGAAGAGTGATATCAGTAAATTCTGTGAGTACCACAACGACAAAGGACATGGAACGGAAGAATGCATACGGCGAAAAAACACATAGAGAGTCTGGTTAAGGCAGGGAAGTTGAATCATCTCATCAGATATTGGAGAAAGGGAGGAGACGCCAAAAAGAGCGACAAAAAAAAAGCAGAAGGAAAAGCTAATAACTAACTACATGGTGCAAAGGGAGGAACGCGATCCACGAAAAGGAACCAAGCAAGAATTTTCACGCGAGTCGAAAATCTCGTTCCCCGCCTTAAATAAAGCAAACTACAAAAAAGACCTCTGACAATGCAAATAAATATGGGGGATCACTCCATCTATAAAAGTTTATGTCGATGGAGGATGTGCAGCAAACATCCTGTATAAACACTGCTTCGCACGATTGCCAGAAAAAATAAAGGGATAGTTGAAGCAAACCACATCTTTACATACCGGGTTTAATGAAGAAAAAACTCGGCCACCTGGACAACTTCGTACACCCGTAACGGTGGGAAGCCGGGACCATTCAATAATGGTTTGGATGGATTTTTTTGGTAGTACGGTCACGATCATCGTACAGTGGCATTATCGGCCAACCAGGTATCCTCGCAATGCACGCCGTACCATCCACGGCGCATGCCATGCATAAATTCCCTGTCGAGGATGGAGTGGTCATAATTCCATAATACGGATGAAAGCGAAGTTGCCACTAATGCCACCCATGGAGGTCGGAAACGAAAGAACGACTCAGAGTTGCATGCCAAAAATGGTACCTCGGGTAAATTACAAGCAACAACCAAAAAGCAAAGATCGACAGATTGCGAAGACAAACAGAAGGGAGGGAGTGCAAGATAACTCAATTCCCGTAGATCTTAGTGTCAACAGGATTCCTATGAAAAGAAGGACCGGATGCAGGTTTCTTCCTCACAAATCAAGCTGAGGTACAAATCACCTATACCCTACGCTTCTGTTGTCCCTAATTATTTGAGGATAGATTAAAGAAATGAGATGGATAAGATATAAATTTCTAGAGAGAGAAAGTAGAGAGAGATAGATGATTAACTATGTGAAATTAGATTAGAGAAAAATGAAAGATCTAAGCCTCCTAACATGCTAGGAGGGTGCTTATATAGTCCACCCACATGCGGGGTTTCTATTGGACAATAGTTGTTTTGGGCCGGGCTTGAATAAATACTTAGTACCTTGAAAGAGGCCTTTTAAGATAGCCATCAAGCCCGTAATGTCACGACTATTATAAGTAACTATTACAACATTCTAATAAATGTTACAATATAAACATATGATCGAACAATCTTGTTTGACTCAATATTTTGAGGCTAACAATCTCCCCCAATGTAAGGTCATTCCTCTTCGATATTTGGAGATCAATGGAGATTACGAATTTCGTCATAAATGAGTCTCAAACGTGTAATAGTAGTCTTGTTCCTTCATGCTGTGATCTTTGAGCCTTTTGTTGTTGCCTTTCGACTTTGTCTTTAATCTTGATGTCTTCAAATCATTCTTGACTTGTCTTTGCCATCTTGCGATCTTGTATCTTTATCCACATGCTCATACTTTGCACTATCTTAAAAGCTTGCTAACAATCTCCTTTGAAGAGAGGTCATTCCTCTACATTAATTGATAAGGAAGATTTTAATCATCAGAGTTGCAGAAGTCTTTAGCTTTCTTGATTCTTGAATGTCTTTGGTCATGAGTATGTGGTTTTTTTTAATCTTTGACTTTGCTGAGTACACCGTAACGCCACCTTCTTGAGACAAAACATTAACACGGGCTGAATAGCTTTGACATTCGTCCTAAATCGGTAGTGTTTTACCTCCGGTCGGTGAAGACTGTTACACGATATTAAATATCGTACCTGTGGTTAGGTAGATTCACTTAAGAACCTCCTTGATAGGGTTTCGCGGCGGTACTAGTTGTAAAACCCGAGATTTTTCGTACTTTAAATAATAATAAAGTATATTTCAAAATCTATTTTGAACAATACAAAAGTTATTGGAATTGAAAACAAGACAAAGGTCGTACAACCTGAGTACCGACAATTTAATAATTTAATTACATAAAATTATTGTCGAGAGATACTTGATAAAACGATTTGGTTTAATTGTTTAATATATCATTTTAATAATCTACGAAGAGGTTAAATGAAAAGTATCTTTATTAAAACGATACTTACTTTAATAAAACGATAAATGATAAATATTGTCATTTAAATAAACGAACACATTTTCCATATTTATAAGTCATATAATACTTCATTTTAATGGAAAAGTCATTTTAAAATCAATGACGCAATTGTCGTGAGATGAATCTATTTTTATAAAACACGTAACGAGCCTCCAACCGATTATTAATGAAGGTAATAACAAAACTTAAGTTTTAGTCCCTATAGTATGGGAAACCTTCCACTTTGTAATTAACTAATGCATATATAAAGGGAGAACTAGGGTTTCATCTTCATTTTAACCCTAACCCTAATATTACACACACACTCCTCCCTCCTCCTTGACAGCCGTCACATTTTCCGGCAACCACAAAATAATTCCGCCGCCACCTTTAGTTTATAGATCGAGTGGATCTATGCATATATCCACCATGTTACCACCTCGTTACCATCATGACCACTGTTGTGGTTTTACCCACAACCATCCTAATAGTTGTCGGCTTACACCACCAGTGGGTGGCCGCCGCTCTGTAAACATCACAACCACCATCCCCAGCCGCCACTAGTGAAGACCCCACCTTGTTCCTCCACCCCGCTGCCATCCTCTATTTTGGGACGAGGTTACCACCACAGACGTGGTGGTTACCATGCTGCAGCCACCACCGCAGCCCCTACTGCCAGCCACCATCGCAGCCCTTGCTGCCATCCATCTTCGCAGCCACTGGCTGTTGCCTTCCACCCGTCAGTCACCATCACTATTCATGGCCACCAGCCACCATCATGGTGTGTTGGTGACCACCACGTCCAACCATCAGCAACCCGCTTCATCACCACCACAGCCCCGTCACCATCTTCATCTACTCCAGCCTCCACCATCCCCATCTATATACTCCACCAGCCACCAGTTGTGGTTTGAAGGTCTACAGTTTCTTAGTATTTGATAAAGTTTGATTAATCTATTGATTGGAATGGAGATGAAGGGTGAAGGAGATGAAGAACTAGAGAGAGAAAGAGGAGAGGAAAGAAAAGTAGAGAGAGAAAGTAAAGATTGATTATGAATAATGAAAAATGACCAACCCCTCCTAACATGCTAGGAGGGGATATATATAGCCCACCCTACATGTGGGCTATATGGACTATACGTTTACTAAGTAGATCACGAGCCCATTACATAATTATCGTTGGAGCGACCGATCCTTCATAAATACGTAAAAACGTATTTCCAACAATCTCCCCCTAAGGGAGGTCGCTCCAAGTTACAAAGTTCTAAATATTCTATATCTCGTGATCTATGCTAACTAAGATGTGACCGAGACTTTATTAGGAAAAATGTATTTCCAACAATCTCCCCCTAAAGGAGGTCACATCTTTTTACCAAATCATAAACCTAGCATCTATGCTTGAGTCTTCGATCTTGTTCTTGTGAATATGCTTGATGTGATCTTTGACTTTAGTCTTGAGCATGTTTCCTTGCCTTGACCTTGTGCATTCTTCACTTGTGATATTTGCCTCTTTGTGACTACATGTTCCACATACTTATACTTTTAAATTCTTGAAAGCTTCAGAGTTTGATACAGCGGACGATTTGACCTTCAGGCTTTCTTGAATTTGTTGAAGTACTAATTGTATGTAGTATAAGCATGTGGTGACGACTTCTTCTGGATTGTACACCGCAATGCCACCTTCTTGTTATGCTGCATAAGACAGTTAGCAACAAACAATATACATGGATGAAATGGCCTTGAACATTTCATTCGAATTCGGTAGCATTTTACCTCTGGTCGGTGAAGACTGTTGGACGATATTAAATATCGTACTTGTGGCAGGTAGTTTCAATAAAGAACCTCATTGACAAGATTTCGCGGGTAAACCCGTTCTCTTTACTCGACCGTCCAAAGCTGACTGCGAACGTAAAGAGTGAATCATTTAGATAATCTTATCCGCATGATTTGAAGCCGTCAATTCATGTTCCTCGAACAATTGAAGTTCAATTAAGAACCGCACCGTCGTTGCTTTCCAGTTGTCACTAGCTTGATTCATATAGAATCTTGCAAGTTACCTACCAAGTGCTGTTTGATGTTAACACTAGAAGGATTTCCATTCGTCACTGTAAATACTTAATAGTATTACTCTGAATGTTCTGGCAAGATCACTAAGATATTGCGTAGAGGCCTGGAACGTGTTTAAATTCATTTAAGAATTAAACCACTGTTGCTTTCCAGTTATCACAAGTTTGATTCATAAATAATCGCACAAGTCACCTACCATGAGCTTTTTGATATTCGCTCAAAAAGGATTTCCATCTTCATTGTAAATACTTTCGTATTACTCGGATGTTCAGGCAAGATCATGAAGATTTTGCATAGGACTCTTAAGATCTTTCTTACTTTTCACAGTGTGTGAAGAAGCAAGGAAATATGAAAGTGTGTCCTAATGAGATATTTGATGATCTCAAATGGCTCTAGACTCGATCGTGCATTTTGGATTTTTAGTGATCGGAGGCTGGAGAGGAGTGCCACCATTTCAATACCAATTTATTCGGAGTGAATAAATCAATAGATAATGTGTTGTCTCCGTGTGATTAAAACAAATATCTTTTAAGAGATATCTGAGTTAGCTGAGATGGGTGGTGCCTTGCATCACTGGGTCCATGATGTCTGTCTTCAATATCAAGAATCATTAAACAATGATCTTAATAGCATATGTATTGACCCGGTTTCTGCCTATGTTGTAAGGAGGGCTTCTTTCTTTACACCCTTTATCTTTACAATTCTTTTTCATTCTTCAACCCCTTCAATGCTTACCAATACGTCATCACTAGCACCTTGTTGTGATTGTTCCAGTGCTAACTTAAGTACTTGGTCGGCATTCAGCTACATTCACAATCTTTCTCCATCTTTCCTAAGGACTACTATTTCTAGCTATGGAACGTCCTTGGGAAGATACCTCCGGTTCTAGAGGAATCATTGGACTTTAACCTATCCTACCATCCTTATGTCACCACAATCTTCACCGTCGTGAATAGAGATGTTTTGGGTAAGTGTATGTCACCATGAAATCCATTTTGAAGTGCAAATCCATTTTGCTCCACCTTAACATATGCCACGATATCCGAAAACATTTCGCACATGTCGGGATGAGCTAGCACGTTAAGTCAAACCATTTTTGATTAATCATTTCCCATATTAAATCACATTTTCTCCCCCATATTAAAAATATTAACTCAATCAATGTTTTTAATATCAATTGATTTAATAGTATTTTAAGAAAATTTGGGAAGAAAAATGCAAGTCCAATTATCTTCATGAATTACACAAGCTCCCCATCAAATTAATGAGGGTGTACTTGAAACGTAAATAAAAATACCTTTTAAACACAAGTGTAAGGTATTTATTACGTGCAAAGATCATTTATGATAATGTATTCACAAAATTAACAATTTACGAGGTGGGACCTGAATGATGGAGAACATCATATGAAAGATTCACATGGTTCTTGTTCACGAATGTTGGTCTTCCTCGTAACTTCTGAAGTTATCTCTTGACTCCATGTGTATGATTGATATCGTTGTCTTAACACCAATATGTGAACTTGGCACTCTCGGCATCAAGGATTCTGAATGCTGGACAATTGCTCCCCCTCAATTGTTGACCCGTGTTCTATTGAAAGAGCTGTAGTCACCGTTTGAGTAGTCGCATCGTCGAGTATGTAGATATCAATTGTAAGTTGCTACGGTTGGTGGAGATGATAACTTCGGATTCTGAAGTCAAAGCTTTCCGGTGAAATGCTTGACTTCAAGGTGAAAAGCGGGTTACTATCGGAAATAATAGCAAACCATAATGGAGCATGTTTTAAATCTTTTAAACTTCTGCTCGAACTTTATTTACAATCCCGTGTCATTATTGAATGACATTTCTAGGTTCGTAAATATTATCGATTCCAGAAGACATGCTCTTTTTATCAAAAAATTTTGAACAAACAATTTTGAGAGATTTAGAAAAAACCTTTTGAAAAATTCTTGAAAAATTGTGTTCAAAGTTTTGAAAAACAATTACTTGAGCTTAAGATGTTGAATATCTTGCAAAACGAGCTCAAGTCCGAGAAGTTGTAAACTTCCCATTGTTAAGGATAAATTACCATCGGCGATAAACTTTCCTTTTATCTGATGGACGAGTCCTAAGCTGACATTTACTTAGAAGTCGTGTTCATGAGCTTGAAAACTTTGACTGTTTTAACGGAAAGCTCATGACCGAGAAAGGTTAATTTCTCGTTACGAGGAAAAGTTCTCTTATTTAAAAGATACACTTTCCTTTCTGAGCTTAAAAGTTCGAATGTTTTAATACAAGCTCATGACCGAGAAATGTTAATTTCTCGTTATGAGGATAAGTTATCATAAAAGATAATCTTTCCTTTATTTGAAGTTCGAGTTACAGTCTGACATTTAACTGTAAGTCATGTACACGAGCTTAAAACCTTTGAATGGTTTTAACATAAGCTCGTGTCCGAGAAAATTTAATTTCTCGTTAATGAGGATAAGTTTACCATCGGCGATAAACTTTCCTTTATTTGAAGAACGGTTCATCATCTGTTATTTAATGATGAGCCTTATACACGAGCTTAAAACCTTTGAATGGTTTTAGGATAAGCTCGTGTCCAAGAAAACTTAATTTCTTGTTAAGAGGGTAAGTTATCGTTGCGTAGATAAACTTCTTGTCTCTAAAGTCCGGGTCATCGTCTGTCATTTAACGAGGAGCCATCTATGCATGAGCTTAAAAACATGGAATGTTTTTAATATAAGCTCATGCCCGAGAAAAATGATTTTCTCGTTGGCGATAAACTTACCTTTCTTTGATGAACGAGTTACAGTCTGTGATATGACTATAAGTCCTTTACATTAAGCTTAACCATGAATCCCCTGAGACACTTGTTTCTCTGATATCTGCTTCTTCAACAACCAAACTCTGAGAGTGTCCTTAGTTGAACGGTATACAATGATTGGACCGGTTCGTTCTTTTGGAACATCAACTTTGGTACCTGCATTCTCATTAGGAGTTTGTATACTTTGACATGGGTTAGCGATATCTATCTTAGAAGCATGTGGGGGTTCACAGTTGGCTTTACTTGTGTCAGAGGTGACCTGAGTAGATGATTCACTTATCTTAGTTGGCAAATGTTTCCTTTTATAGAAAACCTTAAGTTCAGGCTTAAGTGATGTATCATCCTTTTTAATTGCCTCCCTAGTAGTCTTCGTAGAATCAGAGACTATCCTAATTAAAGGGCACTCGTTTCCTACAAGAGTGAAAGTTCTACCAGTGGGGCGCCACATTTTGCCAACGGGTTTGATTTTAGCAACCCACTGGGATTTAAGTCTAGCACGGGAGTTCACCTCATTAAGTAGTTTCTTGATACAAGAATCATGATTTGCCGTAAAGACACATTTTCTACATGTTTTACAAGTAGCATATTTAATGTCCGAGTAAGATCTAGAATTCCTAGATGATTGATTGATGCTCCTAGGATGTGACATGCTACGGTTAGCAGTGTTGGGTAAACTAGAAGGCATATGACTAGGTTCGAAATTCCTATCTCTTACTTGTGTCTTTTGCTTAGCTTCCCTTAGACCAAATGTATGGCGAACGTCATTTGAACTAGTTCGAGACGTATTCTTTGGACTATGTCTAGGGAATTTAGAGGCAATCATGTGATTAGGTCTTGCAAAAGCTGTTTTGATCACATTGGGCCTAGTTGCTGGAGTGACTGGTCTAAGAAAATGAACCAAATCAACTTGGGAGGCACACCGCGGTCTCGAGGATTGTGGTCGCTCGGATCTAAATGCAGTAGATTGTCTGACAGTCGGTTGTCTGACGAACTGATTTGTAGGCGGTTTCCCCAAGATTGATGGTTTTTCAAGCTTAGTGTCCACACTAGGTCCTCTAGTTTTCCTTAACTCGTTTTTCAACGCAGCTATAGCAAAAACCTTTTCCTGTACTTGGGCCTTTAACGTCTCATTCTCTTTGAGCAAGTTATCTTGGGATGCCAACTTAGATTCAATCAGTTGAATTTGTTTCAAAAGATTATCCTTTTCAGCTTTAGAATCTAAAACTTTTTGATCCAATTTTCATTCAAGAACAACATTTGATTTTTCAAGTTTTTCAAAATATGTTTCAAATTTGTTCGTTTTCTTTGAAAATTCAATTTTGGCATCCTCAAGATCTTTTGATTGTTGAGCTACAATCGTTTCGATCTCTCTAATCTTGGAATCAGAAGCAGTTAATGAAGCAGTTATAATACAATTATCTTGATGTACTATAGCATTCTGAACAATCTCTCCCCCATGATGACTTACATCGGATGAATCAGAAGTGGTATTGCTATCACTCGTTTCCATCCCATGTTTGTCATAATTAGGTTCGGAATTCTCAATATGCGGCATATCATCAGCATATACATCATAAACAACATTACATTGTACCATGTTTGCAGGCGCTTCGTCATAAACGGGTAAGGTGTTAGCAAAAGAGATCTCGTGAACATTCCCTGACGTGCCACTCTTGGCATCGATAGGCTCCAAGTTTTCAACCGTATGACCATTCTCCTCTTGCATCTGCATCATAGATTCTTGCACTCCATTATCATACGCTTGTTGAAGTCGAGATCTTTCATAAATCGAAGACGTGACCGATGTAATGAGTTTCAATATTGTATCACGGAAAACTCGAAGCTCGGTATGTATATCTCGAAGAAATGATTGGCAAATCACTGAACTTTCAGACTTGATGATATTGAATTGGAGGAAAGGCGTGAGTTGTGTCACAAGAGTCTTATATGCAAGTGCCGATGCAGAGTGATTAAAGTTTTCATGGTTGAGTTGCTCGGCGAGTTGGGTCAAAGAGGTGAACATCGATTCCATGAATATGTGACGATCACAGATTGTCACAAGTTCACTGCCTCCTTGAATCCATGAAAGAGTGACAAGATGAGACTGAAGCATTCGAAATGAATTAATGCCACTTTCTCTAACTATGTCTTGAAAATTATGTGATTTTTCCTCGTGAAACGTCGAAGTCAACGAATCCATTGAAGTTCGATGAAAGATAAGTGTGGTTGTTTTTGGAAATTAACAATTCGTGAAGAAACCAAAAAATTGAATTCGCGAGTTTTACAATCCAACGTAGAAACCCACAAAAAAGTGAATAACTAAATAAATTCTCGAATCCTTAGTCTTCAACGAAACAACTATTATCCCTAACTTATCTTCAACGTGCTTAGATTCAACGAATAAAATGTAATATTAGGACTCGACGTAAATTATCTTCACCATTGAAAATATGTTACAAATTAAAATTTAAAATAGGATAATTGGAGTCCTAAATGATCTTCAACGTGGCTAAGTCAAAAGATATGTGGCTTAGACAAAACGCAAGGATAAGATAAGTGTGAAAATCTCAAAACATATCTTTTTTCGTCTTTGCTGGTGGTTAAGTCTTTTAATCCTACGTGTTGGTATGTATATGCCACTTTCAACTTTGTAAACTCCGCCCCTTATTTAAGTATTTCTCTCTATCAAGACCAAATCTGTCCCCCAAACTTTTTCCCTTCCTATTTATCAATCTCACCCTCCAAACTAAATCTAATCTCTTTCTCTCTCCTCAACACAGATAACCATAAGAGAAAAAAAATCCGGTGTTTGTTTATCTCCGCCCCTCAAATCTTTCACATAATCACACAATCATTAACAAAACAAATCAATCATCTCCTCATCTACGCAGCCCAAAAAAAAAACAAACACAAATCTTTAAAACACAAATCTGATACGAGAGAGAGACGAGCTTCAAGATCAATTTAGGGGTCTCAGGTAGGTTTTTGTAGCATGTGTGTTAATCTTGATATCTATCGAGTCTTTCTATCATCTGTCGAGTCTTTCTGTCTAGTGATGAGGTTGTAGATCGATGAAGGTTTGGAGTTAAACTGAGATCGAGAGTCTAATGAGGGTGTGTCTGTGGTGTCGAGTTTTTGGTGGGTGTGGGATGAGTCAGTTTGGTGTCGAGGGGTAGTCGAGGGTGAGAATGAGGGTCGAGTCTAGGCTTAAAAGTGGGGAGACTTTGTTTGTAGGTGAGTTTTGTTGATGAGAGATGTCGAGTCTTGGGTCTTTGGTAGTGTGTGAGTTTGTGTTATCGAGTCAGGTTTAGACGAGAGTTTCTGTGTCGTGTGTTGAGTGAATATGGGTGAGGGAGTGTGGGTGATGAGGGTGGTTTTGTGTCGGATGCGAGGGTCTATGGTGGAAGTCTAGTGAGGTGAGTGTTTGTGGGTGTGTTTGTGTTTGTGTCAGTTTAGATGTTGAGGGTATGAGTCGGTTTAAGAGACGAGGGTGACTTGTCTATGTCGAAAAAATTGTTTTGTAAATGAGATCGAGTCTGTGTTTGGGATTAAGATTGTTGAGTCAAATGTTGTGAGTCAAAAGTTTTGAGAGACGGTTGTGAGGGTCGAGGTGTTGAGGGTGGGGGTGTGTTTGTGACAAGGCAAGTTGGGTGAGGTCTTCGAGTGCGTGTGAGAGAGACGAGGTCGAGTGTGTTAGGGTGAATCGGGTTTTTTTTTGTATCCGTTATGTATGAATCAACAATGCTTCGTTCGGAAGATTTCGTTCGGAAGATTTTGTTCGGAAGATTTCATTCGGAAGATTTCGTTCGGAAGATTTCGTTCGGAAGATTTCGTTCGGAAGATTTTGTTCGAAAGATTTCGTTCGGAAGATTTCGTTCGGAAGATTTCGTTCGGAACACCTTCGTTCGGAACACCTTCGTTCGGAACACCTTCGTTCGGAACACCTTCGTTCGGAACACCTGATTCGTTCGGAACAGTTGATGGGATGACAAGATTTGGACAATGGACAATGGGACAAAAACTGATTGAATACCCAGACACTCAAAAACTATTAAGAAAAACAAATAAAAATAAAATAGATAAAAAAAATGAAATAAAAAATAAAAATTAAAAATAAAAATCAAAACTGATTGATTGATTGAATAAAGTAAAAACTGATTTTTTTGAAAAAAAAAATAAAATAAAAAATAAATTGACTGTCTGACAGGTTAAGAAAAGAGATAAGAAAAGTGAAAAATATAAAAAAAATTGATACTTTGTGATTTTCAAGATCAAATTGATAGAAAACTGATAATTTAAAAACAAATTGATAGATCTAAAAAATTGATTCTAAAAAAATACGAGACATAAAAAAATACGAGACATAAAAAATTGATTTTTACCACCAAATCAAAAGATAAAAAATATGCAAATCCTAAGATTTAACCATGGCTCTTGATACCAATTGAAGGTCTACGGTTTCTTAGGATTTGATAAAGTTTGATTAATCTATTGATTGGAATGGAGATGAAGGGTGAAGGAGATGAAGAACTAGAGAGAGAAAGAGGAGAGGAAAGAAAAGTAGAGAGAGAAAGTAAAGATTGATTATGAATAATGAAAAATGACCAACCCCTCCTAACATGCTAGGAGGGGATATATATAGCCCACCCTACATGTGGGCTATATGGACTATACGTTTACTAAGTAGATCGCGAGCCCATTACATAATTATCGTTGGAGCGACCGATCCTTCATAAATACGTAAAAACGTATTTCCAACATGGTTCTACCCACGACCAACTCCACCAACATGCACCACTTGGGTGCGTTTGTTTCGGGTTTATACACAACCGAGGGGGTGTTTAGATCTGTTGATTAGCAGCAGGGAAGGGGGTGTTTGGATCTGTGGATTACAACAGAAAAGGGGTGTTTCGTTTTGGACAGTGAAGTACATAAGGGCGCATTGTGTTAGCCGAGATCCGTACGGACGTGTGTGGATCTGCTGTCGGGAGCCACATGCATGGCGTTTGGGACTAAAGTTTGCTACAGTAGTTTCATGGGTTTTTGGATCTGCTGATAAGGGGGCGTTTGGGACTGCTGATGACGGCAAATTCATGTTAGATTAAGAGCTTGTAACGATAGGGGTATGCTTATGTTGTAATGTAAACTTGCATGTAGTATTTCTGACCGTTTAGTTGTAATATTACCACCGTTAGTTATGTATTACCAACCGACTACTTAAAAACTTGCCACTATTAGTATTATACTACCAAAGGTTACCACTGTTAGTATTATACTACCAAAGGTTGCCACTGTTAGTGCTTTACTGCCAAAAGTTTCCACTGTTAGCTTTAGACTTACCACTGTTAACTTAAAGTTCCCACTTATAACTTTAAAGTTACCACTGTTTGTTTAAAGTTACCACTGGCAACCTAATCTAGCCACTGTTTCCATATTGTACCCACTGTTCTCTAAAATATAGCCACTGTTTTTACATGAATGACTATTTTAGTAGTTTTGGACTAAAAATATTATATTTTTACTATGGGAAACATGTTTTAAACCGAGATTAATTAATAATAACTTCTTATTAATTATTTTTGGAACCTAATAAATTATTAAATAAATTTAATAAGTTATTTACAAAGACTACAATATCGTACAAGTTTAATAAACATCGGGGGTACGAGGAAACAGTAAACAGACAACATGCACACTTAATTATCATCATAACTGTATATGTGAATATAATTAAATATATTGTGATAACAAGAATAAACGTACGACCAATTAAACTACATGTATTTATTATTCATGCATATACCAAGACATACTCAGTTACTTAGGTATTCGATGTACTGTGTGCTTTGTGATTTGTATACTTGATCATCCTCGAGCTGTATTATACAGGTGAGTTCATAGCCTCGCATTTTAATCCTTTTATGATTTTACTAACCCGCGAAGGGGAGACATGCTATTAAATAACTATAACTTGTTTGAAAATATAACTATAAATTATTTTATAGAACGTAAATTGAACTGTAACCTGCTTTGACAATATGATTGATAATCATTTTATAGAACGCAAATTGACCGGTTGTCTTTAATTACATTTTCCTATTGTAGAAACTGTTAAATTATAGGAAATTGCCCGAATGTTATAAATAGATCTATTTGGCGTTGACCATTCCCATCTGGGTGAGTCATGCTCACTGTGCCTTGGCCGGGACAACAGATGTATACCATGTTGGAACTGGGTTTGTGTGTCTTTTTGTAGGACACTACGTTCTCATCTGTTGAGGACTATGGAAGGTTAAGCTTCAGTTTTAGGAAATAGGAAGAAATGTAATTATTTTGTAGTATATAGCTGTGTGCAATGATACTATTTGTAAGGTTAGCATTCCTAAACTTAATTTTATATTGTTTAGCACATTAATGAATTGGACACTTTGAACTTGATTTTTATATCAAATGTTGAACAGAACTAGGTAGGACATTTAAAGTTCTAAACTATGATTTTACCCAAAATCTATGAATTCACCAACTTTATGTTGACTGTTTTAAGAATGTTTTTCTCAGGTAATTAAGCAAGATCATTTGAGCATGTACTGAGCATCATTTAGGAGCATAAAAATGACGGGGGATCTATCTTTTTACTGGGATATTAACAACAAATGTTATTCAATGATTTAAGCGATTGTACCAAGTTAATGTTATATCAACTGTATTTCAAAAATCATATAATTATGATCTTTGCTTTGTAGGCTATTTGCTCATCGATCCACCACTGTGATACCCGCTCTATGGGGGTGTTACAGAGAATGGTATCAGAGCATTAGTTATAGCGACCAGATAAATTTTTAAATAAACTAAGAATAAAAATATTTTTCTTTTATTTAAAAGCTGGACTATAACTTTACAAAAATCTTTTGGGAATTTTTTGGGACATATTTAGAGAGCATATAGCATAGAGAGCATGCATAACTATATGGATTTAGTGCGCATTCATTATTCTATGCATTTATAATTGTTGATAGTATTAGATGATAACTCTGTATGTACTTACGTATTATGACTATTTAATATTTATTGGGAAATATTAAAATACTCAACTTATTTAATGAAACAAATAAACATGCCATGTTAATACGGAGATTTATACTAAAGATGTTCCATCTCGATATTACGTTTTGACTGAGTGGTTGGGTTTACGATTTAAAGTACCGTCGCTCCTCAAACGTTTATAGAATGGCTTCTAAAGTATGATGGCCCGAACAATGCATTATAACCACGAACAATCTAATACATAACAAACCCTTGGAAATATTTAAATGAAAATGTTAGCCTCACAATATTGAGTCAAACAAGAATGTTCGGTCATAGGTTTCTATTGTAACATTATCTAGTACGTTGTAATAAGTAGTTTATTAGTCGTGGTTTACGGGCTTGGATTTAAACTAATTAAAGTCCAAACGTCAAGCCCGACCCAATATATAGTCTATTAAAGCCCGCATGTGGGTGGACTATATATACTACCCTCCTAGCATGTTAGGAGGGTGGGATGATCATTTATACTTTATTTTTCTTAATCTAAGATTCTATAAGTTAATTCTCTCCTTCTCTATACTTTCTCTCACTACTTTCTCTCTCTAAAACTCATATCTTTCCATCTCATTTCTTAATCTATCATATTATTAGGGACAACATTCGGTATCAATCGCCATAGGGTAGATTTGTGTTTCGATTGTGGTTATCAACTTTTTGATTTCGTGTGATTTTTCATCTTAAAAGTCATCTCGTATTAAAAGTTTTGTTCTTTTATTGCTCAAAATCTTCATACAAATTGCCTACAAAGTAGTGGTAGGAATTTGTGTTTATCATTGTTTTTGATTTTTTATAAAAAGTTGCTAAATTTGGTTTCATTCTCGGAAAAGTTTGGCTAAAATCACGTTTTGAACAATTTCGGTTTGGGTATTGTTATCCGGAATATTAGGGCTTTATTATTCCGGATTGTGAGTTGTTACTGAACATTCCGGATAAGAAAGATTGTCTCGGTATCCGGAATATCAGGGTTTATTGATTCCGGATAAGAGAGTGGTTGTTAAGTTTTCAGGATAAGTCTCGAAACATTGTCATTTTGGATAAGCTTCACCTGTGTATTCCGGATAAACTCTCGAACTCTATTACGGACAAGCAGTTTGGTAAATATTGCGGATAAGGGTGAGTTCATTTTTTCCGGATAAGCAACCGATAGTTTATTTCGGATAAGCACGTTTTCAGGATTCCAGATAAGCAAGTCAGGAGGATTCCGGATAAGCTAGTGTTGGAGTGTATTCCGGATAAGAAGGAAGCACGTTATTCCGGATAAGAGGCTTGGCAGCATATTCCGGATAAGACGGATTATTCCGGATAAGCGAACAATCAAGTATTCCGGATAAGCTACGGACGATTTATTCCGGATAGGGTGAATAACAATTATTCCGGATAAGAGGTGGAACTATAGTATTCCAGATAAACGTACATTCCGGATAAGTCAAGGGAGATTTATTCCAGATAACACGAAGTACTAGCATTCCGGATAAAACAAAAACAATTATTCCGGATAAGAGAAGGATCAATTATTCCGGATAAGAAGATCTACACAGATTCCGGATAAGAATTATTTTTGATTATTCCGGATAACTCATCTCAAATCATTACGGATAAGAGCAAAGTGAAACATTCTGGATAAGCTACGCATTGAATTTTTCCGGATAAGGTCATTGATTTTTTTTTCCGGATAAGTACTTGTTTTTTCCGGATAAAGTTTTTTCAACTTTCGTCAAGTTTCAACCACAATTTTTTCACAATTTCATCTACTTAAGATCCTATTCACTTCACATCAACTTTGAGATGGATTCTACTCAAGAATATCATGTCACTAACAACAATATCATGGTGGCGGGGAATAAAGAGAGACCACCAATGCTTGTGTCTGGTAGGTATGCTCAATGGCAATCACGTTTCATATGATATCTTGATACAAGACCCAATGGTAATGCCTTGAGGAAATGTATTACTCATGGACCATATGTATTCAAGAAAATATCAATTCCTCCAAGAGCAGCCACATATACTACTGATCTAATACCTGCAAGTGAACATGATGAAACAAGAGCTGATCTCACACCTGAAGATTGTGCTTGGCATGATGCGGAGAAGGAAGCCATCTATATGGTTCTAAGTGGGATTGGAGATGACATTTATTCCACTGTTGATGCATGTCCTATAGCACATGAAATGTGGACTGCGATTGAACGCTTGCAACAAGGAGAATCACTCAACTAACAAGATGTCAAAACAAACTTGTTTTGGAATTTTGGCAAGTTTACTTCAAAGGATGGAGAATCAATTGACTCTTAATACTCCGGGTTTTATAAGATGATGAATGACATGACAAGAAATAATCTGCAAGTCTCTACCATGCAAGTCAATGTTCAATTTCTTCAACAACTTCAACCCGAGTGGACACGGTTCGTCACTTTGGTGAAACAACAAAAAAAGTTAGATGAGGTCTCATATCATCGACTCTTTGATATCTTGAAGCAATTTCAAAATGAAGCAAATGAGATTCGAGCTGAACGTATTGCCAAGACGGCTAATCCACTTGCTTTAGTGACTACAACTCAACATGTTCAAGATCCTCACTCTCGTGCTCCTAAGCCATACTCCACTACATCATCATCACCATGATATTCCACATCATCTAAGTCTTCATCTTCCACAAAATCTCGAGGTAAAGTGCCAAGAGCACCATCACCACCATCTGAATCATCATCTAAAGAAGATAGTGATGAAGACCAAGCTCAAAAGAATCGAGAGATGAAACAACAAATTGCTTTCATAATGAAGACTTACAAGAAAATCTACAAACCCACCAACAATAATCTTCGTACATCATCAAACACAAAGAACCGATATTTTGAGTGTCCTCCAAGGTATGACACACGTCGACGTGGTGAAAGTCCTTCTAGGTCTGATCGACATAATCCAACGCATGTTGAGGGTTCTGCAAGGTATGATCGACAAACTGCCAAGTATGATACTCAGAGGATTGCTGCTGCTACTGGGAATAGGGAAACGGTTGGAAGTCAAGTGGTTCAGCAGAGTGGGATTCAATGTTTTAATTGCCAAGGTTATGGGAATATGGCAAAGGAATGCATGAAGCCGAAATGGGTTAGAGACTCCAGCTATCACAAGGAAAAGATGCTGTTATGCAAGAAAATGGAAGCAAGGGTTAAATTGTCAGCTGAGGAAGGAGCAATGCTTGATGATATTGATGATGAAGGTTCTCATCAAGAGGTCAATGCACATTACTCGTACATGGCAAAGGTTGAAGAAGTTCTCAAAGCCACTGAAGATGACAATGGCCCTATCTTTGACACTGAGCCAATCGATAAGGTACACACTACTGATGAATATAATGTGTTTGGTGATATTCCTGAGCATAGTGATCTACCCAATGACATTAATGACACGTGTATGATGGAAACAGTTGATAGCGATACCACACCCGATTCATCAGACATGTGCAATAATGAGTCTGAGGATGATCAACATGCAAATGAATATAATGAAAAGGAACGTATTGCGCTTGCTAATTTAATTGCTACTTTACAAAAAGATGTCACTGAAAATGAAAAAGAGTCAAAAGTAATTAAAGAAGGCAAATGCTACGCTCACTCAAAGTTTTGAAGAATGCAAAGCTGCTCTTATCAAATCTACTGAGATGACTGAAAGCTATAGAGATGAGCTCCTTCAGAAAACCAAAGAGCTTGAGGGGTACAAGGGAAGTGCGTTAAAAAGTCAAAAGGACGATTTTGAAAACAAATATAATACAACTCTTGAGTTATTAGATAAAGAGAAGCGTCAATATAATGTTTTCTTAATGGATGAACGTCAAAAAACGTACCTTGCCAATACCAAAGTTAATGAACTGGAACAAAAGCTCTCTGTGACCACTACAGATTCTGCTAAAATTCTTGAGGATAAGAAACAAGAGGTAGATGCATTAAAACAAGACTTCAAAAGTAGATATGATAAAGAAACTGAAAAAGTAACAAAACTAGAAGCACAAGTCGAATTTTTGAAGAACGTTGTTTACAAAACGCATGATTTTATTCAATCTATAAGAATGCTGGCACCTCCGTTGATGTTTAAGGGTCAAGCTAGCTTTACAAGTCCTGAGTACCTTGCCAAAGCTCAAGCTGCGAACCCGCATCTTTATCTTGATGAGACTGAAAGAACCGATCTTGATTGCATGCATGTTAGTGCCGATAGTGAAGAGACTGCCCTTTGGGATGATGATAGTCAACCACTTGTCAATAAGGAGTTTGTGAAACCATATAATTATGCTTATGAGAATATTCTTTATGGCCTTTTCAACAAACAAACTCAGAAAACTCGTGAGGAAGTGTTCCTAGAATGCAAACAAAAGAGAATTCAATGGAAGAAAGCATTTGCCCCTAAGAAATCGAATGTTTACAAATACATAAACTACCTCCCTCTAGATGAATCTAAAAGAAAGAGTAGGAAAACATTAGGTATTTTTAAACACCATATAGATAATGTTAAATCTATTGTTGAAAGAGACTGGGCAAAACGTGAAAATGCTGAGTGGACACGTCCGATTCCTCAAGATATTACCTTGCTTGTGAAAGAACTCTTAATTCCTAACACGGTGTTGATTAAACAAACTGTTCTTCAACTTGAGGAGTTCATTCGGACTGAAATGTATGATGATTTAAAATATGTTGAATCTCTTGAGAAACACATTGAAGACTTCAAATGGAGAAGTCTGGTTTTTTAGATGAATATGATTTACTCTTGCAAGAATGCGTTTCTAAAGATGTTATGTGTGGTTATTTTACATCTTGTGCTGATATTGATGAATATTCTGAAGTTGCATGCCAATATCTTGATAAAATCAAAGAATTTGAACGTCTTGAAATTGAGCTTTCGAAACGTAAAGAAAATATTGACAAAAAGGCTTTTGAGTTACTTCAACACAAAACTGATTTCCTTCAAAAACATTGTCATTCACTTGTACTTGCTTTGCAAAAAGACGTTGGTAGTTTTCCACATGATAATAAATTGCAAGAAAAACTTTCCCAAACGTTTCGAGAAATGAATGAACAGAATTTAGAAATTAAAGGGTTGAAAGCTCAGTTACAAGATAGGGACAAAGCGAAAGCAGAGTTGCAGAAACTCGTTGCTAAAATGGGTGGGAAAATCGTGGAACCTAGCATTAAGAAACCTGTTGTTAGACAACCAAATGCTTCTAAATTGAATAGATCCTCTATCTTGGAAAAACCATCTTCTTTATCAAATTCCTCGTTTGCAGAACCTGGGTTTGCCCCCAAGATAGATGGAAAGGAAAGGTTACCAAAAAATCAACCCATAAGGAATGACATAGGACCAAGCGTTAAGAACACTAATGTGATTAAACCAGGGATGTATAGAATGACCACTAAGCCCACAAACAAAGTTATTCAATCGCCTCAGACTCCTAGAAACACTAATATTTGTGTGTCTTCTACTACAGGAATAGTCTCCACTACTAGTGTTAGCCGACCTCAGCTTAAGAGCACTCAAGTGGATGATAAGATCTGGAAACACAAGAATCAAGGGAAGATGAAGGAAGTAGAAGCACACCCTAGGAATTTGAATGTTCTTAAGAATAAAAAGTCTGTAATCGCTTGTAATGACGATTTGAATGATGTGAATTATTTGAACGCTATGAATGTGAAATTTGTTTGTATCAAATGTGGCAAGTGTGCAAATGCTAATCATTCTATGTGTGCTATGAATAAAGTAAAAGGCGTAGATACTAGAACTAAGACGCAAGTTGCGATGCCTATTAGAGCTAGTCAGCACAAACGAAAGATGAACCATTATGGTGCCACCCCCACTAAGAAAAGTAATGCATCAGACTCCACCACTAAGAATCCTAGAAGCAAAATTAAGGAATTATATGAGTCTGCTAGCAAGTCTTGGAAATGGTGGTTTGCTAATCAATGTCATCTCGGATATAAATGGATGCCGAAAGCTAGGACAAAAGATGTGAAAACGAGTGTTAGTTTGCCTTTAAATGTTGATAAAGACACTAATGATTCTACTATCACAACTACTATGGTATCCAATTTAGCAAATGCTCCATCGTGTTCTAACTGTTCTGCAGGTGATACAAATAATTCTCTTCATACTGGACTCCGGATGCACGAAGCACATGACGGGGAATCTCAAGCTTCTAATTAACTTCATGGAGAAGTTCCTGGGTACGGTCCGATTCAGAAATGATCAATTTGCACCGATCCTAGTATATGGAGATTTTGTTCAGGGGAATATCACGATAAAAAGGGTATACTACGTCGAAGGGCTCAATCACAATCTTTTCTCGGTTGGTCAATTCTGTGATGCGGATTTAGAAGTTGCTTTCAGAAAGAAGACAGGTTTTGTTCGTGACTATGATGGGAATGACTTACTTACCGGTACACGGGGTACTGATCTTTACACAATTTCACTTCAAGACACAACTTCATCAACTCCAATTTGCTTCATGGCTAAAGCTTCAACGACTCAGGCATGGTTATGGCATCAACGTCATTCTCATCTTAACTTTGATATCATTAACTTGCTTTCCAAGAGAGATATTGTGAGAGGCCTTCCAAGCTTGAAATTCATCAAAGATCATCTTTTTTCTTCTTGTGAACTTTGTAAAGCTAAACACAGTAGCTTCAAAACTAAAACCACACCAAGCTCTAAAGGACGGTTAGATCTTCTTCACATGGATGTGTGTGTTACCATGCGTGTACAGAGTATCAATGGAAAGAAATATTTTCTTGTAATAGTCGATGATTACTCAAGGTACACATGGACTCACTTCTTGAGGTCCAAGGATGAAACACCCGACGTTCTCACCAGCTTCCTTAAATTGATACAACGTGGTCTTCAAGCTCAAGTTAAAGTGGTTCGTACTGACAGAGGTACAAAATTTTTGAATTCAAATCTGAGAAAGTATTTTGAAGCCGAAGGGATTGAACATGAAACATCTATTGCTCGAACACCCGAACAAAACAGCGTTGTTGAAAGACGAAACCGTACTTTGGTTGAAGCTGCTCGAACATTATTATCCGCTTCAAAACTTCCACTATATTTTTGGGCCGAAGCCGTGTCAACCGCATGCTACACACAAAACCGCTCCTTAATTATCCCAAGACACGAAAAGACACCATATCACATAATTCATGATCGAAAACCTTCACTCAAACACCTTCATGTTTTTGGATGTACCTGTTACATTATTCGAGATGGTGAAAATTTGGATAAGATGAAAGAGAAAGGTGATGCATGTATTCTTGTGGGATATGCAACTCAGTCTAAGGGATATAGAGTGTACAACAAGAGAACAAAATTGATAGTCGAGACTATTCACATCCGATATGATGAATTACAAGAAATGGCACTTGAACAAAACAGTTTAAGTCCCGATCCACAACGACAAACGACTTCCATTCACAACCACACGGAACTCGGAACTCAAGACCACAACAATGAACCGTCAAGTTCAACGCTGGTTCCAGAACATGTTCTTAGAGCAGATATGACAGTCGACACGACAATTGAAGAGTTGGAAATGTTATATGGACCAATGTATGATGAATATTTCACGGGGGAGAAACAAGTTGTATCGAAGTCTTCCGCTGACACTCTTGATAAGACTGATGATACCGATCATCGTCAACAACCGGATACAACTTCATCTAATTCAACACGGGTTGCTGCAGATTTACCTCCTCAGAATATCCCTTCAACAATCGATCCTACAACATCCACAACTACTATCATTGCTCCAGAGAACACAAATCAAGCAAAAAATGCATTATCTGACGAAGACGAATTTATCAACCCATTCGGTACATCGGTACACGAAACTGGAGAGTCTTCTACTCGCCATGTTGATCCGTCAAATATGCATACTTTCTATCAACGACATCCTTCAACACATCATTGGACTCGAGATCATCCTTTGGTTCATGTCATTGGAAACCCTTCACAGCCTGTTCGCACAAGACGACCGCTTAACACCGATGCCAATGTTTGTATGTTCGCACTCGTGGTGAGTTCAGCTGAACCGAAAAACATCAAAGAAGCATTAGCTGATCATGCTTGGATTGAATCGATGACGGATGAACTTCAACAATTTGAAAGACTTAAAGTCTGGGAACTTGTTGACAGACCATATGATGTAACACCGTTAAATCTTCGATGGATCTAGAAAAACAAGATGGATGAAGAGAACACGATCATCAAGAATAAATCTAGGCTAGTGGCTAAAGGGTATGGACAGAAAGAGGGTATTGATTTTGAAGAATCATTTGCACCTGTAGCTCGAACGGAAGCGGTCAGGATTTTCCTTTCTTATTATGCACAAAAGGGATTCATCGTTTATCAAATGGACGTAAAGACGACGTTTCTTAACGGTCCTTTGAAGGAAGAAGTTTATGTCACGCAGCCGGAAGGATTCGTCAATCCTCATTATTCTGACAAGGTGTATCGTCTCCACAAAGCACTTTATGGACTCAAGCAAGCTCCAAGGGCGTGGTACGACGAGCTCTCGAAATTTCTGGTCTCCAAAGGTTTCTCAAAAGGTTCCATTGATTTAACTTTGTTCACTTATAAAAATGGGGATGACATTTTGCTTGTGCAAATTTATGTTGATGACATTATTTTCGGGTCTACAAACCCAAAACTTTCAAAATGGTTTGAAAAAGTAATGCACATCAGATTTGAAATGTCTATGATGGGTGAACTAAAATTCTTTCTAGGAATTCAAGTTCACCAATCCCCAAGTGGTATCTTTATTAACCAAGCTAAGTATTGTCATGAGATAATCACAAAGCATAGTATGACATCATGTGACCCCGTTGGGACACCTTTATCAACCACATCCCTAGATTCTGATTCGGATGGATTACCCATAGATCAAACGAGATATCGTTCCATGATCGGGTCCCTCATGTACTTGAAAACAAGCAGACCCGATATTCATCATGCTACATGTTATTGTGCACGATATCAAGCACGACCCACTGAAAAGCACCTCAAGGAGGTTAAACGGATCTTTCGGTACCTTAAGAATACCATTCACATGGGACTCTGGTATCCGAGGGAAACCGGTTTCTTTTTAACGGCCTATTCAGATTCTGATCATGCAGGGTATCTTGATACACGAAAAAGTACTTCTGGTGGTGCACAATTTCTATGTCAAGATAAGCTTGTGGGATGGTCTTCCAAGAAGCAGGATTGCACGTCACTTTCATCATCCGAAGCGGGGTATGTGTCTCTATCTGCATGTTGTGCTCAAGTTCTTTGGATGAGAACACAACTCACGGATTATGGCTTCCACTTTGATAAAGTACCTATGTACTGTGACTCAAAGTCTGCCATAGCCATCTCCTGCAATCTGGTACAGCATTCCCGCACGAAGCACATTGATGTCAGATATCACTTCATTAAGGAACAAGTTGAAAAGGGTATTGTTGAATTCTACTTTGTTGGAACTGATTACCAATTAGCTGACTTGTTTACAAAAGCTCTTTCGAAAGAGAGGTTTGCGTATCTAGTTAGGCAAATTGGTATGAGATGTTTGACTCCAGCAGAACTGGAGGTTCTGGCAAAGAAGCCCGCTTGATTCATCTATCAAACATCTACCTGTAAATATTAATGAAAAAGACAAATACATAATTAAAAAATCTTTGATAATCCTAAAATATTCTTCTCGACATGTCTTTTAGTATCGATAATATGGACGTACCTAGAAGTGTCGCTCAATAACGACACAGGTGTGTACATAAAGCTCGAATGAAAGTTGTAAATATTTTTCAAAACATGTCATTTCTATTTTTTCAAAAGGAAATTGTCTATTTTGGACAATATTTCCAACAACGGGTAGAGCAATCAATCTTGGGTTGAGCTTGTCACAAAACATTCAACGTTTTGAGCTCAACACAATGGCTTGTAATCACTTTCAGATTGCAACCCGGATCAATATTCACGGGGGAGTGTACGATTTCGTGCTCTTACCCTCAGCAAAAGAAGAGAAATCTTCTTACACTTGAGTGGATACGTCAAGACATTCAAAGTCTATGAACTCAAGTTTATACTTTAGAAAAACCTTTTCGACAAAAAGAATTGATTTTTCAAAAAGCGTTGAACACAATTTTTTCAAGAATTTCTCAATGATATTCAAAATCTTTGAAAAATTATGTGTTCAACAACTCCTATCCTCAAAAGTTTGATGTGGATCAAATCCTCGTAATGACAATTCCATTGGATCAATTTTTAAGGGGGAGTAATTCAACTTCATGCAAAAGATTAACACATCTTTCTCCCGAAGATTTTCAAGACTATTTTTCAAAATATATGTTAATCGAATTTGGTATCTCTAATATCAAAAGATTTTATATATTAGAGATAGGGGGAGAAAATGTGATTAAAATGTGATCTTATAAAATACTCAAGCACTTTAACTCTTACCTACATGTGCGAAACACTTTCGATTATCGATGCACATGTGAAGGGGGAGCAATTCTGAAACGACAAATCTAGCAAGGTGTTAAATGTTTTCAAACACTTTGTTAGAATTTAAAGTGGTTTTCATGGTTACGATCAAATACCCACAACATCTTTAATTCACGACGTTATTGGTGTCAAAAGGGTGGTTAGGTTTAAGTCCTATGATCCAACCAGAACCGGAGGGATCTTCCCAGGGACAATCCAATAGATGATTAGAAGTCCTTAGGAAAGATGGAGTAGAATGTGAACGTAGCTGAATGCCGACTAAGTACTGATGATAGCACTAGAACAATCACAACAAGGTGCTATTAATGATGTCTTGGTAAGCATTGAAGGGGTTGAAGAATGAAAAAGAAATGTAAGGATAAAGGGTGTAAAGAAAGAAGCCCTCCATACAACTTAGGCAGAAACCGGGTCAACACATCATGAAGACAACTCATCATGGACCCAGTGATGTGAACCACAACCCTTTCCTAGCTACTCAGGCTTCTCTCAGAAGAAGTTTGTTTTATTGTCAAGGAGATCAACACGACTTCTATTGACTTTCTCACTCCGAGATAGTTGATATTGAATAGGTGGCATCTGCTCCAGCCTCCGGCCACTAAAATTGAACAAATCGAGTCTAGATCCAAAAGATCAATCAAGAGAGTCCTACGCTATATCCTTGTGATATTGCTAGAACACTCAGAGTAATAATACTTAGTATTCACAATGATGAGTGGAAATCCTTCCAGTGTTAACATCCAACAGCACTGCGGTAGGTCATATGCAAGATTCTTTATGAATTGAACATGTGCAAAACTGAAAAGCAACAGTGGTTTGTTTTTGAATTGATTCAAACTCGTTTCAGGTTTCTACGCAATATCTTTATGGTCTTGCCAGAACATTCAGAGTGATATTCATTAATACTCATAGTGTCGAATGGAAATCCTTCTAGCGTCAACATCAAACAGCGCTACGGTAGGTGACTTGTGAGATTCTTATGAATCAAACTTGAGTCATCTGGAAAGCAACAATGGTAAGATTCTTAATGAATCAAACTTGTTCCAGGAATTTGAATTGACGACTTTAATCAAGCGGATATTTATCCAATTGATTCACTCTTTATGTTCGCAGTCTTGCTTTGAGACGGTCGAGTAAAGAGAACGACTAGTACAACCGCGAAACCCTGTCAAGGAGATTCTTAATTGAATCTACCTAATCACAGGTACGGTATTTACTATCGTATAACGGTCTTCACTGACCTGAGGTAAAACGCTACCGATTTAGGACGAATGTCAAAGCCATTCAGTCCGTGTCCATGTTTTGTCTCGAGAAGGTGGCGTCACGGTGTACTCAGCAAAGTCAAAGATTCAAAACAACATATTCATGCCCAAAGACTTATTCAACAATCAATAGTGTAAGCATGTGGATAAAGACACAAGATCACAAGATGGCAAAGACAATTCAAGAATGATTTGAAGATCTTAAGATAAAATACTAAGTCGAAAGACAACGACAAAGGCTCAAAGATCACAACATGAAGGAACAAAAACTACTGTTACACGTTCAAGATTCATATATGACGAAATTCATTAATCTCCATTGGACTTCAAATATCGAAGAGGAATGACCTCACATTGGGGGAGTTTGTTAGCCTCAAAATATTGAGTCAAACAAGAATGTTCGGTCATAGGTTTCTATTGTAACATTATTTAGTACGTTGTAATAAGTAGTTTATTAGTCGTGGTTTACGGGCTTGGATTTAAACTAATTAAAGTCCAAACGTCAAGCCGGCCCAATATATAGTCCATTAAAGCCCGCATGTGGGTGGACTATATATACTACCCTCCTAGCATGTTAGGAGGGTGGGATGATCATTTATACTTTATTTTTCTTAATCTAAGATTCTATAAGTTAATCCTCTCATTCTCTCTACTTTATATCACTACTTTCTCTCTCTAAAACTCATATCTTTCCATATCATTTCTTAATCTATCATATTATTAGGGACAATAGAAAATTTAAATAAAATCCTTAGAAACATTTGGAAATCTAACAGAATCTCTAGAAATCATTAGAAAATCTAAAAATATTTTTAAATCTCTAAAAATCTAAATAGATCTATCTATTTTACTAAATCTGGGAAAATTTTAAATTGATTTTTATAAGAATCTAACTGAATAATATACGTCTTGTAAAATCTTGGGGGAAATCTAAACCAGATTTTATAAATCTTTGGTAAACCTAATTAGATTTTATAAATATTGAAATATCTAACAAAATATTGTGGAAATCTCCAAATCTTTGTAAAATCATAATGTATGTTTAAAATCCTTACCATGTCTTTGGTAAACTTAACTAGATTTTTATAAATCTTAGAAAAATCTAAAATTAAATTTTTTTTAGGAGATCTTGATTAAATCCCATTGAACTTATAATAAACTTGTAAAAACCTAGATCTTATGTATAGACTTTAAAATTTACTTTTAACCAAGTAATAAACACAGATTTCATAATGAAAACACAAGGAAAACAAACATGGCTTGGGCTATGTGATTCGTTTTTGAACTTGTAATAAACTTGTGAACTTATAATAAACCTAGATCTTAATTTTTGGGACCTTGTAAATTAAATGTAAACATAAAACAAGATAAGACTTTATCTTGAAATACTATAAATAATATTAGCCGTGGGTTATAAGCTCATCTTAAAGCTTATAACTAACATACAAACTTGTAACCTACTTGGATTTTAATTGAAAGACGGAAATAAAACATACCGTAGGTTTTTACTCTCTATTTAGAGATCTAGACTAAATATTTATGAACCAGTAATGAGCTTGTAAGGTTTCATAAACTTCACACCTAGATAAATGGTTAAGTATTAACGGACTAGTTAAGCCCATGCAGCTATAGCCCAAAACATGAATAAGCCCAAACAATATAGCCGTGTATATGCAAGAGCACATTAGGCCCATTTAGTGTCTTGTGAAACCCACTTAGCAAACCTTGAATTATTAATCGACTAAAATATGTTTAGGCCCATTAGGAAACCCATTAGCTCTTTTGGCACATTTAATAAGCCCACTTAGTGATAATATACTTAAATAATGTTTTTATACTAAAAATATAACTTATAAAAGCCATTGGATTAAAAATGTCAGTTTATAAGACTTATGCATTAAAACCGTGACATTGAAACTTGTCTTGATAAAACAGTAATTACAAGGACTAATATTGTAAATATTTGAAAATCTAGGGATTAATAAATGCCATTCTTAACTTATTAAACCTTAAGGATCACTTTAGTAAATTCTTTAAAGTTAAATTGTCATTTTATAACTCTAAGGACTAATTGTGTAATTAGCCGAAACATTTAGGAGCCCTAGGAATTATTCTCGCCAGTACATGAAAAGTTATGAAAACCTAATTTTAACTAGAGGGACTATTTTCACCGTATCCCGAAAATACTAGAAGCCCTAAATACTAAAATTGTTAAGATTCAGAAAGTACACATTTAATAAAATATGGAGGGACTTTTTTTGCCAATAACCGAAACTTAAGCAAACACTAGAACCCTTATTTCATTTAATGTATTAAAACCCGAGCGAATCCTAAACTAAATGGACTAGAACCATCATTTTCTTAAACTTGTAAACAAATGGTTATTATTTAACTTGCGAAAACATTGGGGACATTAAATTAAATGTAATGAAGTATATTATTATTTTTATAAACTGGTTATATAAATTGTATAAAATTTAATATATATAGATTATAAAGGTAAAATACAAAAATTTTGAGTAAAATATTTTTTTTACTTAAACAGTATTATTATTAACAAAAATTTAAATGGAAGTTATTAATACTTGTACAAACGATGTATTTAACTAAAATACACTAACATAAATGAACTGCCTAAACACGAGTGGATATTGTAATGAAATCCAAACAAATCCTAAAAATCTTATACTAAGATTTCGCATCCTACACAATTGATTGTGTATCAGTTTAAGCTTATACGCTGATTATTTCATATAATTAATTGATAACTATTATAATATATCCTTCTATTATAAGTACCCGATTTTACCGTTTTGGTTTTATAAACCATTGTACACAATGACTCTAGAACTTAATTATCACCACCTTCGTATAATTTCACGAAGTGTTATTTCCTACTTGAGCATACTATCTTTACATAGTTATTTGATGAATAGGAGCCGGTTAGTCTATTTTGACTACTAGGATAACTGACGGGCCACTTAATGAAAACGGATTTACAACAACAGTACATGTTGGATCATTTAAAAACAGACTAGGGAGCATTATCTCATGTACTACATTTTATTAAATGTTTGGACTTGCCTATATGTGTATATATATATACCTTACTAGAAGGAACTATATGATACAATGTATATACTTATAACTGTAATATATCATTATATTATGAACTCCTTGTTTGATACGTATTCTTGCGCACGTTATCGCACGTCAACATTTATTTTCTCCCGCTTATGACTTTGTACGTATATCTACGAAACACGACTTATTTAACTACTCATATACGTTTGCTTTTAATAATATCATGTGGTACTATTTGGATAAGTTTGCATCTTTAAATGATGCGGTGGAACCCAAAATCAAGGTACTTATGATCCTATATTTTACATATGGGACGTGAGTCTCTTGATCCTAAGTTAATAATGATTTCGTCTCGAGACGGTATGGGACGTCTAAAGGTGAAATCAAAAGTCACCGGACGACAAGTTTATTTATAATCTCATATTAAGATGTTATGGGACGTCTGAAGACGAAGGTTATAAACAAACGGGCTGTAACGTATCTTAATAATATCTATTATCTTAGACGTTATATTTATCCTAAATAATAAGCCTTGCCGGGAATATTTAGGTAAAGTGGGCTATGAAATCCCTATTGAAACGAGTAAGGACGCTTGTTCGTTTGAATAAAGAAATCATAGGTCACCGAATGGAGTTATAAATTTCACCTTACATGGATGAGGATGCTTATCGATGTAAATGGAAATTTGTAATCACATGGGCTTAAATATATTCGACATGACTCATTATTGATATTATTTTATTTATCCAGCTATGTAACGTATCCCTTTTTGACTCGCGATTCCCTCCAGTAATATCTTATCATTAAGAACTTATAATTGATGTTATTACATCACCATCTAGAAACCTAAGGAAGATTAGTATTCATCTCTTTTGGATCATACCATTGTGCTCTTGATTTTTGGCTTATCCTTAACCCAAATATCACTTCCGCTGCAGTTGACCCTGTTAGGGGTGTCCATCATCCGTTGCATTCGACCCTTTGGGGTGTCCATCTTCCGTTGCATTTGACCCCGTTGGAGGTTCCGTTGCATTTGACCCCGTTGGAGGTTTCCATTTTCCGCTGCATATTGAACCCTTTTGGGGGTTTTCGTTTCCGCTACATTCGACCCTTTTGGGGGTGTTCTTTTCCGCTGCATTCGAACCTTTTGGGGGTGTTCTTTTCTGCTGCATTCGAACCCTTTGGGAGTGTCTATTTCCGCTGCATTTTGAACCCTTTGAGGGTGTGCATATCCTCTGCAATGGAACCCTTTTTGGGGGTGCCCACTTCCGTTTCATTTGACCCCTTTGGGGTGTCATAGGAAATAAAGTTGGTTCATCTGCCATGAGGAAATGAAACCTCGATCATTCGAGAAGACCGTAACACAGAGCTTATCAACACTAGACTTAGTGTCGTTTCTTGTACCGAAGCCCAGAAATACTTGGTAAGAGGATGCCCTATATTCTTAGCTCACATTTCTCAGAATCGACGAAGAAGACAAACCCAAGCATAAAAGACATGTCCAACTAACAATGGGTGTATTTTTTAGGGTTATGTTTGCCATATTCCAGAAAGTAATAATGGATGTCCAATACTCTTTAAGCGATCTTCTTCCTCTTCGGATCCAATTAGTTCGACAATACCATTGTCTAACAAGCCTGGAAATGAATGACTTCCTCCTTTTAGAAGTCGAAATTTGTGCAAACTTTGAACCACCAACAGTGGATGCATGACCCTTTCATCATCTCACCAGAGAAGCACACTTCTTTATTCTTGGTATCTTCTTTGATTTCCATCATCTGAAGTACTTCTTTTCTATGCAACTTATGCCCCAACTCAGCCACGAATGAAGCAGATTCTTTGCAACTTCCTACCCAAGCAACACCGACAATAATCTTCGCCGAGTGAAACTTTGGTGTCAAACTAATGTTTGCTTTCCACAGGCTAGAAGTATATCGGGAAGCCCTTCGCATAAAAATTGTTGACGCAAGAGCGGTACCAGCCAAAACTATATTTCTAACTCGTCATCGCGTAAGCCTATTGAAGCTTAATAGACTCAAAGTCTCTTGAAGAACTATTAGAAACATTAATGAATTATTATCTATGCTCATCAAGACACATTGGGGCCCCGAGTCACATCTAAGTAAAACTAAGACTTAAGACGAGTTTGTCCTAGTCAACCCAACCTTGTAAACTTAAAACTTGAGTTCACAAGATTACACGCTTAAGAAAAAGTGCCATCACTTGTTCCCTGAACAAGTAACTTCATCTTTAGCTTCGAGAACGTAACTAAAATAACGGGTAGGTGGTGTAAAACCCCTAAAATTTGGGTTTTTACACACGTCACCAGTTTCATTATAATTATCATTCACCATACCATATTTTAACGGACCACTGTTACAATGTATCATCACAAGACTTATTGTGTATTTGGCGAATGATTTTCTTAAACTCCAGATGACTCGTGAATTGTGCATGATAGCTGGAATACAACCCAGAAAGCTTATCATGGTCAACAAAAGATCTGGCACATCTACTCAAATCTTGCGTAGCAGGTCTGCTGGATGTGGCTGGTGCTGGTGGGGTTGGTGAGGCTACAGGTACTGACAGGGTACTCTACAATGCCTATATAATCCAATCAAGAATCCTTAAGCAAACTGAGTACAATCAGCAACTAGGACCGCAGCCTGCCAACGACTCCTCGAAGGTGGGCGATCTCTGCTATCACTCTATCGTGACGAACAACCGCAAGATCAAAGAAGGTGGACAAGGACTGCCCTTGTGCAGTGTGAGAAGTGTGGGTCTTATGCTGAAGGCCCCCTCCAAGGTATGAATATGCGGATGGAGGAAGTAGTTCTCCTCCAACAACCACTGCAAGGCCTCGTCGGTCGTGGCCCAAAAACCTCATGCTGCCTGGGCATCTGCCCATATGGTCCAAGAGAGAGAGTCTATGCGCTCATGCATACAATGTACCCCACCTGGCCTGCTATCAACAGGCTGTGGACGCCAGTCATGTCCTGCTCTTGGCTCACGGCCAGAGCAACAATCCGAACTTGAAAAGGATCAGCATGTCCAGTTCCGGAACCCTCTCCGACCTTAAATCTTGACTTGTAGGTTTCGAAATGTACATCAATTTTCGTGAGCTTAACCAACTAAGGGTAGTTAACCCTGCATCGATATTTCCTAGTTAACAACTTCCTAGATTGTCCTCTCTATATTGTCATTAATTGTTCCGCAAACTTCTACCGCTCTGTCATATTGACAACCAAAATTTTTGGATAATTCTGTCCATCCGTAACTGGTAGCAGCACCCAAATACTGATCAATCGGAATTATAGAGCAATCCGGATAACTATCTCTTTACATCGTTAACACCATTCGTTTCTGAGCATGTCTAAAATGAACCTTAAGATCTATGATATCTATACCCTAACAGATGACAAAGTTTTTAATAGCTTCGAGGACGAAGCTAAAATAACGGGGTGATGCTGTAAAATCCATGATTTTACCATGACGAAAATGTAATAAAAGTCTACCCAATGATAGCAGAACATTCCTCAACCTAGTAATAGTAATCGAGTTTCAAGGACGAAACTCAAGGTGGCATGTGGATGGTGTAAAACCCGAGATTTTTCGTACTTTAAATAATAATAAAGTATATTTCAAAATCTATTTTGAACAATACAAAAGTTATTGGAATTGAAAACAAGACAAAGGTCGTACAACCTGAGTACCGAAAATTTAATAATTAAATTACATAAAATTATTGTCGAGAGATACTTGATAAAAAGATTTGGTTAAATTGTTTAATATATCATTTTAATAATCTACGAAGAGATTAAATGAAAAGTATCTTTATTAAAACGATACTTACTTTAATAAAACGATAAATGATAAATATTGTCATTTAAATAAACGAACACATTTTCCATATTTATAAGTCATATAAATACTTCATTTTATTGGAAAAATCATTTTAAAATCAATGACGCAATTGTCGTGAGATGAATCTATTTTTATAAAACACGTAACGAGCCTCGAACCCATTATTAACGAAGGTAATAACAAAACTTACGTCTTAGTCCTTATAGTATGTGAAACCTTCCACTTTGTAATTAACTAATGCATATAAAAAGGGAGAACTAGGGTTTCATCTTCATTTTAACCCTAACCCTAATATTACACACACACTCCTCCCTCCTCCTTGGTAGCCGTCAAATTTTCCGGCCATTTTCCGGCCACCACAAAATAATTCCGCCGCCACCTTTAGTTTATAGATCGAGTGGATCTATGCATATATCCACCACGTGACCACCTCGTTACCATCATGACCACTGTTGTGAATTTACCCACAACCATCCTAATAGTTGTCGGCTTACACCACCAGTGGGTGGCCGCCGCCGCTGTAAACATCACAACCACCATCCCCAGCGGCCACTAGTGAAGACCCCACCTTGTTCCTTCACCCCGCTGCCATCCTCCATTTTGGGACGAGGTTACCACCACAGCCGTGGTGGTTACCATGCTACAGCCACCACCGCAGCCCCTGCTGCCAGCCACCATCGCAGCCCCTGCTGCCAGCCATCTTTGCAGCCACTGGCTGATGCCTTCCACCCGTCAGTCACCATCACTGTTCGTGGCCACCAGCCACCATCGTGGTGTGTTGGTGACCACCACGTCCAACCACCAGCAACCCGCTTCATCACCACCACAGCCCCGTCACCATCTTCATCTACTCCAGCCGCCACCATCCCCATCTACATACTCCACTAGCCACCAGTTGTGGTTCTACCTAAGACTAACCTCCACCAACATACACCACTATTGGGTGCGTTTGTTTCGGGTTTATACACAGCTTGAAGGGGGTGTTTGGATCTGTGGATTACAATAGAAAAGGGGTGTTTGGTTTCGGAAAGTGAGGTACATAAGGGCGCGTTATGTTAGCCGAGATCCGTACGGACGTGTGTGGATCTGCTGTTGGAAGCCACATGCATGGCGTTTGGGACTAAAGTTTTCTACAGTAGCTTCGGGGGTGTTTGGATATCCTGATAAGGTGGCGTTTAGGACTGCTGATGACGACAAATGCATGTTAGATTAAGAGCTTGTAACGATAAGGGTATGCTTATGTTCTAATGTAAAATTGCATGTAGTATTTCCGACCGTTAGTTGTAATATTTCCACCATTAGTTATGTATTACCAACCGACTACTTAAAAACTTGCCACTGTTAGTATTATACTACCAAAGGTTACCACTGTTAGTATTATACTACCAAAAGTTGCCACTGTTAGTGATTTAGTACCAAAAGTTACCACTGTTAGCTTTTGACTTACCACTGTTAACTTAAATTCCCATTGATAACTTTAAAGTTACCACTGTTTGTTTAAAGTTACCACTGGCAACCTAATCTAGCCACTGTTTCCATATTATACCCACTGTTCTCTAAAATATAGCCACTGTTTTTACATGAATGAATATTTTAGTAGTTTTGGACTAAAAATATTATATTTTTACTACGGGAAACATGTTTTAAACCGGGATTAATTAATAATAACTTCTTATTAGTTATTTTTGGAACCTAATAAATTATTAAATAAATTTAATAAGTTATTTACAAAGACTACAATATCGTACAAGTTTTATAAACATCGGGGGGTACGTGGAAATAGTAAACGGAAAACATGCAAACTTAATTATCATCATAACAGTATATGTGAATATAATTAAATATACTGTGATAACAAGAATAAACGTACGACCAATTAAACTGCATGCATTTATTATTTATGCATATACTGAGACATACTCAATTACTTAGGTATTCGATGTACTGTGTGCTTTGTGATTTGTATACTTGATCATCCTCGAGCTGTATTATACATGTGAGTTCATAGCCTCGCATTTTAAATCCTTTTATGATTTTACTAACCCGCGAGGGGGAGACATGCTATTAAAGAACTGTAACTTGTTTGACAATATAACTATAATTTATTTTATATAACGTAAATTGAATTGTAACCTGCTTTGACAATATGATTGATAATCATTATATAGAACGCAAATAGAACTGTTGTCTTTAATTACATTTGCCTATTGTAGAAACTGTTAAATTATGGGAAATTGCTCGAATGTTATAAATAGATCTATTTGGGATTGATCATCCCCATATGGGTGAGTCATGCTCACTGTGCCTTGGCCAGGACAACAGATGTATACCATGTTGGAACTGGATTTGGGTGTCTTTTTGTAGGACACTACATTCTCATATGTTGAGGACTATGGAAGGTTAAGCTTCTGTTTTAGCCAATAGGAAGAAATGTAATTATTTCGTAGTATATAGCTGTGTGCAATGATACTATCTGTAAGGTTTGCATTCCTAAACTTAATTTTATATTTTTAGCACATTAATGAATGGAATAATTGGACACTTTGAACTTGATTTTTATATCAAATGTTGAACAGAACTAGGTAGGACATTTAAAGTTCTAAATTATGATTTTACCCAAAACTCTATGAATTCACCAACTTTATGTTGACTGTTTTAAGCATATTTTTCTCAGGTAATTAAGAAAGATTATTTGAGCATGGACTGGGCATCATTCAGGAGCATTAATGTTGGTAATTTTGTGTGCAATTAAGTTCGTTTTCCTCGACTCACTCGAATTGATATCTAATTTAACGTGGATTAATTGTTCTTGGTGAAAATATTCTTTTTGGTATTTTTAAAAACTAAAATCTATTTAAAATAAAAACTATTTAGAAAGAAAAATATTTAATCTAATTAAAACTACTTTTTTAAAAATAAATTTTACTATTTGAAAACTAATTTAAATTTAAAACATAAAACTAAATTTTACTCTAATTAATTTTTAACTAAAACTTTTAACTTAAATGAAATCCATTTAAAACTAAATTTTAAATAAAACTAAATTAATTGAAAACTAATTTTAAAAACTAAATTTAAAAACAATTTATATTTATAAAAGTAATTAAATATTTTTATTTCATTTATTTTTTAAAACTTTATAAAAGTAAATATAAAATAAAACTTTTAATTAAAATTAATTAAACTAAAACTTGTATTGAAACTATTTAATTGAAACTGACAGTTATTTATACCCTATATTAATTCAAAAGACTATAATTAAACACAAAAGAGGGTATAGACAAGATGGTAAGGACGTTGGACTGTTGAGCTAAAGGTCACGGGTTCGAGTCCCGTGAGTGACCTTTTTGAATGATTAATATTTTTTTTACTTTTTTGGACAAAATTATTTCATCAGACCAAATGAGTCTGTGAATACTAGTTATCAGCAAATCAATAGAAGATAGCAAAATAATCAGATCTAAACCCAAAACTAAATCAAATAAGCCAAAATAACCTAATAAGGAAATAGATTAACTGAAAATAAGCAAAGCTAACTAACCTAAAAATCAGCAAACCTAAACAATACGCAAACTAGATATTAGCAAAACTAGTTAAATCAGAATCCAAATTAGATAAACTCAAAACCCAAATAAGCATATAATCACCCAAACAGAAAATAAACAAAACCAGATTTAAAACTAAATTTAACAAGCAGTAGAAAACTAAGTAAGCAGATAAACTAAAACTGAAAGTGAGCAGATGAAAGTAAAACTGACAGATAAGCAAATAGACTTAAAACTAGGATAAACAAACTGAATAAGCCAAATACCAAGCAGACTTGAGACTGAATAAGCCAAATTCCAAATACCAAAACTTAAACAAACTTAACCTAACAAGCAAACTATATCAAATCAAAAGTTAAGCAGATCTAGACATCAAATCATTTCAAACATACAAAATCTTAAAAAAACAGATAAATCGAAATATTCAAATAAATTTAAACAGTATAACTAATTAACTAAATAACAAATCAACTCAGGCAAACTAATAAACTAAAACTTGTAAAATAAAAGAGATCGAGAACCTAGTGACGAAATCCGTTGAGAAGAAGGAAGGTGTTGAACCCCCTTTAGATCGAATCAAATGTTGGGAATAAAATGTAGCCAGTCCACTTGAACGCTGACAAGAAGAAAGCAAGCGTTGATAAGAAGAGAACAAGCGCTGACAGATCAAGCGCTGACAGGAAGAAGTCAAGCGTTGATAGGTTGAAGATAAGCACTGATAGAAAGATATGGTCTACGTGTATTTTGTTTCTAGATTGTTTCTAGTAAAGATAGGATCAACAATGTATTTTCTATAATTATCTTTACCTAGAATAGCTGATACGTAGACTCTTGTACAAGGCTTCTTATGTCTATAAAAGAAGACCTTCAGGTTATGTTTCAAGTAAGTTTTTCATACGTTTAAACACTTTCATTGTAAGCAAGTTCGATTCAATCAATCAAGTGAAAGTATGTTTTACAACTGTTTGTGTGTTCTTGTTTAAGTATTAATTCCGCATAATACTTGAATTGTCTTATACACAACAAAGTTTCTCTACGTGTATAACTTGATCTAATCTCGTTTACACAACCTAAATTGATCTAAGTTTGGGATCAACAAGTGGTATCAGAGCTTGTTGAGAAATTTTGATCTAAAAGAACACAAGAACCCTAAATCACCAAAAACCCTAAAAAAAATCATGTCTACTCCAGAAGTAACCTCCTCCTCCTCAAAACACAACATCAAGATTCCCATGCTAGATCCAGACAATTTTGAGCTGTGGAAGTTCAACTTTAAGCAATATCTACAAATCCATGACTACACTCTCTAGGAGATTATTGAATATGGAAACACATTCAATAAAGCTCAAAAGATTGCAGATGCCATTGCTACAAGATCAGCTGTTCAAGGATGCTCTAAAGCAGATAAGAAAGAAAAACCTGAAGATGGTAGAGCTGTGTCTGTTGAGGACATAGCAAAGAGAAGGGTTGATATGAAAACCCTAAGCATTCTGAAACTCTCATTGGGACAAGAAAATCAGCACAAATACAGAGGTTATGAGTCTGCAAAAGACCTTTGGGTAACCCTTGAAATTGCCTATGGTGGTAATGTTGATACTATGGAAGAGAAAAAGAAGCAACTCTTACATTAGTATGTTGTTTTTAAGGCTCAACCTAATGAGAAGCTAAGTAGTGTGAGAAGCAGACTTCTTGATTACAAGCAAGCTGTCCTTCATGGGGACAGTAATTGGTGATGTTGACATTATTGCCACTTTTCTTAAAAGCCTTGGTGATGCTTGGAACATTGAGGCAAGATCTATAATTGCGAACAACATTCACAAAAGTTCTACTTTTGATGATGTTTACAACAAACTGAGGCTGTTGGAGAATGAAACTCTTTTGGAGCATGGAAGTAAGACTACCAATGGAAACATGACCTTCTTCTCACATAGTGAAGGTCAATTTGATCAGAAGGATTCATACATGCATCCAGTTACTGGATCAACCTGTGTCAACGCTGGATCATATCCTGTCAACGCCTCACATTCTGACGCTGACACATACAAAATTGACTCACCAAGAGTTAAACCTGCTAGTATGGATCTGGATACTGTGTGTGCATACATTGCGTCATTACCCAATGGTTCAGTGATTACTTATGAGGACCTCGAGCAAATAAGTGATGAGCACTTGGAGGAGACGAATATAAAGTGGAACATGGCTCTTGCAAGTATAAGAGCAAACAGATGGAATAGAAGATTCAAGAAGAAGATGACTTTTAATGCAAAGGACACTGCTGGATTTGATAAATCCAAGGTTGAGTGCTACAATTGTCATCGTATGGGGCACTTTATGAGAGAATGCAGATCTCCAAGAAGATCTGATGCTAGAAAACCCTCAAGCCAAGTTGTTAAGGCTCAGGATCCTAAGGCTATGGTGGCAATGCAAGAAATTGATGGTGTTGGATGGGACTGGAGCTATTTGGCTAAGGATGAGGAAGAGGATAAAGCTTTGGTTGCTGAGATAGAAGAAGAAGAGCATGTTCAATATGCTCTCATGGCACACTCCTCATCTTCATCAGACAATGAGGTATATGATGATGCTTTTTGTAGTAAGGGTTGTTGTTTAAATACTGAAAGACTTAACAATGAGGTTTTAAGATTGTTAGGTGATGTGAGTACTGAGAGATGCAAGTTGTCTAACTATCAACTTGCTCTTACTCAAATTGAAAAAACTGTAGCTGAGTATAAGAAAATGAAGTTTGACCTAAAAGATAAAATAAATATCTTAAAACATGATTTAAATGCTAGTACTGATATTAGAAACATCATGGAAAGGGTCAATGCTGAATTACAGGCTAAGTTAGATGAGGCTATTAAGAATAAGGATAATGTAGACCTTAAAATTCAGAGATTTGATAAGGCCTCACAAACCCTAGGAGAATGTGTTAGTAAACAAAGGGATTCTAGGGACATGACTGGGATTGGGATGAAAGAGTATGCTGGTGTTCCACCACCAGCTGGGGACTTCTATGGTGTCCAAAGAAAGGACTTATCTTGGACTGGATTACCAGATAACCAAGAAGAGGAATTTATTCCTCCACTAAGAGTCCTTACCCTAGTAGAAGAATATTGGCAGAAGTTGACTGATTTGGACCAATGGAAGAAAGCCAACCCTACCTTGTTTGTCAAGGGTGGCATGCTTTGTGATAGCCCAAATGAGTCTACGCCTATCAAAGTAACAAACCCAATCACTGGCAAGACTGTTGACCTTGGCTCAAACGTTGTTAGAAAACCTAGCATTAAATATGCAGAAATGTATAGAAATACTAGGTCACCAAAAAGGCAAGTTAGTGATACCAACTGTGGAAACCTTGATAATGGAACAGGTTTCTTTTCTTCTAGACCTAGAGTTGTGTTTAGAAAATCCTGTTATACTTGTGGTAGCTTTTCACATTTAGCCTATAAGTGTGTCAACGCTTCCAAGGTCAACGTTGACAAAAGGTCAAACACTGTCAGACCCAAAACTTTTGTGGAGCAAAGTCTACAAGTTGTTAGACCAGCCCCATTCTTCACTAAAAGGTCTAACGCTTATGGACAAAGACCTTTTCAGAAGACCAATACATGGTCTAGTAGGCAATGGGTTCCTGTAGCAAACCCTAGGTTCAACGCTGATAAGGGTAATTTCAGCGTTGACAAGACCAAATCAAACGCTGACAGAAACGTTGCCAGACCGAATAATGGTAAATATTTGCAACCATAGGGAAAGGGGTCTAAAGCTTCTTCTAGCTTGACATGGAGACCTAAGCAAGATCAAAACCCTAATTCTAATGGGATTTCTATGACCTGTAACAGATTTAATTATATTTCAAAGGTCATCACAAAACCAATTGGGGTTAACTGGGTATTCAATCCAAAAAGGGATGAACAAGGGGTTGTTATGAGGACTAAGTCTTTTCTTGTTGAACAACCAAATTAATCCAAGTCTGCTCAGGCTTGGGTTCCCAAAGAAAACTAATTTGTTTTCTTTATGTGCAGGGCATTCAAAAACAGGTGAATGATTATGGCTATTGGGATAGTGGATGTTCTATGTACATGACTGGGAAGGAAGATTATCTCACAAACTTCACTCTCATTAAGGATGGTGATAAAGTTTACTTTGGAGGCAGATATGGAACTATCACAGGCAAAGGAACTCTACTCACCAACAACTTACGTTTTGAAAACGTGTTTCTGGTAAAAGAATTTGATTATAATCTTTTTAGCGTATCACAAGTTTGTGATAACAAAAATAAGGTTCTTTTCACTGATACTGAATGCTTGGTGTTGAGCAAGGATTTTAAAATGCCAGATGAGAAATTTATTGACTATAGAACACCTAGGCATAAGGACATTTATAATGTGAATCTTAATGGTATTAGGATGAATAATAACATGTCATGTTTTTATGCTAAAGCTTCAGTTGATGAGAGTAATCTATGGCACAGGAGACTAGGGCTTATTAACTTTAAAAATATAAACATACTTGTAAGACTTGGTTTGGTTGATGGTTTGCCTGAAAAGGCTTCCCACAATGACCACTCTTGTGTTGCATGCCTTAAAGGCAAACAACACAAGGTCTCATTTAAGTCTAAACAAGTGCACTCTAGTTCTAAACCACTTCACTTGCTGCATATGGACCTGTTTGGTCCAACTAATATAGAGAGTTTGAATGGTAAATCATACTGCTTTGTCATCACATATGACTTTTCTAGGTTTACTTGGACTTTCTTCTTAGCTATGAAAAGTGAAACTGCTGATACTTTAATTAACTTTATTAACCAAATTGAAAAGAAAACGGGTAATGAAGTTAAGATGCTTAGAAGTGATAATGGTGGTGAGTTTAGAAATAAACTGTTGGATGATTTTTGTGCCAAGAAAGGGATTACTAGACAGTTTAGTATTGCCAGAATCCCACAGCAAAATGGGGTTGCTGAGAGAAAGAATAGAACCCTAATTGAAGCAGCCAGGACTATGTTGGCTGATGCTCACTTTCCCATTGCTTTTTGGGCTGAGGCTGTGAATACAGCTTGTTATGTTCAGAATAGAGCATTAGTCAACAAGATACATAACAAAACACCTTATGAGTTACTTTGGGGAAGGAAACCTAATATTGGTTTTCTTAAACCTTTTGGTTGTCATGTAGTTGTATTAGATACTAGTGATGCCTTAGGTAAATTCAGTGCTAAAGGTGATGAAGGCTACTTCATGGGTTATTCAATGCAGAGCAAGGGATATAGGGTTTACCTTAAGAAGGAAAAACGTATACTCGAAAAAGTACATGTTAGGTTTTTAGAGAGTAAACCTAGTGATCCTGAAAGTGGTCCAAATTGGTTGTTTGACTTGGAACCTCTATCTAGGACTTTGAATTATATGCTGTTACTAATCCAGACATTGTGAAGGTAACTTCAAATGTTGTGGAAGAACCAGTTGTTGATGTTTCAGGTACACAGGTTATTGAAGAGGTTGGATCACAAGCAGACAAGTCATCTCCCATACTTGAGTATGTTTCTATTCCCATATGGACAGATGCTTTTGCTGCTGATGTTGCTGCTGGAAAGGAAAATGGTGGTCCCCAAGTATCACCAGTTAACAACATGCATGGTCTTTCAGGCGCTGACAAAGACAAGGCGTTGATGGCTCAAATGTTGACAACACTATTTCAGGCGTTGATGGCCAAAACGCTGACAACCTTGGTTCAGGCGTTGACAACTCTTTTGAGCATATTTCTCTTCCAATTTTGAACAAGGTGAACCTTCAAGCAGAAATGGAGAGGTTCATACAGATATTGATGTAAGACAGTCTGAAGAAGATATTGGTAACTTGGATGATGAGATTGAAGACATCAGACTTTTTGAGGGAGGAGTTCTTACGTCTACAATGAATAACCACCCCTCTTCTCAAATTATTGGAGATGTGATGTGTGACAATCCGTCAATTTATGATTGATATTTATTCTCAATATTTAATTGAAAATATTATTTTAATGTTATTATATGAACTCACTTATTTTTGGGAAGTAATTTGGATTTACGTCTTGAAATAGCGTCGACTACGTCTAAACCCGAGGATTCAACGTTACGTGCTTACGTTTACATACACCGTCTTTGGTGACAGTCCGACATTTTAGAAAATAAATTTATCCGTGAATATTATTTTGGAGTTTTAAATTTGTGTTGGTTCATAAACTCACAAATTTACGAGAAGAGATTAGGACTTACGATTTTAATTTAACGTCCTTTACGACCAAACCGGAAACCTTAGGATTACGTATTTACGTTTTCGAACTCCGTTTTTGATGAGACAATTTTTATTAGATTCGTTTTGTGCCGTTGATTCATAATTTATAAAAACGTTTTTCGTAAAACGACCCGAGGGCGCGCAAATCGAGGAAACTAGAATCGTGGAGTACCCGTAAATAAATGGGGATGAGACAAGTGGGACACTTGTCCCACCCCCACTCAAACCGGCCTAACTAGCTACACAATACACTTGATGTGTCAAGTTGTAAACAATTAGCTTACACTTGTCACCTTAGCTTACAAAGTAAGCTAACATGCATCAAAACCATTCACCACCAAACCACTTCCTCATTCTCACAACATGCAAAACAACTTTCTCTCCCTTTTCCTCTCATCCTTGCCGTCCACTTTCACCATGAACCACCACCATTGATCAAAAATCAACCATGAAATCCTATGTTATTCTTGCACATGTTGAAGCCCTTTTGAAACCCTATTGATTGGTGGTGATTATAACATCCAAGGAGGAGTTTCCATGGAGTCTTGGGGCTGATTTTCCACAAGGTGTTCATGAAGAATGGTGGTCTTGAAGATGGCCTTGGTTATTCACAAGTTTCTCCATCAAAATCCATGTCCAAATCACAACCTACATCAACTTGGTGGTATAAAGATTGTCCTCCTCATCCTCTTGTTATTTTTGATTATGTAATCTTGTATTTCTTTCACTTATGTATATGTATATGATGATGAATGATGATTAAAAATATTGTGTGGGGATTTGGTGTTGATAAACATGCTTAAAAAGATGAAAAACTATAAGAAACAAGGTTAAAATCTTGCTTAATTTAGATGGCTGTATAAAACAGTAAAGAATCATATGGTAGACTGGTAAAATGACTTGAATATATTGATATACAGTAAGCTATGAGTCTTGTACACATGTGAGAGTTGGCCATGCAATGGAATCATTGTAATGAGTGAGATATGATCAAAACAAGTTTAAAGTACAAATCTGAGTTCACTGTTTTGGACGATTTTTAGAAAATACTTAGATGATGATTCAACAGTAGCTATAGAAGAGTTAAATGGAGCACATATCATGTAGTTTATGTCATAAAAATTTGAGCTTCTATCTCCTTATAGAACTCTAGATATGGAAGTTTTGGTGAACATGAAAATAAAAATCAGATTTTTGGAAATTAAAGTATAATAGTATTATATAAGCACTCAAATAAAAATAATATAAAATGTGAATTAAAACCCACTAACTTATATAATACATTTATATAAATATGTACAATGATAAATAAGTGGACATTTTATAAAAATGGCAACTTGTTAAGTTTTATAAGTTATAAAACTATAAACATGATTTTTACGACTTTTTCGGCTATAACCGTAAAATTAACGTTTTTGTTAAATAAAACTTAGACGGTTGGACCCGTCTAATGTGAACTTTATAAAACTCATATACTGATATATAAACATATATAACAAGTAAAAAATGATAAAACCCGAACTATATAACATACAGACGTTAACGGACTAAATTAACGTTATTGGACTAATAAAACAACAAAATGGACTAAAACACTTATAAACTTATTTATTGGGCTTAACCCATTTGGGCCCAACATGTAAAGTATAAATACTGATAATACAAGTATGAAATGGATTAATACAAGCTAATAAACTTATAATAGGCTTATTGGACCTAAAACACGTAAATAGGTAAAACGAGAAAACTAGTATAAAAGTTATCGACACATAACACAAAAATGAGTAAATGAGAATATGTAAACCCACTTGATCATCATATATATAAAATCATCATATGTATACATAATTGTTATTTTTATAAAGTCATTGGACAAACGTCTAAGACCGATTATTATTTATATAGGTTTCCGTGATTGAAGCACGTACCGTACATCCGAATTGCCGATAACCCGCATTCCCATATCAACGTGAGTTCATAGCCTCGCACTCTTTTAAATGTTTTTATAAAATGTTTTATAAACCCGCGAGGGAGATAACATGTTAGTTTTTATAAAATAGGACACCATTTGTCCCGATTGTTTGTTTATTGATTTGGACCCGAATGATTGTATGACCCGATTGTATGACCCGATAAATGATTAAAGGACCCGATAGATGAAATAAAATAGATTATTAAAGTTAGGTTATGTCACTAAAAGTCCCATTAGCATGAATTGTGAACTACCGGGATTTGGTAGACGCTTATGCATATAATAGTACTATTTGGGGACGATCACCCCAGTTCGCGCCTTGACGGTTGATCCCCGTCGTGCCACATTGATTGGTAAGCGAATTTATGTATGAGAAGATTTCCATAGCGTGACCTTTGTGACGACACGCTAATTTAGATGGGCAAATTGAGTATCGGGTTAGCTACCCGTTGTTTGGTTTAGTAAGGTAACAATGTCATGCGGCTTATAATAATCCAGTTAACAAAATACTACTAGACGCTCCGAATTACGATGTATTGCCTGACTAGCAATATAGGGTCATACTATTGATATTATGTTCGTGTTTTGGTTTTCATAACCATATTCATATAACGGTTTTTATTTTCATACAACGTCATAAGACGTATTGTATGATGTTTTTACGACATTGGCTCGTATAATGATTTTTAAGGCAAACGCCTATATTATGATTTTGATGAAGATTTGTATAAAATGATTTTGGCTATTTTATGGCCTATTACAATGATTTGTACAAAATGATTTTCGGTAATAATTTTATACCGATGTTATATTGATGGATTTTATTAAACTCTATGAATTCACTCGGCGTTATCGCTGACCTTTTCTTTTAACATGTTTTATCTTAGGTACTTGAAGGTAATTCTCGGGAAGACAACAAGAATTCATGGCCCGCACTTAAATAATATTTTCCATTCAAATACTTTGTAAAACTTTGTATGAAATAATATGACTTAGGACCTATGTAAATTTGATATTTATGAATGGAAATGCTTTATTATTAAACGACGCGATTTTTATGCGTTGTCTATAATGTGAGTAATGTGTTATCCCGTAACACCAACTAGTCTTCCGCTGTATTGAGTTGTATAAATTTGGGGGTGTTACAGTTTGGTACCAGAGCTCTCGTTATAGAGAACGAAAGATTTTTAAAACCAAGGTTTTGAATAAAACATTTCAAAATCTTTTAACTATAAACATTTTTCTAAAAATGTCTAAAAATCTTTTGACTATAACGGTGCCGATGAATTCCCGAGTTACCGACAAGGCCAGACTGAGAAGTGTTATTTTAATATATATATATATATAACTTGGATTATATATATATATATCATGTAATTTTATTACATGATTGTTTTATGATTATTTTGATATTTATACGAGGTATTTATACGACGTCGATTGTCACAAGGAACCCTAAACCCCCTAGTAAATTAGTCAAAGCTATTCTCGTAGGAATTCTAGCTATCCTAGATCTAAACCAAGTTGTGGATATTTATGATCCCAACAAATGATTGATATTCGTAGAAATGTAGATATTAGTTGATTGTGATATTGAAAAAGAATTGGCGAGATTAAATCTGATATCGATGTCATGACGATCTTTCCTTACAGAGTGGAGTTTGACAAAACGTTACCACCTAGAAAGATGTCATCTGATTTGTTGTCATCCAATTCTTAAATTGAAATCGAAAGGGTGAATGTTGCACTTGAGGCTGTCATTGGAACCAGTACCTAAAAGCCGCATGCCACTAATACCTTTCCGAGAAGTCTAATTAAATGTGTGAGTCATTTAATACTAGTGACTCATTTGATAATTGTTTTTGTAAGAGCTATAGGATTGGAAATTAAGTGTTGATTCATATTGAGCTTTTATTGTCCTATTAAGGCCTAAGAATAAGGTTGAAAGTATTGGAGAATAAGGTAGGATATCGAATTGAGTATAAGTTGATTGAAACTTGAATAAAGTAAAATTTAACTCGTATGGAATGTGAGATTATTAAGAGGAAGTCGTTAAGTTCTGTGATAGAATTATAAGGATTTAATTGGTTGTAGGTTTGTGTTAAGGGTTATTCCTAGACCATTTTCTATTGACGAGGATGCCCAGTGTCCAATAAATAAAGTGAAGAGATCTTCTTCTGAATTGGGACCAATGGATCTTCCGGGACATATGGAACACCTAATGACTCTTGTAGATTAGTATTCATTGTGGTATCTTTTAAAAGTCCCTAACTTAACTGAGACATCAGTTGGTAGGATGAGTTCTGAGAATTGTATGACATAGTGACATGTAATGTGTTACGGTACAATTTTGACTTGTTTGTGATTAATGAAAAGACTACCTTTGATTTCTAAATTCTGCATGTATCGATGTTATCTATCTTTTATTGCTTCATCCTAATGTTCGCATTAGTGATGCAACCATTGAACAAGTACTCATCTCGATTTGAGTTATGTTGTGAATTATTCTCTTTTGAGTGCCATCGAGGTCATGAACCTCATGATTAAATCGCTAAGCTCATTTCCTGATATATTGTAGTTAGTTCTTGGTGAACCATTCTTCATCACTCTTTTGCAGATTACTCATTGTTTTATAAGATACAATAGTATCCCTTGAGAAAAATTGAATTTTCATCACCATACGGATTATTAAAAGTAAGATCTATAAATAATCTTTATCGAAATAAAGTTGTTTATAAAACACCTTGGAAAACTTAATTGTTTTCATAACAAAGAAAATCTTTGTAAATTTATTTTTGATTCTTATTTAAGAATTAAGTATGAAAATGTTTTTATTATAAACATGATGATAAAATTTTGACGAACTGAGTATTGCATCGTTAATCTTGAAATTGTATATAGTTGCGCGCCTACATACAATTTAGAATGGACCATGCAAGGCTGATTAGTAGTCACCATAAAACTAATGAATAAACACTAATTTTCTTTGAAGATTGTGAAAGATTAAATTTTATGAGATCTGCAAGAAGTGAAAAATAGGGACATAATGTTAGGGACACCTACATATGTGCCTGTAGCATCTATTCTTCTGAGTCGAATTTACTCATCTGTGGAAATTGTCTTATTTGACAATTGACAATTCTTTCTTGTCCAATTCTCTCGTAGTGAGATTCTTAGAAAAAGTATCTGATTACCGAGTGTTGATACCCGATTGGATGTATCGACGTTCCTATCATTTCTTTCGATTTGATTTCATTTGAATGAACTGGGTAACGATCCGAGGAGCTTTCGAATGCGTACTCAAATCATGAAAACATGGGATACATTCATATTCGTTAAATGTTTTCGTCTGTATCTGATTTGAAATTTTCTCGCGTAGATTATGCGTTGACCTTACTCTTTTAATAGTAGTTGTGTCTCCATATATCCTTTAATTTGTGAAGGATTATGAGTCATTATTAGTCTTTTGAGAAGTTTACATCTTATCGACGGCAATAAAACTGAAAAGTTGATAGTGCCAGTAGAATGGATTGATTAATTATGACATGACGACATTGTCTTAATTGATGGGAACTCGAATTGAATTCCCCTAAATGATAAGATGTTGATTATCAAAAGTGATCTAAATAATTCTTGATGGATGACTTAAAATTTATACCATGAATGGTTGTGAATTAGTCATAGATATTATAATCTAGAAAGAAGTTAATATGAATTTATTGAAAAGATAATTCTGTTATTTGAAACTTTAGTAAGTATTTGTTAATGAATTACCTAGACTTTTTCCATTAAGGCTAGTTGAAATTGGTATTGATTATATTTCCGGTGCTGCACTGGTGGCTTGTGCACTGTACGTCAGCACCATCTGAATTTAAGGAATTACCGTACAACCGAGAGAGTTGTCGGAAAAAGATTTTATTCTACCGAGCTCGTCATCATGAAGATCTATGGTGTTATCATTCCTTATATTTATAGATGTTGATCCCAAACTTAGATCGATTAGCTTTGTGTATACGAGATTAGATCAAGTACTACACGTAGAGAAACCTTTGCTTATGAATAAAGTAACAAAGTGTTATGCGGAATTAACACTTGATCTAAAACACAATGATGTTAAACAAACTTTCACTTGTATTAGAATAATCGTGTTGATTACAATGAAAGGTTTAACTTGCGAATACTATGAAAACTGATATATAACTTTAACCTAAAAGACCTTCTTTTATAGAACAAGAAGTCTTGTACAATAAGCTACAAATCAACTATTCTAGGTAAAGATAATAATAGAAAATACAATATTGTGTTTATCTTTACCATAAACAAATAAACAAAAGATACGTATGAAGATATTCCATCAGTGTCAATCTTCAAGGCTGTCAGCGTTGACTTCTATCAGCGTCCAATATCAATCTATCAGCGTTGACTTTCTTCTTATCAGCGTTTAGTGATCTGACCCATATTTTATTCCCAACAATCCTCCCCTAAACTTGATATCCATTCCAATAATCAAGTTTCTGAATAAAAACTAAAGACTTAGGAGGAATCTTGCAAAAACTTCTTATGTTGGTGATAAACATATCTGATCAAGTCCTTGGCCACATCACTAGTATAATCTATCTCCAAGGGTGTCTCTAGCATCTTCTCCAATACTTCTTTGGACAAGAAATAGTCAGCATCCACAAGTAAATACTCTGAAAACTTTGTAGAGCTCATATGAAATACACCTGCAGCTGAATATAACCTCCATTGAAGACCACTGAGATCATCTTCAAGATCCTTCCATATTTCAGGATCTTCTTCTTTTGTCCCACACATTCTTTTGAATGTGGTCCAAAGTTTTATTCCATTAGCTGAAGTTGGTGCTTCAGCCTCATACTTGGTTTCTAGCAACCTCCAAAGGTCTACCAAGTCTTCTCTGTCACAACTTGCAAATAAAGATATGAGAGTGGTAAAAGTGTGTACCTCCTTGCCAAATCTTCCAATTTTCCAGAATCCACATTCATCTTCCTCATAACTTATAATTGGATTCCTGGAATCTAGTGGTAACACATGAACCATATCTGAAGCTTCTAATGGGGAGAGCTTGAGGCTCTTTCTAATGATTGCTTCACTTGGATATAGTTGAGACATATCTTTTGGAAATTCAAGAATAAATCCCTTCTTTACTGGTCTAGGAACTATCATAGCTTTCTTGATTGCCATCTTTTCTGCAAGTTGCTCCTTTCTTTCATCTGAAAGAAGTCTGAAAGTGTTCTCTTCCTGCACTTTCACCCAAATAGGATAAGCTCTATGTTCCAACTCATCAAATGTCAAAGCCTTCAGCTTCTGATGTGTCCATCCAACTCCATGACATTTGAGCAACATAAAGTAGAGCTTCCTTCTATCCCTTTTCAATTCAGAGAGAATGTTGCTTGCCCTGTACTTCAACATCACCTTACAATCCTGCTGAACTCTAAGAAGAATTTCCAAACCCCATATCTGGTCTGAAATGGTCAAGTCTGGATTATCCATGCAGCTTTCTTCCCAAGAATTGTACATCTGAACTACCTCTGGCATATCAAAATCAATTTGCAACTTCAAATCTCTCAGCCTTTCCTTAGCAAGCTCATCACCATACTCAAGTCTTTCTGGTTCAACAATCATCACACTTGAGTCTGAACTAGCTCCATCACTCTCTTCTTCAGAAGTCACAACAAATGGTGACTTTTCCTTTTCTTCTTGTTCCATCATTTGCTCAGCCATTCTTCTATCAAACTCAATCTGAGCTGCATTCTTTAGAACAAGTTCTTCTACCAACTTACCCTTACCCTTATCTGTTGGTTCAATTGTTGGTAGGGTAGATGATAATACCTGAGTAGGAACATCTTTGATGATAGATGATGACTGGAATACATCACCTCCATATGCAGATCTGTCAACGCCCAAATTTCCTCTATCAGCGCCCAAAATACTTCTGTCAGCGTCCAAACTTGTCTTGTCAACGCTCAAGTATTTTCCCTCAGCGCCTTGTGTAACCTCCCTCAACATATCTGTAAATGATAAATTTAAATTTGTTGGAGAGATTAAGGACGTATCAAAACCTTTTTGTTCCTTCAATGTAGTAAGAGCTTCAGCAATATCCAATGATTGACCATCTTGACTGCTCTTATCACTCAGATTTCTTGCTTCCTCCCCTTTGGAAGACTCCTCCATACCTCCCCTTGAATGAGCACTCTCTAAAACAACAATCCTCTCCCTCAAATCTTTGAGTTCAAGGCCTTGATTACTGACAATTTGTACTAAGTCTGCATTTTGCTTTTGCAAGCTAAGGCAGACAGCCGTCAATTCTAAAAGCGTCATTGGTTCCAGTCTGCCCTCTTCCAAAATGGGAATTTGACCTCCCAAATCAGGTTCATTGGGCATGGATGAGGACTTAAGTATGGTGGGACTGTCTTGGCCAGCTTCTAAGCCAGAACCAATAGTCCCAGCCTCATCCAGGTCACCAGCCACACTTGTGGTGGTGGTTCTCTCTGCTTCATGGCTAGGACCACCAGAGGAGAACACTCCAGCAGTCCTTTGGCGTTTAATCAACCTATATTCTGGTGGTGTGGAAGATGGTGTAGAAGAAGGTGTAGATGTAGGTTGGTTAAGGGGTGTTTGGGATTGTTCAGGAATTGTATCAGTGTTGGGATTGGCTGTGTCAGCGCCCACATTATGAGTGTCAGCGCTGGGTTGGTCAAGGGCCATGTTTTCTGGTGAAGGTGATGGTTCATGAATAGGCTCAAATTGGGGTTCAGGTTCTGGTTGTGGGTGTAGTTGTGGTTGAGCAGCCTGAATTACTTCAAGCATGGGTTGGGTAAGAGGTATGGGGTCGTTTGTGGAGCTCATTTTAGCAAAAATGGTTTTCTGTTGTTTAGGGATCTCATAAAAAGTGTCATGATCCCTAGAACAATATGCTTGTAAATCAAAGACCAATTGCAAAAATCTAGGGTAAGCCAAAGTCATTTTACTTCCCTTGTTTTTACACATCCCTTCAAAAATCATTTTTGAAAAATTATACTTAAGCCCACGTGTTATACAAACCAAAGCACTTGCTATTGACCTGTTTATTTCATTAAAAGAAGTACATTTTGGACTTAAGCATTGTAAAAGAACATGTATCAAATATTTCCAGTCAGAGGGAAATTCCTGCTTATGATATTTATTTAAAGTAACATCAGCAGGAATAGGATAACCCAATTCCCTAAGACCCTGTTCTATTGTTGCAATGGCAAGGGTAGTCACACCATCAGCGTCATCAAGACGCAAAGCTTGGCGAACCAAAGCTTCAGTGACCACCCATGTTCTTCCATGAACAGTAGATGTTAATGTGGTCACTCCATTAGTTGTTGTGGAACTAGCAGTGTTCCAAAACTGTCTAATGTGTGCGACAGGGACTAATGGTGCATGAGAAAGTGCATACCTCAATGAAGATGCATTTAAAAATGCCACCATCTGTGAATACTGAGGAAATAAAGCATCATCAGCAGTCAAGTAAGCTACCATGTTGTGTTGGCTCTTGAACTCCAATGTTAAATTCTTTGAGTTGAATTTGGGTGCCATGATTGAAAGCTGTTTCGGTTATGTGATATGGAAAAATCTAGGAGGAAAAGTGTTAGACAAGAAAATATGAATACCCAGAATAAAAAGATTAGCCAAATTTATAGGAGAGATACATGATTTTGATTGGTCAAAAATGAGGCGGTTATATTCAAAAAGCAATCATGAAAATCTTGAATCAAATATAACTTATCTCATGCATTAATTAAAAGTAACTTCTCCCCAAAATTACGGCCAAATTTTAGTCAAAAATAACAACTGGGTAGGGCCCACTAGGTGTCAACGGTCAAAAAGAGCCCATCAGCGCCCAACGGCTATATTTTCTTGTCAGCGTTTGCCTAAAGCCTTGTCAGCGTCACGATTGGACGTAAAAGCGTTTGGAGAAAAACTTGTCAGCGTCTAAAAAGTAAAAATAAAAATATTTAAAAAGAAAAAGACCTTAACAAAGTAATTTATCCTAAGGGAAATATCTTACAAGTTGATAATAATTACTGGGCGGCAAGCACTGTCCATTTATGCACACTTGCTTAAGCAAGATAGACACAAATGACCTCTAGTGTCCCTTGCTAACCAAAATAGTTACCAACAAAGTTATTTCATAAAATTCTTTGTAACTCCCTGGTAAACCCATAACCAAAGTATTCCCAAGTCTCCCATCAGACCACAACCAATTCTAGGCCAAAAATGTCGTGGCAGCATGCAAAGTTGATATACTATGCATGCTACAGTGCCTCATGGTTTAGTAAAACTAACCCATACTCACCAGTGGACACAATCTAGAATTGTGATGAGAGTATTCTAAGAATACCCAAGAGTCCTAAAGGTTCCTTAAACCTCCCCTTAAACTATGATACATGAGTTCTCAATAATATATATGAACATTAAAAATTTATGTCAAGATAGGAATATAAATATTCCAACCATCATCCATAAACAAAACATGTCCAAATAACTCTTCAAAGATCCATAAGCAACTCTGTATCCAATGGCATAAAGCTACCATTACCTGCACATTTAGATGAAAACCACAAAACTAACATTTGTTGCTGACAGCGTCCCGTCAACACTTATCAGCGTTGAAGGAACTCTTGTCAGCGTTAGACAATAAAATCTCCAACAACGGCAAAATAACACTTGACAGCGTTACATTTACCTTTGTCAGTGTTAGAAAAATAATGTGGAAAATCTAAATCATCACAAAGACCAATAACAATGCATTATCCTGTACATACTTTTACAAAAAGATTCCAAAACACATATTAAGTGAGATTAACCATTCCAATATTTGTTACCAAATATTGAAATCTTCCAGCATCAAAAGGTTTAGTTAATAAATTAGCTACATTATCTTCAGTATCTACCCTATGTGGTTGTATTAAACCTTTCTCAAAGCAATCTCTTATAAAATGATGTCTAATTTCTATGTGTTTGGTTTTAGAATGATGTACAGGATTTTTAATAATGCATAAAGTACTGTTATTGTCTACAAAAATCTTGGTATGCATAAAATTATACCCATAATCCAACAGCTGGTTCTGAATCCATAAGACTTGTCCACAACAAGCAGCTGCTGCAACATATTCTGCTTCAGTTGTAGAGTTTGCCACCACTGTTTGTTTCTTGCATTGCCAAGATATTAATCTGCTCCCAAGAAATTGGCATCCACCAGTTGTGGATTTCCTATCAAACTTGTCACCACCATAGTCACTGTCTGAATATGCAATAAGATCCAAGGGAGAATCTTTTGGGTACCACAATCCAAGATCTGGATAACATCTTAGGTACCTAAAAATTCTCTTCACAGCAAAGAGGTGACATTCTTTGGGAGTCACTTGATGGCGTGCACATGCACACACAGCAAACATGATGTCAGGTCTTGAGGCTGTAAGATACATTAATGAACCAATCATTGATCTATAGTGCCTAACATCCACATCCTTTCCAGCTCCAATTTTTCCCCAAGGGTATTGCCTATCCATAGGAGTGGAGGCCTCCTTCTCATGTGGAGAAAAACCATATTTCTTCAAGATTTCAGCTACATACTTGTCTTGGGAGATGAAGATACCATCTTCTTTCTGCTGAACTTGTAAACCTAGAAAGAAGTTCATCTCACCCATTGCACTCATCTTGAATTTATCTGTCATGAGCTTGGAAAAGTCCTCACTCATTTTTGGATCAGTAGAGCCAAAAATGATGTCATCAACATAGAGCTGCACAAGCAACACATGTTTTCCTTTCTTCTTTGTAAACAGTGTCTGATCTATGGTGCCCCTTTTGAAACCATTTTCCACCAAGTAGGTGGACAATGTACCATACCATGCTCTTGGGGCTTGATGAAGTCCATACATTGCTTTCTTCACTCTATAAACCTTGTCTGGATTCTCAGGATCTTCAAAACCAGGAGGTTGCATGACATATACTTCCTCAACAATTGTCCCATAGAGGAAAGCACTCTTCACATCCATCTGGTAAACAGTAAAATTCATACAAGAGGCATAAGCTAGAAAAATTCTTATAGCTTCAATTCTTGCAACTGGTGCAAAAACTTCTTCATAATCAATTCCTTCCTCTTGTGTATATCCCTGAGCTACCAAACGTGCCTTGTTTCTGACCACAATCCCTCTTTCATCTTTCTTGTTTCTTAGAACCCATCTTGTCCCAATTGGTCTCACATATCTAGGACAATCAACCAGCTCCCAAACATCCTGTATAGCAAATTGGTGAAGCTCATCCTGCATTGCTTCCACCCAACTTGGTTCCTTGAGAGCATCAAAAATTTTCTTGGGTTCTTCCTGTGACAGAAAACAGGCAAACAAACATGCTTGTACAAGAGGGGTATCAACCTTCTTGTGTATATTGGCAATAAATCCACCAAGACCTTGATGGGATCTTCGTGTCTGAACTGGAGCCATAACATCACCAATGATTTGAGATGTGGGGTGATCCTTAGCTGTGGAAGTGAGAACTCCTCCTTCAAAAAGTCTGGTGTCCTCAACTTCACGCTCCATGTTGCCAATATCTTCTTCAGATTCTTCTTGATCAACAGAGATCTCTTCATGGACATTAGAAGGTCCACCTTGTTCAAAATGAGAAGAGAAAAGCTGTTGAAAGGTGTCTCCAAAGTCTGATCCTTGTTTATCAGCGTTTGGGCTAACAACGCCTGAACTGGTGTTGTCAGCGTTGGAGCCATCAGCGTCTGAATTGGTCGTGTCAGCGCTTGATTTCCCTTTGTCAGCGCTTGAAGAATCATGCATGTTTGTAGTTGGTGGTATTTGAACACCACCATTATCTTTCCTTGCAGCAATAGCAGCAGCATAATACTCATCTGTCCATATAGGAAGTGTAACAAACTCTTGTGTGGAAGATGATTTAACTGCTGGTGGTCCATCCTCCTTAGCAACCTGTATACCTTAGATTGTTGGTGACAAGGGTTCCTTTTCCTGTGATTGTGCCGTAGCCACCTCCAAAGTATACCTTATCACCATCTTGAATAGGAGAGAAATTGGTCAGATAGTCTTCCTTTCCTGTCATGTGCCTTGAGCATCCACTATCCCAGTATCCATAGTCATTGATCTTCTTCTGAATGCCCTGCACATAAAGAAAACACATTAGTTTTCTTTGGGAACCCAAGCCTTAGAAGACTTGGATTCATTTGGTTGTTCAACAAGAACAGACTTGGTTCTCATAACAACCCCATTTTCATCCCTGTTTGAATGAAATTCCCAGTTAACCCCAATTGGTGTTGACAATGCCTTTGAAATATAATGAAACCTGTTGCATGTCATAGAAATACCAGTAGAATTAGGGTTCTGGTCTTGTTTTGGTCTCCATGTTAAGCTAGTAGAAGCTTTAGACCTATTTCCCTGTGGTTGCAAATACCTAGGTTTAGCTATGTGTGTGTCAACGCTGAAATTTCTCCTGTCAGCGCCCCGATTGCTCCTATCAGCGTTGAACCTAGGGTTTGCTACAGGAACCCATTGCCTATTTGACCAAGTATTTGACTTTTGAAAAGGTCTTAGGCCTTGTGTGTTAGACCCTCTAGAAAAGAATGGGGTTGGTCTAACAACTTGTGAACTCTTGTTCACAAAGGTATTGGGTCTGACAGTGTTTGACCTATGTTGACTTTTGTCAGCGCTGAAATGGTTCCTATCAGTGTTGACATTGGAAGCGTTGACACATTTGTAGGCCAAATGTGAGAAGCTACCACATGTATAACAAGCTTTTCTAGACATAGTCTTAGGTCTAGAAGCAAAGAAGCCTGTTCCATGATTACTAACTTGGCTTTTTGGTGACCTAGTATTCCTATACATCTCTACATATTTAACACTAGGTTTTCTAACATATTGTGGGCCAAGGTCAACGGGTTTGCCAGTGGTAGGGTGTGTGATCTTAATGGGTTTAGGATCATCAATTGGTTTTGTGATTGGTGTGGGCTCATTTGGACTTTCACACAACAACCCTCCCTTAACAAACAAAGTGTGGTTAGCTTTCTTCCACTCTTCTAGGTCAGTCAGCTTTTGCTGATATTCCTCAACTGGGGAAGTCACTCTAGGTGGAGGAATGAACTCCTCCTCTTGGCATTCTGGCAAGCCAGTCCAAGATAAGTCCTTTGATTGGACACCATAGAAATCCCCAGCTGGTGGTGGAACAACAGTATAATTATTCATCCCAATCCCATTCATATCCTTAGAGTCTCTTTGTTTACTAACACACTCTCCTAGGGATTGTGTGGCCTTATCAAATCTCTGGATTTTAAGACTCACATTATCTTTATTTTTGTTAGCCTCCTCTAACTGAGTTATCAAATCAAGATTAACCCTATTTACTATATCTTGAACATCCTTACTCTGATGTAACTCATGTTTTAAGATATTTATTTGATCCTTTAAATCAAACTCCATTTTCTTATACTCAGATACTGTCTTTTCTGTTTGGGTAAGAGCAACTTGATAGTTAGATACTTTGCATCTTTCAGTACTTGCCTCATCTAATAATTTAACTATCTCTTGTTTTAATTTTTCAGTATTTAAACGACAACCCTTAGAACAGAAAGCATCATCATATACCTCATTATCTGATGAGGAGGAGGAGTGTGCCATGAGAGCATATTCAGCATGCTCTTCTTTAACCTCAGCAACCAAAGCTCTGTCCTCTTCCTCATTCTTAGCCATCCAGCTCCAATCCCATTCTCCAACACCATCAATTTGTTGAACAGCAACCATGGCCTTGGGATCTGGGTTCTTAATCATTTGGCTAGAAGGCTTCCCAGCATCAGATCTTCTTGGAGATCTACATTCCCTCATAAAGTGCCCCATCCTATGACAGTTGTAGCACTCCACCTTGGATTTATCAAATCTAGCAACATCCTTAGCATTAAAGGTCATCTTCTTCTTGAACCTTTTATTGAACCTGTTTGCTCTTAAACTTACAAGAGCCATTGTCCACTTGATGTCCATCTCTTCCAATTGTTCATCACTTATCTGCTCAAGATCTTCATATGTAATCCTTGAATCACTGGGCAAAGAAGCAATGAAAGCACACACAGTATCAAGATCAAAACCAGCAGGTTTAATTCTATCAGCGCCATGATTGTGTGTGTCAGCGCTTGAGTACAAAGCGTTGACAGGATATGATCCAGCGCTGACAGATTGACATCCAGCGCTGACACCTTGAGATCCAGTTGCTGAATGTCCATAGAAGTTCATGGAATCAAATTGGCCTTCACTTTGTGAAAAGAAGGCCATGTTGCTGCTGGAAGATTTGTTATCACTTTCCAATTGCCATTCATTCTCCAACAGTCTTAGTTTGTTGAAGATGTCATCAAACCTGGAAGTCTTGTGGGTGTTATTGACAAGAATAGATCTTGTCTCAATCTTCCATACATCACCAAGGCTTTTGAGAAAAGTAGCATTCAATTCAGGATCATCAATCTGTTTTCCCATGAAGGAAAGTTGACTTGTGATGTCAAGAAGTCTACTTCTCACACTGCTGAGATTCTCATTAGGTTGAGCTTTAAAGACAGCATACTCATGCAATAGTTGCTTCTTCTTTTCTTCTTTTGTATCAGCATTGCCACCATGTGCTACTTCAAGAGCTTCCCAAAGCTCTTTTGCAGACTCAAATCGTTTGTACTTGTGCTGATTCTCATGACCTAGGGCATGTTTCAAGATATTCAAGATTTTCATGTCCACCCTCTTCTTGGCTATATCTTCAACAGCAACAGCTCTCCCATCTTCAGGCTTTTCCACCTTATCAGATTCAGGACAATTGGGAACAGCTGTCCTTGTGGCAATAGCAGCAGTAATCTTTGCTGCTTTATCGAATGTGTTACCATATTCGATAATTTCCCAAAGAGTGTAGTCATGAATAGCTATGTATTGCTCAAAATTGGACTTCCAAAGCTCAAAGTTCCTGGCATCAAACATGGGAATTTTGATACTAGGGTTTGAGAAGTTGTTTTGTAGCAAAGCAGGAGGTTGATTTGTGCCAGACATGATGTTTTTAGGGTTTTGAGAATTTTAGGGTTTTTAGGGTTTGGTGTTTTAGGGTTCTGCGTTACTTAAAGATCAAAAGTTTCTCAACAAGCTCTGATACCACTTGTTGATCCCAAACTTAGATCGATTAGCTTTGTGTATACGAGATTAGATCAAGTACTACACGTAGAGAAACCTTTGCTTATGAATAAAGTAACAAAGTGTTATGCGGAATTAACACTTGATCTAAAACACAATGATGTTAAACAAACTTTCACTTGTATTAGAATAACCGTGTTGATTACAATGAAAGGTTTAACTTGCGAATACTATGAAAACTGATATATAACTTTAACCTAAAAGACCTTCTTTTATAGAACAAGAAGTCTTGTACAATAAGCTACAAATCAACTATTCTAGGTAAAGATAATAATAGAAAATACAATATTGTGTTTATCTTTACCATAAACAAATAAACAAAAGATACGTATGAAGATATTCCATCAGTGTCAATCTTCAAGGCTGTCAGCGTTGACTTCTATCAGCGTCCAATATCAATCTATCAGCGTTGACTTTCTTCTTATCAGCGTTTAGTGATCTGACCCATATTTTATTCCCAACAATAGATTACTGTGAACTGAGTAAATTGACAATCGAAAACGAAATCCATAACTCGAAATGGAAGATTTGTTCGATCATTTACAAGGTTCTAGCGTATGTTTTAAAGAATTGATTCACGACATGGTTATTATCAACTTCGCGTCCGCGAAGAAGATTATCTATTCCAATCACTACATTCGATACTTGTAATGAACATTATGAGTTTCACGTGATATCGTTTGGATTGACTAGTACACATGTAGTATTCATAAATTTGGTGAAACACGTGTGTAGGCTGTAATTTGATAAATTCATGCTCGTGATCATTAAGGACTATATGTTTGTTTATAAGAATAAGAATGAGTTAATAATTATTTATAGATTGCCCAGAATTGACCGAACAATAAAAAAAAACCTGTACCTTGAATAATTAACATGCGATTTAAGACTTAATCCTTTACATAAAGTGACCGTGTGATTAATAGATAATGGAATATAAATTAACTCTTCAAAATTTAGAAGTCATTTAAGACTTTGAGTTATACTAAAAAGAAAGTGCAAATATATTTTGACACATGTTTTAACAAAAGATTTTTAAGGGATTATTTCCTTATACACAAATCATTTAACTAAACTCCTGTTTAGGGGTAAATGTTTGTGTATACTTCTAGACAACTTAAGAAGAACTGAGGAAAATATATAACTTATTACTTGAAATTTGAAACGACCATTTTTGCTTTTCAACTAAGAAAATTTTGACCAAAGTATTAACAAAGATTTTTTTTTCGAACATTTACGAATCTTATTAAATATTTTCGATAAATCAACAAAAATCGTGTTAACTAAATTTAAATTTTTTTTGAACATTTTCATATGATTGGATGGACTAAGAAATTTAGAATCTTTACGTTTACGTTTCATAAATATTGAATATTTAATATTTAATTAGTTGTATTAATTATCAACGCTTTAGACGTCGGATTGAGTAAAACAGATAAAGATAATAGTAAAGACAAAACTAAAACATAGAAGATATGAAGAAAGAATTTTGAATAAATACGGTTATGATATTTATTTCATCAGGAAAGTGAACGTAATTATTGACACATTATGTAGAAAATATAAAGAATTAATTAGGATGTGTTCCTTAGTAATGACTGTGCAAAATAAATTGCCGAACGATATAAAAATAAACAATTCTTGTAAGAAGGATAATATAGATAATAAAAAGGGGTTCGCGGCTAATGTTAACCATTAGAATTGAGAAGTCGATGGCGTTAAATGTATAAAAGGCCACTTGTGGTTGCCTAAATATGGAGATTTAGAAATGTAGTCATATTAAAATCTTGTAAGTATAAGTATTTTATTCATGACATTTATTTTTTAATGTATTTTTATCTGAAGAAGTTGTACTAATGAAAAAATTAGGAAGGCAGACATTGCCTCATACATTAGTAAATGTCTAGCTATCGCAAAGGTCATCATCTGAATTTGATTCGATTTGGGTCATCGTCGACAGACTGACCAAATCTGCTAATATCATTCTCGTTAATGATAGAATATTGATGAAGAAATACTCTTTTATTTAAAGGAGTTATGTAAACATGGTGTGCCTGTATCGATCATCTATATCAAGATCCTCGCTTCACATCGAATTTCTAGAGATTTGCTCAGAAGTCATTAAGAACGAACCTTGATGAGAGTACTATGTACCACCCCAATCGAAGGGACGAGGTAAAGTAACGATACAAAATACTATAAGTGCTGTTTTATGTTTGAATGATTGACCTTTGGTAATGAACCGTATAATCGTTTTCCTTTAGAAGGATTATCATTGATAATCATCGTATTAGGATCGAGATCGAATCTTGTTGGGATCTAAATATTAGAGCATCTGTAAGCAAGAGTTGAGATGAAGACACCCTACATACACCCATTGTGAGTTGGACATGTATTTTAGGTTTAAGGTTTCCTATGATGCGAACCTAACCTTACAAAATACCCGACCCGCGAGATCTGAAATGATTGTTGAAATTAGGATCTGATTATTGACTGCCGGTAGTGGGCAAGAGGTTATGTGAATATGAAATGTAGATCTTGAAATGCCAGATGGGTAGCGAAGTTATGCCAAAATTTTTAACCTTGGGAAAAATGAACTAATGATCTGACAAATCATGGGATATAAGTCTCCGTTGTATGGGACCATTGAGATGATGTGAAAGATTTGTTTGAAAGGCATATAAGCTGGATCTACCCTAGGACTTCAAAAGCTGCGTGAATTATGTTTCATAGATCGAACTTGATAAAATGTCTATCAAGTGAAAATCTGAATTCTTCTTAATAAAACATAGATCAGCGAAAAGTTGCATTCATCAGAAACCCGTGAACATCATGGATAGAGAAAGTAAGTCAACATTTAGCCTGATCTTATTCCCGTAGTTATGTTTGATGAAACTCGCGTATTGTAATGGATTACACTTGTGAGAAAAGACCGTATGTGGAGGAAATACCCACATGGCTTTAACTCTATAAGAAGCGAGTAGTAAGATGATCTTTGAGGACAAAGATCCTGTTTAGGGGTAAATGCTGTGACAATCCGTCAATTTATGATTGATATTTTATTCTCAATATTTAATTGAAAATATTATTTTAATGTTATTCTTTGAACTCACTTATTTTTGGGAAGTAATTTGGATTTACGTCTTGAAATAGCGTCGACTACGTCTAAACCGGAGGATTCAACGTTACGTGCTTACGTTTACATACACCGTCTTTGGTGACAGTCCGACATTTTAGAAAATAAATTTATCCGTGAATATTATTTTGGAGATTTAAATTTGTGTTGGTTCATAAACTCACAAATTTACGAGAAGAGATTAGGACTTACGATTTTAATTTAACGTCCTTTACGACCAAACCGGAAACCTTAGGATTACGTATTTACGTTTTCGAACTCCGTTTTTGATGAGACAATTTTTATTAGATTCGTTTTGTGCCGTTGATTCATAATTTATAAAAATGTTTTTCGTAAAACGACCCGAGGTCACGCAAATCGAGGAAACTAGAATCGAGGAGTACCCGTAAATAAATGGGGATGAGACAAGTGGTACACTTGTCCCACCCCCACTCAAACCGGCCTAACTAGCTACACAATACACTTGATGTGTCAAGTTGTAAACAATAAGCTTACACTTGTCACCTTAGCTTACAAAGTAAGCTAACATGCATCAAAACCATTCACCACCAAACCACTTCCTCATTCTCACAACATGCAAAACAACTTTCTCTCCCTTTTCCTCTCATCCTTGCCGTCCACTTTCACCATGAACCACCACCATTGATCAAAAATCAACCATGAAATCCTATGTTATTCTTGCACATGTTGAAGCCCTTTTGAAACCCTATTGATTGGTGGTGATTATAACATCCAAGGAGGAGTTTCCATGGAGTCTTGGGGCTGATTTTCCACAAGGTGTTCATGAAGAATGGTGGTCTTGAAGATGGTCTTGGTTATTCACAAGTTTCTCCATCAAAATCCATGTCCAAATCACAACCTACATCAACTTGGTGGTATAAAGATTGTCCTCCTCATCCTCTTGTTATTTTTGATTATGTAATCTTGTATTTCTTTCACTTATGTATATGTATATGATGATGAATGATGATTAAAAATATTGTGTGGGGATTTGGTGTTGATAAACATGCTTAAAAAGATGAAAAACTATAAGGAACAAGGTTAAAATCTTACTTAATTTAGATGGCTGTATAAAACAGTAAAGAATCATATGGTAAACTGGTAAAATGACTTGAATAGATTGATATACAGTAATCTATAAGTCTTGTACACATGTGAGAGTTGGCCATGCAATGGAATCATTGTAATGAGTGAGATATGATCAAAACAAGTTTAAATTACAAATCTGAGTTCATTGTATTGGACGATTTTTAGAAAATACTTAGAGGATGATTAAACAGTAGCTATAGTAGAGTTAAATAGAGCACATATCATGTAGTTTATGTCATAAAAAATTGAGCTGCTATCTCCATATATAACTCTAGATATGGCAGTTTTGGTGAACATTAAAATAAAAATCATATTTTTGGAAATTAAAGTATAATAGTATTATATAAGCACTCAAATAAAAATAATATAAAATGTGAATTAAAACCCACTAACTTATATAATACATTTATATAAATATGTACAATGATAAATAAGTGGACATTTTATAAAAATGGCAACTTGTTAAGTTTTATAAGTTATAAAACTATAAACATGATTTTTACGACTTTTTCGGCTATTACCGTAAAATTAACGTTTTTGTTAAATAAAACTTAGACGGTTGGACCCGTATAATGTGAACTTTATAAAACTCATATACTGATATATAAACATATATAACAAGTAAAAACCGATAAAACCCGAACTATATAACATACAGACGTTAACGGACTAAATTAACGTTATTGGACTAATAAAACAACAAAATAGACTAAAACACTTATAAACTTATTTATTGGGCTTAACCCATTTGGGCCTAACATGTAAAGTATAAATACTGATAATACAAGTATGAAATGGATTAATACAAGCTAATAAACTTATAATAGGCTTATTGGACCTAAAACACGTAAATAGGTAAAACGAGAAAACTAGTATAAAAGTTATCGACACATAACACAAAAATGAGTAAATGAGAATATGTAAACCCACTTGATCATCATATATATAAAATCATCATATGTATACATAATTGTTATTTTTATAAAGTCATTGGACAAACGTCTAAGACCGATTATTATTTATATAGGTTTCTGTGATTGAAGCACGTACCGTACATCCGAATTGCCGATAACCCGCCTTCCCATATCAACGTGAGTTCATAGCCTCGCACTCTTTTAAATGTTTTTATAAAATGTTTTATAAACCCGCGAGGGAGATAACATGTTAGTTTTTATAAAATAGGACACCATTTGTCCCGATTGTTTGTTTATTGATTTGGACCCGAATGATTGTATGACCCGATTGTATGACCCGATAAATGATTAAAGGACCCGATAGATCAAATAAAATGGATTATTAAAGTTAGGTTATGTCACTAAAAGTCCCATTAGCATGAATTGTGAACTACCGGGATTTGGTAGACGCTTATGCATATAATAGTACTATTTGGGGACGATCACCCCAGTTCGCGCCTTGACGGTTGATCCCCGTCGTGCCACATTGATTGGTAAGCGAATTTATGTATGAGAAGGTTTCCATAGCGTGACCTTTGTGACGACACGCTAATTTAGATCGGCAAATTGAGTATCGGGTTTGCTACCCGTTGTTTGGTTTAGTAAGGTAACAATGTCATGCGGCTTATAATAATCCAGTTAACGAAATACTACTAGACGCTCCGATTACGATGTATTGCCTGACTAGCAATATAGGGTCATACTATTGATATTATGTTCGTGTTTTGGTTTTCATAACCATATTCATATAACGGTTTTTATTTTCATACAACGTCGTAAGACGTATTGTATGATGTTTTTACGACATTGGCTCGTATAATGATTTTTAAGGCAAACACCTATATTGTGATTTTGATGAAGATTTGTATAAAATGATTTTGGCTATTTTATGGCCTATTACAATGATTTGTACAAAATGATTTTCGGTAATAATTTTATACCGATGTTATATTGATGGATTTTATTAAACTCTATGAATTCACTCGGCGTTATCGTTGACCTTTTCTTTTTACATGTTTTATCTCAGGTACTTGAAGGTAATTCTCGGTAAGACAACAAGAATTCATGGCCCGCACTTAAACAATATTTTCCATTCAAATACTTTGTAAAACTTTGTATGAAATAATATGACTTGGGACCTATGTAAATTTGATATTTATGAATGGAAATGCTTTATTATTAAACGACGCGATTTTTATGAGTTGTCTATGATGTGAGTAATGTGCTATCCCGTAACACCAACTAGTCTTCCGATGTATTGAGTTGTATAAATTTGGGGGTGTTACATGATGTCTCTTGTTCAAACTAGAAGATCTCATCCGAATCTTGGAGGTTTTATTGCCAGTATACACAAGAAGGTTGATACCCCTCTTGTTCAAGCATGTTTGTTTGCCTGTTTTCTATCACAACAGGAACCCAAGAAGATTTTTGATGCTCTCAAAGAACCAAGTTGGGTGGAAGCAATGCAGGATGAGCTTCACCAATTTGCTATTCAGGATGTTTGGGAGCTGGTTGATTGTCCCAGATATGTCAGACCTATTGGGACAAGATGGGTTCTTAGAAACAAGAAAGATGAAAGAGGCATTGGGGTTAGAAACAAGGAACGTTTAGTGGCTCAAGGATATACACAAGATGAAGGGATAGACTATGAGGAGGTCTTTGCACCAGTTGCAAGGATTGAGGCTATAAGGATATTTCTAGCCTATGCTTCCTGCATGGGCTTTACTGTCTATCAAATGGATGTGAAGAGTGATTTTCTTTATGGCACAATTATTGAGGAGGTATATGTTATGCAACCTCCTGGTTTTGAAGATCCAGAGCATCCAGACAAGGTGTATAGAGTCAAGAAAGCTATGTATGGACTTCATCAAGCCTCAAGAGCATGGTATGGCACATTATCCACCTATCTGGTGGAAAATGGATTCAAAAGGGGCACCATAGACCAGACCTTATTTACAAAGAAGACTGGTAAGGATGTCTTACTTGTTCAGGTTAATGTGGATGATATCATCTTTTGCTCTACAAATCCAAATATGAGTGAAGACTTTTCCAAGCTTATGATAGACATATTCAAGATGAGTGCAATGGGGAGATGAACTTCTTTCTAGGGTTACAAGTTCAGTAGAAAGAAGATGGTATCTTCATCTCTCAGGATAAATATGTGGCAGAAATCTTGAAGAAGTTTTGCTTTTCTCCACATGAAAAGCGGGCTATTACTCCTATGGATAGAGAACATCCTTGGGGAAAAGTTGGAGATGGAAAAGATGTGGATGTCAGGCACTATAGATCAATGATTAGTTCGTTGATGTATCTTACAGCCTCAAGACCTGACATTATGTTTGCTGTGTGTGCATGTGCACGCCATCAAGTGACTTCCAAAGAGTGTCACTGATGTATCGTGGATAGTATATGTGATAATTTGATTACGTTATAGGGTAAATTAGAAAATTACCTTTAGGAAAAAGTAATAGTCTAAAATTACCAAAGACGAATTTAATTAAACACGATGGTGACTCAAGTTCGTTGTACACGAAGATCTTATGAATTTGAGACGTTTTGCTTTGATTTGGACAATCGATTTGAATTGGTTTTCGGTTTTAAACTAAAATTAAAGTCTACCAATTTTAAACTATTTAAAATTAACCTAAAGTGCATGAATCGTTTACCCCGCTATAATTAAAATCTGCACACAATTAATTACTTAAAATATAAAACTATTTAAAATATAATCTATTTAATAAAGATAACTTTTAATCTATTTCAAAAGTCTAATTAGAATTTTTTAAAACAAATTACTTTATTTTTTAAAAAAATTACTCTAAAACAAATCTAATTAAACACTATTTTAAATCTACTTTTATAAAAATCTACTTAATTAAAATTAGAATAATTAAACTATTTAAATAAAAATATTTTTTTTATTTTTTATTTTTAAACTAATTTTATTTTAGAAATTTAAAATTTACTTTTTAAAAAAAAACTTATATTTAAAAAAAAACGTAATGTAAATAAAAGCAATCTTCAAATAAAAATCTGCCCAGTTAAATAATACTATATTAATAAATTGTAAAACACTAAAATCAAAAGAGCATTGAGCTCAGTTGGTAAAAGCGTGTGACCTCCACCCTTGAGGTCAAGGGTTCGATTCCCATACGGGACATATTTTTGTTAAAAATATCTTTTTTGACAGATGAAGGAAAAGAGTCTCAGGAGAGACTTTTTTGTAAGCTTATTTAAAGGATACTGATAGGAATCAGTATATGAAATTTAACAGATAAATTGAATCTGTTAAATTGAAATGCCAGAAAATCAAATTTGTAAACAGATAATATAAGTAAACGAAAATCACATATTAAACAAAATCATATTAAACAAATCAGCAACCTCAACTAATCAAATCTGATAAAGTAGTTTAAGTAATGCCCAAAATCAAGTGAAATACAAACAGATTGGACCAAAAAAAATACCCAGCAGCTTTTTAAAACATCATATAAACTAATTCATCCAGATTCAAACTCATTCAAAAAGTATTATATCACAATTCAGTTTAAACTTCTCAACGAATTATCAAAATGATCATAACAGCAATATTGAATCATGACAAACTGAGCAGATAAAAAAAATCTTCATGAATTCAAATGATAAAAGAACAAGCCCTATTAAGCAGACAGTTTCTAAAATAGCAGATTATATCAACATTCAAATTATACCAGCTTATCAAATCTATCAGAATAAAAAGCAGATATTAAGCTGAATAAATTCCCCAGACTAAATCTTAACCAATACTACTCTACACTTACTCACTAACATATTTATCAATAAAATTAGCTAATTATTCTACTCAGTTCTATTATAACTCCCAAACAGATTAAACAGATACTAAAATGCAATAACCACTCAAGTACTAAATCATATTATCATTTAAACAAAATTTAATCTATTAAACATGTAAACTAAAAGAGATTAGCACCTTTTTGAAGTATTCCTTTGAGACGTAGGTTTGCGCTGAGCAACCTATGAACCAAAACGACACCAACTAACTCCTTAACTCAAACCACGATACCCTCGAACTCAATCAAACGCCATCGAATCACACAACTTGAACCAAACCGATTTGATTTTAAGTTTATTCTAGTGGGAAAAAACTTATCCAGTTCTTTACTTTTAATATTAAATTTAAACTATTAACTAGCTTAAATCTAACATTACAAATATTATTATTGCAAAATAGATATAAGAATTAATTTGTTAAATCAATTTAAGCAGTAAAAAGAACAAGACACGAATTAAAATAAATGAACTGATCTTTCATTAAACTCAGAAATATTACAAGATTTCAATAAAAGAAATACAAAATTAACCCTAAACCTATTTTTACAGAATAACTTTAAAGAAAAGAAAGGATAAAAGTTACAATAGATTGGGTGGGTTTTTATATCCATCCCAAGGCTGTTGAGGAGGAATATTCGAATCTTTCTTGAGTATATTCTTCTCTCTTTTCAGCTCTTGGATCATCTATCTCTCTTGATTGTTATCATCTGATGGTTGAGAATCACACACTAGCACACGAATTGCCAACGTGGCATCCGTGTGTGCTAGTTGTGTTTCTTTTGAGCCCTATGATTGGAGGATGGTGAAAATGAGGTGTATCATCCTATAGTCTTCTGCCACGTAGCTCTCTCGTTCCATCCTTTCTCTTCCTATAAGTTTGGGGCTTTTATTCCCACACAAGTGAATTATACGTGTGCCATAAAAGCCCTATGTTTAATTTACTTTTTACCCATCTAGGGTTTATGTGAACAGTGACTATTTACTGGTTATGGGTGATGAAGAAGAAAAGGGAAGAAACACTTTGGTTTTAACGGAGGGTATTTAATTGTGTGTGGGTGAATAAGAGAAAACGAGTGGAGGTAAATAAAAAACGTGTGAATGGGATTAATGAGTGAATGGAATGTTACGTTTATTATTTATTTGTGAATGAAAATGAGTGGATGAGGTGTCGTTTATGTGTGGTATTTGAGTAAGTGAATGAATATTAAAAGCGTAAGATTGTGACGTGTTTTATACACGTCTTAACTGATGAAACCCTAAAGCCCAATATGAGTAACTCAGCCCATTTCAATTTCATTAAATAAACATTGGGCTTGAATATGGGCCAATGCTTCCATCCGTTTGTTAATTGTCACAATCGGCCTTTTAAGTTTTCAACCAACAAGTTATATTTACTTGAATCATAAATGGGCTTTTGAGCCTATTTACCCAATTGTGGGACCCACTTGACCAAAATCCTTGACAATTGATAAAATCCGCTAAAGTCGAGCTCGATTTTGGCTTCATTGATCTTTTTCTTCAAACTCGTGTCGATAATTGTCGGTTTTCGCGAACTTGGTACCTACACACATTCAAACAAGAAACAAGCATATACAAGGCATTTTTGATACATTAATAGCATTATTTCATTGTTTTAAGATACAAATGATATGAGTATTTAAGCTCATATCAAATTCCCCCATGCTAAGAAATTGCCGTGTCCTCACGCAATGATAAAATTAAACATTAGCTACACCATTATTCAACTTATGACACTTTATTTTGAAAAGACATAATATAACTTTAAGGATCATAAAATCTCAAATAGATTCATCGTCCTCGACTTTTCACTTTTCCATGCCAAGTGCAAAAACAAGATCATTGTTATTATAAGTTAGCAAACTAACACGAACTCATGTGGGCCAATTATTCACTTAGACTCCCTTATTCCTAGGTGTATCTCTTATATTTTATTGTTGTCTTGAATGATCACGAGGATGCATTGTTGACTTATTTCGATAATTTATTAGGCCGAAAATAAAGTGAACGATTTAATCAATAGTTAGCTAAAGGACAAAATGTTTTAAAACTGCTTCTCGGGACCTCATAAAGTTCATATCTTGGCATAACTTGCTTCGTGATTTGAGACCTTTCTCGGACCGATTTTGGCAGTGACTTTATACTTCAAACCTTGAGAGACGTTCATGAAATAATGGTCTTCTCTTCATATAGGAATTTCTTCACTTGAAGTTTTGAGAGATTCATACTTGGACCACGACTTCTTCATTTTTCTCCAATCTTTATTTGGGATTTTGATATACAACGATCCGCCTCCTTTTTGGGCTTGGCTTCATTTATCCTCATACCTTATTATGGTCTTTTTGGATAGACTTCTCCATGACTTTTGGGGAGTATTTGCTTTTCGTCGTGTGTCTCGATCCTTCATATTGATTTTCGATAAATGATTCTTCACATCACTTTAGATCTTTAGCAACAAAATATAGCCCTCATGTCTTGTTAGGACCTTTTTGGACTCGCCAATCTTCGCATCCCGCTTCAATAAGTTATGCCTTGGCTATGAACTCTAATCCATACCGAGCAACTTTTAAACGATCTTGGGCTAGAAGCTAAGTAACTTTTCAAATCGTTCAACCTTATTTATTGCAGATAAATTTATTAGAAAGCGATGGGAGAATAGGCTTATAATTAACTCACATAAATTCCCGAAAGAATATCAAACTTATAATTGGCTCTATCATCTCTTGTTCTCCATATTGTAAAATTTCAAGAATGTGAAATCAATGGATACTTAGCCTATTAAATCAAAGTTTTGGGTTTTCAAGTCATCTATAGGATCTTGCATCTTCTTATACTTTTTCAAGTTTTAGAATTTGCGTTTTAAAGTTCCCTTGATAGACGACTTTCTAGGATCAATTATAGGAGCTTGCGAAAAGTTCTTGTTCTTAACTCGTATGAATTAAGACTTTCGCGTTTTAAAGCTCCCTATATAATAGCCTAGCAAAACTTAATTCAAATACGTTAAGGAAAAGCTAAGGTTAAAAACCGAGTCGAGTCAAAAACTATTCTTATTTTCACCAACGGAAAGCCTACATTTGTGTCAAAAGCACTTATTTTATTTATTAAAACTTTAGAAATAACACTAAAAATTTAAAATTTTATTGAAAAATGAGAAAAACAATACGTTTAGACACGACAAAAGCAATAGCAAGCGATTATATCGATTGACTCCCCCATGCTAAAACCATACATTGTCCTTAATGTTTCTTAGCTCAAGAGTAACACCCCCTTGCTAAAACACGAAGAGTCTAATGTAAAATCCTAGCATGAAAAGAGCACGCAAATCTATAAGCCGTTTATTAATTATGCCTCAAGATAAAACATTAGTCGATAAAAACCAAGGGTAAAGAGAGTGTGCCCCCTTTTTGGCATTCAAAGAATGGAAGATCAAGTGGACCGGCAAAAACCGAACACGAGAGTCTTCAATGATAAAGGTCATACCTAAGATCACAACACAACAAAACACGAGCACGAGTTTAAAAGATCAACCCTTATTAGTGTTAGAAAATAGAAAGAAGATAGAATGTATGGGACTCCCCCACAAGGCACCTAGTTTTTGTTAACCGAGTCATGAGCTCGACTCGATCCCGCATTCATTGGTCCTTAGGGAAAGTTTGAAGATCCGGGACAACCTCCGTAGGTATGTCCCCTCCAAAGTAGTGTTTCACACGATGACCATTCACCTTAAAGTTAGGCCCGTCTTTTTGAGCTAGCTAAACGGTGCCATAAGGGAAAACTTGTGCAATGGTGAATGGTCCGGACCAAAGGGATTTAAGCTTGCCCGAGAAAATCTTAAGTCTAGAGTTGAATAAGAGGACTTGATCACCAGCATTGAAAATGCGGTTTTTGATCTTAGAGTCATGAATCCTCTTAGTCTTCTCTTTATAAATTAAAGAATCTTCATAAGCTTGATCCCTTAATTCACTTAGTTCATTCAATTGAACCTTGCGATGATCACCCGCGGTCCTCAAATCAAAGTTACAATGCTTAAGAGCCCAATACGCCTTATGTTCGAGTTCAATTGGCAAGTGGCATGCTTTTCCGTAGACCAACCTAAATGGTGTGCAACCAATTAGCGTCTTGTAAGCCGTACGGAAAGCCCACAATGCATCGTCCAATTTATCCGACCATGAAGTGCGATTTTCTCCAATAGAACGCTCCAAAATCCTTTTAAGAGCACGGTTTGAAACCTCCACTTAACCACTCGTTTGAGGGTGATAAGCCGTAGAAAGTCGATGAGTGACACCATATTTCTTTAGAACTTTTTAAAATTGTTCATTACAAAAATGGGTCCCACGATCACTTATAATAGCCTGCGGAGTTCCAAACCTAGCAAAGAGTTGTTTCAAAAAGTTCACCACAACTCGAGCATCATTCGTGGGCAAAGCCTTAGCTTCAACCCATTTAGACAAATAGTCCACGGCTACGAGAATGTATTTATTTCCTTTCGAAGATGGAAACGGCCCCATAAAATCGATCCCCCATATGTCAAAGATTTCAGAAACTTGGATAATGTTTTGAGGCATTTCATCCCTTTGTGAGTTCTTTCCTTGACGTTGACAAGCATCACAAGTCTTGATCAAGTCTTGGGCATCACGATATATGGAAGGCCAAAAGAAGCCGGCATCGAAGACTTTCTTCGCGGTGGCGTTAGCACCATGATGTCCCCCGGTGGGTCCCTCATGACAAGATTTAAGGATATCTTGAGCTTCTTTGCCAAACACGAACCTACGAATCACTTGATCCGCGCACACACGAAACAAATAGGGGTAGTCCCAAAAGTAGTAGGATATATCCTTGAAAAACTTTCGTTTTTGTTGGGACGACATACCCTTAATCACAAACTTCCCCGCATGGTAATTTGCGATGTACGCAAACCATGGGGTACTATCATCACCATGAAAAGCAATCATACCAAGCGTCCCGAGAGGAAATGTTTCATTGATTTGCTTGTTCTCTCGACCGCTTTGGTGAGGATTTTCAAGTCGAGATAAATGATCGGCCGCGAGATTCTCGGATCCTTTTTTGTCTAGAATTTTGACATTAAATTATTGAAGGAGGAGAATCCACCGGAGCAACCTCGGCTTAGCATCTTGTTTATTAAGAAGATATTTGATAGCCGAGTGGTCTGTATACACTATGGTTTGAGACAAGACGAGATATGGTCTAAACTTTTCAAAAGCATACACAACGGCAAGTAACTCCTTTTCCGTTGTAGTGTACTTTGTTTGAGCATCCGTCACAGTCTTACTTGCATAGTGTATAGGCAAGAAGTGTTTTAACTTACGTTGCCCCAAAACCGCACCTACCGCGTAATCACTAGCATCACACATAATTTCAAAAGGTAGATCCGAATCCGGGCCAACCAAGATTAGAGATTCGGTTAACTTTCTTTTAAGCATCTCAAAGGCTTGAATACACTCATCCGAAAAGATGAAAGGAGTCTCTTTTTCCAAAAGATGGGTCATAGGCCGAGCTATCTTAGAGAAGTCTTGTATAAAACGACGATAGAAGCCGGCATGGCCGAGAAAACTCCTTACTCCCTTAACGGTGGTGGGTGGAGGCAATTTGGCAATCACGTCGATTTTATCCCTATCAACCTCAATACCGGCCTTAGAGATCTTATGTCCTAACACAATTCCCTCTTTGCACATGAAGTGACATTTTTCATAATTAAGCACAAGATTAGTTTCCTCACAACTTTGCAACATTCTTTCAAGGTTAGAGAGACATGAAGTGAAAGATTCCCCAAAAACCGAAAAGTCATCCATGAAGACTTCCATGGTTTTCTCGATCATATCATGGAAAATGGCCATCATGCACCTTTGGAACGTCCCCGGAGCATTGCATAGTCCAAAAGGCATGCGACGATAAGCAAATGTTCCATAAGGACAAGTGAATGTGGTCTTTTCTTGATCACGAGGGTCAATGGGGATTTGGAAATAGCCGGAAAATCCATCCAAAAAGCAATAAAATTCATTCCCCGCTAGTCTCTCTAACATTTGATCCATAAAAGGTAATGGAAAATGATCCTTCCTAGTGGCATCATTAAGTTTCCTATAGTCAATACAAACACGCCAACCGGTCACAAGTCTAGTAGGAATCAATTCATTATCCTCCTTAGTAACAACCGTCATTCCTCCTTTCTTTGGAACACAATGCACGGGGCTAACCCATGGACTATCCGAGATAGGGTAGATCATTCTGGCGTCTAGAAGTTTTGTGACTTCCTTTTTGATCACCTCATGAATCTTTGGATTGATCCTTCTTTGATTTTGGATAGCGGGTTTATAATCATCCTCCATTAGAATTTTATGAGTACAAAATTTAGGATCTATACCCTTAATGTCGGAGATTTTCCATGCAATGGCCCGTTTATGTTTCTTAAGCACTTTGATAAGTTCATCCTTTTCATTTTCCTTTAATCCCTTAGCAATAATCACCGGTAACTTATCCGATCCCTCAAGAAAAGCATACTCCAAATGAGTGGGTAATTCCTTAAGTTCTAATTCGGGTGCTTCCTCAATAGATGTTTTCACTTTAGTCTCATTTTCATTCACAACTTTTAAATCCATAGGTGGTGATTCAAAAGGATCCATATTCAACAATTTTTCAATCAACGCAATATCTCCCTCGGGATCAAAATTCTCACTATCAAACTCACTAGGATCAAATGGTGTGCTAAGGTAATCATCAATTTCCTTTTTGATTTTTGAATAACCATTATTCTCAAGCTCTTCAACAACAAAGTCACCTCCCTAAAATGGAGTGAGTGGAGGCTTAGCCGAAGAGATAATAGGATTCGAAGAAGTGGGATTGCCACTTTTAGAAGAATCCGAGAATCCAAGCACTTCTTGAGAATAATCTTCACAAGTAACATCAATCACATCGATTTGATTAATTTATTCCTCGTAGTACTTGGAAGAAAATTTAGAAATATGACCAATATCAAACGTGATATTATCATCATCAACTCTTAAAGTCAATTTCCCCGCTTTCATGTCAACTAAAGCACTAGCCGTCATCAAAAACGGTCTTCCCAAAATTAATGGTACACGAGAATCTTCGGGATAATCGCAAACCGCAAAGTCCGTTGGAAAGACGAGTTTCCCTACCTTGACAAACACGTCCTCGGCTATACCTTTTGGTAAGGCGATCGATCGATCCGCTAGCTCGAGAGTCATCTTAGTAGGTGTAAACTCGGGAAGTGATAACCTTTTCCACACGGAAAGAGGCATCAAATTAATGCTAGCACCAAGATCGGCTAAAGCTAAGCATCCTTCCATATTAGGGAAATCACATGGTATCACAAACTTGCCCGGGTCTCCAAGCTTTTTGGGAAGCTTTTGTGTAAGAACCACGGAACAATTAGCATCTAAAGATGTAGACACTTCAACTAATTTCCCTTTATCATTCATCAATCTCTTAATAGTCGAAGCAAACTTAGGCATGTAAAGCAATGCATCCGCGAAACTAACATTAATATAAAGATTCTTAAACATCTCTAAAAAAGTAGTCATTTGAGCATTGTACTTTTCGCGGAGCTTCTCTTGGTTAAGTCTTGAAGGGTAGGGTAGTGTGGGTTTAGTCTTCGGAAGCTCGGGTTCTGGAATAGGCAATTGGTCTACCTTTGGTGGAATAGGAATTTCCTTTTCTTTAACCACCTCGGGTTCTTGCTCCACTTCCCTCACCGTAGAGGTACTCACATGTGGAAGCAAAGGTCCGTCTAAAGCTTTCCCACTACATGTGGTTATAGCTTTCATCTCACCCTTCGGGTTTGGAATGGTGTTACTAGGTAAGCCACCCGAAGACGAGGAAGGTTTGGTCATAAAAGATTCAAACATCGAAAGTAATTTATTTTGACCTTGTTCCAAACTTTGTTGCATACGATTTTGACTTTGCTCTAATCTTTGCTCAAAACGGTTTTGGTTTTGTTCAAGTCTTTGTTGATTAAGCTCAATCTTATTGTTTTACCCTTTAATTGCATTTTGAAACTCATTTTTCAAAGTTGCCATTTGTCCTTGAATGTTATTTTGAAAAGCTTTCAAATTTGCCTCATTCGTTTTAATGTAGCTTGACAAATCATTTTGATTATTCCCTTGAAGACCTTGATTGTTTTGATTAGCATTAAATCCATTTCCTTGATTATAATTCCCTTGGTTGACCACGGTTAAAATTATTCCCATTGTTTCCATTGTTGTACCTATTTTGAACCGGTGGAAAACCTGGTGGAGCAACATGATTTTGACGAGGAACTTGACCGTTGGAGCCATAAGTTCCCGTCGCGGCAAAAGCACTAGCTTGATCAAACACCGTGGTTAAACAAGCATGATTAGGATGTGCTCCACCACATGATACACAAACATTCTCAACCATATTAATCGATCCATGAGGATTCTTCCTAAGCTCATTCAAAATCGTGTCAATCTTAGAGTCCAGTCTAGCAATCTCGGGATTAAATGAATTCACATTGGAAACACCCGGTGTGTTTCGTGAATATTGTGCTCTAGATTTATTCTCAATTATTCCCCACGCGTATCTCAGAGTTTTTCTTAAAAGATTACCACCCGCGGCGACATTTAAAGAATCTTGTTCAATCATATTAAGCCCATTATAAAAAGTATTTATTTGATGCAATTCCGAGAAACCGTGGTGTGGACATTGTCTCAACAAATCTTTAAATCTCTCCCATGCAACCCCAAACAATTCATGCACTTTTTTTTCAAATCTAGTGATCTCGTTCTTAAAGTGTGTTGTCTTGGATGGTGGAAAGAAATAATTCATGAACTTAGACACTAAATCATCCCATGTTAAGATCGAACCCGGTGGTTCTTTCTCATACCAAATCTTAGCATTACCATCGAGCGAGTACGGAAAAAGCATGAGCTTAATCGTGTCATTCGACACATCTCTAAACTTGAGAGTTGAGGTAATTCGAAGAAAATTCCGAATGTGAGAGTGCGGGTTATCGGTCTCACTGCCACGAAATTGGTCGGCACGAATGAGCGATAAAAGACCCGTCTTAATCTCATAATGATCCGCCAAAATAGCCTGCACAACGATTGCTTCCCCATACCCTTCGGTGGGTGCACGGAGTAATTCCTCCATTGTTCGGTTATCGGCCATCTCTACAACAATAGGTGGAAGCTCGGGTTCCACTATTCGTTGTTGACGATTTCTATTTCTACGAGGAATATTTTCAAGCCTATTAAAATCAATCACAAGACGAGAAGAACGTAATTGCATACACTACAAAGACGAGAATTTAGAGGATTGAAGAAAAGAAATTAGACAAGAAGAAGATTATTTTTGGTATTTTATTTGGTATTGCTCAATCAGAATATGATTGATAAAAAAACAAGGAATAAGGATAACTACTATGGAAGTAAATTACCCTCGGTCGACTTTGAAACGATAGGTGAAAACCTAAACGTCTCGAGGTTCAATAAGTAAACAACAAAAATAAGATTTATTACTACTTGAGTTGGCAAACCAATAATAGGTCGTCCCTCTCAATATACGCACAAGCAAGCGGGGAAACGAGGTGGCACAAAGCACTTAAAAATCTTTTTCCTTAGACGGCCTTTTATAGCACGTCGCCTTATACCCACCTTATAGTTTATATAAATCGAGTTCAAACTTCTTATTAGTATTTATCTATTTTGCCTTTTATTTTTGTTTTGGATTCGACTACAATAGCTAGGTGATGAAATCCCAACTAAGGCTTATTTGAAAGATATGTAAATTTATTGTTCTACGTAATACAATATATTATTCACAAAAAATGAGAAAAACGATACATACTATATAATAGAAAAATAACAAAACTTTCCGAGGACGGAAAGGTTCTTCAAATCAACGATCAACAAATCTGCACAAAAGCGAATCGTACATAAGATCTCCGGCAGCGGCGCCAAAATTTTTGATGTATAGTGGATAGTATATGTGATAATTTGATTACGTTATAGGGTAAATTAGAAAATTACCTTTAGGAAAAAGTAATAGTCTAAAATTACCAAAGACGAATTTAATTAAACACGATGGTGACTCAAGTTCGTTGTACACGAAGATCTTATGAATTTGAGACGTTTTGCTTTGATTTGGACAATCGATTTGAATTGGTTTTCGGTTTTTAAACTAAAATTAAAGTCTACCAACTTTAAACTATTTAAAATTAACCTAAAGTGCATGAATCATTTATCCCGCTATAATTAAAATCTACACACAATTAATTACTTAAAATATAAAACTATTTAAAATATAATCTATTTAATAAAGATAACTTTTAATCTATTTCAAAAGTCTAATTAAACTTTTTAAAACAAATTTACTTTATTTTTAAAAAAAATTACTCTAAAACAAATCTAATTAAACACTATTTTAAATATACTTTTATAAAAATCTACTTAATTAAAATTAGAATAATTAAACTATTTAAATAAAAACATTTTTTTTAAACTAATTTTATTTTAGAAATTAAAATTTACTTTTAAAAAAAAACTTATATTCTAAAAAAACGTAATGTAAATAAAAGCAATCTTCAAACAAAAATCTGCCCAGTTAAATAATACTATATTAATAAATTGTAAAACACTAAAATCAAAAGAGCATTGAGCTCAGTTGGTAAACGTGTGTGACCTCCACCCTTGAGGTCAAGGGTTCGATTCCCATACGGGACATATTTTTGTTAAAAATATCTTTTTGACAGATGAAGGAAAGAGTCTCAGGAGAGACTTTTTGGTAAGCTTATTTAAAGGATACTGATAGGAATCAGTATATGAAATTTAACAGATAAATTGAATCTGTTAAATTGAAATGCCAGAAAATCAAATTTGTAAACAGATAATATAAGCAAAAGAAAATCACATATTAAACAAAATCATATTAAACAAATCAGCAGCCTCAATTAATCAAATCTGATAAAGTAGTTTAAGTAATGCCTAAAATCAAGTGAAATATAAACAGATTGGACCAAAAAAAATACCCAGCAGCTTTTTAAAACATCAGATAAACTCATTCATCCAGATTCAAACTCATTCAGAAAGTATTATATCACAATTCAGTTTAAACTTCTCAACGAATTATCAAAATGATCATAACAACAATATTGAATCAAGACAAACTGAGCAGATAAAAAAAATCTTCATGAATTCAAATGATAAAAGAACAAGCCCTATTAAGCAGGCAGATTCTAAAATAGCAGATTATATCAACATTCAAATTATACCAGCTTATCAAATCTATCAGAATCAAAAGCAGATATTAAGCTGAATAAATTCCCAACACTAAATCTTAACCAATACTACTCTACACTTACTCACTAACAGATTTATCAATAAAATTAGCTAATTATTCTACTCAGTTCTATTATAACTCCCAAATAGATTAAACAGATACTAAAATGCAATAACCACTCAAGTAGTAAATCATATTATCATTTAAACAAAATTTAATCTATTAAACATTTAAACTAAAAGAGATTAGCACCTTTTTGAAGTATTCCTTTGAGACGTAGGTTCGCGGTGAGCAACCTATGAACCAAAACGACACCAACTAACTCCTTAACTCGAACCACCATACCCTCGAACTCCATCAAACGCCATCGAATCACACAACTTGAACCAAACCGATTTGATTTTAAGTTTATTCCAGTGGGAAAAATCTTATCCAGTTCTTCACTTTTAATATTAAATTTAAACTATTAACTAGCTTAAATCTAACATTACAAACATTATTATTGCAAAATAGATATAAGAATTAATTTGTTAAATCAATTTAAGCAGTAAAAAGAACAAGACACGAATTAAAATAAATGAACTGATCTTTCATTAAACTCAGAAATATTACAAGATTTCAATAAAAGAAATACAAAATTAACCCTAAACCTATTTTTGCAGAATAACTTTAAAGAAAAGAAAGGATAAAAATTACAATAGATTGGGTGGTTTTTTATAGCCATCCCAAGGCTGCTGAGGAGGAATATTCGAATCTTTCTTGAGTATATTCTTCTCTCTTTTCATCTCTTGGATCATCTCTCTCTCTTGATTGTTATCATCTGATGGTTGAGAATCACACACTAGCACACGGATTTCCAACGTGGCATCCGTGTGTGCTAGTTGTGTTTCTTTTGAGCCCTATGATTGGAGGATGGTGAAAATGAGGTGTATCATCCTATAGTCTTCTGCCACGTAGCTCTCTCGTTCCATCCTTTCTCTTCTTATAAGTTTGGGGATTTTATTCCCACACAAGTGAATTATACGTGTGCCATAAAAGCCCTATGTTTAATTTACTTTTTACCCATCTAGGGTTTATGTGAACAGTGACTATTTACTGGTTATGGGTGATGAAGAAGAAAAGGGAAGAAACACTTTGGTTTTAACGGAGGGTATCTAATTGTGAGTGGGTGAATAAGAGAAAACGAGTGGAGGTAAATAAAAAACGTGCGAATGGGATTAATGAGTGAATGGAATGTTATGTTTATTATTTATTTGTGAATGAAAATGAGTGGATGAGGTGTCGTTTATGTGTGGTATTTGAGTAAGTGAATGAATATTAAAAGCGTAAGATTGTGACGTGTTTTATACACGTCTTAACTGATGAAATCCTAAAGCCCAATATGAGTAACTCAGCCCATTTCAATTTCAGTAAATAAACATTGGGCTTGAATATGGGTCAATGCTTCCATCCGTTTGTTAATTGTCACAATGGGCCTTTTAAGTTTTCAACCAACAAGTTATATTTACTTGAATCATAAATGGGATTTTGAGCCCATTTACCCAATTGTGGGACCCACTTAACCAAAATCCTTGACAATTGATAAAATCCGCTAAAGTCGAGCTCGATTTTGGCTTCATTTATCTTTTTCTTCAAACTCGTGTCGATAATTGCCGGTTTTCGCGAACTTGGTACCTACACACATTCAAACAAGAAACAAGCATATACAAGGCATTTTTGATACATTAATAGCATTATTTCATTGTTTTAAGATACAAATGATATGAGTATTGAAGCTCATATCAGTCACCTTCATGCTGTCAAGAGAATCTTTAGGTACCTTAGATGTTATCCAGATTTGGGCTTATGGTATCCAAAAGATTCACCATTAGAGCTTATGCATATTCAGACAGTGACTATGGTGGTGATAAATTTGATCGAAAATCCACAACTAGTGGATGTCAGTTTCTTGGGAGTAGGTTGATATCTTGGCAATGCAAGAAACAAACAATGGTGGCCAATTCTACAACTGAAGCAGAATATGTAGCAGCAGCTGCTTGTTGTGGACAAGTCTTATGGATTCAGAACCAGCTGTTGGATTATGGGTATAATTTCATGCATACCAAGATTTTTGTAGACAATAACAGTACTTTATGCATTATTAAAAATCCTGTACATCATTCTAAAACAAAACACATAGAAATTAGACATCATTTTATAAGAGATTGTTTTGAAAAGGGTTTAATACAACCAGATAGGGTTGACACAGAAGAAAATGTGTCTGATTTAATAACTAAACCTTTTGATACTGGAAGGTTCCAATACTTGGTAACAAGTATTGGAATGATCAATCTCACTTAATATGTGTTTTGGGGTCTTTTTATAAAAACCATGTACAGGATATGCATTGTTATTGGTCTTTTTGAAAAGTTAGATTTTCCACTATATTTGTCTAACGCTGACAAATGTTATCTTAACGCTGATAAGTGTTATCGTGACGTTGTCAACAACATGTTAGTTTTGTGTTTTTTTATCTAAGTGTGCAGGCGTTGTTAGCATTGTACCATTGGATACAGAGTTGCTTATGGATCCTTGGAGAATCAATTGGAGCATGTTTTAATTTATGGATGATGGTTGGAATATTTATATTCCTATCTTGACATAAATTTTTATATTCATGCATATTATTTGGCAACTTGTGTATCACAGTTTAAGGGGAGGTTTTAGGAACCTTTAGGACTTTTGGGTATTCTTAAAATACTCTTATCATAATTCTAGATTGTGTCTACAGGTGAGTATGAGTTAGTTTACTAAATCATGAGGCACTGTAGCATGCAAAGTTGATATACTATGCATGCTGCCAAGACATTTTTGGCCTAGAATTGCTTGTGGTCTGTTGGGAGACTTGGGAATGATTTTATCATGGGTTTACCTGGGAGTTACAAGGAATTTTATGAGATAACTTAATTGTTAAGAATTTTGGTTAGCAAGGGACACTAGAGGACTGTTATGTCTATCTTGCATAAGCAAGTGTGCATAACTGGACAGTGCTTGCCGCCCTATAGTAGTTATCAATTTATAGGTTTTCTTCATTAGGATAAATTACTTTGTTAAGGTCCTTTTTCATTTTTATTACTTTTATTTTTGGACGCTGACAAATATTTTTCTAAGCGTTGTTATGACCAATTTAGACGCTAACATGGCTTTGGCAAACAATGACAAGAATATAGCCGTTGGGCGTTGATGGGTTACTTTTGACCGTTGACACTCATTGGGACCTACCCAGTTGTTATTTTTGACGAATTTTGGGGCCGTAATTTTGGGAGTAGATAACTTTTAATTAATGCACAAGATAACTTATTTTCTTTTCAATATTTTTATCATTATATTTTGAAAATAGTTGCCTAATTTTTGACCAATCACATGTGCCTATCTCTCCTATATATTTGGCTCCTATTTTTAAACTGGGTACTTCATATTCTTGTCTAATACTTTTTCTCCTATAATTCATCTTTCTCAATAATTCACAAACAGCTTTCTTCAAACAATGGCACCAAAGTGTAAACCAAGTGACTTGGTATTGGGATTCAGGAGTCAGCACAACATGATTGCTTATTTGGAGGCTGATGATACTTTGCTTCCACAATAAACCCAGATGGTGGCGTATTTGAATGCATCTCCAATTAGGTATGCACTTTCTCATGCTCCTCGCATCCCTGTCACTCATATTAAGCAGTATTGGAACACTGTCAGTTCCTCAACAATTAATAATGTGACTACATTATCAGCTATTGTTCATGGGCGTACATAGGTGGTTACTGAAGCCTTGGTTCGCCAGGCTTTGCATCTTGATGATGCAAATGGTATAACCACCCTCCCCATTAATGAAATAGAACAAGGACTTCGCGCTTTGGGGTATCCTTTCCCTGATGAGGGCACTTTAAACAAACATCATAAACAAGAGTTTCCCCCAGCCTGGAAGTACCTCATACATGTCATCCTTCAATGTTTGAGTCCCAAATATATTGTACACAATGAAATTAATAGATCAATTGCTAGTGCAATTGTGTGCATTGCAGATGGGCAAAAGTTTAATTTTTCAAAACTGATTTTTGATGGCATGTGTAAAAACAAAGGGAGTAAGATGACTTTGACTTATCCCAGATTTTTGCAAATGGTTTTTGATGTGCAAAATTACTTCACAAGGGATCATGATGACTTTTATGAGATCCTTGTGCAAAAGAAAGCTATTTTTACCAAGATGAACTCACCCCCTCACCGTTAATTACCCCTCACCCAAGCTATGCTTGCTGTTATTGCAGCAGCACAACCCCAACCAGACCCACAACCACAGCTTGACCCAATACCAGAACCTTTGCCTTCACCTCAACACATGGAAATTGACCAAGAACCCTTCAACGCTGACACATTAAATGTTGGCGTTGACACAAGTAATCCAGACGTTGCCACCTTTCCTACACAGACCCAAACACCCCTTAACCTTCAAACTACCACCCAATCCACATCATCTTCTACACCCCCTGAATATAGGTTGATTAAACGCCCAAGGACTACTAGAGTGTTCTCCTCTAATGGTCCTATCCATGTAGCAGAGAGAACCACCACCACAAGTGTGGTTGGTGCTATGGATGAGGCTGGGACTATTGGTACTGGCTTAGATGCAGGCCAAGACAGTCCTAACATCTTTAAGACCTCATCCATGCCCCATGACTCTACTTTGGGAGGTCAAATACCCATTCTAGAGGAGGGCAGATTGGAACCATACACATTGATGGAATTGACGGCTGTCTGCATTAGCTTGCAAAAGCAAAATGCAGACTTGGTACAAACAGTCAGTACACAAGGCCTTGAACTCAAGCAATTGAGGGAGAGGATTGTCATTTTGGAGAATGCTAGCACTAGGCGTGGAGTGGAGGAATCTTCCAAAGGGGAGGATGAGTAGATTAATGTGAGTGACAAAGGCTCACATGATGGAGAATCCTTGGGTATTGCTGAGGCCCTAACTGAATTGAAGAAGCAACCAGGTTTTGATAGATCTCTGGTTACTCCTACAAATTTGAACTTGTCTTTTACAGCTATGTTGGAGCAGTTTACAAGAGGCGCTGAGACAAGTAATTTGGGCGTTGACAAGCAAAATTTGAACACTGACAGGAGTAAATTGGGCGCTGACACAAGGAATTTGAGTGTTGACAGACCTGCAGAGATGGTTGATATATTCCAGTCATCAACTATCATCAAAGAAGTGTCTTCACAGGTATTACCATCATCCTTACCCATCATTGATCCGTCAGATAAGGGTAAAGGAATTATGGTAGAAGTAGAAGTTCCAAAGGATGCAGCACAAGTAGAGTTTGATTCAAGGTTGGCTACACAACTTGTGGAACAAGAGATGAAGAAGGTTGGTGAATCACCATTTGTTGTCACTTCTGAGGAACAAGAAGGAAGTGATGAAGAAAGTTCAGATTCAAGTGTGATGATAATTGAACAACCAGAAAGACTTGAATATGGCGATGACTTGGCAAGAGAGAAGCTTAGAGAGTTAAAATTGCAAGTAGACTTTGATATGCCAGAAGTTGTTCAGATGTACCATGCTTGGGAGAATAGGATAATGGAGAATCCAGATTTGATAATTTCAGACCAATTTTGGGGATTAGAGATTCTTCTAAGAGTTCAAAGAGACTGCAAGGTTATTCTGAAACATAAGGCTAGCAATGTTTTCTCACTGCTGAAGAGGGATAGAAGAGAGCTTTACTACATGTTAATCAGATGTCATGGAACTGGATGGACCTTCAAGAAATTGCAAGGATTATCCTTTCAAGAATTGGAGTACAACCCCAGACGCTATGAAATGGGGGTCTTTCCTTCGCCTATCGTATGTATCGGCTTGGCTTATCCCATTTGGGCAAAAGTTCAGGAAATGAACACTCTTAGAATTCTTTCAGATGAGAGGAAATAAGAAATTGAAGAACAGATGGAGATTCAGAAGGCAATGATTGTTCCAAGGCCTTTGAAGAAGGGAGTTCCACTTGAGTTTCCTAAAGATCTAAATAAAGTGGTTCCCAATGAAGCTGTTCTTAGAGGAGCATTAAGCTCTCACCCATGGAAGCTTCAGATATGGTACAAGTGTTACCTCTTGATGCCAGAAACCCTATCATTAGCTATGAAGAGGATGCAAGTGGGTTTTGGAAGATTGGCAGATATGGGAAAGAGGTACACACATTTACTACTCTTATGTCTCTCTTTGCAAGTATGGATAGAGAAGACTTGGAAGACCTTTGGAGGTTGATAACTAAGATTTTACCTAGTTAAAAATATCGTTGAACCAATCTCTTCGAATTGAAAAATGGATTAACTATGCGACTCAGTCGTTCTTTGGTGAAACAAATAGTTGAGTCGTTGTAGTAATTAAAAGTGCAAGACTTAAATGAAAATGACGTTAAAGTAAATCTAAGTCTAATTTAAAATAAATGGCGAGTATTTCAAAGCGTGACAGAAAGTAAACGGCACTAAACGTAAATAACGCAAACTTAAAACTAACCTAAAGGCAAACTTAAAACGCACCTAAAACTTAAAACTAAGGCAAGGCTAAAATAAATCTAAGGCAAATAAACTTAATGTGCAACTAAATAAAAAGGCGAGAAAAATAAAGCTTGAAAATAAAAATCAAAAACAGAAACTAGAAATACCCTGAACATAGCTTATCCGGAATAATCCTTCGTTCGGAATAAACATTCATCCGGAATGTCACCTTCGTTCAGAATGTTCTTCTTCACTCGGAATATTAACCAAAACCCTTGATCCGGAATAAATCCTTTATCCAGAATATGTCACTTATCCGGAATAAAGTCTTGATTCGGAATGTTGGTCCTTGATCCGGAATGTTGTGCTTGATCCGGAATGTTGTGCTTGATCCGGAATGTTGTGGTTGATCCGGAATGTTGTGGTTGATCCGGAATATCTTCCTTGATCCGGAATAACTTCCATGATCCGGAATATTGGATATTCCGGATGAACCACCTTGGCTAAACCCTTGATCCAGAATATTTTCCTTGATCCAGAATGTTTCCTCATAAACCTTGATTCGGAACAACTTTCAACAAACCCTTGATCCGGAATCTGCTGTTGATTCGGAATAAACCTGGGACTACAGTAACAGAAAAGCGAAGAACAAGGAACACAAAAATAATACGGATCTAATAAAATCTAAACAAAATTAACCACAAGATTAAATCAAACTAATCAATAAACATGTATTAATCATAAACAAACAATCCAAAACAATCAAACTAACAAAAATAATCACAATAATCAAAACCCACTTTAATCAAATCAATAAAAATAAGAATATGAACATGAACAAATAAACATAAAGATTAAAGAAAGGAAGATAGGAGATCAAACAATAAAGTAAAGATTGACAATAATTAAAAGGAAAGTTACTTGAAATTAAATGTAATTAAGGTGCAACACAAGGTATTTAAATGAACATGAAATTAAATGACAAGGTAATTAAAAGTGGAAGAAATAGTTTGTCAAGCTATCCAACAAAAACTAATGAAATGAAATCCTAAACTATTTATAGGGGAGGATTAGGGAGTGCTTAGGAAGCTTCCTCCCTCTTTCATCTTTTCTTAATTGCACCATTAGGTCCTTAAGTCTTTAATCTTCTTAAATCTTGGACTTTAATGACTTTGTCTCGGGATTTCTTTGAACTCGTCTTGTAATTCTTCAATAATTTAGACTTGAGTTCTTCGGCTTTTAGTAAACTTCCGTCTTTTGACTTTTTCTTCGATAAATCTTCAGAATTGGTCTTGGACTTCCGTTCTTTTTGCACTCTTGACTTCTTGACTTCGTCTTTCGTCTTTTTCTTCGATAAAAGCCCGTGAATGCCCGTGTTTTCTCCACTTTTCACCTTTTCGTCCTAAATCACAACAAAAACACAAACCACGCATAATTCCGACATAAATGACATAAAATACACGTTTTGGCTCGGTTATTATTATAATTAAGTGGTAAAAAGGATGGGTGTTTACACACCTATCCAATCCCCTACACTTGACCATTGCAATGTCCTCATGTAATGCATTAGTTACAAAGCACGTTTACATTTTTCATCACAATCAATCCACCTTGGCCTTTATTAAAGAGATAGAAAACTATAAACATTCAAAGTAAAGAAATCAAAAACACACCTTGGGTTTTGGAAATTTCATGAATAATCATCATCCTCAAGTTTTCCTTTCTCCAAACCAAGCTTAAAAACGAGATCATTGTTATTATAAGTTAGCAAACTAACACGAACTCATGTGGGCCAATTATTCACTTAGACTCCCTTATTTCTAGGTGTATCTCTTATATTTTATTATTGTCTTGAATGATCACGAAGATGCATTGTTGACTTCTTTCGATAATTATTTAGGCCGAAAATAAAGTGAACGATTTAATCAATAGTTTGCTAAAGGACAAAATCTTTTAAAACTGCTTCTCGGGACCTCATAAAGTTCATATCTTGGCATAACTCGCTTCGCGATTTGAGACCTTTCTTGGACCGATATTTGACAGCGACTTCATACTTCAAACCTTGAGAGACGTTCATGAAATAATGGCCTTCTCTTTATAATAGGAATTTCTTCACTTGAAGTTTTGAGAGATTCTTCATATTTGGACCACGACTTCTTCATTTTTCTCCAATCTTTATTTTGGACTTTGATATAAAACGATCCTCCTCCTTTTTGGACTTGGATCAACTTATCCTCATACCTTGTTAGGGCCTTTTCGGATAGACTTCTCCATGACTTTTGGGGAGTTTTTGCTTTTCGTCGTGTGTCTCGATCCTTCATATTGATTTTTGATAAATGATTCTTCACATCACTTGGATCTTTAGCAACAAAATATATCCCTCATGCCTTGTTAGGGCCTTTTCGGACTCGCCAATCTTCGCATCCCGCTTCAATAAGTTATGCCTTGGCTATGAACTCTAATCCATACCGAGCAACTTTTAAACGATCTTGGGCTAGAAGCTAAGTAACTTTTCAAATCGTACAACCTTATTTATTGCACATAAATTTATTAGCAAGCGATGGGAGAATAGGCTTATAATTAACTAACATAAATTCACGAAAGAATACCAAACTTATAATTGACTCTATCATCTCTCGTTCTCCACAGTTTAAAATCTTAAGGAATGAGACTCGTGGATGCTTAGCCTATTAAATCAAAGTTTTGGGTTTTCGAGTCACCTATAGGATCTTGCAAACTCTTAGACTTTTTCAAGTTTAGAAATCGTATTTTAAAGTTCCCTTGATAAACGACTCACTAGGATCAATTATAGGAACTTGCGAAAAGTTCTTGTTCTTAACCCGTGAGAGTTAAGACTTTCGCGTTTTATAGCTCCCTATATAAAAGCCTAGCAAAACTTGACTTAAACATGTTAAGGATACTAGCTAGAGTAAACTTAGATAAGTAAACTCGGGTTGAGTCAAAAGATTCACAACGTTTGAAAATTAAAACCACTTTATTGAAAATTTATTCTAGTAAAGAAAGGAAATAACTATACAAAGGGAAAAACTAATGGGCCAAAATAGATCAAAAATTTTGAAAAATGTCAAAAAATTGATTTTTCGGTTAAAATGAGGACAAATACATGGAAAAGACCACTTAACTTCGATAGAAGTCCCCCCTACACATAATATAAACATTGTCCTCAATGTTTAAGCATGTGGGAGTAAACTCCCCTACACTTATGACATTGTGCACGTTGTTTAAATCTCGCTAAGGAAAAGACAACTAAAGAGATTCCTATTTTAATATTGGAAAATATAAAATAGTGAATCGAAAAGAGTTTAGGATAGAACCGGGAAAATGGGAACACGGAATCACGGTTCTTCAAAAATCATCAAGAGCGGATCATTGAGCGCTCGAATCCCTGAATATAAGAAGAGAGGAAATAGCAACACCAACGGGTCTCCCCTACACTTAGGATAAAGAAAGCTAAAAGATAGATACATGGGTTGCCTCCCAAGAAGCGCTTGATTTTTGTTCACCGAGTCGTGAGCCTGACTCGACCTTGATTAGCATAGGAAGAAGCATGAAACATATCCACCGGGATCAAAGACATAGTTTTCGTCCATCAAATAGCATAGGCTTAAGGCGAACAAGGCAAGCCAAAGAAGAGTAGGCAAGGTTCCCTTAAGCAAGGATGGAGCACGGTGGGAGCAAGTATGGTGAGGTGCAAGCATATCTTCAGTAGTTCCAAAAATTTTTCCTTTTATTTCATCAGGTGGATACTGAGATGGCTGAAGAATATCGATACCGGGGTCGAAAACCTTTTCCTTTAGGGGAAAATAGCACTCAGGCTCAACAGAATTTGAAGATGATCCGCGAAGAAAATGCACAACCTCGTCCTCAGAAGATGGACAAAGAGGTGTCAAATCATACGTGCTGCGGATGTTGGTGTCGTCCGGTTGCTTCTCCTTTGAAATAATTTTCTTCAAATCCAAAGTAGGATCAAGACCATAATTATCAAAGTCCAAAGGAGGTGTATCACTCTCATGAGGGAAGTAAGTATTGAAAAAAGTTGAAAAGTCTTCCTCAAATGAGCAATCATCCAAAGTAGGATCAAGTGATGGCGGAGGATCTTCATCATGTGAAGAATCACTCGAAAGAGTATCAGCCTCATCAAAATCATCATATATGGGCATGTCGGGATACTCGGAAGTAAGGTCATCATAATCATCCGAATCTGAGCTAGAATCATCATCATAAGCATCAAAGATCGGTGGAGAATCATATATGGGTGAAGGTTCCAAATTGGATAGAGAATCATCCACATCATCTTGAAAAAGTGGATTATCAATGCAAGACTCGAATAGAGGATTGTTGTAGATGACAAAATCATCGAGCACATTGATCATATTCGCAGATTCTCGTCCAAAGGATTTGCTTGTAAGCTTCCCCATTTTAAAAACTTGTGCATCATCCCCGACTCTTAAGATGAGCTCACCTTCGGCAACATCAACTAGAGCTCGTCCGGTTCTCAAGAATGGTCGCCAAGTATTAAAGGAATACGAGGGTCCATTTCATAATCAACAACAACAAAGTCGACCAGAAAAGTAAATGTGCCAACTTTAATGAACACGTCTTCGGCAATACCAACGGGGTAAGCGAGAGTGCGATTTGCAAGCTCAAGATTCATCCTTGTTTGAGTAAGGTCGGGTAATGATAGTGTTTTCCAAACACTTAATGGCATCAGATTAATACTGGCCCCGAGATCAGCTAGGGCAGTAAATTCTTCGGTTTTGTTGAAAATGCAAGGCAACACAAAACGACCGGGATCTCCAAGTTTTTCCGGAAGTTCTTTAAGAATAACTGCAGAACAGTTTTCATTTAAGCGTGTGTTGGCAAGCTCAATCAGCTTCTCCTTCTTGTTAAGCAATTCCTTAAATGCTTTGACAAATTTCGGCATGTGGACAAGTGCTTCAACAAGGCTAATGTTGAAAGTCATTTGAGAGATCATCTTCAAATAATTCGACACTTGAATGTCATCCTTTGTGTGCATTTTGGTCTTGCCTAAGCGAGATGGATAAGGAATATTGGGGTTGGATGGTGAAGGTGTAGGTGTAGGTAAAGGTTGAGATGTTGAAGGGTTCTTCTTGGATACATCGTCATGACGAGGCAGAGACGGTAATAGTGCACTAATACTAGGTGTAGGATGAGTAGGGATAAATGGTGGTGGAGGAGGTGTAGATGATGGGGTTGGGATAGGTGGTCCTACTATGGTAACTCCACTACGGGTAGTAATAGCACTCACATTTGCTCGCGGATTGGTGACGGTGTTTGAAAGTAGAGAACTCGAAGAAGAAGGTTGAGTTGTGGGCAAGAAACTAGCAAGCATATTCTTCAAATCATTCGTTTGATTGATGAAGGAGGATTGGATATTATCTCGAAGCTCGGATCTTATGTCATTTCCTTGCTTGGTAATATCTCCTTTCAGATTGGTAATTTGGCTCTGCAGATTCTTGATTTTCTCACCTTGAGTTCTCATCAAAGCTTCAACATCTTGATTGATGGGTGGGGCTTGTTGAGCGGGTGGGTGATAAGGATTAGAAGCTCTAGGTGGGATTTGGTTGCTTCTATTGTAATTATTGGCGGGGTTTTGGTTTTGAGGAGAAAAACCAGGTGAAAGGTAGTTGTTTGACCGGTAACTCATCAAATTTCTATCCCCTTGAGGTCGAGCTTGGTAATTTTCCGATGAATAATTACCATAAGCTGCGTACACTTTTTCCGGATTTCCTTAAGGAGAAGGACAATCAGTGTATAAGTGAGGACCTCCGCATGTCTAACAAGATATGGCAACCGCTTTAACTTGTTGTTGTTGTTGGTTTGTAGTGAGAAGCAAGATAATTTTGTTCATTTCAGTCATCATGCGGGTGAATTCGGTCATATCAGGGCTTGCTGAGGTAGAAGAAACATTGACTCTCGAGTTGTTCCTTGAAGAAGCGGAGGAATCCCAGTTTTTGTGGTGAGTAGTAATGTTTTCAATAAGCTCTCTACACTCCTCGGGTCTCCTTTTCATAAATGTTCCACCGGCGGCCGCATTAATCGTATCACGATCACGAAAAGTCAAACCGTTGTAGAAAGTATCAATTAAGGTCACAGGGAGCATGTTGTGGTTTGGACATCTATCGATCAAGACATTATATCTTTCCCAAGCATTAAAAAGAGATTCATCGGGTTCTTGCATGAAACCGCTGATTTGATTGCGAAGGCTCGTGACCATGGATGGTGGAAAGTAGCGCGACAAAAAGCGTTGAGTCATGTCATACCAAGTGTGAATGGAATTCTTCGGGAGACGATCAAACCATTTCTCGGCGTGGTGTGATAAAGTATGTGGAAAGAGTTGAAGGCGAAGAACATCCATTGTGGCACCGGGCAACTTCATGCTTTGGGTGATTGTAATGAACTTGTCGAGGTGTTTGTTGGCATCATCATCAGGCATTCCGGCGAATGGGTTAATTTGCACTTGCTGAATCATGTGATGCTGCAACGAAAACTCCGGAGCCGTGATTTGCATCGGCGCAATCGGTCCTCCTCGTCCAAACATGGTAGGCTGACAAAGCTCTTCCATTGTCCTAAGATCGGGCTGTGGAAGAACATTGTTGTTGTTATTAAGGTGCGGTGGATTATTGTTGTTGTTAACACCTGCCATACTTAAATCTTCACGAGTCTCGGGCTCTTGATAATTAGAAGATCTAGTACGCATACACCTACAAAGGCAAAAGAAAAAGAAACCAAACACAAAGAGAATATATATATACAATAAAAATAAAATCTTTTTGGATTTTTGAAATTTTTAATTTTTATGGATTTTTACAATTTTAAATTTTTTTGGATTTTTGGAAATTTTTTAGGCAAGAAAAATAACGCTCACAAGTGAATGGATCCCAAAAAGCAACGCGTCTCTCACAGAAAACCGTTAATCTTTACGAAAAGAGCCAGCAGCGGCGCCATTTGATAACTAAGATTTTTACCTAGTTAAAAATATCGTTGAACCAATCTCTTCGAATTGAAAAATGGATTAACTATGCGACTCAGTCGTTCTTTGGTGAAACAAATAGTTGAGTCGTTGTAGTAATTAAAAGTGCAAGACTTAAATGAAAATGACGTTAAAGTAAATCTAAGTCTAATTTAAAATAAATGGCGAGTATTTAAAAGCGTGACAGAAAGTAAAAGGCACTAAACGTAAATAACACAAACTTAAAACTAACCTATAGGCAAACTTAAAACGCAACTAAAACTTAAAACTAAGGAAAGGCTAAAATAAATCTAAGGCAAATAAACTTAATGTGCAACTAAATAAAAAGGCGGGAAAAATAAAGCTTGAAAATAAAAATCAAAAACAGAAATTAGAAATACCCTGAACACAGCTTATCCGAAATAATCCTTCCTTCGGAATAAACATTCATCCGGAGTGTCACCTTCGTTCGAAATGTTCTTCTTCACTCGGAATATTAACCAAAACCCTTGATCCGGAATAAATCCTTTATCCGGAATATGTCACTTATCCGGAATAAAGTCTTGATTCGGAATGTTGGTCCTTGATCCGGAATGGTGTGCTTGATCTGGAATGTTGTGGTTGATCCGGAATGTTGTGGTTGATCTGGAATATCTTCCTTGATCCAGAATAACTTCCTTGATCCGGAATATTAGATATTCCGGATGAACCACCTTGGCTAAACCCTTGATCCGGAATATTTTCCTTGATCCGGAATGTTTCCTCACAAACCTTGATTCGGAACAACTTTCAACAAACCCTTGATCCGGAATGTGCTGTTGATTCGGAATAAACCTGGGACTACAGTAACAGAAAAGCGAAGAACAAGGAACACAAAAATAATACGGATCTAATAAAATCTAAACAAAATTAACCACAAGATTGAATCAAACTAATCAATAAACATGTATTAATCATAAACAAACAATCCAAAACAATCAAACTAACAAAAATAATCACAATAATCAAAACCCATTTTAATCAAATCAATAAAAATAAGAACATGAACATGAACAAATAAACATAAAGATTAAAGAAAGGAAGATAGGAGATCAAACAATAAAGTAAAGATTAACAATAATTAAAAGGAAACTTACTTGAAATTAAATGTAATTAAGGTGCAAGACAAGGTATTTAAATGGACATGAAATAAATGACAAGGTAATTAAAAGTGGAAGAAATAGTTTGTCAAGCTATCCAACATAAACTAATGAAATGAAATCCTAAACTATTTATAGGGGAGGATTAAGGAGTGCTTAGGAAGCTTCCTCCCTCTTTCATCTTTTCTTAATTGCACCATTAGGTCCTTAAGTCTTTAATCTTCTTAAATCATGGACTTTAATGACTTTGTCTCGGGATTTCTTTGAACTCGTATTGTAATTCTTCAATAAATTAGACTTGAGTTCTTCGGCTTTTAGTAAACTTCCGTCTTTTGACTTTTTCTTCGATAAATCTTCAGAATTGGTCTTGGACTTCCGTTCTTTTTGCACTCTTGACTTCTTGACTTCGTCTTTCGTCTTTTTCTTCGATAAAAGCCCGTGAATGCCCGTGTTTTCTCCACTTTTCACCTTTTCGTCCTAAATCACAACAAAAACATAAACCACGCATAATTCCGACATAAATGACATAAATACACGTTTTGGCTCGGTTGTTATTGTAATTAAGTGGTAAAAATGATGGGTGTTTACACACCTATCAGAGGTTGTTGATGGCCAAGTATGAGACTGAAGCACCTGTTTCAGTCAATGGAATAAAGCTTTGGTCAACATTTAAGAGAATGTGCGCACCAGAAGAAGAAGATCCTGTTTGGAAGGATCTTGAGGATGATATCAGTGGTCTTCAATGGCGTTTGTATTCAGCTGCTGGTGTGTATTATTTGAGCTCTACAAAGTTTGTTGAGTATCTACTTGTAGATGCTGAGTATCCCATGTCCAAAGAAGTTTTGGAGAAGATGAAGACAACACAGCTGGAGATTGACTATTCAAGTGACGTGGCCAAAGATTTGATTAGGCATGTTTATTACCAATATGATAAGATTTGTAAGATTCCTCCTAGTTCTTATATTTATTCAGAAACTTGATTACTAGAGTAGATATCAAGTTTAGGGGAGGATTGTTGGGAATAAAATGTAGCCAGTCCACTTGAACGCTGACAAGAAGAAAGCAAGCGTTGATAAGAAGAGAACAAGCACTGATAGATCAAGCGCTGACAGGAAGAAGTCAAGCGTTGATAGGTTGAAGACAAGCACTGATAGAAAGATATGGTCTACGTGTATTTTGTTTCTAGTTTGTTTCTAGTAAAGATAGGATCAACAATGTATTTTCTATAATTATCTTTACCTAGAATAGCTGATACGTAGACTCTTGTACAAGGCTTCTTATGTCTATACAAGAAGACCTTTAGGTTATGTTTCAAGTAAGTTTTTCATACGTTTAAACACTTTCATTGTAAGCAAGTTCGATTCAATCAATCAAGTGAAAGTTTGTTTTACAACTGTTTGTGTGTTCTTGTTTAAGTATTAATTCCGCATAATACTTGAATTGTTTTATACACAACAAAGTTTCTCTACGTGTATAACTTGATCTAATCTCGTTTACACAAGCTAAATCGATCTAAGTTTGGGATCAACATCAAACACCACCTTCTTAAATCAATCAAACCTCCAAAATCATCAACACGAACCATCAAATATTCACGAACCAGTTTTTATAAACTTCCCAGTAGGGGAAATTTAACATCCACTTTTACTTAATTAATTAATTCAAAATAATTTGCAGTAACTTTAATATAAATAAATGAGACAAGATTTAAACGAAAGAAATTTTTTATTAATAACTAAAACCTTGATTACAATACTGAGAAAATTAAAATTACGATTTAACCTAAAAAACTAAATTGCATAAACAAAAAAAATAAAATAAAAATGGCACACTATGAATTACAGGATGAGGGATTTTTATAGGAAAACCCTAGAAAAATTTCTTCATGAACTTGGTGAGCAAGTCTTGCAATGTAGGTCGTCCATTCTTCTTTCTTCAATCTCTTTCATCATCTACGGCTGGAAAGAAGCCCTCATCACGCGGATTGCCAGCATGGCATGGTTTGTTTTTCTTTGTGCTTCTTCAATGGGGACGTGGCTAAAGATGACTGGATGATTGAGGGGAGTGATTTGTTCAAGCCAATCAAAGGCAAGAAGGGTGCCACGTTTCTAAGGACCACCATCATCTTCTCCCCGAAAAGATGGGGATTTAATTACAAGCGCGTGAACTCACTTGCTATAAATCAGAAACCCCCTTTTTGGTTTTGATCTAGGGTTAAAGGAAAGTGGCTGCGTTTTTTGAGAGAGAAAAAAGGGGTGGAGGTGCATTGTTTCTTGTTTGTATCGTGTGACTTTTTGACCAAAGTTATTGACCACAAAAGTATATAACATACTTTCACCGTCCTATCTTTCTTTTCTTGGGCCTTGGACTTGGACTATCACCGAATGATAGAAACTTCCTTCATTCCTTTATTAATTCTTGTTGGGCTTTTGTCCATAACTTGTTTACACTCCTTCGTTTCTTCATTAGTGTAAATGGGCTACGACCCAATGATGTATAACACTTCTATCCGTTTACATATTTTAAGCCTTATTTAGGCTTTTGGTAAATCATGAACTTAATAACTCATAAATGGGCTTTTTAAGCCCATTAAGCAAATGTGGGTCCGACATGGCCCATTAATTTCATAAACTTAAATCCTTGAATAAAAACGATCCCGAATTTTGGCTTCTTGACCTTTTCTTCAAAATCATACCGATTTTGCCAGTTTTCGTGATCTTGAGTTCACTTTTGGTTCATTGACTTTGACTTTGTATCTTTCTTGGACTTTTCTTCAACATTTGACCGTGAAATCCCGTGTTTTTTTCCTTTTGATCTTTTGTACCTATTTTACATAAAAACACAAAGCCACGCGTAATTCTGACTTTTAGGATGTTAAACACATGATTAGGTCTTGTTTTTCCTTGATTTTAGTGGCAAAAGGATAAGTGTTTACACACTTATTAAATCCCCTACACTTGACCATTGCAATGACCCCATGCAATGCATAGTTTTAAAGCATAAAGTTACATTTTTCTCATAATTAACCCATCTTGGCCTTTATTAAGACATACTATTACTACTACGATGAAAAGATGAAAACTTTAAAGGAAACAAAAGTTATAATAATTTATTAACTTGGAAATTATTTGATGGAAGAAACTCGTAAAGAAATCTAAGACTTAAATTAGGGCTTAGGTGCCATGAATATTAATCACCCTCAAGTTTCACGTTCCCCATACCAAGCTTAAAAACGAGGTCATTGTTTACCATAAGTTCTTAAGTTAAAACCACTTATATAAGACAATTGTGTAATACTCTTTCTCCAATTCCTAAGTTGTATCTCTAGCTTTTAAGGATTGTCAATCACCCGTAGGCTCATTTGACTTATTTGATAATTATTAGTCCAAAAATGAAGGCAAAACGATGCAAACCCGACACTCAAAACCTAACCTCGTCCTCAAAAACGTTGTCACTAAAGTAAGCCCACATCAAGGATGATTTAACATGATTTGGGGAATAAATTCCCGGATCCAAAATTTGGCCAATAGTACTACTTATTAATTATTCCTCCAAAGTCATGTAGACTTTATGTGAAGTTTAGCAAGTTCGCATCATATACCCTTAGGCTCTTTAAGATGTAAAAATGCTCCTCATCTATTGTCCACACCCTAAGGCTCCTTGAACGATAAATTAGGGAATTGATTTTTTGATCAATTTATATTCAACACTTACCATGACATACACCCTAAGGCTCTAATGAAAAGGTTTGTGCTACATGCCCCACACCCTAAGGCTCCTTGAGGTCATGTTTTAATCTTATTCTTTCTTTATTTATGATATATTAATAGACCAAATTCTGAGGTCCCATGGTCTGAATACCTCCTACTTAGTGGTTATGAGCCACCTTAGTCGGAAGTCCACAACGCTGGCATCCTCAATGTGTTCATGCTTTAATTACAAGGAGATAAAGGATTTGGCTAAGAGCTAAGATATCGAATCTACACCGTAAAAATCCTCATTTATTAAGCAATTAAAAATACAAGCGGGAAGAAAGAGCCACAAAAACTCATATAAATAAGAATTAACCCTTAAACTTATTATCAACTCTATCATCTCTCGTTCTTCACAATTTAAAATCTCAAGGAATGAGGCTCGTGGATGCTTAGCCTAATAAACCAATTAAGGTCCATATGGTTAAGGATACTAGCTAGAGTAAACTTGGATAAGTAAACTCGGATTGAGTCAAAATATTCACGACGTGCCTAATATGTCAAAGACATCTAAACTTGTTAAAACCATTTTATTCATTTATTTATTTTTTACTTTTTTCTTAGAAATGGAAAATATAAATACTATGCGATGACAAAAGGAAAGAAAAGAAAATAAATCAAAAATACTACTAGGCCAAAATAAATTAAAAATTTGAAAAACGTTGAAAAATTAAATTTTCCGGTTAAATAAGGTCAAATTCGTGGAAAAGCCCACTAAAATTCGATAGAAGTCCCCCTACACTTAATATAAACATTGTACTCAATGTTTAAGCATGTGGGAGAATAAACTCCCCTACACTTAGGAAATTGAGTACGTTGTTTAAATCGAGCTAAGAAAGAGAGAACTAAAGTGATTACATTTATTCATCTTATTTATATACATGTATGAATCACAATAGCAAAAACTTATCGAAGAAACCGGGTACACGGGAACACGGGATCACGGGTCGCGTCAAAAGCACCAAAAGTGGATCATGAAAGCACACATCCCTGCACAACATCACAAAACACAACCTACTCGGCTCCCCCTACACTTATGGAAAAAAATAGATCATCGGGTTGCCTCCCGAGAAGAGCTTATTTTTGTTAACCGAGTCACAAGCCTGACTCGACCCCAAATTAAATGGTCCATGGGGAAGCCTCTAATGTAATACCGGGATCAAAAATCTTATCCTCGTTCTCGAAGGAACATAATAAATGAGAGGTAGGAGGATAAGTCTTGAAAGGTAGAAAAGTCCTCTCAACATAAGAAAAGTAAGTGAAGTCTTGATCCATGGGCGGTGGGGTGGGTAAAGGAGACAAATTGTCATCCCCCAAAGACAATTGATGGTCATTATTCGGTAAAGCCGTAAAGGTATCAATCATAGAATGGTCAATGTCACCTCCCGGGTCAAAGCACTCATCCTCGGTAATAGGTTCGAAAGGTTGGGAGGAAAGGTGCTCGGGAGGGGGACTTGGGACAATATCTTCATTTATAAAATTATCAAAGAGAATGTCCCCCTCCGTGTCATCATCATCAATACCCGGAGGTATTGAGATATTGTCAATTTCTTCCATATATTGGTCATTATTCTCAACGAGAGTTAAAGACGGAGGTAAAGATTCGTTGATAGGAGTAGAATTCAACGCTTCAATTTGAGAAATAAGAAGATGAATTTTCAATAATTTGTTGCGAAGAATAACGTCTTCCACCTCATCTAAAAGAGCAAATTCATCGGTGAACATCTCGTAAGTCGGAGAGAATAAATCGACATCGCCCTCATCTCCCGATGGAAATGTGTGAAAAGGAGAAATTTCAAACGTGAAATTCTAATAACATGGAGAAATGTCATCCGTAAGAGCGACCTCGTCCGTAAGCTCCGCAAAAGTCGGCACATCACAACCTTCATCAAAGAATTTGTCGAGACAAAAATCACTAATCTCACTCGATATATCATAATCCTTAGATGCATTTGGGATATCGAGAGAAGGAATTACAATTGCACTAGGATGTTGAGAAACAAGATCATTCCAAGAAATAGAATTCTCATCGTCATCATCATCATAATAGTAAGAACGCACAAGAGGAGGAGTGGAAGCACTAAGATTAGATACTTGCTATTGTCGGCTTTCGTCATGCAAGCTAACTCTGAGTTGATTTAAGCTTTCTAGAATTCCAGCCAAACTAGTGAGTTGTTCCTCAAAAGAAGGTTGATGAACGACAGAGTATTGTGGGGGTTCAAAATGTTGAAAACCAGAATTATAGCACGGACGTGGCTCATAATTCATCGGTTGACAATAAGAAGTATTGTGAGGGCCCCACAGTTGTTGCAATACGGGTATTGAGAAAAACCCGGTGCATGTTGCGGATACGGATCCTCATATATGGGAGAGGTGAAGTACGAATTGGCTGAATTGCAAAGTGGACAAAATCCAAGTTATGTATTGTCGATATGATAGCCGCATCGCTCACATGTACACCATTGACATGTTTGATAACCATTCCATGGTCTCCCATACCTTACGCAGTACGAATCCATGAAGAATTAAAAATAAGAGGGGTAGAGAAAAGAATTATAAAGAGGAGTATTTTTGGTGTAATACTTTAGGAAAAGTATTACTTTTGGGTTTTTTAATTTTTTTTTGGTGCAAATCTTAGGAAAGAGTTTGCTTTTGATGATTTTTTTAATTTTTGTATTTTTATCTTTTTTTGATTTTTTATGTTTTAGATTTTTTAACAAGAAAAATAACGTTCAAAATCGAACGGATCCCAAAATCCAAATCGTCAATCCTAACGAGCGAAGCGGCAGCGGTGCCATTTTAATGTAGGTAATTTTGTGTGCAGTTAAGTTCGTTTTCCTCGACCCACTCGAATTGATATCTAATTTAACGTGGATTAATTGTTCTTGGTGAAAATAATCTTTTTGGTATTTTTAAAAACTAAAATCTATTTAAAATAAAAACTATTTAGAAAGAAAAATATTTAATCTAATTAAAACTACTTTTTTAAAAATAAATTTTACTATTTAAAAACTAATTTAAATTTAAAACTTAAAACTAAATTTTACACTAATTAATTTTTAACTAAAACTTTTAATTTAAATGAAATCTATTTAAAACTAAATTTTAAATAAAACTAAATTAATTGAAAACTAATTTTAAAAACTACATTTAAAAACAATTTAAATTTATAAAAGTAATTAAAATATTTTTATTTAATTTATTTTTTAAAACTTTATAAAAGTAAATATAAAATAAAACTTTTAATTAAAATTAATTAAACTAAAACTTATATTTAAACTATTTAATTAAAACTGACAATTATTTATACCCTATATTAATTAAAAAGACTATAATTAAACACAAAAGAGGGTCTAGACAAGATGGTAAGGACGTTGGACTGTTGAGCTTAAGGTCACGGGTTCGAGTCCCGTGAGTGACCTTTTTGAATGATTAATATTTTTTTTACTTTTTTGGACAAAATTATTTCATCAGACCAAATGAGTCTGTGAATACTAGTTATCAGCAAATTAACAGAATATAGCAAAATAATCAGATCTAAACCCAAAAATAAATCAAATAAACCAAAACAACCTAATAAGCAAATAGACTAACTGAAAATAAGCAAAGCTAACTAGCTTAAAAATCAGCAAACCTAAACAATACACAAACTAGATATTAGCAAAACTAGTTAAATCAGAATCCAAATCAGAAAAACTCAAAACCCAAATAAGCATATAATAACCCAAACAGAAAATAAGCAAAACCAGATGTAAAACTAAATTTAATAAGCAGTAGAAAACTAAATAAGCAGATAAACTAAAACTGAAAGTGAGCAGATGAAAGTAAAACTGACAGATAAGCAAATAGACTTAAAACTAGGATAAACCCACTGAATAAGCCAAATAACAAGCAGACTTGAGACTGAATAAGCCAAATTCCAAATACCAAAACTTAAACAAACTTAACCTAACAAGCAAACTATATCAAATCAAAAGTTAAGCAGATCTAAACATCAAATCATTTCAAACATACAAAATCTTAAAAACAGATAAATTGAAATATTCAAATAAATTTAAACAGTAAAACTAATTAAAAAAATAACAAATCAACTCAGGCAAACTAATAAACAAAAACTTGTAAGCTAAAAGAGATCGAGAACCTGATGACGAAATCCGTTGAGAAGAAGGAAGGTGCTGAAACCCCTTTAGACTGAATCAAACACCACCTTCTTAAATCAATCTAACCTCCGAAATCATCAACACTCGAACCATCAAAATATTCACGAACCAGTTTTTATAAACTTCCTAGTAGGGGGAATTTAACATCCACTTTTACTTAATTAATTAATTCAAAATAATTTGTAGTAACTTTAATATAAATAAATGAGACAAGGTTTAAACGAAAGAAATTTTTTATTAATAATTAAAACCTTGATTACAATACTAAGAAAATTAAAATTACAATTTAACCTAAAAACTAAATTGCATAAATAAAAAAAATAAAAAAAAATGGCACACTATGAATTACAGGATGAGGGGTTTTTATAGGAAAACCCTAGAAAACTTTCTTCATGAACTTGGTGAGAAAGTCTTGCAATCTAGGCCGTCCATTCTTCTTTCTTCAATCTCTTTCATCATCTACGGTTAGAAAGAAGCCCTTATCACGCGGATTGCCAGCATGGCATGGTTTGTGTTTCTTTGTGCTTCTTCAATGGGGACGTGGCTAAAGATGATTGGATGATTGAGGGGAGTGATTTGTTCAATCCAATCAAAGGCAAGAAGGGTGCCACGTTTCTAAGGACCACCATCATCTTCTCCTCGAAAATATGGGGATTTAATTACAAGCGCGTGAACTCACTTGCTATAAATCAGAAACCCCCTTTTTGGTTTTGATCTAGGGTTAAAGGAAAGTGGCTGCGTTTGTTGAGAGAGAGAAAAAGGGTGGAGGTGCATTGTTTCTTGTTTGTATCGTGTGACTTTTTGACCAAAGTTATTGACCACAAAAGTATATAACATACTTTCACCGTCCTATCTTTCTTTTCTTGGGCCTTGGACTTGAACTATCACCGAATAATAGAAACTTCCTTCATTCCTTTTTTAATTATTGTTGGGATTTTGTCCATAACTTGTTTACACCCCTTCGTTTCTTCATTAGTGTAAATGGGCTAGGACCCAATGATGTATAACACTTCCATCCGTTTACATATATTAAGCCTTATTTGGGCTTTTGGTAAATCATGAGTATAACACCCCCAAATTTCGGTCATAACAACGGAAGGGTCATTGGGTGTTACTATCATGGTTCAATCTCATAATCATAAAAAACGACTCAAAACAAGTCGTTTTAATAAACATCCATTTATTTTCATTCAATAAAGGTACAATTTCATTCACGGTCCCAGATAACTTCAAGTTTACAAAACCTAGTAAATGGTAAAAATTATTTGAATGGATATAATTTATAAAAGCGGGCCAAAACATTTCAAAAACAAGCTTCACGAAACCGCCTTCCTCGAGTGCCTTCTATATGGACCTGAGATAAAACATGTTAAAAAGTCAGCAAAATTTGCCGAGTGAATCAATAGAGTTTTAATTTAAGTAAAGAGAACACAAGTATTCAAAATAACCTTCCATGGTTAATAATTTTTCATAGACAATTATGTTGTACGGACATAATTATCCTGTCATTACATAAGTCTCGTGACATTGAACGTTAACATATATTATTTCAGGCCAACACACCTAGCCAAGTGCGTATATTTCTCTTATACAATGCATCCGATGTTTCATTACTAGTGCATCACAACACCACGCGAGAGCTAGTCGCGACCGGACTGGGCGTCACCCCGATAGATCTATCCATAGCATTAGCGTTATCTCGATTAACAATTCACGATTCATGGGTCTTTTAAGGCTAAACAAACTTATGTAATAACTTCCATCTAAATATACAATTAAGTTCCTTGTGTTCATTTTTAAAACAATCATGAGTTTACCACAACTTATAGTTGTATCTTTCAGTTTCAATAAATACTTTTCCAATAAGTAGGGTTTCCACAACTTCTCGTTGCACCTATACTTTTCTAATAAGTAAGGTTTTCACAACTTCTCGTTGTACCCTTTATTTTTAAATAAACAAGCATGTTATCCCCCTCGCGGATTTTATAAAACAAGTAAACATGTTCAAAGCGAGGCTATAGACTCACCTTAGCTAATAGTGGTAATGAGAAGATCGCCGACGATTAGTGATGCCCGTTTAAACACGAAAACCGCAACCTAACAAATAAGGCGCGTTCGTTAATAATCGACTTAAGTATAAATCATAATTAAATAATATAAAAATAAAAACTACAAAATCAAGACAATCCCGAAAAATTTAATAATACAAGTGTTATTCTATACCCTTTAATCCAACACTATTCTTTTTAACATTTGCACTCTCGATATTGACCCGTCTTAAGACGCCAAGTCAACGCAAGTCAACTTATCATTTTACTTCCCTCGGACCAGTAACTAAGTCATTTATATAATGACTTAATACTTGAGTAAATCCCCATGTCCAATGGCGAATACTCAACTCTCGCCACATAATTATTGTAAATGTCCAAAATACCAATCAGCATGTACACTCCAAATGTACACACCAATCTACGTTATCTACACTTGTCCGATTTCGACGAAACTTGGTGACAAACTCACATATAATATGAATAAGACTCAGTTTAAGTTTCATTCAAAAATATTACTTCTAAGACCTTCTGCCCGACACATCTTCGTGTTGTAAAAACCGGACAGATTTACGTCTTCAACTCGTAAAACCATTTTGACATATCTAAACAACTCCATTTATAAAACCGACACTCGGGTTTGAAAATACACTCATGACCTGAGGTTTAGACTCCAACATCAGTCCTTGAACATTTTCAAAACACATTCTATAATCCCCGAGATTCGAATCAAATATCGACAACAATTTTCGGATTGCGCCGATACTCGTCTCCCGGTACACAAATACTAAAATTGTTGTAACTTCGCACTCGTTTGGAGTTGAAAGTCCTACTTTATATCAAATCGAAGCTAACGAAATTCTCTACGACCCTATCTTATTAGTTTAACAAGTTTGTTACAGTAAGTAATTCAAAAACGGCCTTTTACCTACTAGTCTAAAATGGTCATCTAAAAATTATACCAAATCAACATTTTGACCCATTTTAACAATTTACATACTCCTAATATTACCCTAATATTATCATAACACATTTAACTAACTCCTAACGCCCTCAAATTCAATCTAATAAAAATCAAATATATAAAAATCATGCATGTAACAACAACCCCACTCAAATATAATAATAATAACAACATTCATAACCATAAAAATGAATCAAACATGATGTTCTTCACCAAAATTTGAAAGAAAAATAAAGTGTATGCATGTTGAAAAATCTTATACCAAAATGATCCTTGTTGAATTTGCAAAGTGGGTATTTGATTAGATTTGAGTGAATCAAAGTAGAAATTAAAAAATCGAAGGGTTTGGGGTTGTTGGAGTGGACCGCTAAAGAAGAAGAAAGAAAGAGAATTTTGTGATTTTTTTGTAAAAAATGATTTTTAAATGAAAACTAGTTAGTGGAAAAATTATATATAGTCCAAGGTTAGGGTAGATTTTGTCATTTAGGCATAGTTTTGGGCCAAAATGAAATTAAATAGTTGTAACGGTAGAAAATGTAAATATTAAAATTTGAAAATATTTACGGGACTCGGGTTTCGTAAAAATACTTTTTAAAAGTTAAAACGCTTCTTAAAAATAATAATATCACTTCGACACGACTTAAAACGTAATTAAATCGAAAACGTCGAAAATATAAAATATCGAGACAATAGATAAAAAAACATAAATTTTTTGGCATCCGTCGGTATCGCGATCATTAGTAGTTCTCGTCATTCGTTAAAACGTAAAACACGAGAAATAAAAATAAATACAATAAAATCATTCACATGATAAATTGAGAATATAATATCGATACTTAATGTATTTCTTGTCAGTTTTCATCGAAACGACATTCTTACATTAAGTTTCAAGCCATAACCTTCTCGGTTAATCGATAATTTAAAATTCTCATTAAAATAAACATATAATACTTATTAGTCGAGATTAAAATAACGACCTGAAATTGACGGATTGTCACATTATCCCCACCAAATTGGGATCTTCGTCCCGAAGATCAACATGTGTTCTTCCTCGATCGCTCGTTGAAATCAAAGAGTTAAATGTATTTTGGTCCTCGTCTTGAGTTCCACCACACATGACAATAGGATTTTGACTTTGCTTCGGTTGCCTAACTTCCTTATCGATAATATCAACAAGTACTTTGATGAAATGCAACTTACCGCCGATTCATACTTCATCAAGAGAGATAATAAGATCTTCGTCAGGAAGAAATTTCTTTAGGTTCGACATATGAAAAGTATTGTGAATTCCTTGTAGTTCTCGAGGTAATTTAAGTTTTCATGCCACTGGACCTACTCTAGATGTCATCTCGAATGGGCCAGGCTAACGGGGACTTAACTTCCCACGTTTTCCAAAATACATAACACCTTTCCAGGGTGATAACTTTGGCATAACTTTTCCACCTACCTAGATTTCCAATGTTTTTCGCTTTACATCGTCATAACTTCTATGTTTACTACGAGCAGTTAACAAACGATTCTTAATTAGCACGATCGATTTATTTATCGAAATAAAATGAGTAGAGTCAATCAATCATCATTGACAGAAATCGAGTCATATTCAGACTGAGTTTTCGAGAGCTTAACAATGAATACATTGTAATTTGCTCCAACTTCATGAATGATAACGCATAACACAATCGTAATCACTTAAAAGGCTTATTTACCTCTTTTATTCCAGAATACATTGTAGGCTCTTACTATCGGTGGATACCGTACATTAGTGCCATACAATTTATCACCGCACCCAATTACATGTCATGGGTTGTGCAGTTTCCTCATTCTTCCTAGGTTTCCTACAAGCATACACAATCAAAACAGCTCTAAATCCTTTAAGATATGTATCACAATCAACAACAAAACCTTTACTTCTTTCAGGTAACGATAAGATCGGCGTGCTGCAGAGTTTTCATTTCATGTTTTGAAATGTTTCCTCTTCGTCAATGCCATACACATACGGTTCATTCTTCTTAGTTAGCTTAGTTAATGGTTTTGATATCAAAGAGAATCCTTCAATAAACCTTCAGTAATAACCAGCCAAACCTAGAATTTGTCGTACTTCATTTGGAATAGTTGGAACATTCAAATTTTCGATAGCTTCGATTTTCGCAGAATCAACATGTATGCCACATTTGTCAATCACATGACAGAGAAGTTGTATAGGACCAAGCCAAGAATCACACTTTAAAATTTTTGGGTACATCTTTTCATTCTTTAACAAATTCAAGATAATCCCTAAGTGTTCGGCATTTTCTTTCTTGCTCTTCGAGTAGATTAGAATATCATAAATTAAAACAATCACGAATTTATCAAGACACGGCTCACACATACAATTCATTAAGTCAATGAATACAGTAGGTGTACTGGTCAAACCAGAAGGCATAACCCTAAACTCATAATGATCATCACAAGTTCTAAACGCCATATTAGGAATATCTTCCTCGCGTATGCAAAGTTGATGATAAGCAAAACAAAGAGCAATCTAGAAGGAAACACCAGAATCTTGGAGAAAAAACGAGAATTCTGAAGTTGATCAAATAGATCATCAATTCATAGAAGCGGGTAATGATTCTTGATCGTTAGCTTATCCAGCTCTCGGTAATCGATACACATACGAAACGAACCATCTTTCTTCTTAGCGAATAGAATAGGAGTTCTACAAACTGACAAGCTCGATCGACTAAAACCTCTATCAGATAGTTCTTAATACTGCAAAAGTAATTACTTCAACTCAGAGGGTGCTAATGGATATGGCTCATGTGCCACAGTTGCAGCACCAGAAATTAGATCAATTAAGAATTCTATTTGCCTTGGAGGCGGAAGCCTTGGCAAATCTTCCAGAAACACTTCAAAATAGTCACAAATGACTAGAGTAATTCTACTTACTTCTCTTACGATTCATTCGATGATACTTAAGCTAGGAATAATCCACAACCTTCTTCGATATACTTACGGGCTCTAATGCACGAAAATAATTTTCAATTTGGAATTATTTTTCCCTTTAGTAACCTCATCAGCCTTGCCTTGGATTATGTGTCCCACGAGCTAATAAGCCACACAGACAGCTTCACAAATAGCAATTTTCTTAGAAAAAGTCACATCACCGCATTTATTCTTGGTCAGCCATGAATATACTACATGACCTTGACGGTCTGGGTTCCACAATTCTTGGACATAAAGGAGTCAACTTGTGGAAACACTTGATATATCTACCAATGTTAGTTCCCTTCAGTTTCAGGTTGTACAACACTTGCTCCATACTTTGGAAATACTTCGAGGACAAACTTCTACCGCTTCTTCACCTTAGTCCATGGTGTCCCATAAGTAACGATACCTATGGAAGCAAGTCTGCCATTCCACCAAATTAATACACGACCTTGGGGAGTATCGATTTCAAACTGCACCTTATCCTCCTAATTAGGGTCACTGATTCGAAAGACTGACGCCAGCTTTTCAACAACTGACACAATCCTCCATCATCTTTAGTCCCCTTAAGAGTCTACGATTTGCACCTAAAGAATGAAGTGTAGTTATAGCCTCTAATTTCGGGCACATTTGTTCCATCCGTACCACGAACATTATCGGCTCCAGCTTCAGCTCCACTGGTTTTAGATCCATCATTCATGTTGGCATGAATTCACCTAAAGATCCAACAACTTATTTACTAATAGCTTGGCACGTTCGTGCTTCAGTCTTAGCTTTCATTGACTGCATGATTCTTGTGTAACGCAAATCAAATCATAATGAGTATTCATTCAATGATTGCGTTATACCACAGGAATTTAAAGAGAAAAGCAAAGAAAGATAATAATAGAACGATGTAGAATTAGGAATCAAAAGATAGTCATTCCATTGATCACAAACTAGTACAAGTCGTATTGTCAAACATTATAGATAATCATCGTCTAATGCCATACAACTTAAATGACTAGTCCTACTAACTGTTGTCACAATTTAGTCAGGAACTAATGAGAAGATACTACAATTGATAAACTAATCTACTAAGAGTTACTAGGTAATTCACATGGCTAAGAAGGCTCCTCGGTCCCACAAGAAGAAGATTTCGTCATTGTTTTTCAGAGACGCTTGATATCCTCCTCAATTGGTGATTTTGGAACAGCCCCAATACAACCATCTCACGGTCAAAGAATTAGAGGAACAAAATCAAAGAATGAATCGAGCAAACGAATTATGAGTCAATAAGAGTTTAATCACACAGATGCTATATGCTTAAGCTCACATGTTTATGAATCATTATTCCATGGATTGATCAATTCCTTCCAAATAAGATTCAGAAACTTGTAGTTTAACAATTTATAATTTCCTTGTTCAAATAAATGGCCAATTTATTTCAACGATTATAAATCACTTTATTTAAGCATCGCCAGCTCAACGCAAGAGATCAAGATAAAAACAAACGACAAACTGATTTAGCAGAAAATGATCAGTGATATGATATGGAATCCTGGTTGGCATGTGAACACCATAACAATCAATCTCAATTCCTAACAATCAATAGTACCATCTCGGACAAACTTGTTTTTATCAAAACAATATAATATCGAAGATTAATGAAAATGCAAATTAAATTTGCGAAACAAAATGAACGAATCGATAAATCAAGAATAATAATCAAGGAAATCAAAATCCTCGTAATAAAAGGAATATTATCAAAGAATATTAACCATTTCGTTGGGATCATGTATATCCACAACTTATTTAATCTCGAGAATAACAGGATTCATTTCAGGAATAGCCTCAGCGGTGTAGAATATTGATAACCTATGAATCTATGAAGTGGGTTGATGTTTTCTAGTGAGAGAAACTAGAGAGAGAAAGTGAGAGAAAATGTGTCTTCTATTAATATGAAAACATGAACAACAACCAACCCCTTTCCATGATGGAAATGGGTATTTATACTTCCAAGCAACATTGGGCTTGGGCCGGTCCATGACAAGCCCATGGACCGGTTCTTACTTAACTTAATAAGTAACAATTAACTATTTGTTAACTACGAGCTATTACAACATAAATCATATTGTGGAGTGACCGATACTTCTAATATACGTTAAAACGTATTTCTAACATAGTTTAACATTTCTTCTTTAATATCTGGTAACCATATTTGATCTGTGCACTTTAAAAGAAACTGGTTTAATGTAGGATCATGTCGATGAAATCGTTGATACAAGTGGTTGGCGAAGCACGTAGTGATGATGGAAATGTGACTAATCCCACTGATATGGCACAGCTTGATGACCCTTATGAGATGTAACTTTTTGAATAAGTAGGTAATATTAGTGATCTGTTACACACCTAGGCTTTATATCACTGTTAGACCAAAAAATCAGCAAAAGTTTCAATTTTGCCCTTAAAATCCTACGCACTAGGTAATTCTGCTTAATACAATTTAAAAGATCTCAACAAAATACAAAAGAAAATAGTATGATACGTATGATGTTAGGAACTGAAGTGACCCATAAATCTTGATGTTTATACAGGAAGTAGCGATGATACCATATAAGTCCAGTTATCAGTTTGATTCAGTGGCATGTTATATGATTTAATTTTATTTAATCAATTTATTTTAGTCTGAATGTTAACATGGCTTTATTACTCTGTATCGTTAGTAGAGATTGTATTATTAATAAGAATTTCGATGAATAAACATGATATATTGGTGCGTGTGCAAAGGTATGCGCTTTTAATAAGTATCTGATAGAGGTGCAGGAAATGGTGAAAACAACATCTTAAAGTGTATAGAACTATAGATAATGAACGTATGCTGGTTGTGCTCTTTTATGATCTATGGAGTTCTATACTTTTTATATGGTGCTCTTTTTTGTTATGGGATTGCATTTGGTTCTTATAGGCTAATTAAAAATCTAAATGTATTTTGTTTTACATCCAGGGTCTCTGAATAATTTTGAGCTAAGAGGAGTAGTTAGGGTTAACTCTGGTGCTTGAAATAGAAGAGAGTGCTGAGAAGGATCTTGAAGTGAACAGATAAGGTGCCACCAATATGGTTACCTTATCTGAAGTTGGTGACCTCCTGATTAATCAAGTAAGAGCAGTTGAGGCTTAATCTAATACATCAATAGGAAAAGATATTGAAGGGACGAGTGCTAGAAATGATTATGAAATGGCAGAGAGTGTTGAGAAGGAGTATGTGAACGGATTAGGGTTCTACCAATAAATTTACTTTATCTCAAGTCAGTGACCCCCTGATAAATCAAGTGGAAACAGTTGGGACTGAAATTGATACATCAATAGGTGAAGATATTAATGAAACGAATGCTGAAAAAGATTATCAGGTGAACGTATTAGTTTCCACCAATATGGTTACCTTATCTCATGTTGGTGACCTCCTGATCAATCAAGTAAGTGTAGTTGGGACTGAATCCGATACATCAATAAACGAAGATATTGAAGTAAAGACTGCTGGAAATGATTATGAAATGGAAGAGATTGCTGAGAAGGATGATGTGAACGGATCAGGTGCCACCAATAGAGTTACTTTCTCTCAAGTCAGTGACCCCCTGATAAATCAAGTAGAAGCAGCTCGGACTGAAATTGATACAATAGGTGAAGATATTAATGGGAAATGAATGCTGGAAAAGATTATGAAGAGAACGTATCAGTTGCTATATCTCACAGTGATTACATTGTGATAAACCATCCTGGAGCAGTTGGGATTGAGTTCAATAAGACAACTGATGGAGAAATAAAAGAAATTCCTGAATTTTTTGCAATGGAAGAGAGTTGCGGGAATGATGTTAAAATAGACATATCAGTTTCTAACAATGATGTAGCTTTATCTAATAGCAATGACCTCTTATCACTGTTTCTTCTTCGTCTACAAACTCTGAGGACCAATCTTCAGGTCAATTATTTACTATTTATACCTATAAATTGTTTATTGATTGATTAATGGATTTCTATGTTATTAATGTAAAGTCACCTCGTCGAGTTCTCCTATGAGCATGAGTCATCTTTTGAAGTCGGAGATCGTTTGGAATTTTCAGGCAGATCAACCTTTGCTGAAACATGTGTAAAATGAAGAAAATTATCTTTTCTGGTAAAATGAAGAATTTTCTGGTTATAAGATCCAATTTTCTATTTTATATATAAGAACAAATATACCATACTGACATTAATAAAACTCAGATTTGTCATTGATGTTTGGCCCATTTTTTTTACCTTTTTTGTATTTAATTTTTACAGGTTTTAAAGGCTTTTTTCAGCTGCAATGACCTCTTATCACTGTTTCTTCTTCGTCTACAAACTCTGAGGACCAATCTTCAGGTCAATTATTTACTATTTATACCTATAAATTGTTTATTGATTGATTAATGGATTTCTATGTTATTAATGTAAAGTCATGGTTAGACTTGAGGTACAAAGAATGATTCCTGGATAAAATTAGTTTTTATTGAATAAGAACAATGAAATCTAGATTATTATGGGGTTTAATGCCATTGGTTTCTTTAATTTATAAACAGATGAAGACATCAAACAGCCCGAGCTGCTCAATATGGAAGAGAGTGTTGAGAAGTATTCTGAAATGAACAGATCTTGTGCTGGTAACAATGTCGCTTTATTTCTGAGCGATGACCTCCTGATAAACCAAATAGGACCGGATAGGATTGATTCTAATAAATCAGCAATTCAAGAGATAAAACAAAAACCCGAACTTACTGAACTGGAAAAGAGTGTTGGGTTTGTTCTTGAAGCATGCATTTCTGTTGCTGAGAACTATGTCGCTTCACCTCTGAGCAGTGACTTGCTGATCGTTGTTCCTTCTACTTCCACACTTGCTGACGACTAATCTTCAGGTTATTTCTTGTATTTTTATCATTATTTCCATAGGATTGCACTATTATTTCTTTGTTATGCTGTGAATGAACACTACACTTGGTATTCAACTAGGATTAACTTCAACTGACAGAAGAAATACTTGAATTATGACGTGTCCTGTATTTTTTTGCTCAATTGGATTTTCGTTTTGACAAATTTAAGATACTAAAGCTCTATTCTGAGAAGTCAACGAAATGCAAAACAAAAAACCCTAAACATTCCCTCACCTTTTATGTGCAGGAAAACGGTCATCTTACAACCAATGGTCTGATATAAATGTGAACATTTTTTGCCACTTCGATCTCTTATATGCTGATATCATCATTTTGAAACTTTTAGTTCTATTCAGATAACTTCGGCAAACTAATTTTATTATTGATGCTTGCCAGGTGCGTGATCTTCCTGAGGCAACAACAGTTTATGGCACTTTGAGTCAAGTAATTGATTGTGATGTCAAAACCTCATTAGGGAGCTGTTCCAGAACTTCTTGTCGACAGTGTTTGTATCCTTATCATGGGTTCTTTCTTCACAGTTATTCTGCGAGTACGAAATCTCGCTAAGAGATTAGTTGACGAGGGACATTGATATGCGTATAAATCATATAAACTTAAAGGAGTTCTAACTTTGAGTCAACATTTGATGAGGACGTGCAAACAATTTTGATGTAGACAGTCCAGCATTGCAAAGGAGGCCCTAGAGGTTTTTGCTCCTTTAGCAAAGTTGCTTGGGATGTACCGAATTAAGGTATTCAATCTGTGTTATAGTGATTCAATCGAAATATATAGTCAAATTTGCTTTATACTTTTTGGAAATACGGTCACTCAGTTTTGAGCTACTGTTTTTGATGCAGTCTGACCTTGAGAATCTGTCCTTCATGCACAAAATTCCGCAAGATTACAATAAAATCAAGAGGAGGGTAGCAAAAATCTATGAAGACCACGTGAAAGAAATCAAAGAGGTATGTATTTATTTTCGGGAATGAGATTCTTAGTAATCGGTTATAGTGTGCGTTAAAGTCGATCACGTATATCATTTATATTGCAATTTTACTGTTTTAGCCTATAAGTCTCTTCTTTCTTTATCATGAAAATAATTATTGATCAAGAAGATTGAGAATGATGACTTCTTAAACCTCGTGGTTCTGAAAAAAAGGAAGTGATAAATTCTTATGTATGAAGGAATGGAAATGTCTTGGGTCGAAATGGGTACCTATGTTATATATAAAATACGTTTTCATTATCAAGTTCTATTATATATGAACAATATACATATAGTAGAATATTCGCGGACAGCAAGTGTTCCAGTATAACTTTATACAGAATAGAAGAATCGATCACTATGTATCCTTCATTTACTAACATCACTATGATTCTGTTCTGAATACATTATTATGCCTGTTGAGACATTCTTGGCGACATTGCACCAGAATGGAACTTCCATGAGACACCCTAGGACATACATAGCAAGTGTATTCTTTTAATCGTCTCCATCAAACTTTTATATTGACTTTTCGTTTTGGTTATATATGATTACTATGGTCTAAATAAACTATTTTTTGTGCAGCAGCCACCATCACACGCGTAACACAGGCCCTGCTTTTACCTAATTTGTATCTAATAAAGTAATTGCAATTGCTGAACTAATAAAGGGGCTAAATGAAAGTGAAAAAAACATAGACTAAAATTGTTTCCGAGGTTACAGTTTTGATTCCATGTCACACCGCAAATGTTGCAAAAGCATCGACGATTGCACAACGTGTTCACCCACTGCAATTGTTCATGCTTAACCTATATGGATGACAAAGAACTCTACAAAACGGTCTTCTTGAAGTGCATCTTCTGTTGTAAACTCTGAGTTTGTGTTTTTGGTAGTTTTGGGTCAGGCTTTCCTTGGTCAAATAATGTGATAGCTTGATCACAACAGAGGAGAATACTACTGTTGGTAAAATACTACTAATGCATTATGATTTAGAAGGTTTAAACTTTCATTTTGTTTGCTTCTTTGTGCTTGGGGTTTCAGAATTATAAAAAAAATATATGAATTTTTCATCTTTCTACCTAATCCTCGACATTCTGTAACATTTCTTCTTTCCAAGTTTATTGTGTAATTCATTTAGGTATTATTTATTGATATTGTTGTTCATCTGTAACATTTCTTCTATCGAAAGAAGGGCAGGTTATACGATTGTTAAAGAAGAAGAAGCTCATATTTTAATAGAAGTTAAAGGAATTCTTTCATAATAACACCCAGGTTTGCGTTTAAGCTCGGTGTCTTGGTTAAACTTTATTGTTTTTGTTGTTTCATTTAATATATAGTTTGGTATGGTGATTTTTAAGTTCAAGTTTTGAGTATAGCAATGTAGGGTATATGATTTTTTTTGCAAAATTTTTTTTGATAGGTTTAATTGGTTAAATATGATGTTTTTTTTTCTCTTTTTCTTTATGGTCAAATTCTATTGCTTCTGTTGGTTTGATGTTATATTGATGAAGTAGCAAAAGTTTATTGATAAGTATGTGTTCCGTTTTAGTTTGTGTTGGGTGTTTATACTGTAAGGATTTCAATAAAGTAAACGATTTTTATCGACTAAATTTATGTAACAACCGTGCAGGAACAATGGTTGAGGAGAAAGATGCAAATGAAAAGCAGACCGCTATCAGAATTCCCATTCTATATGTAATTTCCTTCAATCCCTACTACAAGTTTTTTCTATTGTGTAAAGTGTTGTTGTTCAAGCTGTTGTAATAGAATGTAAGCCCCATAACACCAAAGGTTTAGATTTATGCCGAAAAGAACTCATTGATGCTAATTGTTATAGATATAGAAACCAAGAATGTCAAACTTTACAAGTCTGTTATATCAAATTTGCCCAAGAAAATTAAGGCCCTAATTAAAAAGGATGGATATGCTCCACAACTATATTGCACTTGCTCAAATCCTCGGATAACGGAACTTTAATTATTACCAGTGTAGAATATGGAAGTTGTATTTTCAATTTTACGGATTATATGTGGTGATGATAATTGAAAGTGGGCTGATTTTGTGGTGCTTTTTCCAAGACAAGTCAGAAGAGGAGCTCTCTGAGATTATAGGTTAGTAAAATTACTTTACAACTTCTTTAATACTGAGCCTATTATTCCAAAGAAAAACTACTCTTTCTGTTTTGAAGATGATGGTTGTGGATTGGTTCTTGAGTAAACATGTGCCAACATATTAGCAGATGCAAACCATTAGGTGAATCAACATGACACTCCAGGACTTCTTTATCTCGGCCGAGTTAGCAGTTGGACTCACCACTCCTTCCCGAGTTACTGGAGACACAAGTATTCCTGTGAAAATTATTACTGGCAACTTAATGCGCCGAATATTAATCTCAAATAGTCTATATAATCTGTATGAATGGTTGATTTCGTTTTAGGATTGGAAGCATAACCTGTCTGTTTACAAATACTCTTTTCAGGTATATGTTTGAAACGTCTGCTTATGTTGCACTTTCATAGCATTATACATTGCAGCATGACAGATAGCAGCACTTTATTCACTATCCTGCAGTAAGGAACTAAATCTACAAATTTATTCAAGTCTTATGAAGCTTTTTAATTAGTTATGGTATTCAATAGCAACCAAGTTTACACTCGTGACTCCTTTTACCTCAAATCAAGCAAAAAATTAACATTTTGATTTTTTAAGTTCATTGCATGGGTAATACTACCAGAGACAAGCTTCTATTATTCCCAACTGTACCAATAATGGTTCAGATACTAATATTTAATTTTTTAGATAATTATACACATTTATATTGTTAATTTGTTTTTACTTGGTCGTTTTATTTTCAGATCACTCCATGCACCTGAGATGGAATGAATAAAATTTCGGTAATAGGCCGTGATTATCGTGTTTTATGTTTCAGCGTTCGTATCGGGAAGCGGTGCACAGTTCAACAGGTAATGTTTTGTAAAAGCACCATGTGGCTGTCTAATATGTGGATCTCTTTTACATTTGATGTTTCATCTGATATGAGGTTGGAAACAGTAGGATATTTGAACTCAATGCTGTTTGAACCCATAGAATAGATGATAAGTTTTGTTTACCGTCGAAGCTTCTTTCAGCCAACTTTTGATAATACTATTTGTTCTTTTCCTTGTCTATAATCATAAACCATTCTTCTTTGTTGATTCATCAGTCTCTTTATGTAACACCCCTAAATTTATACAATTCAATACAGCGGAAGACTCGTTGGTGTTACAGGATAGCACATTACTCACATCATAGACAACGCTTAAAAATCGCATCGTTTAATAATAAAGCATTTCCAATCATAAATATCAAATTTACATAGGTCCCAAGTCATTATATTTCATACAGGTTTTATAAAGCATTTGAAAGGAAATGATTATTTAAGTGCGGGCCATGAATTCTTGTTGTCTTCCCGAGAATTACCTTCAAGTACATGAGATAAAACATGTTAAAAGAAAAGGTCAGCGATAACGCCGAATGAATTCATAGAGTTTAAATAAACCATCAATATGTCATCGGTATATAATTATTACCAAAATCATTTTTGTACAAATCATTGTAATAGGCCATAAAATAGCCAAAGTCATTTTTATACAAATCCTTATCTAAAATCATAATATAGGCATTTGCCTTAAAAATCATTATACGAGCCAATGTCGTAAAAACATCATACAATACGTCTTATGACGTTGTATAAAGTTAAATAAAAACCGTTATATGAATATGGTTATGTAATACCAAAACACAAACATAATATCAATAATATGACCCCGTATTGCTAGTCAGGCAATATATTGTAATTCGGTGCGTATAGTAGTATTTCGTTAATTGGATTATTATAAGCCGCATGACATTGTTACCTTACTACAACAAACAACGGGTAGCTAGCCCGAAACTCAATTTGCCCATCTAAAATTAGCGTGTCGTCACAAAGGTCACGCTATGGAAATCTTCTCATACATAAATTCGCTTACCAATCAATGTGGCACGACGGGGATCAACCGTCAAGGCGCGAACTGGGGTGATCGTCCCCAAATAGTACTATTATATGCATAAGCGTCTACCAAATCCCGGTAGTTCACAATTCATGCTAATGGGACTTTTAGTGACATAACCTAACTTTAATAATCCATTATATCTCATACATCGGGTCATATAATCATTCATCGGGTCATACAACCATTCGGGTCCAAATCAATAAACAAACAATTGGGAAAACTAGTGTCCTATTTCATAAAAACTAACATGTTATCTCCCTCGCGGGTTTATAAAACATTTCATAAAAAAAACATTTAAAAGAGTGTGAGGCTATGAACTCACGTTGATGTGGGAAGGCGGTTATTGGCGATTTGGATGTACGGTACGTGCTTCAATCACGGAAACCTAGACAAATAATACTTATCTTAGACTCTTGTCTAATGATTTTATAAAAATAACAATTATGTATACATATGATGATTTTGTACATATGATGATGATCAAGTGGGTTTATATATTCTTATTTACTCATTTTAGTGTTTATGTATTGGTAACTTTTTACTAGTTTACTAGTTTTACCTATTTACATGTTTTAGGTCCAATAAGCCTATTATAAGTTCATTAACTTGTATTAATCCATTTTATACTTGTATTATCAGTATTTATACTTTACATGTTGAGCCCAAATGGGTTAAGCCCAATAAGTAATTTTTATAAGTGTTTAACTTATTTAGTTAAATTATTAGTCCAAATATGCTAACTTAGCTCGTTATTGTCCGTATGTCATATAGTTCGGGTTTTATCGTTTTTTACTTGTATTAGGTACTTATACATCAGTATATGACTTTTAAAAACTTTACATTAGACGGGTTTGATCGTCTAAGTTTTAATTGGCAAAAAACGTTAATTTTACGGTAATAGCCGAAAAAGTCGTAAAAATCATGTTTATAGTTTTTATAACTTAGAAAACTTACCAAACTACCATTTTTATAAAATGTCCATTTATTTATCCTTATACATATTTATATAAATGTAATATATAAGTTAATGGGTTTTAATTCACATTTTATACTATATTAGTTTGAGTGCTTATATAATACTATTAAACATTAATTCTTCAAAATCTGATTTTTAGTTTCATCTTCACCATTTTTATCATATCTTGAGTTCTATAAGGAGATAGAAGCTCATTTTTGGATGGCATAAACTTCATATTATCTGATACAAATAAGTTAGTTATAGCTACTGCTCATTCCATGTCTAACTATCCTTAACAGTCCCTACAAAACAGACTATTCAGATTGGTACACTCATCTTGTTTTGATCATATCTCACTCATCTTGATAATTACATTGCATGGCCAACTCTCACATGTGTATGACATCTAACACTTACTGTAAATGGATTCCACCATGTAATTTTATCAGTTCATAACTTGGTTACTTACTGTTTTTATACAGCCAACAATTTAAGCAAGATTTTAGCCTTGTTTCTTATGGTTTTTCATCTTTTTAATCATATTTATCAACACTTGATCCCCACACAATATTTTTATCATCATATATTCATCATATACATATACAATAAGAAAGAAAATACATGATTACATAATCAAAATAACAAGAGGATAGGGAGAACAATCTTTATACCACCAAAGTGATGAAATGATGAGTTTTTTTATGAACAAGGTTTGGTTCCTTGTTACCAAACCTTCAACTTGGAAAATGAACTCCTTGAGATCTTCATATGCATGAATATCTTCCTGAAAATCAGCCCTTGATCTCCATGTAAACTCCTTGCTAGTTGTTAAAATCACCTCCAATCATCATCTTTTCAAAGGGTTATCAACATATGTTGAATATAGATGAAGTTTATGGTTAAATTGATGATGCTGATGGGTGATTTGGGGTGGTGTTTGGACGTTCACCATGAGAGAGGAAGGATGAGAGAGTGGTTTGCATGTGTTGTGTGTGAAAAATGGTTTGTAGCTAGTAGTTTTGATGTTGGTATTGCTTACAAGTTAAGCTAGAGTTAACAAGTGTTACTCATGGCTTATAATTTTGACACCTAATGGTGTTTGTGGAGACTTGTTAACCATCCCATGTGTGGGGGTGGGAAAAGTTTATCTTGTCTCATCCCCATTTAATTACGGGTACTCCTCGATTCTAGTTTCCTCGATTTACGTGCCCTCAGGTCGTTTTACGAAAAACGTTTTTATAAATTATGAATCAACGGCACAAAACGAATCTAATAAAAATTGTCTCATCAAAAACGGAGTTCAAAAACGTAAATACGTAATCCTAAGGTTTCCGGTTTAGTCGTAAAGGACGTTAAATTATAATCGTAAGTCTTAATCTCTTCTCGTAAATTTGTGAGTTTATGAACCAACACAAATTTAAAATTCCAAAAGAATATTCATGGATAAATTTATTTCCTGAAATGTCGGACCGTCACCAAAACGGTGTATGTAAACGTAAGCACGTAACGTTGAATCATCCGGTTTAGACGTAGTCGATGCTACTTCAAGACGTAAACCCAAATTTCTTCCCATAAATAAGTGAGTTCATATTATAACATTAAAAATAATATTTTCATATAAATATTGAGAATAAAATATCAATCATAAATTGACGGATTGTGACAGCATTTACCCCTAAACAGGATCTTTGTCCTCAAAGATCATCTTACCTTACTACTCGCTTCTTATAGAGTTAAAGCCATGTGGGTATTTCCTCCACATTCGATCTTCTCTCACAAGTGTAATTCATTACAATACACGAGTTTTATCAAACATAACTACGGGAATAAGATCAAGCTTAATGTTGACTTACTTTCTCTATCCATGATGTTCACGGGTTTTTGATGCATGCAACTTTTCGCCGATCTAAACTTCATTAAGGAATAGTCAGATTTTCACTTGATAGGCATTTTATCAAGTTCGATATACGAAACATAATTCACGCAGCTCTTGAAGTCCTAGGGTAGATCCAGCTTATATGCCTTTCAAACCAATCTTTTACATCATCTCAATGGTCCCATACTACGGGGACTTATATCCCATGATCTTTCAGATCATCTATTCATTTTTCCAAGGTGAAATTTTTTTGGCATAACTTCGCTACCCATCTGGCACTTCAAGATCTACATTTCATATTCACATAACCTCCTGCCCACTACCGGCAGTCAATAATCAGATCCTAGTTTCAACAATCATTTCAGGTCTCGCGGGTCGAGTATTTTGTAAGGTTAGGTTCGCCATCATAGGAAACCTCAAACCTAAAAGACATGTCCAAATCACAATGGGTGTATGCCGGGTGTCTTTATCCCAACTCCTACTTATAGATGCTCTAATGTATATCCTCACAAGATTCGATCTTAATCCTAATACGATAGTTTTCAATGATAATCTCTCCAAATGAAAACGATTATACGGTATATTACCAAAGGTCAATCATTCAAACCTAGAACAGCACTTATAGTATTTTGTATCGTTACTTTACCTCGTCCCTTCGATTGGGGTGGTACATAGTACTCTCATCAAGATTCGTTCTTAATGACTTCTGAGCAAATCTCTAGAAATTCAATGCGAAGCGAGGATCTTGATAGAGATGATCGATACAGGCACACCATGTTTACACAACTCCTTTTAAATACAAAAGAGTCAATTTCTTCATCACGAATATATCATTAACAGGAATGATATTAGCAGATTTGGTCAGTCTGTCGACGATGACCCAAATCGGATCAAATTCAGATGATGACCTTTGCAATAGTTAGACGTTTACTAATGTATGAGGTGATGTCTGCCTTCATAATTTGCCATTAGTACAACTTCTTCTGATAATGATACATTAAATCAGAAATGACAAGAATAGAATACTTATACTTACAAGATTCCAATATAACTATATCTCAAAATCCCCATATTTAGACAATCACAAATGGACTTTTAATCATTTAACGCCATAGGCTTCTCAAATCTAATGGTTCATATTAGCCGTGAACCCCTTTTTATTATCTATATTATCCTTTTCATAATCATTGTTTATTATTTTATTTTATTTTTATCGTTCGGCAATTTATTTTGCACCTTCATTATTAAGGAACATGTCCTAATTGGTTCTTTATCTTTTCTACATAATGTGTCAGTAATTACGTTCACTTTCCTAGATGGAATAATTATCATGACCGTATTTTTTCGAAAATTCTTTCTTCACATTTTCTAAGTCTTAGTTCTATCTCAACTATTATTTTTATCAGTTTTTCTCAATCCGATGTTTAAAGCGTCAATAATTACTACAAGTAATTAAATAATAAATATTTAATTTTTATGAAACGTAACCGTAAAAATTTGTAAATTTCTTAGTTCGATCAATTAAAAAAAATGTTCAAAATAAATTTGAATTTAATTAACAAGATTTGTGTTGATTTGTCGAAAATAATTAAAATAATTAATAAGATCCATAAATGTTCGAAAAATCTTTGTTTATACTTTGATCAAAGTTTTCTTAGTTGAAAAGCAAAAATTATTGTTTCAAATTTTAAGTCATGTTTTAAAAGGTTTCCTCAATCCCTCTTAGGTTGTCTTGAGGTATACACAAACATTTACCCCTAAACAGGAGTTTAGTTAAATGATTTGTGTATAAGAGAATAATCCCTTAAAAATCCTTTGTTAAAACATTTGTCAAAACATATTTGCACTTTCTTTTTGGTAAAGCCAAAAGTCTTAAAAGGGCTCTTAATTTTTGAAGAGTCAATATAGATTCCATTATTTATTAATCACACGGTCAATGTAAGGATTTAGTCTTTAATCACATGTTAAATATTTAAAGTACAGGTTTTTATTGTTCGGCCAATTCAGGGCAGTCTATAAATAATTATTAACTCCTTCTTATTCTTATAAACAAACAGATGGTTCTTAATGATCACAAGCATGAATTTATCAAATTACAGCCTACACACGTGATTCACAAAATTTATGGATGCTACATGTGTATTAGTCAATCCAAACGACATCACGTGAAACTCATAATGTCCATTACAAGTACCGGATGTAGTGATTGGAATAGATAATCTTTTTCGCAGATGCGAAGTTGATGATAACCATGTCATGGATCAAATCTTTAGAACATACGCTAGAACCTTGTAAATGATCGAACAAATCTATCATCTTGGGTAGTGGATATCGTTTTCGATTGTCAATTTACTCAGTTCACGGTAATCTATAAATATAAGGAATGATAACACCATAGCTCTTCATGATGATGAGCTCGGTAGAATAAAATCTTCCTCCGACAACTCTCTCAGTTGTACGGTAATTCCTTTAATGCAGATGGTGCTGACTTATAGTGCACACGCCACAGGTGCAGCACCAAGAATATAATCAATACCAAATTCATCCTAAAGTTTCAGATAACAGAAAATACCTCCTAAAGTTTCAGATAACAGAAACATCTTTTAATAAATTCATATTAGGTTCTTCTAGATTACAATATCTACAACTAGTTCACAACCATTCACGGTATAATTTTAAGTCTAAATGCAGGATATGGTCATCCATCAAGAATTATTTAGATCACTTTTGATAATCAACATCTTATCATTTAGGGGAATTCTACTCGAGTTCCCATCAATTAAGACAATGTCGTCATGTCATAATCAATCAATCCATTCTATTGGCACTATCAACTTCCCATATTTATTGCCGCCGATAAGATGTGAACTTCTCAAAAGATTAATAATAACCCATAATCCTTCACAAGTTCAAGGATATATGGAGACATAACTAACCTTAAAAGTGTAAGGTTAACGCATAATCTATGCGAGAAAATTTCAAATCAGATACAGATGAAAACATTTAACGAATATGAATATATCTCATGTTTTCATAATTTGAGTACGCATTCGAAAGCTCCTCGGATCGTTACCCAGGTCATTCAAATGAAATCAAATCCAAAGAAATGATAGGAACGTCGATACATCCGGTCGGGTATCAACACTCGGTAATCTGATAAGTTTCCTAAAAATCTCACTACGGGGGAATTGGACAAGAAAGAATTGTCAATTGTCAAATAAGACAATTTCCACAGATGAGTAAATTCGACTCAGAAGAATAGATACTACAGGCACATATGTAGGTGTCCCTAACACTATGTCCCTATTTTTCACTTCTTGCAGATCTCATAAAATTTAATCTTTCACAATCTTCAAAGAAAATGTAGTGTTTATTCATTAGTTTTATGGTGACTACTAATCAGCCTTGCATGGTCCATTTCAAATTGTATGTAGGCGCGCAACTATATACAATTTCAAGATTAACGATGCAATACTCAGTTCGTCAAAATTTTATCATCATGTTTATAATAAAAATATTTTCATGCTTAATTCTTAAATAAGAATCAAGAATAAATTTACAAAGGTTTTCTTTGTTATGAAAACAATTAGGTTTTCCAAGGTGTTTTATAATCAACTTCATTTCGATCACGATTACTTATAAATCTCACTTTGAATAATCCTTATAGGGATGAAAATTCAATTTTTCTCAAGGGATACTGTTTTATCTTACAAAAATAATGAGTGATCTGCAAAAGAGTGATGAAAAGTTGTTCACAGAGAACTATCTACAATATAATAGGAAATGAGCTTAGCCAATTAATCATGAGGTTCATGACCTCGATGGCACTCAAAAAGAATAATCCACAACGTATGTCACACCCCCAATTTATCAGAGTAATACAACACAATGGGGTGCGACGGTCATGACTATCAAAAGACATAGATACAAAGAACGACTATTTAAAAGTCGTTTTAATTTAATTAAAAGCATAAAACTTGTTTCGGAAGCGAATTACACCAGATCATAATAAAACATTGTTTCAAAAGACTTTAACATTGATCCAAATATCCATATACTAGTCACGACCATTTTCATTTAAAAATCTCCCATGCATAACCACGTCACTCCTCCGTCTTGATACCTGAGAAAAACATTGCTAAAGCGTCAACACAAAGGTTGGTGAGTTCATAGGTTTAAGTTTAAATAGTGTGATGAACCATAAGATTTTCAAGGCAACCAACATATAATCTTATAACAAATACAAGATTATAATCAAAAGTATACGTTTTAATCATCTACGCCTAAGCTCGTGACACCGAAGCGTTAACCTCAACCAACAAGAAATAATAAGAGCCCGAGCAAATGCCTATCCCGAAGCATTTGTAAATCCTCAAATGTAAGTGTATCTAACTTTGGCCACACAACCAAATTAGATAGGGAGGTTAGTCCCGATAGATCTATCCATAACATTCGCGCTTACACAAAGTAATTAACGGTTCACGGTAGTGGGCTAAAGCATCTAGGGATATCGCTACTTAGACATCATGTAGGCAAACGTATCAAGTTTTAGCACTTATGTTCATCCGTTTAAAACAAGCAATGTTCTCACCCCAAAATAGTTAGAACAATTAAAAGTGGGGCTATGAAACTCACCTCGAAGCAATAGCAACGGTTAAAATAGCACAACGTAAACATGAAGAAATAATAACTCGAAACAATCTGTAACCTAAATTAAATAAAATATGTATCACTATACATGCAAAATGATAATAAATGTAGCATTTAGTCCCCTAGTATGTGCTTGAGTTTATTTAAATAAATCGATAATTTTTAACACTTGCGAAAGTTTAACGTTTTAATAAAAGTAGTCATTTAATCGGAATGTATTTAGCAATATTTGGACACTTCACAGTCAGGTCAATTTATTTAATTAAGTCATTTAACGTCAAATTTCCTAAATATATTTTATTAAAAGTATATTAAATAATTAAACTAAATAAAGTTATCAAATATATTAATTAAAAATCTGATTTTATTTTAGAAATGCCATGTCCCCATGTCGGGAAACATGGCACATATTTATTTGAAATACCAATTACTCAAATCAACCATGTACGTCATTTTTAGACTAAGCAAAAAGGGAGGTTTCGGCAATTTTTCGGCGTGAATAGCAGGTTCGATAGTAGCTCGCAGAGTAAACCGCAAGTACCGTCGGGTAGCTAGCCGGGTGATCTATAAGTAGGTGTTTTAAGTTTTATAAACGGAGGTCGTTTGATAGGTTAAGACCAGGTTCGAAGTTAGGGTTGTGAAACTATTTTTAAACATTACGAGGTCTTCCGGGTAAGTTTCGACCTCGTCTACGGTTCTCGATAATGAATTTCAGGTCGAAACGAAAGCATGAGTGTGTAGACGGTATGGCCGTCTACAACTTCCGTCATGTGACCGTCTCGGGGCAAGGTCTTTTCGAGGGTCAAAATTGGGTCGGAAAAGGTCAAGTTGCACTTTGTTTTCGACTTCCAACGAAGTCATATATTCTATTTTACAAAATATATGTACAGAGACTCGTTTTGCTACGGTAGTTTATGGCAGATTTCAAAATAGCATAACTATCTCATCCCTTGACCAAACGCTGTGCTTTCAGGGGATATAGGTTCTAGACCAGCCCGTCTACGCACGCTATCAATTACCCAACCCGTACTCGTGGTTAGGCTTGGTCAAAACTGAGCTCGAAGTCGGCCCAGCCGAGCTCCTTTTAGTCGAGTAAAATGGTATATTTCGCTACTCTTTTTAAGTAGTAAAACAAATGTTCAGGTCCTGATCTTTGGTATGCATCCCGTACATGGGATTCTTTAAAGAGTGTGCTCAAATCTTTGGATGAAAACTTATTTACATATGGGTTTTACAAATGATCGAGTTACATCATAAAGTTCTACTTTTAACAAGAAATAGCATATTTTTGCGCGGGTTTTCTACGGCTTCTCATTACTTCATTACTTAACCAATTTCAACGATTTAAGATGCCATTTAAACACCCCAACCTGACATCTATATAGCGACGTGTTTGTATAGCATGTTTATGTTTTACTCTACACAGTAACGACACAAAGAAGATTTGTTTTCATTCTAATTTTACTAGCCTCCATAAGTATGTATCTGTTGTTTGTTGTTTACCAGAGGCCCAAACAATTTATTTTTAGCAGAAATATGTTTTTTTTTTTTGGTTCACTAATTCACTTGACATGTTTAGAAGCCAAAGGTTAGTTTCTGTTTATAAAAATGTCTCAAGCACAAGACTAAAGGCACGACTTGAATGCATATGTTATGAAAGAAAATGAATCTCACAGTGTAAGATAGTCGTGGAGTGATCCTACACGAACAAAACTAGGCTCGAGGCGAAACAAATCTTGTATTTCCTAGCTTCTTACTAACTCAACCCAAATCTTTTGTTCTCTTAATCAGAGCCATGGCTTAGAGCACAACATACTATATTTTCTTTTGAGTTTTAGCTTTGAGTGTGTGTATGTTCAAGTGAGGGTGCTTGGGTATTTATAGGACTTGAGAAAGAGTTTAGGGCTAAGGCTTGTTTAGTTAAGGTTTGTAACTTCAAGTTTGCTTTTGACTAGTTATTGTAACCAAGGAAGTATCATGGGAAATTGTGAGATGTTTGGGAAGAGCAAAGCTCCTTTGTGCTCGTCTAGGGCAGGGAGAAAAGAGGAGAAAAGTGTACTTATGGTTGACTAGCCTTAGCAAAGTTGTTGTAAGCTTCAAGATTTGAGAAAACCATGGAAGAAAAAGTGTGTTATCCTTCGGTTGTAGAAGAAAAGAGGAGACAAAAGGTACCTCATAATAAATGGGTGGGTGAAGTACTTAGATTCTAAAATTGTGGTAGGTGTTGTTGAAAGAGTGTACACAACATGGGTTTACAATAGCAGGGGGGACCGATTTTGATAAGGTGACAAGGAAGAAAGGTTGTTTTGTTTTAATTTTGGGTAGGTCTTGCAATGTTATTAATAGTGTAGAGATCTAAATGTTTACATGTAATGTAAAATTCTAGTGGAACTTGTCCTAAACAATTTGCGAAAAGTTTAAGTAGGCAATTTTTAAGAGTGGCGTAATGTATTGGGAAATATTTGTTTTGTAAAATGCAATTCATACACGAGATTACATTAATATAAATAAATGTCGGTCCTAACAATAGGAATTTCTAGTACGTGTCGTAAACGAATAATAGTCATTCAAATAATAATTCATATTATTGTCATTCATGAAAATTTTAAATTTGTACACAAAATACGCGAAGTCAATCGGGACATTCAATAAACACACAAGTCTAACCCGAACCATCGCGTTTAACGTAAATCAAATAGATTCAAAATTCACGAGTGTGACATTCGTAATCCCTTAAGTTGAGTTTTGTCCTCAAAACTAGCACGTCCATGTCATTATCAAAACAAGAGGTCAATTTAAATTTTATCTTTCTTTCATGGTGTTCGATGCGTTCATTTTTCTTGTTTATCACTAAGATTAAAATTACTATAATTTTATTAGGACTAAAACGAAAAAATTTCTTTCGACTTGTACATGTTTCTATAGCGTTCCTTAGGACTTTTCTTGTATGTCAAAATTTTCTCATTATTAACTTTCACGTCGTCCTGCGCATTACTTCCACTTTAAGGTGTCGCGTATTGTCATTTTTCGTCTAGATGACTATATATATTGCACATTTGAAAATCGTTCCACATAGTTTGATTAATCTCGTTCACATTAACCGCCTACTTGTAGTGATAAGTAGCATATGCGTCAAAGTGTTATTGCATCGGTTTCTCAAAAATCTAGAATAATTGAGCGTCCTAACACATGGTGGTCAAGACGTTTCTTCCTTTTATGTGATATTCAATATTAGATAATTTTGTTAATTAATCCATTTAGTTTGCGTTCCTCCTCGTTTATCTCCTTTTTCATGGAGGGGAAAACGGGTGCACACTTTATAATATATTTAAATCATAGTTCGTTCGGATTCCTTTCATGAAGGAAAGTATATAATATTTCTTAAGCCTATGTGTATGGAGTGATGCTCAAACATCGTTAGGTAAAATAATTTTTTTTTTGTCCGACTGGTTTCGGTATTCCAATTATATACAAAAGCATGCTTATCTTGACCCAATTGTTCTTTAACATGGGTTATGTTACGACGAGTTTTGAATATCCGTTGAATTAGGGTTTTACTCAAATGACGTTCCGTTCTTCTCATTATTATTTAAAAATTGTTTTCGATTTTCCAACTCTAATCTATTTGAGTTTAATTGTCGTAAAAAAAAAAACAAGTGGTGCTCTTAGTATTTGCGTGTCATATACGTTTTTGTATGTAATAGTGGCGAAAAAAAATGATTATACTAGGTTTACGCGTATCGCGTACTCGACGTTCTTACTTAAGACGGTAGAAAAATGTTTAACGTTCATAGCACATAATAAATTTTTCTTTGACAAATAGGGTAACTTGAATATATTCTAATAATACTAATATATTTCATTTTTACGATGACTACTATGAGCATGCTCGCGTTCGACCACGATCATACGTAGTTGATCAGGCTACGTACGTCTCGGGACCAACAGTTGCATCCTCCTTTTCATCATAATTTAACTCTTTGAGGTTGTAATTTATATATTGGTTGTCCATAATTCATTTCGTTTGTTACCATCATTCACTTTCACAATCAACAAATTAGTCAATAGTTCTTTTTTTTTTTTTGTTATCATTGCTCATTTTTAACAATCAATAAAATAATTCGCATACTTATTTGTACCAGTTCTCGTCAAGTTTATCAATATTTTACGTCTTCCAAATCAAGTTGTTCGAAAAAATAGATTTTCCCAAAACTTTACATGGTAGTCCTTACTAAAAATGTTTCAACATTAGTCGCGATGTTTTATACATTAAGTTGGTCGTTACGCCAGATTTTCCAAAACTTTGCATGATAGTCTATATCAAAACATTTCATCATCAATAATGTAGTTTTTGTCAGTAATACCTTTACTGATTTTTCCAAAACGTTTAATCAAAATTCTAACATTCTTACTAATAAAGTTCTCGGGGATAGTTCCTTCAAAGATTTTTTTTTTTTTTTTTTTTTTTTTTTTTTTTTTATAATTTTTTTTTTTAATAAGGTTTTCCAAAAATATTCTATAAAACTCCTTCTTAAAAAAAAATTATTTGGTTTATTTTTCTTCGACATATAAAAATATTGTAGGATAAAAACCATTTCTTAAGTAAAAGCTTCATAAGATATAAAAATAACTGAGAAAAAAAAAAATTAAATAAAAGTTTTTAAAGTAAGTTACATAACCCAATTTTTGTTGGTGTTGACATCGACAGATGTCGAGTCACTTGATCTTCATAAAAATAACTTATTTAATATTCCATGTCAGTCACTCAATTCTATCACAAAATTTTTGAGATCTTTGATCATGTTTAATTACATCTCAGACACTTCGGTCAATTTGTTTTTATCCCAAAAATTTTCAATTTGTTTAATCTGATAAACTAGTTAATTCCATCACAAGCATTTTCATCATAAAAATTGTTCATTTTCTTTTTATATGCCGTTTGTCCATAATCATTTTGTAGATATGTTCGACACGCGCTATTAGGGTTTCTAAGAATGACCACAATTCACATCTAGAGTTCTCAAGATTTGTGACATGCAGTAACCTCTTTAATTTAAAATATGGTATAATCCTCATATAACTGAGTTCTCCCTTTAATATTAGTTGTTATATCATACTTTCTAAATTTATAATAGCAACTTAGTTTCAAACCAATGAACTAGAACTTTTAGATCCGTCTTTGTACAATTTCTCCAATATAAATTTCTCCTTAACGTGTATTCGACTTACGTGTCGACATATATCCTGATAGTTTTTATATTTTTGTAATACTAATTTATGTTTGTTCCTTATGATATAGTACTTTGTGGGGTATTACAGGAGTAATACCTTATGTAGAGTGTTTATCATCGTATGTTGTATAAAAATAGGGACGACGACTTTCATTATTTCAGTGTTCGCACGCCATGAAAACTAGTGGTACTAATGTACCGTTTTAGTCAAACGTCAATGAGGCAATCACCTTGTCAGATCATGTAAGTCTTATCCATCCCCGAGGAAATTCACTAAAAATCTTAAGTTGTGTTACAACTGGCACTTGACTAAGCCTCGCAACCCAATCAAACAAGAACAGCCTTGAGGTCTAGTCAAGTAGTAGTCGTTAAACTTCTTAATATCTTTGGTGAATTTACTCGTCTTTAGATATTACTAACACAATTTAACATTGATTAAACCTACACAAAACTCATCAAATATGTTATACCCTAACTATCAAACTAATCACGCAAGATGTAAATTCATGAGTTTTACCCATCCACAAGAAAACTCATCAAAAATCCTAAGTTGTATAACGACTGGCACTTAACTTAGTCTCGCAACCCAATCAGACAAGAACAGCCTTAAGACCTTGCTAAGTATCGTTATATTCCTTAACATTTTTGATGAATTGTCTTGGTTTTTGGGTTTACTCACGACTTATCATCAACCACTGCTAAATATCAGCGCACTCAAGTACTGTTTTGGCGTATATTTTTAATTCAGTGTATATCGATATAGGGTAACATAGAAACACACAAGTGTTTAAATAGTTCATAGTAGTCCAGTGGACTGTCTTTAACAAAATATGTAATAGCATAAGTATGTATATGCTTTACTCCAAATAAACATGGCACAAACCATCTTAGTTCAATTTAAACATGGCACAAACTATCTTAGTTCGATTAAACATGGCACAAACCATTTTAGAAGCACAACAATCCAAACAAGGATGTTAGGTATTTTACTTTAAAACATAAGAAAAATCGTCTTAGTACATATTCGTATAAGTACATCTTTACATAAGGATCATTCAAAGAAGGCAGGAAATACTTAACTCTAATAACACGTAACATCAAGTTTAAAACTAACAGGACAAATCACATGGAATAATTCAAGTCACAACTTACTTTTATCGAAGACGCGGAGTGGAGTGGTTCTTGGAGATTTTTGAGTTAGTTATAGTCTAGAATTATTTATTTTTCCCAAAATTAAATTTTTGACTCACGTTTATAAAAATCATTTTGTAAAATAACCTAGTTCTCTATAACTACAGCTCTGATACCAATCTGTCACACCCCCAATTTATCAGAGTAATACAACACAATGGGGTGCGACGGTCATGACTATCAAAAGACATAGATACAAAGAACGACTATTTAAAAGTCGTTTTAATTTAATTAAAAGCATAAAACTTGTTTCGGAAGCGAATTACACCAGATCATAATAAAACATTGTTTCAAAAGACTTTAACATTGATCCAAATATCCATATACTAGTCACGACCATTTTCATTTAAAAATCTCCCATGCATAACCACGTCACTCCTCCGTCTTGATACCTGAGAAAAACATTGCTAAAGCGTCAACACAAAGGTTGGTGAGTTCATAGGTTTAAGTTTAAATAGTGTGATGAACCATAAGATTTTCAAGGCAACCAACATATAATCTTATAACAAATACAAGATTATAATCAAAAGTATACGTTTTAATCACCTACGCCTAAGCTCGTGACACCGAAGCGTTAACCTCAACCAACAAGAAATAATAAGAGCCCGAGCAAATGCCTATCCCGAAGCATTTGTAAATCCTCAAATGTAAGTGTATCTAACTTTGGCCACACAACCAAATTAGATAGGGAGGTTAGTCCCGATAGATCTATCCATAACATTCGCGCTTACACAAAGTAATTAACGGTTCACGGTAGTGGGCTAAAGCATCTAGGGATATCGCTACTTAGACATCATGTAGGCAAACGTATCAAGTTTTAGCACTTATGTTCATCCGTTTAAAACAAGCAATGTTCTCACCCCAAAATAGTTAGAACAATTAAAAGTGGGGCTATGAAACTCACCTCGAAGCAATAGCAACGGTTAAAATAGCACAACGTAAACATGAAGAAATAATAACTCGAAACAATCTGTAACCTAAATTAAATAAAATATGTATCACTATACATGCAAAATGATAATAAATGTAGCATTTAGTCCCCTAGTATGTGCTTGAGTTTATTTAAATAAATCGATAATTTTTAACACTTGCGAAAGTTTAACGTTTTAATAAAAGTAGTCATTTAATCGGAATGTATTTAGCAATATTTGGACACTTCACAGTCAGGTCAATTTATTTAATTAAGTCATTTAACGTCAAATTTCCTAAATATATTTTATTAAAAGTATATTAAATAATTAAACTAAATAAAGTTATCAAATATATTAATTAAAAATCTGATTTTATTTTAGAAATGCCATGTCCCCATGTCGGGAAACATGGCACATATTTATTTGAAATACCAATTACTCAAATCAACCATGTACGTCATTTTTAGACTAAGCAAAAAGGGAGGTTTCGGCAATTTTTCGGCGTGAATAGCAGGTTCGATAGTAGCTCGCAGAGTAAACCGCAAGTACCGTCGGGTAGCTAGCCGGGTGATCTATAAGTAGGTGTTTTAAGTTTTATAAACGGAGGTCGTTTGATAGGTTAAGACCAGGTTCGAAGTTAGGGTTGTGAAACTATTTTTAAACATTACGAGGTCTTCCGGGTAAGTTTCGACCTCGTCTACGGTTCTCGATAATGAATTTCAGGTCGAAACGAAAGCATGAGTGTGTAGACGGTATGGCCGTCTACAACTTCCGTCATGTGACCGTCTCGGGGCAAGGTCTTTTCGAGGGTCAAAATTGGGTCGGAAAAGGTCAAGTTGCACTTTGTTTTCGACTTCCAACGAAGTCATATATTCTATTTTACAAAATATATGTACAGAGACTCGTTTTGCTACGGTAGTTTATGGCAGATTTCAAAATAGCATAACTATCTCATCCCTTGACCAAACGCTGTGCTTTCAGGGGATATAGGTTCTAGACCAGCCCGTCTACGCACGCTATCAATTACCCAACCCGTACTCGTGGTTAGGCTTGGTCAAAACTGAGCTCGAAGTCGGCCCAGCCGAGCTCCTTTTAGTCGAGTAAAATGGTATATTTCGTTACTCTTTTTAAGTAGTAAAACAAATGTTCAGGTCCTGATCTTTGGTATGCATCCCGTACATGGGATTCTTTAAAGAGTGTGCTCAAATCTTTGGATGAAAACTTATTTACATATGGGTTTTACAAATGATCGAGTTACATCATAAAGTTCTACTTTTAACAAGAAATAGCATATTTTTGCGCGGGTTTTCTACGGCTTCTCATTACTTCATTACTTAACCAATTTCAACGATTTAAGATGCCATTTAAACACCCCAACCTGACATCTATATAGCGACGTGTTTGTATAGCATGTTTATGTTTTACTCTACACAGTAACGACACAAAGAAGATTTGTTTTCATTCTAATTTTACTAGCCTCCATAAGTATGTATCTGTTGTTTGTTGTTTACCAGAGGCCCAAACAATTTATTTTTAGCAGAAATATGTTTTTTTTTTTTGGTTCACTAATTCACTTGACATGTTTAGAAGCCAAAGGTTAGTTTCTGTTTATAAAAATGTCTCAAGCACAAGACTAAAGGCACGACTTGAATGCATATGTTATGAAAGAAAATGAATCTCACAGTGTAAGATAGTCGTGGAGTGATCCTACACGAACAAAACTAGGCTCGAGGCGAAACAAATCTTGTATTTCCTAGCTTCTTACTAACTCAACCCAAATCTTTTGTTCTCTTAATCAGAGCCATGGCTTAGAGCACAACATACTATATTTTCTTTTGAGTTTTAGCTTTGAGTGTGTGTATGTTCAAGTGAGGGTGCTTGGGTATTTATAGGACTTGAGAAAGAGTTTAGGGCTAAGGCTTGTTTAGTTAAGGTTTGTAACTTCAAGTTTGCTTTTGACTAGTTATTGTAACCAAGGAAGTATCATGGGAAATTGTGAGATGTTTGGGAAGAGCAAAGCTCCTTTGTGCTCGTCTAGGGCAGGGAGAAAAGAGGAGAAAAGTGTACTTATGGTTGACTAGCCTTAGCAAAGTTGTTGTAAGCTTCAAGATTTGAGAAAACCATGGAAGAAAAAGTGTGTTATCCTTCGGTTGTAGAAGAAAAGAGGAGACAAAAGGTACCTCATAATAAATGGGTGGGTGAAGTACTTAGATTCTAAAATTGTGGTAGGTGTTGTTGAAAGAGTGTACACAACATGGGTTTACAATAGCAGGGGGGACCGATTTTGATAAGGTGACAAGGAAGAAAGGTTGTTTTGTTTTAATTTTGGGTAGGTCTTGCAATGTTATTAATAGTGTAGAGATCTAAATGTTTACATGTAATGTAAAATTCTAGTGGAACTTGTCCTAAACAATTTGCGAAAAGTTTAAGTAGGCAATTTTTAAGAGTGGCGTAATGTATTGGGAAATATTTGTTTTGTAAAATGCAATTCATACACGAGATTACATTAATATAAATAAATGTCGGTCCTAACAATAGGAATTTCTAGTACGTGTCGTAAACGAATAATAGTCATTCAAATAATAATTCATATTATTGTCATTCATGAAAATTTTAAATTTGTACACAAAATACGCGAAGTCAATCGGGACATTCAATAAACACACAAGTCTAACCCGAACCATCGCGTTTAACGTAAATCAAATAGATTCAAAATTCACGAGTGTGACAACGTAACTCAAATCGAGATGAGTACTTGTTCAATGGTTGCAACACTAATGCGAGCATTAGGAAGAAGCAAGAAAAGATAGATAGCATCGATACATGTAGGATTTAGCAATCAAAGGTAGTCTTTTCATTAATCACAAACAAGTCTAAATTGTACCGTAACACATTACGTGTCACTATGTCATACAATTCCAAGAACTCATCCTACCAACTGATGTCTCAGTTAAGTTAGGGATTATTTTTAGAAGATACCACAATGAATACTAATCTACAAGATTCATTAGGTGTTTCACATGTCCCGAAAGATCCATCGGTCCCAATTTCAGAAGAGGATTTCTTCAATTTATTTCTTGGACACTGAGCATCCTCGTTAGTGTACAATGGCCTAGGAACAACCCTTAACATGAACCAACAATCATTTAAAACATTACAATTCAATCACATAACTTAACGACTTCCTTTTATCAATCTCATATTCCATACGGGTTAAATTTTACTTTATTCAAGTTTCAGCCAAATCATAGTCAATGCGATATCCTACTTCATTCTCCAATACTTTCAATCTTTATTATTAGACCTTAATAGGGCAATAAAAGTTCGATGTGAACAACACTTAATTTCCAATCCTATTACAACAACAATTATCAAATGAGTAACTAGTATTAAATGACTCACAAATTTAATTAGACTTCTCGGAAAGGTACTAGTGGCATGAGGATTTTGGGTAATGGTTCCATTGACAGCCTCAAGTGCAACATTCACCCTTTCGATTTCAAATTTAAGAATTGGGTGACACCGAATCAGATGACACCTTTCCAGGTGATAATGTTTTGTCAAACTCCACTTTTAGAAAGATCGTCATGACATCGATATCAGATTTAATCTCGCCAGTTCTTCTTTAAGATTACAATCAACTAATATTAACGTTTCTACGAATATGAATCATTTGTTTGGATCATAAATATCCACAACTTGGTTTAGATCAAGGATAGCTAGAATTCCTACGAGAATAGCTTCGATTGATTTGCTAGGGGAGTTAGGGTTCCTTGTGACAATCTACGTCGTATAAATACCTCGTATAAATATCAAAATAATCATCAAACAATCATGTAATCAAATTACATCATATGTATATATATAATCCAAGTTATATATATATATATTAAAATAACACTTCTCAGTCTGGTCTTGTCGGTAACTCGGGAATTCTTCGGCACCGTTATAGTCAAAAGATTTTTAGACATTTTTAGAAAAATGTTTATAGTTAAAAGATTTTTAAATGTTTTATTCAAAACCTTGGTTTTAAAAATCTTTCGTTCTCTATAACGAGAGCTCTGATACCAAACTGTAACACCCCTAAATTTATACAATTCAATACAGCGGAAGACTCGTTGGTGTTACAGGATAGCACATTACTCACATCATAGACAACGCTTAAAAATCGCGTCGTTTAATAATAAAGCATTTCCAATCATAAATATCAAATTTACATAGGTCCCAAGTCATTATATTTCATACAGGTTTTATAAAGCATTTGAAAGGAAATGATTATTTAAGTGCGGGCTATGAATTCTTGTTGTCTTCCCGAGAATTACCTTCAAGTACCTGAGATAAAACATGTTAAAAGAAAAGGTCAGCGATAACGCCGAATGAATTCATAGAGTTTAAATAAACCATCAATATGTCATCGGTATATAATTATTACCAAAATCATTTTTGTACAAATCATTGTAATAGGCCATAAAATAGCCAAAGTCATTTTTATACAAATCCTTATCGAAAATCATAATATAGGCATTTGCCTTAAAAATCATTATACGAGCCAATGTCGTAAAAACATCATACAATACGTCTTATGACGTTGTATAAAGTTAAATAAAAACCGTTATATGAATATGGTTATGTAATACCAAAACACAAACATAATATCAATAATATGACCCAGTATTGCTAGTCAGGCAATATATTGTAATTCGGTGCGTATAGCAGTATTTCGTTAATTAGATTATTATAAGCCGCATGACATTGTTACCTTACTACAACAAACAACGGGTAGCTAGCCCAAAACTCAATTTTCCCATCTAAATTAGCATGTCGTCACAAAGGTCACGCTATGGAAATCTTCTCATACATAAATTCTGTAACACCCCTAAATTTATACAACTCAATACAGCGGAAGACTAGTTGGTGTTACGGGATAGCACATTACTCACATCATAGACAACGCATAAAAATCGCGTCGTTTAATAATAAATCATTTCCATTCATAAACATCAAAGTTACATCGGTCCCAAGTCATTACATTTCATATACAGTTTTACAAAATATTTAAATGGAAAATATTGTTTAAGTGCGGGCCATGAATTCTTGTCGTCTTCCCGATAATTACCTTCAAGTACCTGAGATAAAACATGTTAAAAGAAAAGGTCAGCGATAACGCCGAGTGAATTCATAGAGTTTAATAAATTCCATCAATATAACTTTGGTATAAAATTAGTACCAAAAATCAATTCGTACAAATCGTTGTAATAGGCCGTAAAATAGCCAAAATCATTTTATACAAATCTTTATAATAGGCCATAAAATAGCCAAAGTCATTTTATATAAATCCTTAACGAAAATCATAATATAGGCATTTTCCTTAAAAATCATTATACGAGCCAATGTCGTAAAAACAATCATAAAATACGTCTTATGACGTTGTATAGAATCAAATAAAAATCGTTATATGAATATGGTTATGAAAACCAAAATACAATCATAATATCAATAGTATGACCCTGTATTACTAGTCAGGCAATACATCGTAATTCGGAGCGTCCAGTAATATTTTGGTGATTTGGATTATTATAAGCCGCATGACATTGTTACCTTACTAAAACCAAAACGGGTAGCTAACCCGATACCAATTTTGCCCATTTAAAGTAGCGTGTCGTCACAAAGGTCACGCTATTGGAAATCTTCTCATACATAAATTCGCTTACCAATCAATGTGGCACGACAGGGATCAACCGTCAAGGCGCGAACTGGGGTGATCGTCCCCAAATAGTACTATTAAATGCATAAGCGTCTACCAACTCCCGGTAGTTCACAATTCATGCTAATGGGACTTTTAGTGACATAACCTAACTTTAATAATCCATTTAATTTCATCTATCGGGTCCATTAATCATTTATCGGGTCATACAATCGGGTCATTCAATCATTCGGGTCCAAAATCAATAAACAAACAATCGGGACAAATGGTGTCCTAGTTTTATAAAAACTAACATGTTATCTCCCTCGCGGGTTTATAAAACATTTATAAAAACATTTAAAAGAGTGCGAGGCTATGAACTCACGTTGATGTGGGAAGGCGGGTTGTCGGCAATTCGGACGTACGGTACATGCTTCAATCACGGAAACCTAGACAAATAATACTCGGTCTTAGACGTTTGTCCAATGACTTTATAAAAATAACAAGTTTGTATACATATGATGATTATATATATATATGATGATCAAGTGGGTTTACATATTCTCGTTTACTCATTTTAGAGTTATACGTCGATAACTTTTACACTAGTTTACTAGTTTTACCCATTTACGTGTTTTAAGTCCAATTAACTTATTATAAGTTCCTTAACTTGTTTTAATCTTTGTTATACTTATTTTATCAGTATGTATACTTTCCATGTTGGGCCCAAATGGGTTAAACCCAATAAGTTCCCTTTTTACAAGTTTATATCTTATTTAGTCCAATTATTAGTCCAATATGTTTACTTAGCTCGTTAATGTCCGTATGCCCTAAAGTTCGGGTTTTATCGGTTTTTACTTGTTATGCATGTCTATATATCAGTATATAAGTTTTATAAAGTTTTCATTAGAGGGGTCCAACCATCTAAGTTTTATTTAACAAAAACGTTAATTTTACGGCAATAGCCGAAAAAGTCGTAAAAATCATGTTTATAGTTTTTATTACTTATAAACATTATTTCACCACCATTTATATAATTTATCCATTTGATTAACCTTTTATATATATTTATATAAATAAGTTTTATAAGTTAGTGGGTTTTTATTTTATATTTTATATATTAAAATGTGAGTGCTTATATAATAGTATTATTCTTTAATTTCCAAAAATCTGATTTTTAACTTCATCTTCACCAAAACTGCCATATCTTGAGTTCTATATGGAGATAGAAGCTCAAATTTTTATCACATAAACTACATGATATGTGATATATTTAACTCTTCTATAGCTACTGTTGAATCATCTTCTAAATATTTTCTAAAAATCGTCCAAAACAGTAACCTCAGATTTATACCCTAAACTTGTTTTGATCATATCTCACTCATTATTTTGATTCCATTGCATGGCCAACTCTCACATGTGTACAATACATTTAGCTTACTGTAAATCCATTTTACTTCATCATTTTATCAGTCCATGACCTGTTTACTTACTGTTTTATACAGCCATGTAAATTAATCAAGATTTTAACCTTGTTTCATATGGTTTTTCACCTTTTTAATCATGTTTATCAACAACAAATCCCCACATAACATTTTTATCATCATATAATCATCATAAATATATATACAATAGGAAATAAAATACATGTTTACATAATCAAAATAACAAGAAGTTGAGGAGGACAATCTTTATACCACCAACTTGATGTAGGTTATGATTTTGACATGGTTTTTGATGGAGAAACTTGTAGACAACCATGACCATCTTCAAGACCACCATGCTCCATGACCTCCTTGTGGAAAATCAACCCTCCTACTCCATGAAAACTCCTCCTTGGATGTTATAAGTTGCACCAATCTTCATCTTTTTGAATGGAGATTAACATATGTTAATTATAACACATGTTTATGGTTAAATTTTGATCAATGATGGTGTTTTTGTGGAGTATTTGGGACGGCAAGATGAGAGTGTAGGGAGAGAGTTGAGTGGTTTTTGCATGGTGAAATGAATAAGTGGTTTGTGTGTGAATGGTTTTGTGTTTGAAGTGGCTTACAAATGAAGCTAATTGAGACAAGTGTTGGTTACTTGCTAAGTAAATGACACCTTATGGTGTTGGTAAGTTTTTGGCCGCCCCATGTAAGCTAGTGGGGTGGGACAATGTATTTTGTCCCATCTCACTAGTTTACGGGTATTCCTCGATTCCAGTTTCCTCGATTTGCGTGCCCTCGGGTCGTTTTACGAAAAACGTTTTTATAAATTATGAATCGACGTCACAAAACGAATCCAATAAAAATTGTTTCATCAAAAACGGAGTTCGAAAACGTAAATATGTAATCCTAAGGTTTCCGGTTTAGTCGTAAAGGACGTTAAAATAAAATCGTAAGTCCTAATCTCTTCTCGTAAATTTGTGAGTTTATGAACCAACACAAATTTAAAACTCCAAAATAATATTTATGGATAAATTTATTTTCTGAAATGTCGGACTGTCACCAAAGACGGTGTATGTAAACGTAAGCACGTAACGTTGAATCCTCCGGTTTAAACGTATTCGATGCTACTTCAAGACGTAAATCCAAATTTCTTCCCAAAAATAAGTGAGTTCATATTGTAAATTGTTTTTAAATAATATTGAGAATAAAATATCAACCATAAATTGACGGATTGTCACAAATTCGCTTACCAATCAATGTGGCACGACGGGGATCAACCGTCAAGGCGCGAACTGGGGTGATCGTCCCCAAATAGTACTATTATATGCATAAGCGTCTACCAAATCCCGGTAGTTCACAATTCATGCTAATGGGACTTTTAGTGACATAACCTAACTTTAATAATCCATTATATCTCATACATCGGGTCATATAATCATTCATCGGGTCATACAATCATTCGGGTCCAAATCAATAAACAAACAATTGGGAAAACTAGTGTCCTATTTCATAAAAACTAATATGTTATCTCCCTCGCGGGTTTATAAAACATTTCATAAAAAAACATTTAAAAGAGTGCGAGGCTATGAACTCACGTTGATGTGGGAAGGCGGTTATTGGCGATTTGGATGTACGGTACGTGCTTCAATCACGGAAACCTAGACAAATAATACTTATCTTAGACTCTTGTCTATTGATTTTATAAAAATAACAATTATGTATACATATGATGATTTTGTACATATGATGATGATCAAGTGGGTTTATATATTCATATTTACTCATTTTAGTGTTTATGTATTGGTAACTTTTTACTAGTTTACTAGTTTTACCTATTTACATGTTTTAGGTCCAATAAGCCTATTATAAGTTCATTAACTTGTATTAATCCATTTTATACTTGTATTATCAGTATTTATACTTTACATGTTGAGCCCAAATGGGTTAAGCCCAATAAGTAATTTTTATAAGTGTTTAACTTATTTAGTTAAATTATAAGTCCGAATATGCTAACTTAGCTCGTTAATGTCCGTATGTCATATAGTTCGGGTTTTATCGTTTTTTACTTGTATTAGGTACTTATACATCAGTATATGACTTTTAAAAACTTTACATTAGACGGGTTTGATCGTCTAAGTTTTAATTGGCGAAAAACGTTAATTTTACGGTAATAGCCGAAAAAGTCGTAAAAATCATGTTTATAGTTTTTATAACTTAGAAAACTTACCAAACTACCATTTTTATAAAATGTCCATTTATTTATCCTTATACATATTTATATAAATGTAATATATAAGTTAATGGGTTTTATTCACATTTTATACTATATTAGTTTGAGTGCTTATATAATACTATTAAACATTAATTCTTCAAAATCTGATTTTTAGTTTCATCTTCACCATTTTTATCATATCTTGAGTTCTATAAGGAGATAGAAGCTCATTTTTGGATGGCATAAACTTCATATTATCTGATACAAATAAGTTAGGTATAGCTACTGCTCATTCCATGTCTAACTATCCTTAACAGTCCCTACAAAACAGACTATTCAGATTGGTACACTCATCTTGTTTTGATCATATCTCACTCATCTTGATGATTCCATTGCATGACCAACTCTCACATGTGTATGACATCTAACACTTACTGTAAATGGATTCCACCATGTAATTTTATCAGTTCATAACTTGGTTACTTACTGTTTTTATACAGCCAACAATTTAAGCAAGATTTTAGCCTTGTTTCTTATGGTTTTTCATCTTTTTAATCATATTTATCAACACTTGATCCCCACACAACATTTTTATCATCATATATTCATCATATACATATACAATAAGAAAGAAAATACATGATTACATAATCAAAATAACAAGAGGATGGGGAGAACAATCTTTATACCACCAAAGTGATGAAATGATGAGTTTTTTTATGAACAAGGTTTGGTTCCTTATTACCAAACCTTCAACTTGGAAAATGAACTCCTTGAGATATTCATATGCATGAATATCTTCCTGAAAATCAGCCCTTGATCTCCATGTAAACTCCTTGCTAGTTGTTAAAATCACCTCCAATCATCATCTTTTCAAAGGGTTATCAACATATGTTGAATATAGATGAAGTTTATGGTTAAACTGATGATGATGATGGGTGATTTGGGGTGGTGTTTGGACGTTCACCATGAGAGAGGAAGGATGAGAGAGTGGTTTGCATGTGTTGTGTGTGAAAAATGGTTTGTAGCTAGTAGTTTTGATGTTGGTATTGCTTACAAGTTAAGCTAGAGTTAACAAGTGTTACTCATGGCTTATAATTTTGACACCTAATGGTGTTTGTGGAGACTTGTTAACCATCCCATGTGTGGGGGTGGGACAAGTTTATCTTGTCTCATCCCCATTTAATTACGGGTACTCCTCGATTCTAGTTTCCTTGATTTACGTGCCCTCAGGTCGTTTTACGAAAAACGTTTTTATAAATTATGAATCAACGGCACAAAACGAATCTAATTAAAATTGTCGAATAAAAAACGGAGTTCAAAAACGTAAATACGTAATCCTAAGGTTTCCGGTTTAGTCGTAAAGGACGTTAAATTATAATCGTAAGTCCTAATCTCTTCTCGTAAATTTGTGAGTTTATGAACCAACACAAATTTAAAATTCCAAAAGAATATTCACGGATAAATTTATTTCCTGAAATGTCGGACCGTCACCAAAACGGTGTATGTAAACGTAAGCACGTAACGTTGAATCATCCGGTTTAGACGTAGTCGATGCTACTTCAAGACGTAAACCCAAATTTCTTCCCATAAATAAGTGAGTTTATATTATAACATTAAAAATAATATTTTCATATGAATATTGAGAATAAAATATCAATCATAAATTGACGGATTGTGACAGCATTTACCCCTAAACAGGATCTTTGTCCTCAAAGATCATCTTACCTTACTACTCGCTTCTTATAGAGTTAAATCCATGTGGGTATTTCCTCCACATTCGATCTTCTCTCACAAGTGTAATTCATTACAATACACGAGTTTTATCAAACATAACTACGGGAATAAGATCAAGCTTAATGTTGACTTACTTTCTCTATCCATGATGTTCACGGGTTTTTGATGCATGCAACTTTTCGCCGATCTAAACTTCATTAAGGAATAGTCAGATTTTCACTTGATAGGCATTTTATCAAGTTCGATATACGAAACATAATTCACGCAGCTCTTGAAGTCCTAGGGTAGATCCAGCTTATATGCCTTTCAAACCAATCTTTTACATCATCTCAATCGTCCCATACTACGGGGACTTATATCCCATGATCTTTCAGATCATCTATTCATTTTTCCAAGGTGAAATTTTTTTGGCATAACTTCGCTACCCATCTGGCACTTCAAGATCTATATTTCATATTCACATAACCTCCTGCCCACTACCGGCAGTTAATAATCAGATCCTAGTTTCAACAATCATTTCAGGTCTCGCGGGTCGAGTATTTTGTAAGGTTAGGTTCGCCATCATAGGAAACCTCAAACCTAAAAGACATGTCCAACTCACAATGGGTGTATGTCGGGTGTCTTTATCCCAACTCCTGCTTACAGATGCTCTAATGTATATCCTCACAAGATTCGATCTTAATCCTAATACGATAGTTTTCAATGATAATCTCTCCAAATGAAAACGATTATACGGTTTATTACCAAAGGTCAATCATTCAAACCTAGAAAAACACTTATAGTATTTTGTATCGTTACTTTACCTCGTCCCTTCAATTGGGGTGGTACATAGTACTCTCATCAAGATTCGTTCTTAATGACTTTTGAGCAAATCTCTAGAAATTCAATGCGAAGCGATGATCTTGATAGAGATGATCGATACAGGCACACCATGTTTACACAACTCCTTTTAAATACAAAAGTGTCAATTTCTTCATCACGAATATATCATTAACAGGAATGATATTAGCAGATTTGGTCAGTCTGTCGACGATGACCTAAATCGGATCAAATTCAGATGATGACCTTTGCAATAGCTAGACGTTTACTAATGTATGAGGTGATGTCTGCCTTCATAATTTGCCATTAGTACAACTTCTTCTGATAATGATACATTAAATCAGAAATGACAAGAATAGAATACTTATACTTACAAGATTCCAATATAACTATATCTCAAAATCCCCATATTTAGACAATCACAAATGGACTTTTAATCATTTAACGCCATAGGCTTCTCAAATCTAATGGTTCATATTAGCCGCGAACCCCTTTTTATTATCTATATTATCCTTTTCACAATCATTGTTTATTATTTTATTTTATTTTTATCGTTGGGCAATTTATTTTTCACCTTCATTATTAAGGAACATGTCCTAATTGGTTCTTTATCTTTTCTACATAATGTGTCAGTAATTACGTTCACTTTCCTAGATGGAATAATTATCATGACCGTATTTTTTCGAAAATTCTTTCCTCACATTTTCTAAGTCTTAGTTCTATCTCAACTATTATTTTTATCAGTTTTTCTCAATCCGATGTTTAAAGCGTCAATAATTACTACAAGTAATTAAATAATAAATATTTAATTTTTATGAAACGTAACCGTAAAAATTTGTAAATTTCTTAGTTCGATCAATTATAAAAAAAATGTTCAAAATAAATTTGAATTTAATTAACAAGATTTGTGTTGATTTATCGAAAATAATTAAAATAATTAATAAGATCCATGTTTATTTTTGTTTGTCCCACAGATCGTCTGAATAACCAAATAAAAAAGTCATCTTCTTTACCCAATACCTTAGGGGTGGTTGATCAGAATCAACCCATTCATAGTCACCTCCAGGGTTGCTAATACAGTGTAAAAAGTTGCAAGAAGAACTTCGGGAACAAGTCTGGTAACCGAAAAAGTCTGGTAACAGGTCACTTTAAATTTTTAACCTGTTTAACCCCTCCCCTCTTTAGCTTATTATTTTTATTTTTCTATCCGGAAACTATAGGTGGCAAGATCGCCAGGTAATGGGTCAAAAACAGGATCTGGTGGTCTCTTATAGCACGTTTACTAGGAAAAAAATAACTGGTGTCCGGGTGTATTATATTATTAGGTAAATAATGACATTACCCTTTGAGAAGTAAAAGAATTTCCATTTCCAGAGCCCTGCTAAGAGACCTAAAAATCTTGCTTCTCGATGAAGCCACGTGTCCATTGGATTCACATTCTGAAAAGGCGGTTCAGGAGGCTTTGACTCAAGCGTCAGTAGGAAGAACGACAATAATAGTTGCTCACTGTTTGTCCACACTTTGTGACGAAGATTTAATCGTAGTCACTCAATTAGGAGAATTAATCGAGTCTGGATCCCACGACCAACTTATCAAGAACACGACATGAGCGTATCCGGTCATGGTTCAGATGATAGATCCCATCTATTATTGCCAATTTTGATTAAGCATTTGGGATAATAAGGATATTATCAAATAGCCTATTTTGCAGTTGCATAGTGTGAATGTTGCAAGAGAATTTTCAGAGTATATAAATTGGAGGTTTGAAAACTATTTTTTTTATTTGTCCTACATTTTGCCATTTTTTTATGCAACCTAATCACCTAATTAACTTTACCGAGAACCAAGGCTGCATTTGAATTTAACATGCAATATCCCTCAGTCTTATGATTTATATAATCAATTTTCAACTTTGATTTATCAGAAAGTATGTGTTGAGATCCTTTTGTAGTCATTAACATCATGTATAATGCTTTTAAGACTAACAAATTAATTATGCTACATTTATTTCCTTTGACAATCATGTACCATATATGTACTCAATGTGATTCAATCGTCAAGTTTTGATTCGCGTAAGAATTTTGGGTTATCTGCAGAACATGGGTGATTCACTAGGTGGAATGGAAATTTTGAGTGGGAATGTTGTGGTGGCTTAGCGGTGGATGCTGATTGAAAGAAGGTGGCATTACCAGTGATGGAGCATTTAACGGAAGCAACTGATGGTTCTTCTATAAAGATAAAGGAGAGGGATTTAGTTTGGCATCATCAAGAAGCTGACCCTGATTTTGAAATGTGGCAACGAAAGAGCTACTTGATCACCTTGAAAGCGTTCTAGCCAATGAGCCTGTAGTCGTCAAACGAGGGCAGCAAATCGTTGAACATGTAACTTAACGGTCCATTTTATATCATATGATGTCTTAGATATGCAGTTCATTTTATTAGACGTATAAATTTTTTTTTTGTATTCTGCAGTTCATTTGGGATTTCTTATGGAAATGACCAAATGAGTAGTGGTGGAAAGTTTGATTGCAAGTATGCAAAGTAAAGGGAAGCCTTTAGATTTTTTTCCTTTATATAGGAGATGATCGATATAATGAGGACATTTTGAGAAGATATCGAGTTCAGTAGTGAATCCATCATTACAAGCTATAGCAGAGGTATTTGCATGTACTGTTGGCCAAAAGCGGAGCATGGAAAAATACTACCTTGATGATACTAATAGGATTTTTGTGATCAGCTAGAGGAAATCATTTTTTCTTCTATAATTTTGGTATACGAATACAAATTAAAACATTTGCCACTAGAGGTACACGTAAATTATACTACTATCGTATATGGATCAATATTGCTACTTTCATTCTTTTATACTTAAGTAAACAACAGAATCTGAATTGGACTTGAAATCTATTGGGTCCTACTTCTCAACCAAACAAATCCTTTAACGCTTGGTCCAACAGCACCAGCCAATTATCCAATTTAACAACACCCCTACTCCGAATAAATTGCATTCGGTTAGTAACAAAGACGTAAAAACTAATTGACGACTATTAAATTTTTTGTAAAAAAGTAATTTAGATTTAAAAAAAGTTAGTTTTCAACAGTTATTAGAATATGATTCGGTTATTGTAAGTTTTTTGTTTAATTATTAGTAACCCATATACTTAATCACATATAAATTAAATACCTTTTTTATATAACGTATATATTGGGATATCCATATTTAACATAAATTTATGAATTGGTTAGAAAAACATGTTATATTCTTCATAAATTAATTCTACGCGCAATTTCAGAAAATAAAAAATATATAACAAAAAAGTACACTAGCGAAAAATATAACTCAAATATATTAAATGTTAAATTACAAACTGGAAAAACTAAAAACGCACTAACCACAAACCGTCTCGGTAAACAAAAAACGTCCCCGCCCATTGGGCGGGTTACGACGCTAGTATATATATATATATATATATATATATATATATATATATATATATATATATATATATATATATACCACGTCTCAAAAAAACATTATCCTTGTTTTTAGCTTAAATATTTACTAAAAGATAAATCCTTGATCTAGTATCTATATGATATAGGTAAAGTTGCTCAAAAACAAGGAATTCATATTTGTTTAGTTTGATTTTTGTTCCAAAATTCAAAAAGAAAGTACAACTCATGATTTTAAATTTTTTCTCTTAGCTTTTAAAAAATTTGTGACTTTAAGCTTCTATATACCTTAGATTGCTCAAAAGTACATATCTTTTTTGTCAAAAGCCTCAAAAATCACGTTTTTGGAAGGTTTGGAAAATTGAGTTTCGAATATAGGTGAATTATTTGGCAGACATGCGAATTATTTGGCAGATCAGGCGAATTATTTAGCTTACCAGGTGAATTATTTAGCAATCGGGCGAAATAAATGGCAGTCAGGCGAAATATTTGGTAGATCAGTCAAATTATTTGGCATTTCAAGCGAATTATTTGCATTTCAGGCGAATTATTTGCACTTTAGGCGAATTAAGTGTATGTGAGTTACACTTCGACAAGAGAATTAACATATTTTCTTAGTCGTCGTTATCACGAATTTTCTAAAACCAACCGAATTAAATCAAGAACTATTAGGCGAGTTAAATTTTAATTTTGATTAGGAGAATTAAATTGTCACCAAATTAATTCCACCATAGGCGAATTAAAACAAAACTAGGTGAATTAATTCCTTATATTCGATACGTGATTAATCTTGGACTTTGGACTTAAGCGAGTTATAACCTTGGATGTTTGTAAGTTTCTTTGGAAATTAAGTGGACCTAATACAGCGTATAACAAGCAAAGACGTTAAGAGATTTTACGATTTTATCGTTGGTGTGTAAAATCCCGCGAATTTAATTTTTCGGTTTCTTCACGATTTGTAAAATCGCGTATTGTTCTTATATCTTCATGCACAATTACTTTCTTTCATCGCTCGATCAACAAGTAATCTAAACTTAGAGTGATTGATTGATTGATTTCATAATGACGACTCTTTCTGATATGTCAATTCTATAATTTTATAATATCAAGACGTCTATTGATGAAAGAGAACTAATTCAACATGAGCATAACAACAAGGTGTATGAAGATCGTATAGAATCAGGAAATCATGATACAAGCAACACGTCAGGGAATGTTTTTACGATGACACATGACCCATTTATGACGAAGAGCCTACAAATGAGGTTCAATGGAATGTTGTATATGATGTATATGCCGATGACAAACTACATGTTGAGCATTCTGAACCCATTTATGACACACATGGGATGGAAAAGGGTCTTCTAGCCGCTGACAAAAGGAATCAAGCCACTGACAAGAGTAATCAAGCCGCCGACAAACTAGACGCTGACAAAAAGGATTAAGCCAATGTTAAGAGTTAGTAGTTGTTTAACGCGTTTTGTATATCAGGAACATATGCATGTATATTGTATTTCTTATGTTTATCTGTTCAATATCTTCCTAGAATAGTTGATGCATAGCTTAATGTTTGAGTCTCCTTATTCCATAAAAAGAGGCCTAGGGTTTATGGTTTAATAACACTTTCAATAGTATTTATACGCCTGATGATTACTTAAAAGTTGAAAGTTTGGTATATTGTTTGTTCTTTGTTCTAAGTATTAATTCGGCATAATACTTAGATTTATTCATACACAAAGTTTCTCTACGTATTACACTTGATTCAATCTCGTTAATACAAAGCTAAACCGATCTAAGTTTGGGATCAACAAGTGGTATCAGAGCTTGTTGAGGAACTTTGATCAAAAGAACACAAAACCCTAAATCGCACAAAACCCTAAAATCGTCAAAACACCATCTTTAGAGCAAGCTCAAGCCTTAGCTCAACAGAAACTCCACATTCATCCTCAAATCACCATCTCAAAATTACCATGCTAGACCTTGACAACTTTGAACTATGGAAGTTCAACTTTGAACAATATCTCCAAGTTGACAATTATGTTCACTGGGAGGTTACTGAGTTTGGAAATCAGTTTGATAAGGAAAGGAAGATTGTAGAAGCTATTACAGCATGAAAAACAGCTGGAAAGACTGGGAATGAATTGTTAGAAAGAACTAAAGATAGTAGAGCCACTTCAACTACTGAGATAGCTGATAGAAGGAATTATATGAAAGCATTAAGTTATCTTAAACTGGCTCTTGGTACCAAAGAGCAGTTTAAGTTCAAAAGGTTTGGATCTGTAAAAGAGCTTTGGGAAGCCCTTGAAACCACTTATGGTAGTAATGTGGATACTCTCAAACAAAGAAAGAAGTAGTTAGTAATGGAATTTACTGTCTTTAAAGCTCATCCTGATGAAAAACTATGTGAGGTCAGAAGTCGTCTTCAAGACATCACCAGCAATCTAGCATTCATGGGATTGAAATTTAAAGAAGAAGATATTAGTGCTACGTTTCGTGGATCTCTTGGTGAAGCTTGGGATGTTCATGTTAAGTTAATCATTGCTACTAAGGCTTACAAGAATAACTCTTTTGATGACATATACAACCAATTAAAGGTTATGGAATCTGAAGCCCTACTAAAACATGTAAGTAAATCAACTTTAGGGAGCATGGCTTTTGTTTCTCACAATGACTATTCACCCGCTAACAATTCTTCTCATGTCAGTGGATTGATTTCACATATCAGTGGATCAACTTCACATGTCAGTGGATCTACTTCAACAGCCACTAACACATAAAATGTTGGATCATCAAATCTCAAACCAGCTGGAATTGACTTGGATATTGTATGTGCATACATTGTTGCTTTGCCCAATGGTTCTCTAGTCATGTTTGAAGATCTTGAGCAGATAAGTGATGATAATCTTGAAGAGATGGACATCTGATGGAATTTGGCTCTTAGTAATATAAGGGCCAATAGGTTTCATAAAAGGTTTTGTAAAAGGTTGACATTCAACAATAATGAATCTGCTAGATTTAATATATCCAAGGTTGAATGCTTCAGTTGCCACATAATGGGTCACTTCAAGAGGGAATGTAGGTCTCCACATAGGAATGATGGAGGACAGAGTGCAAATCGAACCATCAAGATTGAAGATGCTGAGCCAAAAGCTATGGTAGCTATGCAAAACATTGATGGTGTTGGATGAGACTGGAGCTTTTTGGAGAAAGAAGTTGTGCAGAATCAAGCTTTGGTTGCTGAAAAGGAGGAAGAGCATGTTCACTTTGCTCTCATGCCCAAATCCTCTTCTTCATCGGAAAATGAGGTATCTGATGATACTTTTTGTAGTAAAGGTTGTAGGCAAAACACTGACAACCTAAGCAAGGATGTGTCAAAATTAAAATCATATATACTAGATCTTGAAACCAAACTAACTAACTAAAAAAGGGGGCTTACGCAATCAGATGGGATTGTGAAAGAATATAAGAAAATGGAATTTAATCTTAAGGATCAAATCAGTGTTCTAGAAAGAGATTTAAAACTTAGTAATGAGTCTAAAGCGACTCTAATGGAATCTAGAACTGAATTGCAACTTAAGCTAAATGAGGCCATTGAATCTAAGGAATATATATGGATTAAAACTGAAAATTTTGACCAAGCCAGTGTTGTCTTAGATAAGTGGTTAAGTGAGCAAAGAAACCCCAAAGATATGTTTGGGATAGGGATGCATGCAAAGGAATTTGTTGTTGTCCCACCTCCCCCAGGAAATTTCTATGGAGTACCGAAAAAGTATTTGTCTTGGACGGGTATCCCTGAGTTCCAAGAATAAGAGTTTGTTCCTCCTTTCCTCTAGAGGAATATGAGAAGAAGTTAATTGGCCTAGAACAATGGAAAGCAGCCAACCCTTTCCTCTTTGTTAAGGGTAGACTATTTAGTGAGGAATCTGTTGATGTCAAACCGATTGTTGTGACTAATCCCACTACTGGTAAACAAGTTGATCTTGGCTTATCTTCCAAAAGCAAACCTAATGTTAAATATGAAGAGATGTATAGGAAACCTAGGTCACCTCAAAGCCAAGCCAGTGTAAATGGGACAAGTTTTTATCAGTCTAAGCCTAAGTTTGTGTCTATTAAGGCTTGTTACACTTGTGAGAGATTCTCTCGTTTGGCCTATAACTGTTTCAGTGGATACACCCAATCCACTGACAATAGGTCAACTATGGTCAAACCTAGACCTTTTGACCACCTAAGTCCACAGGCCACTAGACCAAATCCTTTCTTCTCTATGGAAGCTAATACCCATGGACAAAGACCCTTTCAAAATACCAGCACTTGGTCTAACAGAGAGTGGGTTCCTGTAGCAAACCCTATTTTAGCCGCTGACAGGAATAATCTATTCGCTGACAGGGTAGGACAAGCCGCTGATAACTCTAGATTTGGTATTTCTATGCCAAAACTAGCTGCAGTCAGACTTTATGTTAGACCATATAAACAAAGATACTTGGTTAATAAGGGACAGGGGTCAAAGGCATCATCCAGTTTGACATAGAAACCTAAACAAGATCAAAACTCTAATTTTAATGACGTTTCAATTACCTGCAACATATTTAAATATCTTTGAAAAGGTCATTACTAAACCTATTGGAACTAAATGGGTGTTTAGGGAACAAAGGGATGAACAGGGGGTTGTTACAAGAAAAAATCCATTCTTGTTTAACAACTACATGAATCCAAGTTTGCTAAGGCTTGGGTTCCCAAAGAAAACTAATTTATTTTCTTTATGTGCACGACATTCCAAAATAGGTCAATGATCATGGATCTTGGGACACTGGATGCTCTAGACACATGACTGGGAAGGAGGATTACTTAACAAATTTCACTCCTATTAAAGATGGTGATAAAGTGTATTTTGGTGGTAGTTATGGGACCATCTCTGGTAAAGGCACTCTAATCACCAACAATTTGAGGTTTGAGGAAGTTTTCCTGGTAAAAGAACTTGGATATAATTTGTTTAGCGTGTCACAAGTTTGTGACAACAAAAATAAAGTTCTCTTTACTAACACATAATGTTTGGTGTTAAGTAAAGATTTTGAAATACTTGCTAAAAAGTTCATTGAATTTAGAACACCTAGACATAAAGACATTTATAATATTAATCTAAATGGGATTAAAATGAACAATAACCTATCTTGTCTTTATGCTAAGGCTTTAGTAGATGAAAGTAATTTGTGGCACAGAAGGTTAGGGCATATAAAATTTAAGAACATGAATAGACTTGTGAGGCATGATATGGTTAGATGATTGCCCTCAAAGGCATTCTACAATGATCATAATTTCATTGCATGTCTTAAAGGCAAATGACACAAGACCTCATTTAAGTCTAAAAGTGTTCCTTCTAGTTCTAAACCACTTCACTTACTTCACATGGACTTGTCTGGACCTACTAATATTGAGAATCTTAATGGTAAATCTTTTAGCTTTATTATTACTGATGATCATTCTAGGTTTACTTGGACTTTCTTTTTGGCTCAAGAAAGTGACACTGCTGAAACATTGATTAACTTCATTACCCAGATTGAAAAGAAAGCAGGTTTTAAGGTTAACATTACTAGAAGCGATAATGGTGGTGAGTTTAGAATTAATCTTTTAAATGCCTTCTGTGTCAAGAAAAGGATTACTAGAGAGTTTGGCATTGCTAGAACTCCACAGCAAAATGGTGTAGCTGAAAGAAGAATAGAACACTCATAGAAGAAGCTAGGACCATGTTGGCAGATGCTAGTTTACCCATTGTATTTTGGGCTGAGGCTGTAAGCACAACATGCTATGTTCAGAATAGAGTCATGGTCAATAAATCTCACAATAAAACCCCTTATGAGCTATTTTGGAATAGGAAGCTTAACATAGGCTTCTTTAGACCCTTTGGATGTCATGTAGTCATTTTAAATACTATTGATAACCTAGGTAAGTTTAATTCAAAAGGTGGTGAGGGATATTTTGTGGGATAATCTATGAACAGCAGGGGGTATAGGGTTTATAACAAGAAGACTAGGATTATAACAGAAAATGTGCATGTTGACTTCTTGGAGAGTAAAGCTAGTGATCCTGAGACTAGACCAAATTGGTTGTTTGATTTAGAGCCATTGTCTAGGTCCATGAATTATATGCCTGTCACTAGTCCAGAAATCTTGGAAGCATCTATTTTCGATAATTGATAGTTGTAAATTCACACTCGTTTAGGAAAGCGAGGTAAAAGCGGTAAGGACTAAGTGAACGTTTAGGAAAACGTTAGCACTTATGACCCTTTGTGTGGGATCGTTCTCAAGGAGGCTTGGTGTGTGTGTTAAAAATTGATTAAATATTTGTGATTATGATTAAGAATAAGAAGGTAAAAAGAGAAATGAAGACGAATTATGCTAAAAACTACCCTACGACGTAAAACACGCGAAATCGTAAAATCGAAAAAAAATTGAAAGTACACTAAAATTAACCAAATTTTTAATTTAAGCTAAGAAAATGTTATTAAAAAAAATGAAAATAAAAATTTCCAAAAACTTTTTAATTATTTTATATTAATTTTTAAAGTTTAATTAAAAACCCAAAATTAAATAAAAATGATAAAAAGTTAAAATGAAAACTTATTTGAATGTAAACCTATAAAAGATTAATTAAAACTTAAAAAATATTTTTCTAAATTTTTAAAACGCTATTTCCTATTTTTAATCTAATTCATAAAATTTAAAACAAAAATAATGATAGAAAATAAATAAATAAACGATAAACTAATAAGCCAAAAAATAGCTTATCAGTATACGGTTTGTATTATAAGCTAGAAACAAAACATCCCTTAAATATTAAACTTTGCAAGATAATACTTGAAAAAGACCCTAGGGCAGTGGTAAGTGTTGTGTGCGTTGGCAGTGGTGGCGCAGGTTCGAGTCCTGGCCACGTCAAAATTTTAAAAACTTTTTTTACCCACTTTTTCACAGTAACTTCCACTTACCAAAACACAAACATAGGACGACTTAGACTAAAAAATAGCACGAATTTGATTGCACAACACCCAGATTTCACTTGCTCACTTTTTCTACTTTTGTTGGTTGTGATGTTTCACAGTTAACAAACTTACCCAACCCCTTCAATACTAACAAATAAACATGACTTAAATCCCACACATTTTGGTTGATTACTTATAGTTACTGATAATGTATTATGGAACAAAAGGGGCACCCTCACTTGCGTTTTGCAAGTAAGTAGTCAAGCTGAAACTATAAACACGCAGCAACTCAACAATCTCAAATTCAGTAATCACAAAACCATTCACACAGACTTAAAGAATCAACGGGCACTCTAAACAGTATGCTATGTGGAAAATCAACAAACACCCATGCTCTTAACAGATTACACTAGCAACTTAAAAAATAAAAAAATAAAGACTGAAGCGATTGAGTATTTTAAGCTAACTCAACACAGAAAGTCGAAAATGATATACTTATCAAGTGTGGCGTAATTGACTATATATGAGCTTTAGAACAAAAGTTTATCAAATTAAGCCTAAGTGAATTAAGTCTCAATCAAGTCTGCAAAATACACAGGGAAACTCAGATCATGATCAACCAATTATCACACACTCATCAAGACAATTTGCGGACTTTGGAAATCTTTAACTTTACAGATTTTCTCAAACAAAAGCAACTAGCCGAAAACACCTCAAAATCCAACAAACATTACTGAAAGACCTAGTTAACTATAATACTAGCAGCAAACAGTTTAATCACACCGCGAACAAACGATGCAGGAAAAAAGGTTAATTCTATTTCATTTGCAGCTTTTAGAAAACTCAGAACATCAATGATTGTTGGATCTAAACAGATTATTGAAAGAAAATCTGTAAAATAACACTAATGACTTCTTAACTGAAAAACGCAAATGTCATAAAACTTAGCATGGCAGATTTATGACTACACATAACACGAAACATCATTAAACTCGACAACCCTAAATTTAAACAAGGCAATTAATTTAAAACACCTCAACACAAAGTTACCTATTGAATAAATCACAAATAGTTCAATTACCAAGCTTTCAAAGTATTCTCAACATATTATGAAGAAAAACAAGAAATCTATCATGCTTATCCTCAAAACCTTGCAATACAAGAGATGACCAAATTTCAACAAATGGACAACAGGCAATAATCAGTAGATGAACACTTTGTTTTCAACAGTAAAACAAAAAATAGAAAGGACACTTAGACAAACCTCGAGAATAGACATCCCTACTCTCGTTTAAGTGAGCTGATGTATTAGCATGAACAAGTACAAGCATTCACGACATCTGCTAAGAGAAAATTACACGTGAACAGTACACTGATGGTATTACTCAAAACTAATTTTTCTGAAAACTTTAGAGAGAAAAAAAATGAAAATAAGACTTGAGCGTTTATGCCTCACAGGTTTGTTACCCAAGTTATTATACCCACTGTACTCGATATTAGTGATATCAGGTATCCTTGGGCATATGTTAACCCAAATAAGCAACGGATGTGGCTTATATAAACCTTAGTCTTAAACTTTAATGAACAGAAACTTTGACACTCTTTCAAACCAAAATTGTAGCTCAACAGGGAATGTAAATGGAACTCGTCTCTTTTCATCAACAAATACTCAACCGCTTTTCATTCATCAATAAAAGAGGGTTTACTAGCTGTGACTTAGGAAAAGAAAAACAAGAACAAAAAAAAACTGCTAATGTCTAACACCCTTTATATAATAGGGCTAACAAAGCTTCTAGAATAAAAAGAAAGCAAACCTTAAATGGTGATTTTCCATTGCTGCCCTTGGATCTTCAAACAAATATACTTGTTTGATTCTAGGCTTGAGGTTGGTCAAAATGGTAACATGTGAGTGCCAGCAATGTTTGCAAGTGATCTAACCTTTGAAATTGTTTTGGGGAGCAAGAAATCAAGCCTGAGTCGTTGATTCCCTCTGCCATCCTTTGTTTTCTTGTTCTTGTGGGTGTAGGGGTTGTGGGAGTGCCACGTAGAAGAGGGGGGGGGGAACCGTTTTTGGTGTGGGTTTGGGTTTATAGTGTTTTGAAATAACAGACTGGAGTTGATGGGATTTTAATTTTTAGGATTGAGTGATTAATTGATTTAGGGTTTATGGGAAAACATTGGGGATTTTAATCTTCTGGGAGAAGAAAAATATGTTTATCGCCAATGGGAGTATTAATATAATCTGGATTAAAGATTATATTAAAGTAATCGTAGGTTTAAGGTTTGGTGAGGTGGATAATGACGTGGCGGTTTGTGGTTGGGTGTGTGGGTTTGGTCCCCATATTCCAAAATATTTGCACTTTATGTTTAACAGCCCAAACTCTCAATTCGCTTTGTAAATAAGTTTTACTTTTTATGTTTTTGCCACAAAAACATTTTCCAAATGTTAACAAGGGTATTTCTTGCCATGTTTTGATTTTTGATGGGCTATTCTTGACATGTCTTCATTCTTCAAGGTCTTCATTTGTATGATTGACTTTGTGGAGGACTAAAAGTGTCAAGTCTTCAATTTTGAGGGACCATTCTTGCCAATTCATCAAAGTTGAGGGTCCTTTTTGTAAATTTGACAAACTTTAGGGACAAAACTTGTAATTATGAATACACAAGGGATTAAAGTGTCAATTCATCAATATTGTAGGACCCTTCTTGTACAATCTTCAATTCTTCAAGGACTTTTCTTGGAAAATCAACTCTAGGGCCCGGTTCTTTGTGCGGCTTCGTTTCCCGTGTTCGTTTTTGATTGATTCTTTTAATCTTTTGTCATTTCCTCAATATCCGTACCTAAAATACACATTGAACAAACACAACCATATATTTGGCACTTTTTATGATATTTTAACCAGTTTAAGCCCGTTTTGGACGATGAGACTATGTATAAAAGCAGTCTCATCACTCTCCCATACTAAACCATTGACATGCCCTCACGCAATGCTAGAATAAAGTATCTTAGCATCTCCAAAATTCATTTTTATTGACTTTTACTGAAAAGTAAACTTAATAAACTACTACTACTTGTGTTTTAGACATAATGTAGGATTTTCATCGCAAAATGGGACGTTTAGGTTCATAGAACAAGAATACGTGAATGCTTCGTTAGAAACAATTTCATCGTCCTCGATTTTCACCTGATTCCATGCCAAGCGTGTAACGACATCATTGTCATTATAAGTTAGTAATGCTAACACTATTCATATGCCCTAATCACGTACTTAGACTCCCATTTTTCTAAGTGGTATCTCTTATATTTTATTTTTGTCTTGAATGATCACGAGGATACATTTTTTACTTAGGCGATGATAGAGATTTAGGTCTAAAAATAGAGTCATAACGGTGTAACCAAGACCATCGAATTAATAACCCCCCAATAGACAACGATGTCAAAATATTAAGTCAACAAGAAGGATTGATAAACATGGTTTTATAACGGTTTTGAACATGAGACTTATTACCAAGACTTTTATACGCCCCCTAACGGATGGGCCTTATTATCATAGGTTTACCTCCATCTTTTATTCAACTTCACCATGAAGCTTTTATTATGACTTCGGTCTTGCCTTGCCTTTTATTTAACCTCGCCATGAGGTGTTTATTATGGCCAAAGTCGTGTATCCTCACGCTAAAAGCGAATTTTGGATCTTTAAAGTTTGAAGGATCTTTAAAGTTTCAAATATTAAGGCATAATTCACTTTCAATTTCGCATAGATTTTTCGGCCTTGTGAGCTTCAAATTGTTTGCTTGATTAGGTGAGCACTTGAAATCTTATTATTAGGTGAAGCTTTCGATTATTCGGGTTGCCAATACTTCAAAACCGTGACGCTGGCGATACCTTAATGTTTTCCCAACTAAATTACATGGAAGCTACTAGAAAAGACTAGAAACCAACAATCAAGACTAAACCGCTAAGCCAATACTTATTAGCAAAATATATATACAAGCGAAGGGAGAATAAGCAAACAACGAGAACACATGAGTTTTTGAAAGAATACGAATACTCTACGTTTAGAATAGTAACTTATAATTAACTCTATCATTTCTCGTCCTCATTTAAGAGACTTAGCCTAATATAAAGGTAAGGAATCGAAGCTAAGTGCTCAACACGCACGATCGAGTCAAAATTACTCTTATTCTCGCCATCGGAAAATCTACATTCGTGTCTTCAAACATTTATAAAACATGAGAAAAATTTTAAAATTTGGCCATTTTCAGCCTTATTTTGCAACAAAACGATAAACAAAAAGATAAACTTTGGAAAGCGTGAACGTTTGGCAAGGCAAGTATCTATCCACCCCCATACTAAAGTTAAAAATTGTACTTAATGTTTCGAGTCTAAGGGTAGGATACCCCCATACTAGAGACGTAGTCGAATGCATAATCTAGCATGGAAAGGGTGGAACCATTAAATCAATAGCCGTTTATGAAGTGTGCTAAAAACCTAAGGTTAGAACAATAAAGGATATATCATATGGATATCGAGAAATTCTTCAAAGCAAACGATCGAGTGCTTACGTAAAACGAACACGAGAGGCTCCAATCGTGAAGATCATGATCATCTAAAAACCACATATCACAAACAACCACGGAACAAAGGTTGGAAGGGCACAAATCCCCTCACGTGAAAATAATTAGAAAGTGATAATATGTACATGGATAACCATGGGACTCCCCCATGAGGCACTTCGTTTTTGATTACCGAGTCATGAGCTCGACTCGATCCCCTCAATACTAATTATCATTAGGGAAGGTGACTTGGTCGAGGTAGTTCAAAGAGGGAACTTCCCCACCAAAGTAGTGCTTCAACCTATGGCCATTCACCTTAAAGTTAGGACCATCATTTTAAGCTAGCTCGATGGTCCCATAAGGAAACACTTGGGTAATGGTGAATGGACCTGACCAACGGGATTTCAACTTGTCGGAAAAGATTTTCAATCTTGAGTTAAAAATCAACACTTGATCTCCAATGTTAAAAACCCGGTTTTTAATTTTAGAATCATGAAACTTTTTTGTTTTCTCTTATAAATTAATGAATTTTCATAAGCAATGTCCCTTAATTCATCCAATCTATTAAGTTGCATTTTCTGGCGTTTTCCCGCGGTCTTAATGTCATCATTACAATGCTTTAGGGCCCAATAAGCTTTATGTTCGAGTTCAATTGGCAAGTGACAATTCTTCCCATACACAAGCTTGTAAGGAGTGCACCCAATGGGCGTCTTATGAGCGGTACGAAAGGACCACAAAGCATTGTCTAACTTATCTGACCATGATTGTCGGTTATCTCCTATCGATCTCTCCAAGATCCTCTTTAACACTCGGTTTGAAACCTCGACTTGCCCACTCGTTTGTGGGTGATAATTCGTAGAAAGCCGATGTGTAACCCCATATTTCTTCAAAACTCTTTAAAATTGGTCATTGTAAAAATGGGTTCCAGGATCTCTTATGATTGCACGAGGGGTTCCAAACCGAGAAAACAATTGTTTCAAAAACTTGACTACCACACGAGCATCGTTCGTGGGCAAAGCCTTAGCTTCCACCCACTTGGATAGGTAGTCAACGGAGACAAGGATGTACTTATTACCACGAGATGATGGGAACAGCCCCATAAAATCAATTCCCCAAACGTCAAAGATCTCACACACTTGGATGATGTTTTGTGGCATTTCATCGTTTTTTAAGGCTTTGCCATGACGTTGGCATGAGTCACATGACTTGACAACTACATGTGCATCTCGGTAAATAGTAGACCAATAGAATCCAGCATCAAAGACCTTCTTTGCCGTGAGATTAGCACCGTGGTGACCACCCGTGGGTCCTTCGTGACAAGCTCTAAGGATATTAGAATCTTCGGTGCCTAACACACAACATCGAATAATTTGATCCGCACAAGTCCGAAATAGGTAAGGGTCGTTTCAAAAGTAGAACTTGACGTCACGAAAGAATTTTTGTTTTTGTTGAGTCGTCATAACCTTAATGATGAAGTTGCCCACATGGTAATGTGTGATGTCCGCAAACCATGGGGTGGATGAGTCAACCTTAGAATTCACTACACCAAGTGTCTCGAGAGGAAATGTTTCGGTGATTTCCTTGCTCTCGTACACACTTTGGGGAGGATCTTCCAAAAGAGAAAGATGATCGGCCGCTAGATTCTCGGCTCCTTTTTTGACAAGGATTGTGACATCAAATTCTTGTAGGAGGAGAATCCAACGAAGCAATCTCGGCTTTGCATCTTGTTTAGCCATAAGATACTTGATTGCCGAGTGATCCGTATACACTATGCATTTATTCAAGACGAGGTAAGGTCAGAATTTCTCAAATGCATACACCACGACAAGGAATTCCTTTTCTGTTGTGGTGTACAAAAGTTGAGCCTCGATCATCGTCTTGCTAACATAGTGAATAGACAAGAAGTGCTTTTCATGACGTTGCCCCAAAACGGCCCGAAGAGCGTAATCACTTGCGTCACACATGAGTTCAAAGGGGAGGTTCCAATTGGGAGCAACAAGAATGGGAGCTTCGGTAAGTTTCCTCTTAAGGATTTCAAAGGCTCGTACACGATCTTCGCTAAAGACAAAAGGAGCATCTTTTTCGAGAAGGTGTGTAATGGGTCGAAAAATCTTTGAAAAATCCTTGATGAATCGACGATAAAAGCCCGCATAGCCTAGGAAACTCCTAATTCCCTTAACGGTTTTGGGATGAGGTAATTTGGCGATGACGTCTATCATAGCTTTGTCTACCTCAATCCCCGCTTTCTAGACCTTGTGCCCTAAGACGATTCCTTCCTTAACCATAAAATGACATTTTTCCCAATTGAGCACAAGGTTGGTTTCCTCACAACGTTTTAACATATGTTTTAAATTCCCTAAGCACGAAGTGAACGAACTACCAAACACAGAAAAATCATCCATAAAGACTTCCATCATCTTCTTGATCATGTCATGAAAAATAGCCATCATGCACCTTTGAAAGGTTCCCGGTGCACTACAAAGTCCGAATGGCATTCTACAATAGGAAAACGTTCCATATGGACACGTAAACGTAGTTTTTTCTTGATCACGAGGATCGATGGGGATTTGGAAGTAACCGGAAAAACCATCTATAAATCAATAGAAATTGTTTCCCGCAAGGCGCTCCAACATTTGATCCATGAAGGGCAAGGGAAAATGGTCTTTACGAGTGGAGTCATTCAACTTACGATAGTCGCTACACACCCTCCAACCGGTCACGAGTCGAGTTGGAATTAACTCATTGTCATCGTTTGGCACAACGGTCATTCCTCCCTTTTTGGACACAATGAATGGGACTCACCCAAGGGTCATCGGAAATAGGGTAAATCATTCCCGCGTCAAGGAGTTTTAGGACCTCCTTTTTTATGACGTCGTGAATTTTGGGGTTCACCCTCCTTAGACATTGGATTGCGGGTTTGTGGTCTTCCTCTATTAAGATTTTGTGGGTACAAAATTTAGGATCGATCCCCTTAATGTCGGATAATTTCCACGCAACTGACCCTTTGTGGTCCTTTAGAACATCGATAAGTGCGGTTTTTTCATCATCCGAAAGATCTTTCACAATAATCACCGGAAACTTATCGTCTCCTTCCAAGAATACGTATTCAAGATGAGGAGGAAGATCTTTCAATTCGAGGATTCGTGGTTCCTCGATTGAAGACTTGGGTTCGATACTCATAACCTCCTCCGTAGGAGGAAATGGGAAAACGTTGAGAAAATTCTTGATAATCGAGAAGTCCTCATCGTTGTTGAGGTCATCGTTACAAGTACGAGGAACATCAAATTCTTCTAACATAAAACCACCACCTTCAAATGGAGTGAAGGATGGTGTCGAATTATCAAGAATAGGATCGAGCATAGTGGGATTGCCACTATTTTCTTCATCACCAAAACCTAAAAGTTTGTGAAAGTTCCTCCCAAACAACATCGATCATATCAACATGGTGTATAGTCGCAACGGAATAAACATGAGAAAGTTGAGATTTTTGTGTTGCGTTTATAACAAGTTCCTCGTCATTGAAACGTAAGGTGATTTTACTAGCATGCACATCAATCAACGCCATTGGCGTATCCAAAAACGAACGACCTAAAATAAGAGAAACTTGAGGATCCGTGGGAATATCGACAACGATAAAGTCTACCGGATAATAGAACTTTCCCACTTTCATAAAAACGTCTTCAGCCGATCCACATGCGGGATAGTGGAATGATCGGCCAATTCGATAGACATTCTTGAAGGAGTAAGATTAGGAAGATTGAGCGACTTGAAGATTGCAAGAGGAATCAAGTTAATACTAGCACCAAGATCGGCCAAGGCATATCACTCTTCCATATCTTTAATAGCACATGGGATCAAAAATTTACTGGGATCACCAAATTTTTGAGGTATGCGGTTAAAATAAACCGATGAACAACTAGACAATTGTTGCAATTTTTCCTTGCTGTTTAACATACTCTTAAAGTTAGCGGCAACTCGAGGCATCATGACCAAAGCGTCGGTGAAACTTATGTTAAAATGCAAGTCACGAAACATTTTCATAAAAAGCTCAAATTGGTAATTTTAACGCTCTTGCAATTTCTCCTTACGAAGTCTCGATGGGTAAGGCAAGGGTGGTGTGGGTTGGGGCATAGGCATAGCCTTTGGAATCTCGGGTTCCAATGATGGTAAAGGGTCAACCGTAGGTGTTCCTTGAGCGGTACTTCGTGGGATTGGGATATGCTCCTCTTCGACCACCACCTCGGATTCTTCTTCAATTTCCTCCATCGTTGGAGTAATTCATTGAGGAGTCGGTTCCTTAAAGGTCTTACCACTTTGTAGGGTAATCACTTTCATCTCTCCCTTCGGGTTTGACACGGTGTTACTAGGAAGACCACCCGAACTAGAGGCTCTACTCATCATGATAGCATCTAAAAGCATATTTTCCATCTTTTCACGTTCCTCCCTATCTTGCTCTTTCTCGACTTTTGCATTTTGCTCCAAACCAAATAAGGTTTGTTCAATCTTATGTTGACCTTGTTCCATTTTTTGTTGGTTTTGTTGGAGCCTAAACATATTCCCTTCCAATTTGTTACTTTGAGTTTCAAACTTAGCCCTTAGGTTACTAACATCATTTTCCATGTTTGTGTACCTATCGTCATTAGCCTTAAAATAGTTCCAAATCTCAATTGGGATGTCTTTTGGTAATGCATTTGAAAGCCCTTGATTAACATTTTGGAAATCACGATTTTGATTTTTGTTTTGCAATTGATTGCTAGTCCCTTGATTCCCATTGTTGTTATTGTTACCCTTATAGTTGTTCTTGTAACCACCTTGATTGTTTCGATAATTGTTAGCATTTTGATTTGGTGGAAAACCCGGTGGAGTCAACTGATTAGTTCGGGTAACTTGACCATTTTGGTTATAAGTTCCCGTGGCCGCGTAGGCACTCGAAGTGTTACCACCGTTGGTAATGCACTCGGAGAAATCATGAGCTCCACCACAATACATACAAGAAACATCAACCGTTTTAGCCGTAGCGGGAGTGGGTTGTTCACCAACTTTAAACTCAATCAAAAGTCCCTTAAGCTTATCAATGATTTTGTTCTCCAAATTTGCCTCAATTTGGCAAGCATCGATGGTACGTGACAATGAAGGTGAAGACGAAGCCTTGCTAACACTAGATGTGCTACGAGGACTATAGACCTTAGACCTTTTCTCAATAATCAACAACGCTTCCTTGACCGTTTGACACAAAAAATTACCACCCACGACGGCGTTAAGATAATCTCTCTCATGATCGTTCAATCCATTGTAAAACGTGTCAGTTTGATGCAGGTCAGAAAAACCATGATGAGGACACTCATGTAACATTTCCTTAAACCAATTCTAAGCCGTAGAAAAACTCTCATTATACTCTTGTGAAAATTTTGAAATCTCGTTTTTCAAATGCGTAGTCTTAGAAGGAGGGAAAAATTGGTTCACGAACTTCGAAACGAGATCCTTCCACGTCAATATAGAATTGGGTGGCTCTTTCTCTAACCAAATTTTAGCAAGCCCCGCTAAGGAATACGGAAAAGGCAACATCTTAATCGAGTCATTCGAGACGTCCTTAAACTTGCAAGTGGCGGTAAGATATGGTTGTGAGGGTTGTCCTTTTCATCACCACGGAATTTGTTGTTTTGGATCATCGACAACAAACCCGTCTTAACTTCAAAATTCTCCGCAAGGATAGCAGGAATCACAATATCCTCTCCATAACCCTCGGTGGGTGCTTGAAGCAACTCCATCATAGTACGATTAGCCATGGTTGCTTATTGTTCTACGATAGGTTCGTCAATAGGAGATTCTTCACTAGAAGGCGTTCCTTACTTTCGGTTTCTACGTTTACGTGCACGTCTTGCTTGGTTACGAGTTTGCATAAACGTTATGTACAACGTGGGGATGAGCAAAGAAGATTCTTTTGGGTGTTTTTAACTTTTTCCAAAAAAATTTTGTGCTTTTGATTGTTTTTTACTTTTTTTTTGGATTTTTGGTGATGTATTATGTAGACAAAAATCTACAAATCTCTCCTCAAATCAAATATCTCGAGTAAAGGAGCCTCAAGGAATGAAAACGATCACATGAAGTGAACGCCTTCGATGACTTTAGAACGTTGGTGGAACACCAAAACGTTCAAGAGGGTTTAATCTTTGAAACCAAGAAAATATATAGATACGTAGATAATACTTTGGTTGGCAAACCCTAGATTAGCCCTTTTTATCTAAACACGTACAAGCAAGCGGAGGAAACGAGGCGGCGCTAAGCACTTAAGAGCCTTTTTCCTTTAGGTCGTGAAATACAACCGCCTTATACCCACCTTATAGTTTGTGTTTTTCAAAATTAAGCTTCACGAAAGTAGTTATCTATTTTTCCTTTTTTCTTTGTTTGAGATTCGAATACAATGATTGAGTGATGAAATCCCAAATCAAGGTTGTGTTTTCACACTTTTGGAGTACTTGTGAATTTATTGTTTTACGTATACAATATAGTAATAATATTCACATAAAAACGAAAAATCGATAATACGTGTGCTTAGAGTTCTAAAACACACAAATAGTTATTATGGATAATATAAAAACAAAAATTTTTCAAATCAAAACACAACACGCCTCCCCGGCAGCGGCGCCAAAATGATAGTTGTAAATTCACACTCGTTTAGGAAAACAAGGTAAAGGCGGTAAGTACTATGTGAACGTTTAGGAAAACGTTAGCACTTATGACCCTTTATGTGGGATCATTCTCAAGGAGGCTTGGTGTGTGTGTTAAGAATTGATTAAATATTTGTGATTATGATTAAGAATAAGAAGGGGAAAAGAAAAATGAAGACGAATTATGCAAAAAATTACCTTACGACGTAAAACACGCGAAATCCTAAAATCGAATTTTTTTTTGAAAGTACACTAAAATTAACCAAAATTTTAATTTAAGCTAAGAAAAATGTGATTAAAACAAAAATGAAAATAAAAATTTCCAAAAACTTTTAATTTATTTTATATTAAATTTTAAAGTTTAATTAAAAACCTAAAATTAAATAAAAATGGTAAAAAGTGAAAATGAAAACTTTTTTGAATGTAAACCTAGAAAAGATTAGTTAAAACTTTAAAAATATTTTTCTAAATTTTTAAAACACTATTTACTATTTTTAATCTAATTCTATAAAGTTTTAAACAAAAATAATGATAGAAAATAAATAAACAAATGAAAAAAATGATTCTACTTTTGAAAAATCTTAAACCTAGTACAGATCTTATGAAAAATCTAAATGTTGATCCCAAACTTAGATCGATTTAGCTTTATGTATCCGAGATTAGATCAAGTAATACACTTAGAGAAACCTTTGTATATGCTTATGAATTTAAGTGTTATGCGGAATTTAACACTCAAACAAGAACACACAATGATATAAACAAACTTTCACTTTGATTATCAATATCAAACTTGCTTACAATGAAAGTAGTTTACGAATGAAAACTTATATCAAACATTAACCTAAAGGTCTTCTTTTATAGACATAAGAAGCCTTGTACAATTATCTACGTATCAGCTATTCTAGGTGAAGATAAATATAGAAAATACATTGTTGTTCCTATCTTTACTAGAACTATTCTAGAATACAATAAACGCGTAGAGTATATCTTCCTATCAATGCTTGTCTTCAATGTGTCAACGCTTGACTTTATCTTGTCAACGCTTGAGCTGTCAGCGCTTGTTTTCTTCTTGTCAACGCTTGATTTACTCTTGTCAGCGCTCAAGTGATCTGGCCTTAATTTATTCCCAACAATCCTCCCCTAAACTTGATATCCACTCTTATGATCAAGTTTCTGAATAAGCATTAAGGACTAGGAGGAATCTTACAAACCTTCTCATATTCATAGTGAATAAATCTGATCAAATCTTTTGCCACGTCACTTGAATAATCTATTTCCAGCAGAGTGTCCTTCATCTTCTCTAAAATAGCCTTGGATATGAAATACTGACCATCCACAAGTAGATACTCAGCAAACTTTGTAGAACTCAAATGGTAAACACCAGCAGCTGAATATAACCTCCATTGAAGACCACTGAGGTCATCTTCAAGATCCTTCCAAATTGCAGGATCCTCATCTTTTGGTCCACACATTCTTTTGAATGTGGTCTAAAGTTTTATTCCATTAGCTGAAGTTGGTGCTTCAGCCTCATACTTGGTCTCCAGCAACCTCCAAAGGTCCACCAAGTCTTCTCTATCACAACTTGCAAACAAAGATATGAGAGTGGTAAAAGTGTGTACCTCCTTGCCAAATCTGCCAATCTTCCAAAACCCACATTCATCTTCTTCATAGCTCACAATTGGGTTCCTGGAATCTAATGGTAACACTTGCACCATATCTGAAGCTTCTAAAGGTGAGAGCTTGAGGCTCTTTCTGATGACAGCTTCACTTGGATATAGTGGATCCATATCTTTGGGAAACTCAAATGAAATTCCCTTCTTCACTGGCCTGGGAACAACCATAGCTTTCTTGAGTTCCATTTCTTCTGCAAGTTCCTCCTTTCTTTCATCTGAAAGAAGTCTGCGAGTGTTTGCTTCCTGCACTCTCACCCAAATGGGATAAGACCTGTTTTCCAACTCATCAAATGTCAAAGCCTTCAACTTTTGATATGTCCATCCAACTCCATGACATCTGAGCAACATAAAGTATAGCTCCCTTCTATCCCCTTTCAACTCTGAGAGAATATTACTTGCCTTGTGTTTTAAAATTACCTGGCAATCCTTCTGAACTCTAAGAAGAATCTCCAAACCCCATATTTGATCTGAAATGGTCAAGTCTGGATTCTCCATGCATCTTTCTTCCCAAGCATTGTACATTTGAACCACCTCTGGCATGTCAAAGTCAACCTACAATTTCAACTCTCTCAGCTTCTCCTTGGCCAACTCATCCCCATACTCAAGCCTTTCTGGTTCTATAATCATCACACTTGATTCTGAGCTAGCTCCATCACTTTCTTCTTCTGAAGTCACAACAAATGGTGACCCCTTTTTATCTTGTTCCATGATTTGTGCAGCTAATCTTCTATCAAACTCAACTTGAGCTGCATCCTTTGGAACAATCTCTTCTACCATTATACCCTTACCCTTATCTGATGGTACAATGGTTGGTAAGGTAGATGGTGATACCTGAGTAGAAACCTCCTTGATGATAGATGATGACTGGGATACATCACCTTCATGTGCAGGTCTGTCAACGCCCAATTTTGTTCTATCAGCGCCCAAAATATTTCTTTCAGCGTCCAAATCCTCCTTATCAACGCCCAAATATCCTCCCTCAGCACCTTTGGTAACCTCTCTCAACATAGCTGTAAATGATAAGTTTAAGTTGGTAGGAGAGACTAAGGACGTATCAAAACCTGTTTGTTTCTTCAAAGTTGTAAGGGCTTCAGCAACATCCATTGATTGACCATCATGGCTGCCCTTATCACTCAGATTTATTGGATCTTCCTCCCCTTTGGAAGATTCCTCCATACCCCTCCTTGCACCAGCACTCTCCAAAACAACAATCCTCTCCCTCAATTGCTTGAGTTCAAGGCCTTGTGAGCTGACAATTTGTACTAAGTCTGCATTTTGCTTTTGTAAGCTAATGCAGACGGCCGTCAATTCCATAAGAGTCATTGGTTCCAGTCTGCCCTCTTCTAAAATGGGGATTTGACCTCCCAAGTCAGATTCATTGGGCATGGATGAGGACTTAATGATGGTGGGACTGCCTTGGCCAGCTTCTAAGCCAGAACCAATAGTCCCAGCCTCATCCAGGTCACCAGCCACACTTGTGGTGGTGGTTCTCTCTGTTACATGGCTAGGACCACCAGAGGAGAACACTCCAGTAGTCCTTTGGCGTTTCATCAACCTATATTCAGGGGGTGTGGAAGATGGTGTGGAAGAAGTGGATGTGGGTTGGTTAAGGGGTGTTTGGGTTTGTGAAGGTTGTGTGTTAGCGTTGGAAATAGGCACATCAACGCCAACATTTAATGTGTCAGCGTTGAAGGATTCAGAGTTAATTTGCATGTGTTCAGGTGAAGGTAAAGGTTCAGGGATTGGTTCAAGTTGTGGTTGGGGGTCTGGTTGGGGTTGTGCTGCTGCAATAACAGCAAGCATAGGTTGGGTTAAAGGTAAGTCACGATGGGGTGGTGAGTTCATCTTCATAAAAATAGCTTTCTTTTGCTCAGGGATCTTATAAAAATCATTGTGATCCCTTGAGCAGTAACCTTGAACATCAAAAACCATTTGTAGAAAACAGGGATAAGCTAAAGTCATTTTGGTCCCCTTGTTTTTACACATCCCCTCAAAAATCATTTTAGAATAATTAAATTTTTGCCCTGTTGTAATGCACACAATAGCACTGGCAATGGATCTATTGATCTCATTGTGTGCAGTACATTTGGGACTCAAACATTGAAGGAGGACATGTAGGAGGTACTTCCAGGCTGGGGGAAGTTCCTGCTTATGATACTTGTTTAGAGTACCTTCATCAGGAAAAGGATATCCCAAAGCCCTAAGCCCTTGTTCTATTTCATTTATGGGAAGAATGGCTATACCATCAGCATCATCAAGATGCAAGGCTTGGCGTACCAAAGCCTCAGTAACCACCCAAGGTCTCCCATGAACAATAGAAGTCAATGTAGTCACTCTATTAACTGTTGAGGAACTGACAGTGTTCCAAAACTGCTTAATATGTGTGACTGGAAAGAGTGGTGCATGAGAAAGAGCATACCTTAATGGGGATGCGTTCAAATACGCCACCATTTGTGTGTATTGGGGAAACAGAGTGTCATCAGCGTCAAGATATGCAATCATGTTGTGTTGAGATCTGAACCCCAATTCCAATTCTGATGGTTTAATATTGGGTGCCATTGATGAAAGCTGTTAATTTTAAGTGAAGAAGATGAAGTTGATAAGAGAAAAATGTGTTAGACAAGAATTATAGATACCCTGTTTAAAAAAGTAGCCAAATTTATAGGAGAAGAAAATGCATGTGATAGGCCCAAAAATAGGCAAGTATTTTCAAAAATCAATCATGAAAATATTGAAAAAGTTGTAAGTTATCTCATGCATTAAATGAAAGTAACAACTCCTAAAATTACGGCGTAAAAATATGTCAAAAAGTAACAACTGGGTAGGCCCCATTGAGTGTCAACGGTCAAAAATAACCTATCAACGCCCAACGGCTATAATCTTGTCAACGTTTGCCTATAGCCATGTCAGCGTCTAATTTGGTCACAACAACGCTTGGAAAATTCTTGTCAGCGTCCAAAAATAAAAATGTTTTTTTTTTAAAAATGAAAAATGACCTTAACAAGTAATTTATCCTAGAGAAGATAACCAAAAGCTGATAATTATTATAGGGCGGCAAGCACTGTCCAGTTATGCACACTTGCATAAGCAAGATAGACATAACAGTCCTCTAGTGTCCCTTGCTAACCAAAACTCTTAACAACCAAGTTACCTTACAAAATTCCTTGTTACTCCAAGGTAAATCCCATAACAAAATTATTCCCAAGGCTCCCAACAGACCACAACCAATTCTAGGCCAAAAACGTCTTGGCAGCATGCATAGTATATCAACTTTGCATGCTACAGTGCCTCATGATTTAGTAAAACTAACTCATACTCACCTGTGGACACAATCTAGAATTGTGATAAGAGTATCATATGGTTACCCAAACATCCTAAGGGTTCCTAAAACCTCCCCTTAAACTATGATACAAAAGTTTGCTAAAAACATGCATGAACATAAAAAATTTATGTCAAGATAGGAATGAAACATTCCAACCATCATCCATAAATAAAAACTTGTCCACATGCTTCTCCATTGATCCATAAGAAACTCTGTATCCAATGGTATACTGCTAACATCATCTGCACATTTAGATTGAAAACCACAAAACTAACATTGTTGCTGACAACGCCCCGATAACACATGACAGCATTGAGGGAAGTTTTGTCAGCGTTAGACAATTATATTGCTGACAACGTTGCAAAAACACTTATCAGCGTTCAAGCAACCTTTGTCAGTGTTAGAAAAATATAGTGGAAAATCTAAATCATCAATAAGACCAATAACAATGCATCATCATGTACATACTTTTACAAAAAGACTCCAAAACACATATTATGTGAGATTGACCATTCCAATACTTGTTACCAAGTATTGAAATCTCCCAACATCAAAAGGTTTAGTTAATAAATCTGACACGTTTTCCTCAGTGTCAACCCTATCTGGTTGTATTAAACCTTTCTCAAAGCAATCTCTTATAAAATGGTGTCTAATTTCTATGTGTTTAGTTTTAGAATGATGTACAGGATTCTTAATGATGCATAAAGTACTATTATTGTCAACAAATATCTTAGTATGCATGAAATTATACACATAGTCCAACAGCTGGTTCTGAATCCACAACACTTGTCCACAACAAGCAGCTGCAGCAACATACTTTGCTTCAGTTGTAGAATTGGCCACCACTGTTTGTTTCTTGCATTGCCAAGATATCAACCTGCTCCCAAGAAACTGACATCCACCAGTTGTGGATTTCCTATCAAATTTATCACCTCCATAGTCACTATCTGAATATGCAATCAGCTCCAATGGTGAATCCTTTGGGTACCACAAACCAAGACCAGGATAGCATCTTAGGTACCTAAAGATCCTCTTCACAGCATAAAGGTGACATTCTTTGGGAGTCAATTGATGGCGTGCACAAGCACACACAGCAAACATGATGTCAGGTCTGGAGGCAGTAAGATACATTAATGATCCAATCATGGATTTATAGTGCCTGACATCAACATCTTTCCCATCTCCAATCTTTCCCCAAGGGTGTTCTCTATCCATAGAAGTAGTAGCCCTCTTTTCATGTGGAAAAAAGCCAAACTTCTTCAAGATCTCAGCAACATATTTATCCTGGGAGATGAAGATACCATCTTCTTTCTGCTGAACTTGTAAACCAAGAAAGAAGTTCATCTCCCCCATAGCACTCATCTTGAATTTGTCTGTCATAAGCTTGGAGAAATCCTCACTCATCTTTGGATCAGTAGACCCAAAAATGATGTCATCAACATAGACCTGCACAAGCAACACATCCTTGCCTTTCTTCTTTGTAAATAGTGTTTGATCTATGGTGCCCCTCTTGAATCCATTGTCCACCAAATAGGTAGACAAAGTACCATACCATGTTCTCGGGGCTTGATGAAGGCCATACATAGCCTTTTTGACTCTATACACTTTATCTGGATGCTCTGGATCCTCAAAACCAGGAGGTTGCATTACATATACTTCCTCAACAATAGTTCCATAAAGTAAGGCACTCTTGACATCCATCTGATAGACAGTGAAGCCCATGCAGGATGCATAGGCTAGAAAGATCCTTATAGCTTCAATCCTTGCAACTGGTGCAAAGACTTCCTCATAGTCTATCCCCTCCTCTTGTGTATAACCTTGAGCCACTAACCTTGCCTTGTTTCTGACCACAATGCCTCTTTCATCTCTTTTGTTCCTGAGAACCCATCTTGTCCCTATAGGTCTGACATATCTAGGACAATCAACCAGCTCCCAAACATCCTGAATTGCAAATTGGTGAAGCTCATCCTGCATTGCTTCCACCCAGCTTGGTTCTTTGAGAGGATCAAATATTTTCTTGGGTTCCTCTTGTGACAGAAAACAGGCAAACAAACATGCTTGCACAAGAGGGGTATCAACCTTCTTATGTATATTGGCAATAAACCCACCAAGACCTTGATGAGATCTTCTAGTCTGAACTGGAGTCATAACATCACCAATGATCTGGGAAGGGGGGTGATTCTTCATAGTGGAAGTGAGAACTCCTCCTTCAAAAAGTCTGGTGTCCTCAACCTCACGCTCCATGTTGCCAATATCTTCTTCATCAGACTCTCTTACATCAACATGAGGATGAACCTCTTCATATATATTAGAAGGTTCACCTTGTTCAAAATTGGAAGAGAAAAGATGGGCAGAGTTGTTGTCAACGCCTGAACCTTGTTTGTCAGCGCTTGGGCTAACAACGCTTGAACTGTTGTTGTCAACGTCTGAGCCATCAACGTCTGAATTGGTCTTGTCAGCGCTAGATTTGCCTTTGTCATGGCCTGAAGGACCATGCATGTTTGTATCTGGTGGTACTTGGAAACCACCATTATCTTGTCCAGCAGCAGCAGCAGCGCAAAAGCATCTGTCCAAATGGGAATGGTAACATATTCTAGGATAGGAGATGTCTTTTCTGCTTGTGATCCAACCTTTTCATGAACCTGAGTACCTGAAACATCAACAACTTGTTCCTCCATAACATTTGAAGTTACCTTCACAATGTCTGGATTAGTGATAGGCATATAATTTAAAGTCTAGATAAAGGTTCCAAGTCAAATAACCAATTAGGACCACTTTCAGGATCACTAGGCTTATTCTCTAAAAACCTAACATGTACTCTTTCAAGTATACGTTTTTCTTCTTTAAGATAAACCCTATAACCCTTGCTCTGCACTGAATACCCCATGAAGTAACCCTCATCACCTTTTGCACTAAACTTCCCTAAGGCATCACTAGTGTCAAGAACTACAACATGACATCCAAAAGGTCTGAGAAAACCAATATTAGGTTTTCTACCCCAAAGTAACTCATAAGGTGTTTTGTTCTGAATTTTGTTAACCAATGCTCTATTTTGCACATAGCAAGCTGTATTAACAGCCTCAGCCCAAAAGGCTATGGGAAAGTGAGCATCAGCCAACATTGTTCTGGCTGCTTCAATTAGGGTTCTATTTTTCCTCTCAGCAACCCCATTTTGTTGTGGGGTTCTAGCAATACTAAATTGCCTTGTAATTTCTTCCTTGGCACAGAAATCATCTAGCTTTTTATTCCTAAATTCTCCACCATTATCACTCCTAAGCATTTTGACCTCATTGCCAGACCTCTTCTCAATCTGAGTGATAAAATCAATTAGAATATCAGCTGTGTCACTCTTCATAGCTAGAAAGAATGTCCAAGTAAACCTAGAAAAGTCATCTGTGATGACAAAACAATATGACTTACCATTCAAGCTTTCTATATTTGTTGGACCAAAGAGGTCCATGTGAAGCATATGAAGAGGTCTGGAACTAGTATGCACCTGTTTGGACTTGAATGAGACCTTGTGTTGCTTGCCTTTAAGACATGCAACACAAGAGCGGTCATTGTGGAAGGCCTTCTCAGGCAAACCATCAACTAAACCAAGCCTCACAAGTCTATTTATATTTTTAAAATTTATGTGCCCTAGTCTCCTGTGCCACAAATTACTCTCATCTACTGAGGCCTTAGCATAAAAACAAGACATATTATTATTCATTTTAATCCCATTCAAATTCACATTATATATGTCCTTATGCCTAGGTGTTCTATACTCAATATATTTCTCATCAGGGATCTTAAAATCCTTGCTTAACACCAAACACTTAGTATCAGTAAAAAGAACTTTATTTTTGTAATCACAAACTTGTGATACACTAAACAGGTTGTAATCAAGTTCTTTTACCAGGAAGACGTTCTCAAAACACAAATTCTTGGTGAGAAGGGTTCCTTTGCCTGTGATAGTACCATATCCGCCTCCAAAGTAAACCTTGTCACCATCCTTAATGGGAGTGAAGTTTGTTAAGTAGTCTTCCTTCCCTGTCATGTGCCTTGAGCATCCACTATCCCAATATCCATAATCATTGACCTGTCGTTGAATGCCCTGCACATAAAGAAAACAAATTAGTTTTCTTTGGGAACCCAAGTCTCAAAAGACTTGGATTCATCTGGTTGTTCAATAAGAACAGACTTAGTTCTCACAACAACCCTATTCTCATCCTTCTTAGGATGAAATACCCAGTTAACCCCAATAGGTTTTGTAATGACCTTTGAAATGTAATTAAATCTGTTGCATGTCATAGAAATCCCATTATCATTAGGGTTTTGATCTTTCTTGGGTCTCCATGTTAAGCTTGAAGAAGCTTTAGACCCCTTACCCTGTGATTGCAAATATTTAGGTCTGGTCACATTTCTGTCAGCGTTATAATTTGTCCTGTCAACGCTGAAATTACCCTTGTCAGTGTTGAACCTAGGGTTTGCTACAGAAACCCATTGCCTATTTGACCAGGTGTTTGGCTTTTGAAATGGTCTTTGTCCATGAGTGTTAGACCCTCTAGTAAAGAATAGGGCAGGTCTAATCACTTGTGGACTTTGCTGCACACAAGGTTTGGGTCTGACAACGTTTGACTTCCTAACAACGTTGACTTTGTTCCTGTCAGCGCTGAAATTGTTCCTGTCAGCGCTGGCTTTGGGAGCGTTGACACACTTGTATGCCAAGTGTGAAAAGCTACCACAAGTGTAACAAGCTTTTCTAGACACAACCTTAGGTCTAGAAGAGAAGAAGCCTGTTCCATGATTGCTAACTTGGCTCTTGGGAGACCTAGTATTCCTATACATCTCTGTATATTTAATAGTAGGTCTTCTAACAGTGTTTGAGCCTAGGTCAACAGCTTTACCAGTGATTGGGTTAGTAACCTTAATGGGTGGTGACTCATTAGGACTTTCACATAGCAAGCCACCCTTGACAAATAAAGTAGGGTTAGCCTTCTTCCACTCATTCAGGTCAGTCAGTTTTTGTTGATACTCTTCAACTGGAGTGACAACTCTTGGTGGAGGAATGAATTCCTCCTCTTGGAGCTCTGGCAAACCAGTCCAAGATAAGTCCCTTTGTTGGACCCCATAGAAGTCACCAGCTGGTGGTGGAACCAAAGAGTAATCATTCATCCCAATCCCTGTCATGTCCTTAGGATCCCTTTGTTTAGCCACACAGTCTCCTAGGGTTTGGGTGGCTCTATCAAATCTTTGAATTTTAAGGCCAACATTATCTTTATTCTTAATGGCCTCATCTAACTTAGCTTGTAACTCACCATTAACCCTTTCCATGATGTTTCTAATATCCATACTAGCCTCTAACTCATGTTTTAAGATATTGATTTTATCTTTTAAATCAAATTCCATTTTCTTGTATTCTGAAACGGTTTTCTCAGTTTCAGTTAGAGCCAATTGGTAATTAGACAATTTACATCTTTCAGTACTCATATCATCTAATAATCTTAACACCTCTTTGTTAAGTCTTTCAGTATTTTACCTACAACCTTTGCTACAAAAAGCGTCATCATATACCTCATTATCAGATGAAGAGGAGGAGTGTGCCATGAGAGCATATTCAACATGCTCTTCTTCTTCAATATCAGCAACCAAAGCTTTATCCTCTTCAACATTCTTAGCCAGATAGCTCCAATCCCATCCCATACCATCAATTCCTTGAACTGCAACCATAGCTTTAGAATCCTGAGCTTTAACAACTTGACTTGAGGGTTTACCAGCATCAGATCTTCTAGGAGATCTGCATTCCCTCATGAAGTGCCCCATACGATGGCAGTTGTAGCATTCAACTTTGGATTTGTCAAATCCAGCTGTGTCTTTAGCATTGAAGGTCATTTTCTTCTTAAACCTTCTGTTCCACCTGTTTGCTCTTATACTAGCAAGAGCCATGTTCCACTTGATGTCCATCTCTTCCAAGTGCTCATCACTTATCTGCTCAATGTCCTCATATGTAATCACTGAACCATTGGGCAAAGAAGCAATGTAAGCACAAACAGTATCCAAATCTAAACTAGCAGGTTTAACTCTTGGGGAGTCATTCTTGTATGTGTCAGCATCTGAAAAGGAGACGTTGACAGGACTTGTTCCAGCGCTGACATATGATGATCCAGTAACTGGATGCATGTAAGAGTCCTTCTGATTGAATTGACCTTCACTATGAGAGAAGAAGGCCATGTTGCTGTTGGTAGATTTTCTTCCATGTTCTAAAAGAGTTTCATCTTCCAACAGCCTTAGTTTGTTGTAGATGTCATCAAACGAGGAGCTCTTGTAAGTATTGTTGGCAAGAATGGATCTTGTCTCAATCTTCCATGCCTCACCAAGACTTTTAAGAAAGGTAGCATTAATGTCAACATCACCAACTTGTGTCCCCATGAAGGACAACTTGCTTGTAATGTCAAGCAATCTGCTTCTCACACTACTCAGTTTCTCATTGGGTTAAGCTTTGAAGACAGCATAATCATGCAGAAGTTGCTTTTTCTTTTCTTCCTTAGTGTCTGCATTGCCACCATATGCAACTTCAAGAGCTTTCCAAAGATCCTTAGCAGATTCATAGCCTCTATATTTATGCTGGTTTTCTTGTCCCAAAGAGACTTTAAGAATATTTAGGGCTTTCATGTCAACCCTTTTCTTTGCAATGTCATCAGCAGCCACAGCTCTACCATCTCCAGGTTTTTCTTTCTTATCCTCTTCAGGACATCCAGCAACAGCTGTTCTTTAAGCAATGGCGTTAAGAATCTTTTGAGCCATATTAAATGTGTTTCTATATTCAATAATCTCCCAGAGTGTGTAGTCATAGATCCCTAGATATTGTTCAAAGTTGAACTTCCATAAGTCAAAGTTGGTTGCATCAAGCATGGGAATCTTGATGTTTGGTAAAGCTGAGGAGGAGGAGGTTATTGCTTCAGACATGATGTTGTTAGGGTTTCTGAGAAAATTACGGTTTTGGTGATTTTTAGGGTTCTGGTGTTCTTTAAGATCAAAAGTTCCTCAACAAGCTCTGATACCACTTGTTGATCCCAAACTTAGATCGATTTAGCTTTATGTATACGAGATTAGATCAAGTAATACACTTAGAGAAACCTTTGTATATGCTTATGAATTTAAGTGTTATGCGGAATTTAACACTCAAACAAGAACACACAATGATATAAACAAACTTTCACTTTGATTATCAATATCAAACTTGCTTACAATGAAAGTAGTTTACGAATGAAAACTTATATCAAACATTAACCTAAAGGTCTTCTTTTATAGACATAAGAAGCCTTGTACAATAATCTACGTATCAGCTATTCTAGGTAAAGATAAATATAGAAAATACATTGTTGTTCCTATCTATACTAGAACTATTCTAGAATACAATAAACGCGTAGAGTATATCTTCCTATCAGTGCTTGTCTTCAATGTGTCAACGCTTGACTTTATCTTGTCAACGCTTGAGCTGTCAGTGCTTGTTTTGTTCTTGTCAACGCTTGATTTACTCTTGTCAGCGCTCAAGTGATCTGGCCTTAATTTATTCCCAACACTAAATTGATGAAAAGCTAAACTAATAAGCCAAAAAATGGCTTATCAGTATACGATTTGTATTATAAGCCAAAAACAAAACATCCCTTAATTACTAAACTTTGCAAGATAATACTTGAAAAAGACCCTAGGGCAGTGGTAAGTGTTGTGTGTGTTGGCAGTGGTGGCGCAGGTTCGAGTCCTAGCCACGACAAAATTTTGAAAACTTTTTTTTTCTTTTTACCCACTTGTTCACAGTAACTTCCACTTACCAAAACACAAACACAGGACGGATTAGACTAAAAAATAGCACGAATTTGATTGCTCAACACCCAGATTTCACTTGCTCCCTTTTTCTAATTTTGTTGGCTGTGATGTTTCACAGTTAACCCACTTACCCAACCCCTTCAATACTAACAAATAAACATGACTTAAATCCCACACATTTTGGTTGATTACTTATGGTTACTAATAATGTATTATGGAACAAAGGGGGCACCCTTACTTGCATTTTGCAAGTGAGGAGTCAAGTTGAAACTATGAACACGCAGCAACTCAACAATCCTAAATTCTGTAATCACAAAACCATTCACACAGACTTAAACAAACAACGGGCACTCTAAACAGTATGCTATGTGGAAAATCGACAAACACCCCTGCTCTTAACAGATTACACTAGCAACATAAAAAAACAAAAAACTAAAGACTGAAGCGACTAAGTATTTTAAGCTAACTCAACACAGAAACTCGAAAATGATATACTTATCAAGTGTGGCGTAATTGACTATATATGAGCAGAATTAGAACAAAAGTTGAGCAGATTAAGCCTAAGTGAATTAAGTCTCAATCAAGTCTGCAAAATACACAAGGAAACTCAAATCATGATCAACCAATTATCACACTCTCATCAAGACAATTTGCGGACTTTGGAAATCTTTAACTTTACTGATTTTCTCAAACAAAAGCAACTAGCCAAAAACACCTCAAAATCCAACAAACACTACTGAAAGACCTAGTTAACAATAATACTAGCAGCAAACAGTTTATTCACACCGCGAACAAACGATGCATGCAAAAATGTTAATTCTATTTCATTTTCAGCTTTTAGAAAACTCAGAACAGCAATGATAGTTGGATCTAAACAGATTAATGAAAGAAAATCTGTAAAATAACAATGATGACTTCTTAACTGAAAAACACAAATGTCATAAAACATAGCATGGTAGATTCATGACTACACGTAGCACGAAACATCACTAAACTTAACAACCCTAAATTTAAACAAGGCAATTAATTTAAAACACCTCAACCCAAAGTTACCTATTGAATAAATCACAAATAGTCCAATTAGCAAGCTTTCAAAGTATTCTCAACAGATTATGAAGAAAAACAAGAAATGTATCATGCTTATCCTCAAAACCTTGCAATACAAGAGATGTCAAAATTTCAACAAATGGACAGCAGACAATAATCAGCAGATGAACACTTTGTTTTCAATAGTGAAACAAAAAATAGAAAGGACTCTTAGACAAACCTCGATAGTAGACATCCCTACTCTCGTTTAAGTGATCTGATGTACTAGCATGAACAAGTACAAGCATCCACGACACCTACTAAGAGAAAATCACACGTGAACAGTACAATGATGGTATTACTCAAAACTGATTTTTCTAAAAACTTTAGAGAGAAAAAAAAATGAAAATAAGACTTGAGCGTTTATGCCTCACAGCTTTGTTACCCAAGTTATTATACCCACTGATACTTGATATTAGCGACATCAGGTATCCTTGGTCGTATATTAACCCAAATAAGCAACCAATGTGGCTTATATAAACCTTAGTCTTAAACTTTAATGAACCAGAAACTTTGACAAACTTTCAAACAAAAATTGTAACTCAACAGGGAAAGTAAATGGAACTCGTTTCTTTTCATCAACAAATACTCAACCGCTTTTCATTTATCAATAAAAGAGGGTTTACAAGCTATGACTTAGGAAAAGAAAAACAAGAACAAAAAAAACTGCTAATGTCTAACACCCTTTATATAATAGGCCTTACAAAGCTTCTAAAATAAAAAGAAATCAAACCCTAAATGGTGATTTTCCATTGCTGCCCTTGGATCTTCAAACGAATATACTTGTTTGATTCTAGGATTGAGGTTGGTCAAAATGGTAACATGTGAGTGCCAGCAATGTTTGCAAGTGATCTAACCTTTGAAATTGTTTTGGGGAGCACGAAATCAAGCCTGAGTCGTTGATTCCCTCTGCCATCCTTTGTCTTCTTGTTCTTGTGGGTGCAGGGGAGGTTGTGGGAGTGCAACGTAGAAGAGGGAGGGACCGTTTTTGGTGTGGTTGGGTTTATAGTGTTGTGAATTAACAGACTGGAGTTGATAGGATTTTAATTTTTGGGATTGAGTGATTAAGTGATTTAGGGTTTATAGGAAAACATTGGGGATCTGAATCTTGTGGGAGAAGAAAAATATGTTTAGCTCCAATAGGAGTATTAATATAATCTGTTTTTTAGATTATATTAAAGTAATCGTAGGTTTAAGGTCTGGTGATGTGGATAATGACGTGGCGGTTTGTGGTTGGGTGGGTGGGTTTGGTTGTCTGTCATGTTTGGTCCCCATAATTCCAAAATATTTACACTTAATGTTTAACAGCCTAAACTCTTAATTCCCTTTGTAAATAAGTTTTACTTTTATGTTTTGGCCACAAAAACATTTTCCAAATGTTAACAAGGGTATTTCTTGCCATTTTTGATTTTTGATGGGTTATTCTTGACATGTATTCATTCTTCAAGGTCTTCATTTGTATGATTGACTTTGTGGAGGACTAAAAGTGACAAGTCTTCACTTTTGAGGGACCATTCGTGCCAATTCTTCAAAGTTGAGGGTCCTTTTTGTAAATTTCACAAACTTTAGGGACCAAACTTGTAATTATGAATATATAAGGGTTTAAAGTGTCAATTCATCAATAATGAAGGACCCTTCTTGTAAAATCTTCAATTCTTCAAGGACTTTTCTTGGAAAATCAACTCTAGGGCTCGGTTCTTTGTGCGGCTTCATTTCCCGTGTTCGTTTTTGATTGATTCTTGTGATCTTTTGTCATTTTCTCGGTATCCGTACCTAAAATACACATTGAACAAACACAAGCATATATTTGGCACTTTTTATGATATTTTAACCATTTTAAGCCCGTTTTGGACGATGAGACTATGTATAAAAGCAGTCTCATTAATAATGCAGGTATACAAGCCAAAGAGGTCACAGGATCAAATGTAGCTGAACCCATTCCTTCATTCAACATGCTCAACATACCAATTTGGAGTGAAGAGTTCATGAAAGCATCCGCTGCTGAAAGAGAAGAGGAGAGAAAGCAACAAGTGGAGCCACAACTTGATGAAACAGTTAGTGAATCTTTACCCGCAGTCAAACCAATTGTATCCACTGACAACTCCATATCAGCCGCTAACACATAACAATCAGCCGTTGGCAGCTGACTTTCATCCTTTGACAAACACATCCTTGAACTTGTTGTTGAAGATTCCATACCCAAAGAAGGTGTCAGTGGATCCAATCCAGCCACTGACAATATGTCTCCTATTTCAAGTCGGTATGGAAGCAATGATGATGGTGATCATGGTAACTTAGAGTCTACTGTTAAAGACAACACAATATTTGGAGGAGGAATTCTTACTTCTGTTGCTAAAAATCATCCTCCCTCCCAAATCATTGGTGATATTAATACTCCAATTCAAACTAGAAGGAAAAAGAAGCACCAAGGTGGATTCATTGCAAATATTCACAAGAAGAATGATACTCCTTTTGTTCAAGAGTGTTTGTTTACCTGTTTTCTATCACAATCAGAACCCAAGAAAATTTTTGATGCTCTTAAAGAGGAAAGTTGGGTAGAAAGGCAATGCAAGATGAGCTTAACCAATTTGCTATTCAGGATGTTTAGGAATTAGTAGATTGCACAAGTCATGTTAGACCTATTGGAGCACGTTGGGTTCTAAGGAAAAAGAAAGATGAATGAGGTATTTTGATTAGAAACAAGGCAGGGTTGGTTACTCAAGGATATACACAGGAAGAAGGTATTGACTATGCAAAGGTTTTTGCACATGTTGCTAGGATTGAAGCAATAAGGATTTTCCTAGCCTATGCTTCTTGCATGGGTTTCAAAGTCTAAATGGATGTGAAGAGTGCCTTCCTGTATGAAAAATTAAAGACGAAGTTTATGTGATGCAACCTCCTGGTATTGAAGATCCAAAGAATCCAGACAAGGTTTACAGAGTGAAAAAGGCAATGTATGGCCTTCATCGAGCCCCTAGAGCTTGGTATGGTACTCTTTCCATATACTTAGTGTAAAATGGCTTTAAGAGGGGCACCATAGACCAGGCGTTATTCACCATGCAGAATGGGAAAGATTTTCTTCTTGTACAGGTCTATGTTGATGATATCATCTTTGGTTCCTCCAATCCAAGGATGAGTAAGGATTTCTCCAAGCTAATGAATAATAAATTCAAAATGAGTGCCATGGGTGAAATGAATTTCTTTTTAGGTCTCCAAGTACAGTAGAAAGAAGATGGCATTTTTATTTCTCAAGAAAAATATGTGGATGAGATATTGAAGAAATTTGGTTTCTCACCTTCTGAGAAACAGGCTAGTACACCTATGGACAGCGAACATCCTTGGGGAAATGTTGGAGATTGTAAGGAAGTTGATGTCAAGCACTATAGGTCAATGATTGGTTCATTGATGTATCTTACAACATCTAGACCAGACATCATGTTTGCAGTATGTGCTTGTGCACGTCATCAAGTGACCCCAAAGGAATGTCACTTTCATGCAGTCAAGAGGATCTTTAGGTAACTTAGATGTCATCCTAGCTTGGGATTATGGTATCCTAAGGAATCACCCTTGGAGCTTATTGGATATTTAGATAGTGATTATGGTGGTGACAACAATGATAGAAAATCCACAAGTGGTGGATGTCAATTCCTTGGAAGTCGTTTGATCTCTTGGAAATACAAGAAACAAACAGTTGTGGCCATTTCAACAACTGGAGCAGAGTATGTAGCTGTTGTTGCATGTTGTGGATAAGTGCTTTGGATTCAAAATCAATTGTTGAACTATGGGTACAATTTTATGCATACCAAGATTTTTGTAGGTAATAACAATACATTATGTATCATTAAAAATCATGTACATCATTCTAAAACTAAACATATAGAGATTAGACATCATTTTATGAAGGGATTATTTTGAAAAAGGTTAATACATCCAGATAGAATTGACATAGAAGATAATGTAGCTGATCTTTTAACTAAACGTTTTAATGTTGGGAGGTTTCAGTACTTGGTCACAAGTATTGGATTGATCAATCGTTAAAAATGTGGTTTTTGAAATTCATATAAAGTATGTACAGGATGTGCACTGTTATTTTTCTTTGTAAAGTTAGATTTTTCCACTATATTTTTCTATCTATTGACAAAGGCTTTTATCCGTTGACAAGTGGAAAGAAGCCACTGACAGCTTTTGTGGTAGTTTTTGTGGTTTTTCATCTAACAATGCTGGCATGAAGGGCCATTGTAAAAATCGATACAGAGTTGCTTATGGAATAAAGGGATGTGCCAAAAAGGTTTATTTATAATGGTTCGAATGTCTACATTCCTATCTTGAAATAAATTTTTTTGTCATATATATATTTTTATAAGCATTGTTTAAGGGGAGGTTTTAGGAACACCTATAGGATTTTGGGTACTCTTATTGTGCTCTTATCACAATTCTAGATTGTGTCCACTCGTGAGTAGAAGTTAGAAATAGTGAAGACGTTTTCTTTATGAAATTATTGGAATTTCTAAACCTTGAGGCACTATAGCATGCATGGTTTATTTTAAGCATGCATGCTGCCAAGACATATTGACCTAGCACTTTGATGGTTGGTCTGGTGACTTGGCTTACATATTTTTGGGTTTACCTGGGATTTACAAAGATATTATATGAGATAACTTCCTTCTTAAGGACTCTATGAGAAAAGGACACTTGAGGACAGTCATATCTATCTTGTGTAAGCATGTGTGTGTGATTGGACAGTGCTTGCAAAACTCTGTCTTTTGAAGATAAGATAACTCTCTTAGGGTTAATTTCTTTGTTAGGTCTTTTTATTTTTATATAACCCCAAAAGAAAGTTTATCCACTAACAAATACATTTTAGCCACAAACAAAGCCATTTTACACGTTGACAAATATAGCCGTTGCCGCTAACAAAGTTTTGACCGTTAAAAAACACTAGGCCCTACCCAGTTGTTATTTTTACGATATTTTGAGCCGTAATTTTTAGGGATTGGTTATTTTCTTTGATTGTTATGAGATAAGTTCACTTTTTTAAAGATTTACATGATTACTCTTTGAGAAATTTTCTCACTTACCTCTATTTTCAACCAATCACATCCCACGATTGTCTACTATATATTTGGCTCACCATATCATGCACAGAACAACTTGCATATTTGTTTCACTTATATCTCCTACAAACTAATCTTTACCTTCATTCAAAGATTTTTACCTTCATCAATGGCGCTTAAGTTTAAACCTGCTGATGTTGTGTTGGAGTTCAAGGATCAACATAATATGATTGCTTATTTGACTGTTGATGATAGACAGCACCAACAATACACACAAATGATAAAGTATTTGTTGGCCTCCAATTTAAGGTACGCACTTACACATGATCCTATCATTCCTATCACACACATCAAGCAGTTTTGGAACACAGCCAGTTCCACAATGGTCGATGGAGTGATTACAATAGAAGGCATTATACATGGGAAACAATGGGTGGTTATTGAGGCTTTGGTACGCCAAGCCTTGCATCTTGATGATGTTGATGGTATAGTCACCCTTCCCATTAATGTTCTACATGAGGGACTTCAAGGCTTGGGTTATATTCTTCCTCCTTTAGGGAAGATTAATAAATATTCAAAAGGCCAGTTCCTCCAGCCTGGAAGTTTTTAATACATGTCCTTCTACAATGTCTTAGTCCCAAATGCTCTTCATTCAATGAAATCAGCCGTTCAATCGGGAGTGCTCTTGTTTTTAGCAACCGAGCAATGTTATAATTTTTCAGAAATGATTTTTGAAGGCATGTTGCATAATAAGGGAAGCAAGATGACTCTTGCTTACCCTAGATTATTACAAATGGTTTTTGCTTTACAAGGAGACTGTGGTTAAGGATCATGAACACTATTATGAGATCCCTGTGCAAAAGAAAAATCTTTTTATAACCTTGAATACCGCTCCTTATAAACCCTTGCCTTTAACACCACCCATGCTTGTGGTTATTCAAGCAACTTTGAACCCACAACCTCAACAAGAACCTCAACCCGACCCTCAACCAGGACAACAACAAGATCAACCACCACACCACCCTGAACCCATAATTGACATGATCATTGATCAACCTGATCCTTCATTTCCAGCCGCTGACATTCATATGTCAGCCGTTGACACTAGTGTTTTAGCCCCGGACACTAGTCATGTAGACCCAAACACCTCCTCAGACTCCCCGCAACAAGAAATCCTTTTAACGAAACGCCCAAGGACTGCTGGGGTGTTCTCCTTTGGTGGCCCTAACCATGTAGTAGAGAGAACCACTACCACTGGTGTGGTTAGTGATATGGAGGTGGCTGGACCTATTGGCCTTGATGCAGGTCAAGACAGGTCCAATGTAGATAAGCCCACTTCCATGCCCCATGATTCTTCATTTGAGATTCAGTTCCTTCATGTGGATGAGGGAAGTATGAAACCAATGACTCATATTGAATTGACGGTGCTCTACATTAGCTTGCAAAAACAAAATGCAGAGCTTGTACAGAAGCTTGCAGATCAAGACCTTAAACTCGATTCTTTGAGGGAGAGGATTGTTAGGTTAGAACAGAGAAGGAGGTTTGTTGTAGAGTCCCTGGTTGATGCTAGTGAGGATTCTTACAAAGGGGAGGATGAACCTATAGACCCCTTTATTTTAAGTGATAAAAGTTCTAAAGAAGGTTCTTTTGGTGATAAGGAAGTAGTTGTTGCACTTATAGGTTTAAAATAACAAGGGAAGTTTGATTCTTCAAGGTGACACCCAAGCAGCTATCCTTACAGAATTGATGTTGTAGCAGGAAAATGTGCTTTCAGGTACAGCCACTGACAAGACCAATCAACCCGCTGACACTTCTTCTACAGTCGTTGACAAACCTGCAGGTATCATTGGTGTATCCCAACCACCTTTGGTAATTAGAGAGGCTTCTTCACAGGTATCCACAAATACTTTGTCAATCATAGATCCTTTGGACATGGGTAAAGCAGTATTGGTGGAAGCGCAAGTTCCAAAGATAAGTGCCTAATTCCAATTTGATCATCAATTGGCACTTCAGTTACAAGAGCAAGAAAGGAAAAAGATTCAAGAAGGCAAGATTAAAGCCCAAATAGAATCTGAGAGTGGAAGTGATGGGGAAGAGAGTAGTAGAAATGGTTCAACTGTTGGTATTGATGATGAAACAGAGAAGGTGGAGTATGATGATGATAAGATTGTCAAAGAGAAGTTGAGGCAACTGAAACTACAAATTGATTTTGATGTGCCTCAGATTGCTGCCTTGTATCACATGTATGAAGACACATCTACGGATGATCCAAACATTACACTATCTTTGAAAATTTGGGGGTTGGAAACATTGTTGAGGGTTCAGCATGATGTGAAGGTCATCTGTAACACCCCCATTTTACCTTTACGCAACGTAATATTGATCTGGGGTATTACTTCATAGTACCATAGTCACAATAATAGAAAATGCCAAAAAGACATTTTTATAAAACAAATGTTATCATTCATTTATTTAAATCAGAGTTTAACAAACAACTGTACAAACACAGGTTTCCCAAAGATCTAGTTTTATTGATAGAATGATAACTTATTCAAGACACCACCCTCTATAGCATGCCAGTCTTCATTCACCCAAGATATATGCTTAAAGTCAACACAAAGGTTGAGTGAATTTATAGGTTTTAAACATGATTTGAATACAAGCATGACTCTCGGGCTACAGTTTTATACACCTAGTTTTAAATTCATCGAATTTTATTGCACTAGCTCATGACCCGCGACTAGACATTATCAAAAAAATCCAAGAAATTGCCCTTAAGCAGGAAGATTGCCAGACTATCCCGAATTTTGCAAAATAAAGCATATTTGTTTAGCCTAGGAATGGACCATTAGCTGCTAGCAAGTGCGACTTGCCTAGATAGGAGATGTCAGTCTTTAATAGTACTATTCACGATATTAGCGCTCATTAAATGATTAGCGGTTCACGATTAAAAAGGGACTTTGGATGGCAACAAGTAAACATAGTGTCAATAATCACATAGGCAGCATACAAAAACACTTGTATTCTAGTTTTGCATATATCCCCCTAACGGGTTTTCAAATTGTTTGTAAGCTTTTAAAATGTGAGGCTATAAACTCACCTTAGCCTATAGAGTCTTTTTGATTATCTAACCACAACCTTCTTACAGAATCTGGAATGACACACACTATGCATATATACCAAGTGTTAGTCTTGAGTCCATTCTCTTTAATTAACATTCTTTGATTGAATTAATTTTTGGAGTAATAGTATCATTGTTTGGGCCATCATACTTAGAAGCCATTCTATAAACGTTTGAGGAACGAGGGCACTTTAAATCGTAAACCCAACCACTCAGTCAGAACGTAATATCGAGATGTAACATATTTGAACAAAGCTCCCTATTAACATGACACAATATATTTTATTACATTTTGAGTTTCAATTTTGGCAAAATAGTCCTTTTTGTTATAGTTTGGTGTAATTACACTTTTTACCCTTTAAGTATAAAGTTTCATAAATTGCAATTAAAACCTTCACTATTTAACCTTAGGGTCTCAAACTTTACAAAATTTATTATTATTGCTATTAATTTCATAAAATGACACTTTTGGCCCAAAATGATTTATAGTTATAGAATTGACAGTTTTAGTCCCTGAATTTGTAAAAATCACATAACAAGCTCAAAAATGATCCAAGTGATCTATGATTTGAAAACAAAGTTTATAAACACATTTACAATCATAATAAAAACATTTATTCAGAATTATAGCTTTTGAAATGATTTTTGCTCATTATTTTATGTAAATTACAAGACTAGGGTTTTAAGACATCTTTAACTTATAACTTTGATTTAAAATGATGAAATGACTTAGTTTCTTTTAGATTATCTTTCTAACATAATTTTGGGATTAGAAAAAGTCTAAGAAGGTATTATAACAAGATCAAAGCCTTGGTTAACATAGATTTACCTAGGTAGCTATAAAATGGCTCCTTATGGCTTCTTATGAACACAACTTGCTATCAAAGCTTCAAGAGCTTCAATGGCTAGCTTCTAGACCTGGTTTTTGGTTTTGGGGGATTTCATAAGACGTATATAGAGGTGGAAATGGAGAATGGGTATGAGATACGAAGGAAACGGGGTCCAAGTTTCAAATGAAGGTATACGCCCCTATTTATACTTGTAATGACCCTTAGCCTCCAAGTTCTGAATTCAAACGTGTAACAAGGATATAGGGGTGACTAATGAAGGCTAGTTAAGATCTACACAAGTTTATAGCTTGTAGCTTTGTCCTAATCCTTCCTTATGGCTAGAAATGGATCACGGTAACATGTTAATTAGAATGGTGATGTGTAGCAAGAAAGGAGGTGATAAACCTACTTGTCACACTCCTAAAATATCTTAGGATGAATAAATATCAGGTTTTCAAATTTAGAATGGTGGGAAACGGTTTGAAAATGAGTTTTGGAGGGAAAATGTAAAACCGGATTCAAAATCTAGGGCTTATAACTTATGCTTTGTGTTTTTGGTGATTAAGGGCTTAGGAAAGTTATTAGTGAACTATTAGGGCTTAATTAGTGTTTATACATTCTATTTAAGAGATTTGGGTCCTTGGTTTGAAGTTTAACAAAGGTTTGATGTGAAAATGGGAAGTATACATTTGTAGATTAGGGTTTTCTAATGATCAAGGGTTTAATCTTAGCAAATGTTATTATCCTTCTCTTAGGTACTGATGTAAACTTAATTTAGGTCCTAGAAATTATTTCTTAAGTGTCTAATGAGTTCTCACACTTGGTTTAAGGTTTTAGTTAGGGTAAACATGTCTAAAGAGTGAAAATACCTATTTTGACCTAATTTACAAGTCATGCATTGAAATCTTGTACCTGGTGCATTAGGGTAGTTTTAAATTGTCTTAACATCATCTTATAGTCTTAATCAAGTCCTACAACTATTTTTAGACTTGTCTAAAAAGAACTATCTAGTGATTCTATGTAGATTTCTTAATATTATGGTTTTTAGGTCATTAATCCTAATGATTTTCTAACTTGGGTAATTAGGGTTTATATCTTAATTTACACTTATTCTAAGTCTTATATAGCATGTTTATGACTTCTATGGGTTCTACATTCTTAGTTTGAGGGTTTATATAAGTTGATCCTATTCTAGGGTTATTTAAATAAGATTAAGGTTCTATGCTTTGAAAACTTGTACTTTATGCTTTAATAATTTGTAAATTGGTTCAAGATAAATGTATGATCATATTATGATACTGATAGTTGAGATTTTGCTAGGTTAAAAGTTCGTTATTCTCGGTGTCTAATCGAATTGATCACGGTTAATTGTGCGACTCAGTCGTCTTTGGTGGATAAAATTAAAGGGTGTCGTTGTCTAAAACTAATTAAAAGAAAAGGCGCCGTTGAGTAATTAAAATAAAAATAAAGCGAGAAAATATTAAACTATAAATAAAGACTTTTAAAAATAAATGACGTAAATTGAAACTTGACAAGACGTAAATTTAAAAACTTTAAAATAAAATACTTCAAAAATTAAACTAAGACAAATAAGTATAAATAAAGCTAAGTAAAAATAAGACAAAACAATTAAAATAAAGCTAAGTAAAACTGGCGGGAAAAATAAATTTGAAAATTAAATTTAAATAAAAACAATTAATTTCGCAATATATAAAAAAACTAGAATAAATTTCGCAATAAAAAATAAAAATTTCGCAATTCCTAAAAGTTGAACACAATTTCGCAATAATTGCAAAATCATGCAATAATGTCGCAATAATTGCGAAATTGAAAATTTCGCAATAATTGCAAATTTAAGGCACAATGTCGCAATAATTGCAAAATCATGCAATAATGTCCCAATAATTGCGAAATTAAAGATTTCGCAATAATTGCGAAATTAAAGATTTCGCAATAATTGCAAAATTAAGGCATAATGTCGCAATAATTGCAAAATCATGCAATAACGTCGCAATAATTGCGAAATTGAAGATTTCGCAATAATTGCAAAATTAAGGCACAATGTTGCAATAATTGCAAAATTTAGACACAATGTCGCAATAATTGCAAAATCGAATCAGATTACCTAAAAAATAGGAAATCGAAAAAGGACGAAAATAAGCACTAAAAACTCAACTGTTTAAGGACAATAAGCTAAACAAAACACCAGTAAGCTAACTAAAAAGCCTAGATTAATGATAAAACTTATAAAAACCTTAAACACGAACAAAGAAATGTAAAAAGCTATGAACTTTATATAAAAAGATGATGAAAAAGATTGAATAAAGATCACAAAACAAACAAGAACAAAGATTATTAAAAAGATTAAGATTAATCAAACAAAAAAGGTAGAATGAGATTATTAAAATGATTGAAATTAAAAGATTAAAGATTCAAGATTTAAAACAAGATTAATGATTAAAACTTTTAGAACATGAAATAAATCTAAAGAGAGAAAGTAATATAATCTACTCCTACTCCTACTCCTATCTAAAAACTAAAGACTAATTAACTAACACCCTCCTAATGACACATTAGGAGGGTATATATAGGAGGAGGGGAGGCTAGGTGTTGATGCTTTATCCTTTCATTTTGTCTCGACCCGACTTAAACTATTTGTCTTTCTCGACGTCGTCTCGGGATTTGTCGATATAAATTGAACTCGTCTTATAATTTTCTTCTTTAATTAGACTTGGTTCTTTGACTTCATTAAACTTCCGTCTTTAGACTTTTTCTTCGATAAATCTTCAGAATAGGCCTTGGACTTCCGTTCTTTTTGCACTCTTGATCTTTTGACTTCGTCTTTTCTCGTTTTCTTCGATAAAAGCCCGTGAAAGCCCGTGTTTTATTCCTTTTTCATTTTTGGTCCTAAAACACAAATAAAACGCAAACCACGCATAACTCCGACTTTTACGACATAAAATACACGTTTTGGCTTGGTTATTATTATAATTAAGTGGTAAAATGATGGGTGTTTTCACACCTATCAAATCCCCTACACTTGACCATTGCAATGCCCTCATGCAATGCATTAATTACAAAGCAAGTTTAACATTTTCCATCATAATCAATCCACATTGGCCTTTATTAAACACAAGATATAAAATATTCAAAGGAGGAAAACAAGTAAAAAGATCAAAGACTTACCTTGGGGTTTTGGATAGTCATGAATGTTTATCACCCTCAAGTTTCACGTTCCCCATACCAAGCTTAAAAACGATATCATTTTTGTTTGGTAACCATGATTTCCGACTCATTGGCCGACTAATCCACGGGGTTTGAGCCCACCGCCACACAGACTCAAACCAAGTAAAGCCCTCCCTTTTCAGGAGGTTGGCGTAGCCACTTCAAGGTTATTTGCACCTAGTGGGAATTGAACTTGAGACCTCACACACTTTGGAGTGATAGCCACAAATCTTTTTCCCATTAGGCCACCCTTGAGTGGTTTAAAAAAAAAAAAAAACTAACACAAACTCATGTGGCCCAATTATTCACTTAGACTCCCTTATTCCTAGGTGTATCTCTTATATTTTATTGTTGTCTTGAATGATCACGAGGATGCATTGTTGACTTATTTCGATAGTTATTTAGGCTGAAAATAAAGTAGGACGATTTAATCAATAGTTAAGTAAAGGACAAAATCTTTTAAAACTGCTTCTCGGGACCTCATAAAGTTCATATCTTGGCATAACTCGCTTCACGATTTGAGACCTTTCTCGGACCGATTTTTGGCAGTGACTTCATACTTCGAATCTTGAGAGACGTTCATGAAATAATGGTCTTCTCTTCATAATAGGAATTTCTTCACTTGAACTTATTGAGAGGTTCTTCATATTTGGACCACGACTTCTTCATTTTTCTCCAATCTTTATTTGGGATTTTGATATACAACGATCCGCCTCCTTTTAGGACTTGGATCTATTTTTCCTCATACCTTGCTAGGGTCTTTTCGGATAGACTTCTCCATGATCTTTTGGGAGTATTTGCTTTTCGTCGTGTGTCTCGATCCTTCATATTGATTTTTGATAAATGATTCTTCACATCAATTTTGGATCTTTAGCAACAAAATGTAGCCCTCATGCCTTGTTAGGGCCTTTTCGGACTCGCCAATCTTCGCATCCCGCTTCAATAAGTTATGCCTTGGCTATGAACTCTAATTAATACCGAGCAACTTTTAAAGGATCTTGGGCTAGAAGCTAAGTAACTTTTCAAATCGTACAACCTTACTTATTTTATTAACAAGCGATGGGAGAAAAAGCTTATAATCAACTCACATAATTCATGAAAGAATACCAAACTTATAATTGACTCTATCATCTCTCGTTCTCTACAATTTAAAGTCTCAATGAATGAGACTCGTGGATGCTTAGCCAATTAAATCAAAGTTTCGGGTTTTCAAATCATCTACAGGATCTTGCAACTTCTTAGACTCTTTCAAGTTTAGAATTCGCATTTTAAAGTTCCCTTGATAAACGACTTTGTAGGATCAATTATAGGAACTTGCAAAAATTTCTTGTTCTTAACCCGTGAGAGTTAAGACTTTCGTGTTTTAAAGTTCCCAATATAAAAGCCTTGCAAAACTTGACTTAAACACGTTAAGGATACTAGCTAGAGTAAACTTGGATAAGTAAACTTGGGTTGAGTCAAAAGATTCAAGACGTTGAAAAATTAAAACCACTTTATTAAAATTTATTCTAGCAAAGAAAGAAAATAACTATAACAAATGAAAAACTATTAGGCCAAAATAGATTAAAAATTTTGCAAAATGTCAAAAAATTTGATTTTCTGGTTAAAAGGAGGAAAAAATACAAGGAAAAGCCCACTTAACTTCGATAGAAGTCCCCCTACACTTAATATAAACATTGTCCTCAATGCTTAAGCATGTGGAAGTAACCTCCCCTATACTTAGGACATTATGTACTTTGTTTAAATCTTGCTAAGGAAGAGACAACTAAAGTGATTCCTATTTCAATCATAAATGATAAAATCATGAATCAAAAGAGTTTAGGATAGAACCGGGAAGACGGAAACACGGAGTCACGGGTCGTCAAAAGTCATCAAGAATGGATCTTTGAAAGCTCGAATCCCTGCACATCATAAGAAAGAAAACAAAAAACACATACTAGGGTCTCCCCCTACACTTATTACAAAAACAGATAAAGATAGATAGATAATCGGGTTGCCTCCCGAGAAGCGCTTGTTTTTGTTAACTGAGTCACAAGCCTGACTCGTCCCCGAATTAAATGGTCCATGGCGAAGCCTCAAATGTAATACCGGGATCAAAGACCTTGTCCTCATTCCCGGAGGAAAAGAATAAAGGAGAGGCATGAGGATAAGTCTTGAAGGGTAGAAAAGTCCTTTCAACATACGAAAAGTATGTGAAATCATGATCCACGGGAGGTGGGGTGGGTAAAGGAATCAAAATGTCATCCCCAAAAGACATATGATTATCACTGAGCGGCAAAGCCGTAAAGGTGTCAATCATGGAATGGTCAATGTCACCCCCCAGGTCAAAGCACTCATCCTCTGTAATGGTTTCTAAAGGTTGGGATAAAAGGTGCTCGGGAGGGGGACTTGGGACAATATCTTCATGCAGCAAATTATCAAAAATAATATCCCCCTCCGTATCATCATCATCAATACCCGGAGGTATTGAGAGAATGTCGAATTCCTCCATAGCTGTATCATTATTCTCAACTGAAGTACTAGACGGAGGTAAAGACTCTGAAATAGGAGCAGAATTCAACGCTTCAATTTTAGCAATAAGAAGATGAACTTTCAGTTATTTGTTGCGAAGAATAACGTCTTCCACCTCATCTACAAGACCAAGTTCAGTGGTGAACTTCTCATAAGTCGGAGAGAATAAATCATCATCACCCTCATCTCCTGGAGGAGATTGAGAAATTTCAAAGGTGAAATTCTCATAGCATGGAGAAAATCATCATCATTACGAGCGACCTCGTCCGTAAGATCAACAAAAGTAGGGACATCACAAACCTCCTCAAATAAGTTGTCAAGACCAAATTCACTAATCTCACTCGATGAATCACAATCCTTAGACGCATTTGGGATATCAAGAGTAGGAGTAGTAATCTCAGAAGATGGGTTGAGATCATAGATATCATCCTCGTCATCATCATAATAGTAGTATGGACGCACAAGAGGAGGAGTATAAGCACTAAGATTAGATACTTTCTCTTGTCGTCGTTGCTCCGCCCTTGCTTCACGTATGCTATCTAATTCTTGTTGAACGTATTAAAGTGTATTCAAAAGAATGGCCCGTTCTTCTTCACTCATTCCAACAGAACGTTGATGATCGAGGGAGTAATGTGGGGGCTCGGAATTATAAAAACCGGAATTATAGCACGGATGTGGCTCATAATTCATCGGTTGAGAAGAATTAGAACACGGATGTGGGTCATAATAATTCATCGGTTGACAATAAGAAGTATCGTGAGGGCCCCGCCAATTATTGCAGCACGGGTATGGAGAGAAACCCGGTGCATTTTGTTGATTTGGATCGTCATATATGGGAGAGGGTGAAATAGTTTCATTAGAAGAGAAGAATGAATTGAAGTATGAATTGATCGAATTGCACGATAGACAACGACCAAATTCGTAATTAGGGATATCCATTCCACACCGTTCGCATGAACACCATTGACAGGATTGACTACCAGAAGATGGTCTTCCACACCCTACACAGTCAACAAACGAATCCATTAAACACAATAGATAAGAAAGAAGAATATTTTTGGTGCAAAACTTTTGAAAAAGAAATGCTTTTTATGATTTTTCAAATGTTTTTAGGACTTTTGAAATTTTTTTATTTTTTTAGGATTTTTGAAATTTTTTTTGTAAGAAAAATAAAGTTCACGAGTGAACGGATCCCAAAATCCAACACGTCTCTCACAAAAAACCGTTATTCTTCACTAAAAGAGCCGGCAGCGGTGCCATTTGATAGTTGAGATTTTGCTAGGTTAAAAGTTCGTTGTTCTGGTGGGCTCAAACCCCGTGGATTAGTCGGCCAATGAGTCGGAAATCACGGTTACCAAAAAAAAAAAAAAAAAAAAAAAAAAAAAAAAATTCGTTGTTCTCAGTGTCTAATCGAATTGATCACGGTTAATTGTGCGACTCAGTCGTCTTTGGTGGATAAAATACAAGGGTGTCGTTATCTAAAACTAGTTAAAAGAAAAGGCACCGTTGAGTAATTAAAATAAAAATAAAGCGAGAAAAGATTAAACTAAAAATAAAGACTTTTAAAAATAAATGACGTGAAATTGAAACTTGACAAAACGTAAATTTAAAAACTTTAAAATAAAATACTTTAAAAATAAAACTAAGACAAATAAGTAAAAATAAAGCTAAGTAAAAATAAGACAAAACAATTAAAATAAAGCTAAGTAAAAAATGGCGGGAAAAATAAATTTGAAATTAAATTTAAATAAAAACAATTAATTTCGCAATTTATAAAAAAAACTAGAATTAATTTCGCAATAAAAAACAAAGATTTCGCAATTCCTAAAAGTTGAACACAATTTCGCAATAATTGCAAAATCATGCAATAATGTCGCAGTAATTGCGAAGTTGAAGATTTTGCAATAATTGCAAAATTAAGGCACAATGTCGCAATAATTGCAAAATCACGCAATAATGTCGCAATAATTGCGAAATTAAAGATTTCACAATAATTGCAAAATTAAGGCACAATGCCGCAATAATTGCAAAATCATGCAATAATGTCGCAATAATTGCGAAATTTAAGATTTCGCAATAATTGCAAAATTAAGGCACAATGTCGCAATAATTGCAAAATTAAGGCACAATGTCGCAATAATTACAAAATCGAATCAGATTTCCTAAAAAAAAGGAAATCGAAAAAGGACGAAAATAAGCACTAAAAACTCAACTTTTTAAGGACAAGCTAAACAAAACACCAGTAAGCTAACTAAAAAGCCTAGATCAATGATAAACTTATAAAAACCTTAAACGCGAACAAAGAAATGTAAAAAGCTATGAACTTTATATAAAAAGATGATAAAAAAGATTGAATAAAGATCACGAAACAAACAAGAACAAAGATTATTAAAAAGATTAAGATTAATCAAACAAGAAAGGTAGAATGAGATGATTAAAAAGCTTGAAATTAAAAGATTAAAGATTCAAAATTTAAAACAAGATTAAAGATTAAAAATTTTAGAACATGAAATAAATCTAGAGAGAGAAAGTAATCTAATCTACTCCTACTCCTACTCCTATCTAAAAATTAAAGACTAATTAACTAACACCCTCATAATGACACATTAGGAGGGTATATATAGGAGGAGGGGAGGCTAGGTGTTGATGCTTTCTCCTTTCACTTTGTCTCGACTCGACTTAAATTCTTTGTCTTTCTTGACGTCGTCTCGGGATTTGTCGATATAAGTTGACCTCGTCTTATAATTTTCTTCTTTAATTAGACTTGGTTCTTCCACTTCATTAAACTTTCGTCTTTAGACTTTTTCTTCGATAAATCTTCAGAATAGGCCTTGGACTTCCGTTCTTTTTGCACTCTTGATCTTTTGACTTCGTCTTTTCTCGTTTTCTTCGATAAAAGCTCGTGAAAGCCCGTGTTTTCTTCCTTTTTCATTTTTGGTCCTAAAACACAATAAAAACGCAAACAACGCATAATTCCGACTTTTACGACATAAAATACACGTTTTGGCTTGGTTATTATTAAAATTAAGTGGTAAAATGATGGGTGTTTTCACACCTATCAGATACTTAGTTGAGTTTTATGTTTTGTTGCAAAAGATTAGAGTCTAATTCATTATAGTTTGGATTTTATATGCTAATCTTGGGTTTTATGTCATTTTCTTGTAATTAGCTTGTTATTAGTAAATATTAGTGTTTTGTGATTATTTAACTTTCCTTTATTTGGTGAATTAGAATTAGTGTAGAATGTTTAATAATAGAACATTATCATTTTGAGGTTACATTGCTTGAAATATTAGTTTATAAGGGATTTCTAGGGTTTCTATGGGAATTTAGGGTATCCTTGTTATATTTGAGTTGTTCTTATTCATTGTTTATTCATATGATAACTTTTAGAACTCGGACTTGATATATACATAGTGTTTACAACATATAGGCATATGCTGATGTGGCAATTGTGATAGTGAGATCCATAAGTCAGTCATGAAGTATAATGAAAATGCAAAAAATTTAGAGTAAAATCACCTTTTTATTTATGAACATGGATATTACATTAACCAAAACTACTGGATGTTATAGTCTCTCCCCCTTATTTAATATCTCGTCCCAAGATTTAACTAGAACTAGGTTTAACAGTAGAAAATAGATGTGGATATTTAGCTCGGAATTGATCTTCACGTTCCCAAGTATACTCAGGTCCTCTTTTCGAGTTCCATTGTACCTTAATTATTAGGATACGGCTCTGCTTCAAGCTTTTCACTTTTCTATCCATGATTTCTACTGACTCTTCTATAAATTTTAACTTATCATCGGGTTGAAGTTCTTTCATCAGTATGATGAGAGATTCATTAGATAATCACTTCTTAAGATTTGAAACATGAAAAGTATTGTGAACATTACTAAGCTCTTTAGGAAGCTCTAGTTTATATGCCACATGGCCAATTCTTTTGGTTATTTTAAATGGTCCTATATACCTTGGATTCATTTTCTTCTTCTTTCCGAATCGAGTAATTCCTTGACGAGGTGAAACTTTCAACATAAGACGATCTCCTACTGCAAATTCTAAAGGTTTACGTCTAGTATTAACGTAACTCCTTTGTCTATCTTGTGTAGCTTGTAATCGTTGTCGGATTTGAACAATCTTTTCAGTAGTTTCATATATTATTTCTGGTCCTGTCAGTTGAATATCTCCAACTTCAGCCCAGCAAACAGGCGATCGACACTTTCTTCCATAAAGTATTTCGAAAGGCGCTGCTTTAATACTAGCATGATAACTGTTGTTATAAGAGAATTCTACTAAAGATAGATGTTTCTCCCTTCCATTTCCAAAAGCTACCACACAAGCTCTGAGCATATCCTCGTGAGTTTGAATCATTCTTTCACTTTGTCTATCTGTTTGTAGATGATATGTCATACTTATATCCAATTGAGTACCTAAGGCACTTTGCATCGATCTCTAGAATACAGATGTAAAACGACTATCATGATCTGAGATAATAGATACAGGCACTCCGTGTTGAGAGATTATTTTCTTAATGTACAATCTCGAAAGAGTTTCCATACTATCAGTCTCTTTAATAGGAAGAAATCGTGCAGATTTTGTAAGAAGATCGACAATAACCCAGATGGTGTCATGTCCATTTGATGTCTTAGGTAATTTAGTCACAAATTCCATCGTAATTCTTTCCCACTTCCATATAGGAATCTATGGGTGTATCAATATACCGGATGGTTTTTGATACTCTGCTTTAACTCTTGCACACGTTAAACACTTGCCAACGTATTCTGCTATGTTTGCCTTCATGTTAGGCCACCAATAGAGTTTCTTCAGATCTTGATACATCTTGTCGGAACCAGGATGTATATGTTAGACTGATTAAAACCCCATCGATATCAAGTTTATTCATCAGGTATCTATAAAGTATAAATCCTGAAAACCCTAATGGAACCGAACCCACAAGCCGGGTCGGGCCATATTTATTTGTTAATACTCCCCCGCAGACCGACCGGCAAAATCGCGAAAGCTCGGACTGAAGAAGTAAACAAGAAAATAAAAACAAAACATAACATTAGTGCGATCCGATTCTTCTTCCTAAACTCCAACCACGTCGATACAAATGTAGAAAGCCTGCACAACATCCGATTCCTCTTCATAAAAGTTAATTGTGGATTGTGACCTTTGCACAAATATCCAATCAAATAAACAATTGTGTGGATTTGTGACCTTAGCACAAATCACCAACACACGAAGATCGCCAAACGAGTATAGTTGTTTTGTAAAGTTAAGCGGTAGATTGAAAACTTCAAGATAGATGAATCGAAGAAGCACACCAAAACACAAACAATAAAACAAAACAAATAACTTTTTTTTAATATACTAAATCATGAAAAAAATAAGATGCCAAATTTCATGTATTCTGTATTCGTGAGGGATTTTTTTCTTCATATACCAAGATCCCATTAATAATTAAAGATATACAACCTAAGCATCTTATTACGTCACTTAGATCACCAATGAATAATATGAATCAAACAATATGTTATTGAAGGTGAGATTGGTTGTTGATGAGATGCAGCAGAAGAGAAGAAGCAAAGGAAAGATAAATAAATTTAGGGTTTAAGAAAGTAGGCTGTGATTATTAGGGATCAGTATGGTGGTTGAGATGGCGGAAGTGTTTTTAAGGTTACGGGGTATGGCCTGATACCATGTTAGATTGATTAAAACCCCATCGATATTATAACACCCCCACCAAATGCTTTGCGCAGCAGAACTACAACATTTGGGTGCTATACAGTTATCATCACACACAAGCTATTTCGAACGACTCAAAGAGACGTAGAAATTTAAACATAAATTAAAGATTGTTTAACACAACAAAGTCTACTGTTTTCCAAACACCAAAAATAATATAAAACAGAGTTTGCGTTTTGGTCCCCACTGAATCTCAACCCAAAATACAATTTTCGTTCACATGACGTAATATAAGTTATTTAAGTGCTAAAAGGGAGGAAAAACAAAGTAGACCGCCAAGCCACAACAACTTCCATCCTCGCATGCTCCACTGCTATCAACCTTGATTACCTGAAACACATGCTTAAAATCGTAAACACAAAGGTTGAGCGAATCTATAGGTTTATCAAATCATCAGTTGAACATAAGTGATAAAAACCAATCATGATCATTCAATAGCATTGTGGCCATACAATCTATTATTCAAGGATATGACAATTGTGTTTAAGCTCATGACACTAAACCGTTAACTCAATCACCCGCGTAATAATTACCGGCGTGATTCAGATGAAACCAGTGCCCCTACTAAGGCATTAGTTGCAATTATACCTTATCTCTCATACAAGATAATCTACCGCAGAACTTACTCAACGTACAGCTTCTCGGCTAGCATTGGGTCGTTAGCCCCGTAGTACTACAAATTGTATAAGCGGCTATTTCCAACACACACAAGGGCAAGACAATAGTTAATAGTTCATGAAATTAGGGCCTTTTGCAACTAGGTACTCAACACAATTTCGAGGCAACATTCGGGTCCAACAATCGTTCATGACTTATGTTCATTTTCCTTTAAATAGCATCTATCCCCCTCGCGGGTAAAATCATTTGATATAAGTAAAGAGCGAGGCTATAGAATCACCTTGCGTAGTAGTGGTTCTAGCGAAGACGTAATGAGAAATGTCACAGACGACGTGGATGCCCGGGAAAATCAAACACTTGACCTAAAAGTCAAAGTACGAAAACCAAATCAATACTCCGCGTACATTATTGTACTAAACACATGCATATGAGAACACATTCAACGCTTATGAAAACTTACGCCAAAATCAAACAAGTAGTTGTTACTAGACTTATATCATTTATCAATGTTATTAAAGTTACTATCCATTTTACGATTTCGCCGATACTTACCAAAAGTATGGGCTGTTTTCCTAGACTTATACCCTTTTATAAAATTTGGGAAAATTCTCAAAAATACCTTAAGACCTGTAGAAAATCAATTTTTAATCCCATTAAAAGTTTTTGCTTTTACGACCCGTTACTCAACACATTACTAAACCTACATTTTTCGGACTGAAATTGCACTTTGACCAAGTCGGACTCATTTGACCCGTTTAAAATATACCATTGACCTCTACGACACCTAAGTCCAATAATAGACTCAAATACACAGGTTTGAGACTAAAAATCAACCTTTGAACATTTACCAAATTAAACCTATGGTCCCCGGGATTTGACCCAAAACCAAACACAAATTCGGATTGTGTTGATTCTCATCTCCCGGTACATGTATTTTTAAAATAACATAACTTTTGACTCGTTTGGAGTTAAAAGCTCTATCTTATACCGAAACGAGCGCCTCGACGACCACTACAACTATATCCTACAATCACAAACTGGACCAAAAATTAAAACCACGAAAATAGCCCTAAACAATCTGTTTGAAAACGACTCATTCAAAATCACCTTTCTACTTGTTTTCAATGCATCCAAACATCACCCAAAACCTAGATTAACCCCTCATACCCATTCCCAATCACCCAAACAGCCTATAACACTATAACAATCGAATCCTCATCAAAACCTAAAGCCTAAATCATACATGCAATTGGTTCCATTCATTCAAAAACATCTAAAACACAATCCTAAACATAACCCACAACACAAAACATCAAACTCATCAAACCACAACCAATCCCACTTTGGCCGTGGTTTTGGTGTAGCCAAAACACCCAAGAAAACAGCCCCCAACTCATTTTAGTGATGATTCATCCTTATAAACACATAAATTAAACATGTGTACCATTTAATTAGACCAAAATCCATTTTTGTAAAATCATAAATTTTTGGAAAGATTAAGTGAATGCATGTGTGTTTTTAATTGATTAGAAGACTTACAAAGGTGGAATGAGGAATGGTCTTTGATTAGATTTTTGCAAAACCCCAAAAAAATTGAAGGGTGGTGGTGGTATGGTGATGGAGGCCGGCGGCCTAAGAGAGAAAAGGAGGAAGAAGAAAAAATTTTGGAATGAAAAATGAAGGTGGTTTCTCTCTCTTTTTCTTTTTGTAAAAATCATAAGGACCCTTCTTGCAATTTTGTCATTCTTTTGGCCTTAGTGGCAAATCCATTTTTAAAGGGCGGGATTATGAGTAGTAGTCGGTTTTAAAAACTTACGGGAGTCGGGTTTCGCCCCGAACACTTGAAAATACTTTTAAATGGTTCAAACGCACACAAAACGAATATACACATGGTTCCGACTCGACTTAACACGTAATAAAAATAAAATCTCGAAAAACTCAAATATCGATCAATCGATAATAAAAGTTAAATTTTGGGCATCCGTCGGTATCGTAGTCGCTATCGGTTCTTCTTAAATAGTCAAACGTTAAATTACGACCGTAAACGTTGGTTTCAATTTAAACCGTCAAATCTATAGCAAACGAAATTTCTTAAAAATTTCAAAAATATACGTAAAATAGGATTAAATAAATGACGTTGGGCTCGGGATATCACATTCACAAGTGAGCCATAACTTAAGAGAGATGCTCATACTGAACAGCTCTTGAGACAATAACTTAGCATCTTACGGCACTTTCACGGGTCTTACATCCTCCCCTCCTTAAAGGAGCGACGTCCCAGCTTCTCCGGTTCTTATACTCGCATTTCGTACTACTAGAAAGATGGGGGTACTTCTTACTATAGAGGTATTCACGTTCCAATATGGACTTCGGTTCACGTCTCGGGTTCCATCACACCTTCACAATGAGTGTTATACCTTGCTTAAATCTCTTAACATCTCGATCCATGATCTCCACTTCAATTTCCCAATTTCTTCCTACGGTTATCGACACGTTTCTTCTCACAGCTTCTCGCGGTTAGCAAGTGATTCTTAATCTACACCATCTCTTCCGTAGCCTCTCGAATCATTTCAAGTCCATTCAACTGACTTTTCCTTACTTCATTCTATCCAACTGGCGATCTACATTTTCATCCACAAGATGCTTCCACTGGTGCAGCTTCCACACTAACACGGTAAATGTTGTTGAACAAGAATTTTATCAAGGACACATGTCGATCTCAACTATTACCAAAATCAATCACACACGTTCGGAGCATGTCTTCCAACTTTCGAATCGCCCTTTCACTTGGTTCATCGTCTCATAAAAACAACTACTCACAAAATAAAATCGCACGGGTCACACATAACCCCATCGAAAACGTTTAGAATATACAAGACGAAGTAATTATTACTAGTCGTACAAAATCACCTTGTCGCAATATTAGGTACATACAAACCTATTTCATCAAGAACGAATCCATCGATACGGAAATCATTCGACGTGTACATAACTCTCTCGAAAACATCACAATCCAATCAAACACAAAAGCCATTATGATGCACATAAAGCCGTATCCCGACATGTTTGCGAAATATCCAAACCATGCCAAGTAAAATAAGTTCAATCAAGTTAACCCATGCTTGCTAATCAGCCAAGCCATGATAAAATAAGAATCTTTGACATGATTCTCGGATGAGTCTAGTCGAAAGAAAATTACAAGTTTAAGAAGGTTCACAGCTTGCCAGCTATGGATGCATATCCAAAAAGAAATAAAATACATACATATGTCGTCGCAGGGTGCTCACCCATGGATTCATACACAAAAGATATTACAAGAACACCATCTCACTTTCGTCCCAAACGTGGTCAAAATCTCAATAAGAATCATCGTTCATAGTTAAAAAATAAAAAGAAATATATTACATGGCACGGGTTCTCCATGATCGGACTTCATTGGACAATGTCGTCTCAAGTTCTCACAACTTACGATCACTTGACCAGATCACATACAACATAAATACATAAAAGACAAGGGTTCACCATAAAAAAAACATCAACTCTGTTTATCTATCGTTTAACCATCGATAATCAAGGATGGTTGAGTTAAGCAAAAAGGATTCCTCACTTAAATAAACGAAGACGACAATGGAATTGTCTTCCAATTACCGATGCACAGTTGGTAAACTTCAACAGTTTATCGTGTGTCGTTGTCATATCAAAAGAACAAGGAAAGAATAATAAATAAAATACGATACATTCGACGTAGGAGAAGTCTTCGTCATTCCCCTCAGAGTCCCTTGAACTCTGATTTCCTCTACTTTGGCAGTCTTCTATTCTTGTTTAAATTTCTTCTCAGTGTCGGTATGAACCCCTTTGGTATAACATCAACACCCTAGCGGTTCCGATAAACTTCACACATTACACACAACACATAAAAACATTTTTCCAAAATTACTCGGTCACAGTGACTTACTAAGTCAACGCCAAACAAAAAGAAAAGATTTCAAGGAACACAAGAAAATTCAAAAATTTCTTTAGAAATCAAAGAGAATACGATTACTTGCATAAAGATCCACCATTTTTTTTTAAAGCGTTTTCATCCAAACCTTTATCAAAAACACTACCGGTTTTAAAGATGACCAATTGACTTGAAACTACATTGCCCTTCCAAAACTATGCATAACTAGCTAGATCATGCATACTTGAGGACCAAGCAACGACAATGAAAAAACAGGACTCTTCCCGAATTATGCCTAGTTAGCTAAGCTGTGCATAATTGAGGATCGAGTGACGACACAAACATTATTATTACATACCAAATGTGTCTATAAAAGTTTTCGACCTAATCTTCAAAATAATTAAACCATTTAAAATGAAATTTGAAATGGGAAATTATTGTTACCATCGTTTTAAGAAACACATCCAACATTTTTCGTCTACTTTGGAAATATACATTACTTTGCCTATTTATGAGAAAAATGAATAAACAATTGAATAAATAAATCGACACCATTTACATTTGGTTCAAATAACCATTTCACACTCACACATATTTTCAAAATAGACTATTCACAAAATAACAGTAAGGTGGTTCAGGATTAAAGATCATTGCAAGCACAACAAGAAATAAAATCAAAAATCAATGAGATCGAACAAGGTAAACGAGCAATATATTTGATCACGGAAATTAACTACGTTAGAAATGAAGATACTTTAAAATATATGACAAAAGTCTCGGGATAACAACAGCTACCTAATATTACTTAGAGTAAGAATTGAATATCAACACAAGCGTCAAAAATAGAACAACGAACATAATTCCCATCGTCTCGAGTTGCACACACATTCCACCAAGGGTATACGGGGAGAGAAGAATAATCACTTGGTTAAATAGAAACAATTTCACCAGGAATATCGAGTTCTTTCACCTCTGCAATTTGATAAAGCGGCTTCGCCTCCTCGCTTTTGTTCAATATAAATAAATAACCAATTTAATGAAGATTTGTAGCATCATTCAAGTAAGTACAGAATTGTAGGTTCCATTAACCGAAAGAAGAAAAGTCACGGCGTCCATTAACAGGACAAAAATATACCGGGTGACATACCCTCATCATCAAGTCCTAGCAAAATAGTACTTTTAAAATAAATATAATAATAATGGTTTCATATCATGGAAAATATTAAAATGAACAGTCACATGACGACTCAAGTTTAGATACAGACTTGCAAAATCGAAGAAGAGATGTCGTACGATCGAATCATCGTGACTCGAAACATTATATATATACATCTTTATTAAATAATATACAAGTAGGCGTGTGTTGTATAATCCAGTTGCGTATAATAATTAGTGTTACCTTGTACATTGAAAAACCGAACATTTACACATTTTTAATTTGTGTTACACCATTAAAGAATTTATACCTTTTATTTTCCAATCTTTACAACGTTTTCATTTCTGGAAAAATTTCAATCTCTCGGTTATCATAATTGACAAATCATTAGGTTTGAAAATCTCCATACTTGTATCAAAATCTCGTTAATGTTCATATCTTAAGTACCAAAACGTATACAGTAAGAATTTTCCAAGTTTTACGTTTTTATTATTACGACTTATATTATCACATATATACACATATCCAACATGACTCAAACTAGTCCAATTAACTCTTAAAATCAACTTTTGACTTTTTATTATACATAAGTCTTCCTTAAAACTGGTTTGTTAAATCACATTCGCGCGCTTCGACTCAAATGATAAAGAGGTTTCACGTAGTTTTATCTCAGATAATCTACTGATTTTAGTCGACACTTGAATCTCGATGATAATAATAAAATAATAAAATAATAAATAATTAAGATGCTTATTTCAATAATTCAAAGATATATAAAATTCAACTTTTAATCATTAGCCCATTATCAAGTGATTTTAAAATTAACACATCTCACAGCGGAATAAAACAAAAGATTTTTCAAACGATTTTAAACAAGCATCATCGAATTATGCATAGTGATTCTCTATAACGACAATTTAATAAACAAATTATTTCCAATGACGTTCCATCAATGTTTAAAATTTTATTTCAAGCATTATAATTTCTTACTTAAGGTGTATATTCTGACTTTATCCCATTTTATTCACCACAACAAGTATCGTGTTCTAGTTTACACCAATGCATACGTAAACATAACCTTATGTTTAAAATAAAACCAATTTTACAAAGTTTTTAGCTCCAAAATACATGACCAATTCTTCTACTCATGTTTTATATTACAAGATACGCCAAAAGTTTGCTACATTGACCCGAAAATTAATTCATACTAAATCCATGTTACATATACTCAACAGTCATATCGTAAATTTTATTATAAACTCCTTTTTCAAATTATATTAAATAAGTTCTTAACAAACCCATCACTAGCTTCTAGTATCAAATTATTAATATATAAAAATAAGGATTTTACGAGTAGTATAAATTACTTATTATGATATACCAACCAAGGTTGAAGGGAAAACAATTTCACTTTGTCCATTTCTTCTCTACACTTATTTTTACTTGTTACAAAACACATCATAAGTCATTTTTATCCAAAAGTTTCATCCGCCAAGTATTAAATATGTAAAACACTTTATGTTTAAACAATTTAATCAACAAAGTTTAGTGCTTACTTAACTCACACAAATGCCGGACCTCGTCATGTAAAATATTAACTTCAAAATAATGAAACAACAAAACAAAATGAAATAAATGGAACGAGAATACGTATGTCAACTATATGTTGTTATCGGCCTCGGATGAGTCTCGAAATCGTACTCCATAGAATTAACACAAAAACCAACCAAATTCCAAGTTATCACGATTGATCACAACGCTAGTCTATTTCAAAACACATCTTTAAAATTCAAGTAGAATAGTAAACAACGATTAAATGGCAACACGCCTCAACCACATTTTATAACACACACATGTGATTCGTTGCTACGATGAACGCATCGTTGATTGTACTTCGTCTATATTATAGTTACGCGAACTAATATATCAAACCCATAAGGAATAAAGGAAAAAAATAGTACGTTAGTAATTTACGATCCAAAAAGAAGGTGTCCCAAAAATGACACATCACAGTGCGATAACGACAATCGAGATCGATCTAGTCGATATAAAATATGTTACGAAGCATCATTTACGTATATATAGTATCAAACGAGGTTCACACTCGGTTATTCGATCAATAAATTAATTATCAAGATTGATAATTTGCGGTGAGGATGAATTCTCAACAAAACCGCATTATAACATGTACGATAATCACTCAAGGACCATTGCTTCACGTGCAATGCCTTTAAATACCATAGTATATACATACTTTTACATAAAAATCATTCCTACATACACGTAGGATTATAACGCGGTGTTGCCATGTAATGCAATGTAGCCCGTTATGCCAATTACATGCAACATATACGATAATCTTTACAGGAATTTGCAAATTACGATGATAAGTACTCAACGTACAAAACAATATATCTCAATATATATATCAAAGTATTTACTTACAAAATACTAGGGAATTCATATCAATTTTGAGGGATACATCTAAAATATAAGGCAATGCTAAAGAATTTTTACCGGAGCCATGCAGGATAGTTGTGTGCTTGGACAATTTCTTACGACACCAAAAGTTATAGTTTAGGATTTTTCAAAATGACCTAGTTCTCTATAACTTATGGCTCTGATACCAATCTATAACACCCCCACCAAATGCTTTGCGCAGCAGAACTACAACATTTGGGTGCTATACAGTTATCATCACACACAAGCTATTTCGAACGACTCAAAGAGACGTAGAAATTTAAACATAAATTAAAGATTGTTTAAAACAACAAAGTCTACTGTTTTCCAAACCCCAAAAATAATAAAACAGAGTTTGCGTTTTGGTCCCCACTGAATCTCAACCCAAAATACAATTTTCGTTCACATGACGTAATATAAGGTATTTAAGTGCTAAAAGGGAGGAAAAACAAAGTAGACCGCCAAGCCACAACAACTTCCATCCTCGCATGCTCCACTGCTATCAACCTTGATTACCTGAAACACATGCTTAAAATCGTCAACACAAAGGTTGAGCGAATCTATAGGTTTATCAAACCATCAGTTGAACATAAGTGTTAAAAACCAATCATGATCATTCAATAGCATTGTGGCCATACAATGTATTATTCAAGGATATGACAATTGTGTTTAAGCTCATGACACTAAACCGTTAACTCAATCACCCGCGTAATAATTACCGGTGTGATTCAGATGAAACCAGTGCCCCTACTAAGGCATTAGTTGCAATTATACCTTATCTCTCATACAAGATAATCTACCGCAGAACTTACTCAACGTACAGCTTCTCGGCTAGCATTGGGTCGTTAGCCCCGTAGTACTACAAATTGTATAAGCGGCTATTTCCAACCCACACAAGGGCAAGACAATAGTTAATAGTTCATGAAATTAGGGCCTTTTGCAACTAGGTACTCAACACAAATTCGAGGCAACATTCGGGTCCAACAATCGTTCATGACTTATGTTCATTTTCCTTTAAATAGCATGTATCCCCCTCACGGGTAAAATCATTTGAAATAAGTAAAGAGCGAGGCTATAGACTCACCTTGCGTAGTAGTAGTGGTTCTAGTTCACCGACGACGTGGATGCCCGGGAAAATCAAACACTTGACCTAAAAGTCAAAGTACAAAAACCAAATCAATACTCCGCGTACATTATTGTACTAAACACACGCATATGAGAACACATTCAACGCTTATGAAAACTCACGCCAAAATCAAACAAGTTGTTGTTACTAGACTTATATCATTTATCAATGTTATTAAAGTTACTATCTATTTTACGATTTCGCCGATACTTACCAAAAGTATGGGCTGTTTTCCTAGACTTATACCCTTTTATAAAATTTGGGAAAATTCTCAAAAATACCTTAAGACCTGTAGAAAATCCATTTTTAATCCCATTAAAAGTTTTTGCTTTTACGACCCGTTACTTAACACATTACTAAACCTACATTTTTCGGACTTAAATTGCACTTTGACCAAGTCGGACTCATTTGACCCATTTAAAATATACCATTGACCTCTACGACACCTAAGTCTAATAATAGACTCAAATACACAGGTTTGAGACCAAAAATCAACCTTTGACCATTTACCAAATTAAACCTATGGTCCCCGGGATTTGACCCAAAACCAAACACAAATTCGGATTGTGTTGATTCTCATCTCCCGGTACACGTATTTTTAAAATAACATAACTTTTGACTCGTTTGGAATTAAAAGCTCTATCTTATACCGAAACGAGCGTCTCGACGACCACTACAACTATATCCTACAATCACAACCTGGACCAAAATTTAAAACCACGAAAATAGCCCTAAACAATCTGTTTGAAAACGACTCATTCAAAATCACCTTTCTACTTGTTTTCAATCCATCCAAACATCACCCAAAACCTAGATTAACCCCTCATACCCATTCCCAATCACCCAAACAGCCTCTAACACTATAACAATCAAATCCTCATCAAAACCTAAAGCCTAAATCATACATGCAATTGGTTCCATTCATTCAAAAACATCTAAAACACAATCCTAAACATAACCCACAACACAAAACATCAAACTCATCAAACCACAACCAATCCCACTTTGGTCGTGGGTTTGGTGTAGCCAAAACACCCAAGAAAACAGCCCCTAACTCATTTTAGTGATGATTCATCCTTATAAACACATGAATTAAACATGTGTACCATTTAATTAGACCAAAATCCATTTTTGTAAAATCATAAATTTTTGGAAAGATTAAGTGAATGCATGTGTGTTTTTAATTGATTAGAAGACTTACAAAGGTGGAATGAGGAATGGTCTTTGATCAGATTTTTGCAAAACCCCAAAAAAATTGAAGGGTGGTGGTGGTATGGTGATGGAGGCCGGCGGCCTAAGAGAGAAAAGGAGGAAGAAGAAAAAATTTTGGAATGAAAAATGAAGGTGGTTTCTCTCTCTTTTTCTTTTTGTAAAAATCATAAGGAACCTTCTTGCAATTTTGTCATTCTTTTGGCCTTAGTGGCAAATCCATTTTTAAAGGGCGGGATTATGAGTAGTAGTCGGTTTTAAAAATTTACGGGAGTCGGGTTTCGCCCCGAACACTTGAAAATACTTTTAAATGGTTCAAACGCACACAAAACGAATATACACATGGTTCCGACTCGACTTAACACGTAATAAAAATAAAATCTCAAAAAACTCAAATATCGATCAATCGATAATAAAAGGTAAATTTTGGGCATCCGTCGGTATCGTTGTCGCTATCGGTTCTTCTTAAATCGTCAAACGTTAAATTACGACCGTAAACGTTGGTTTCAATTTAAACCGTCAAATCTATAGCAAACGAAATTTCTTAAAAATTTCAAAAATATACGTTAAATAGGATTAAATAAATGACGTTGGGCTCGGGATATCACATTCACAAGTGAGCCACAACTTAAGAGAGATGCTCATACTGAACAGCTCTTGAGACAATAACTTAGCATCTTACGGCACTTTCACGGGTCTTACATCCTCCCCTCCTTAAAGGAGCAACGTCCCGGCTTCTTCGGTTCTTATAATCGCATTTCGTACTACTAGAAAGATGGGGGTACTTCTTACTATAGAGGTATTCACGTTCCAATATGGACTTCGGTTCACGTCTCGGGTTCCATCACACCTTCACAATGAGTGTCATACCTTGCTTAAATCTCTTAACATCTCGATCCATGATCTCCACTTCAATTTCCCAATTTCTTCCTACGGTTATCGACACGTTTCTTCTCACAGCTTCTCGCGGTTAGCAAGTGATTCTTAATCTACACCATCTCTTCCGTAGCCTCTCGAATCATTTCAAGTCCATTCAACTGACTTTTCCTTACTTCATTCTATCCAACTGGCGATCTACATTTTCATCCACAAGATGCTTCCACTGGTGCAGCTTCCACACTAACACGGTAAATGTTGTTGTACAAGAATTTTATCAAGGACACATGTCGATCTCAACTATTACCAAAATCAATCACACACGTTCGGAGCATGTCTTCCAACTTTCGAATCGCCCTTTCACTTGGTTCATCGTCTCATAAAAACAACTACTCACAAAATATCATCAAAACAACTTTCGAATCGCCCTTTCACTTGAGACAGTATTTATACATAGTCTCATCGTCCAAATCGGGCTTAAAACGCTTAAAATATCATCAAAATACCCAAATATATGCTTGTGTTTGTTCATTGTGTATTTTAGGTACGGATATCGTGAATTCACCGGAAGATCAAAGGAATCAAGCAAAAACGAGCACGAGAAACGAAGCCACACAAAGAACCGGGCCCAAGTTTGGAATTTACAAAAATGCCCTTGAAGTTTTGAAGATTGGCAACTTTGGTCCCTCAACTTATGAAGACTTGTCACAAATGACCCTCCACTAATCATTTGTACAAGTTACATACTTGAAGTTTGAAGACATGTGCAAGAATGGCCCTTGAAGATAGTCAAAATTGCATAAATGATCCTTATATTAAGATTGGAAAATACATTGGGCCAAAAATGACAAGCTGTTCAAAGTTATTACAAAGGGGATTGGACTTTTTAGCTATTTATTACAAAGTGAATGTTTCTGAATATAGAGGGGCCAAAATGGGGGGACACACAAACATGTCCCACTAATCCCCACCTGACACGTCACTTAAACCCACCCAAACCCGTTTACCTTACCCAAACCCACCATTAAACCCGGCCCATGTCAACAAGTCAAACCTTTTAACAAATACCCCATTATCTTCTAACCCCGACAACTCTTGTCCACATCACCCCCCACCATCCACTCACCTTCGTCCACCTCACCTCTTCTGCCTTGTCACACCCCACTAATCCTAAAAACACTAATTAATTAGTTTTCCCTCCTAACACCTTATTTAAACATAACCTACACGTTTTTACCACCATAAACCCTAATCACTTCCAGGTTTGAACATCCTCAAAACAAAGGGATTTTTGTTGATTATTTCCAGATGGGTAATTCACCATGTCAACATCAAAACCCACTCACCTTTTTAACCACTCATTCACCCCTGGTCCCCTAACCAAGGTCCCCTGCTCCTCCAAAAATAGCAAAAGTCGAATCTTTCAGCCTTCCAACGGCTCCAATCACTTTTCTTCCTCCCCAAGATCATTTTAAGGACCAAGATCATTTGAAGACAGCTGTATACTCAACATCATCACGTGAAGCCACATTTGACCAAGACCAAAGGGCATTTTCGGATTTTAAGCAGCTAGGGTTTTCATTTTCTATCTTTGTATCTAGAATCATCTATGAATTAGTATAAATAGCAATAGCCTAGCAATGTAATTTTCTTGTTCCAGTTTTTGTACTTTTTTTTATCAAAGTAATGAAAGTGAAAAGATTTTGAAAGTGTGCAAATAACTGAGTTCCTTTATTGCTTGTTTTAGTTTAATCATCTTCTTTACTTTGCAAGATTTAGTTTAAGGTTTATTAAACATTCGGGTTAAAAAGATTTTGGAGAAGTTTCTGTTTTCTTTATAATTTTTTTCTTCAACAAAATTTGAGTCCAAAAGCAAATGAAGTGAAAGTGGACTTTGCTCTTGGACTCTTGTTGGTGTTAGTACCTGGTTAGAATCTGATTTTCAAGTTTGGATTTTTCAAACTGTGTTTCTTTTACAAAAAAATTTGACTTTTGTTGGTTAATATAACATCACTGTTCATATGTGCCCAAGATCATAAGCTTCCTTATAAACAGCTTATGAGCTTACCATATATGAGCTTGTAGTTTCTCTTTTGGTTGGTTGTTTGTGTGCAGGTTTCAAGTAAGTAACAAGGACAACCATCCCATCTCATAATCTCTCATTTTTGAAGATATTGTTACCCCGGTTCAGTTGTTGAACCACAACGGGCCTCTCTACACACTCTTGGGTTCATGAACAGTAACAAAAGAAGGCATCAGCTAACCAAGGTCTGGCTTGAACCCTTTTGCATTTGTTTTTTTGGATTCTTATGTGTATGTGACTTTGTTGTTCAAAGTGACTGATTTTGTGATTTTTTTTTTGATATTGAATGAAGTTGTTTGAATGCTAGCTAGTAGTTGGTTTATGTTTGTCAGTTGGTTTAGTGCATGCTAGATCAGGTTCCATTAGGTTTGTAGGTAATTGGATTGTTTTGCCTTTGAAAATTTTGGTTTTCATTAGTTAAAGGGGTGTTTGGGTCTGCTTATTAAGTCAGATTAGTGACATGTATTTGGTTTATAAACAGCCGAACCACACTCCATTAGGGTGGTTATATTAAGTAGGGTAATTGGTTTAAGTTTAGTGGGATTAATCAAACAAATGCATGTTCAAAATAGGTAGTAAGTAGTAAAATCAGTAAAATCAATTTTGTGTCTTGATTTAGAGTAATTTTACTTGAAATCTTTGAGCATTGTTAGGGAAGGTGTTTAGATAGGATTGTGTTTAGTCCTTGTGTGATTTGGAGCTAAATTGAGCAAAGTTTGGTGAGCCAAAACTCACCAAACTGCCAAGTGCATCAGCAAAAAACCAAAGCCCACTTTCTGATGAACAGTAGTCTCATTTGGCCCGTTTGTGTGATTTTTGGTTTGTGAGTGTTGTTTTTATAATTTATCTGACTCCCCACAACCCAACTGGTTGTGGGGGTGCCAATTTTGTCCATCAAAACCAATCCAATCAAAATTTCTAGGTCAAAAGGTCCACAGACCTGCATTTTGCACTAGCAGTGGGAACTTCATTACCCCTGCTAGTGCTTTTGTTAGCACTGTCCAGCTAAAGGACAAACTGTCCACAAGTGTCACTTTCAGAAACCAAAAAATTTTGTCTTTTGTGAACTTAAATAAGACTTAGGACTTGATTCCAATTTGGTAATTTTTCTTATTTTATTCTTGATTTTTTAGTTTAATTAATTTTTGTTTTACTGTTCATCTGATATTTTTTAGATTAAATAGCTCTTTTAATTACTTTTTAATTACTGTTTTTTGTCATTTAGTGTAAAAAGTTATATTTTTCACTTTTAAAATTTTTCTTAGATTTAGAATAATAATTTAAGATTTTTAGTTTAAAAAATATTTACTGTTCACTGTTTTAATTATTTTTTATAATTAAATTAGTTTAATTAGGGTTTAATTATTAAACTGTTTTGTCTTTTAGTGCAAATTTTTACATTTTTCAAACTTTTTCATTTTTCTACTGTTCATTAGTGTAATCTAGGATTTTTAAAATTGGTAAATTATTTTTGGCATTATTTAATTATTTTTTATGATTATTTTAGTTTAAAAATAGTTTTTAGTGATTAAAAAATAAAAAAAATAGTTTTGAAAATTTAGGAAAAATAGTTTTTAGTCTTTAAACAATATAAGTTAGTTATTAGTTCAATAAAATAATATTTTGGGCATTTTGTTAATTATATTTAATTTTTGGGCTTTAATTAGCATTAAAAATTGAATATTTAATTAATAAAAGGTTTTAAAATATTTTTGTTGGATTTTTAATCTTATTTATATTATTTTAGACTTAGTTTAATATTTTAATTAATTTTTAGGTTTAATTTTTAATTTCGTCACGTTTTACGTATTTACGTTCGCGTTTTACGTCAACGTCGTAGTTTAAATCGTAGTCGTAGCTCGTCTTTACTTTTTCTCCTTCTAAACCAAAAACGTCACTAAATCCAAACATTGTTATTTTATATATTGGCACATTAATACACACACCTCCTTCGAGAACGAATTTGGAATTTATTCGTCTTCACGGTTTTCCTAAATCGTGTCGATTAATACTTACCGCATTTATACTCGTCTTTCCTAAGACTTGTATATATATAAAAACCTACATCAAATTTTTGGCGCCGCTGCTGGGGAGGTGTTTTGTGTTGCCATTATTAGTATCGTGTTTGTGTGAGTAGTGCGTTTTTGCTTTTCAATTTTTGGAAGGCGTGAATATCGTACATACTCACTTTTGTTATTTTTCATTAATATATTATAATATCCAAATAAATCGTGTTTAATTTTCCTAAATTAAACACAAATCAATCTTTACTATATTGTAGATATATTGGTTTTCGTTTTTATTGTGAATATATTATTACTATATTGTACTACGTAAGAACAATAAATATACAAGTACTCTAAAAGCGTGAAAACGCAACCTTGATTCGGGATTTCATCACTCGATCATTGTATTCGAATCTAAAGCAAAAGTTTAAAGGAAAAATAGATAAATACTTTCGTGAGGCTTAATTTCAATTAACACAAACTATAAGGTGGGTATAAGGCGGTTGTATTTCACGACCTAAAGGAAAAAGGCTCTTAAGTGCTTCGCGCCGCCTCGTTTCCTCCGCTTGCTTGTGCGTGTTTTGAGAAAGAAGGCTAATCGAGGGTTTGCCGCCCAAGTATTATCTACGTATATTATATTTTCTTGTGTTTTCAAGATTAAACCCTCTTGAACGTTTTGGTGTTCCACCAACGTTCTAAAGTCATCGAGAACGTTCACTCCACGTGATCGTTTTCATTCTTTGAGGCTCCTTTAATCGAGAAAGTCGATTCGAGGGGAGATTTGTTGATTTGTGTCTACGTAATACATTCAAAAAATCCAAAAAAAATTAAAAACAATCAAAAACGAAAAAAATTGAAAAAAAAAACCGCAAAAAGAATCTTCTTTGCTACCACCCATTCTACGCTTAGTGCATGCGCACTCGATCGAAGGATTATTCCAATTCTAGCGAAGCTTCGAATCGACGCAATCGTAATCGAAGGAATCGACGACGTAGACGAGAATTAGAAACCGACGTTCCTAATATCGTTGTTGAAGAAACCATAGAGGAGATGGCCGATAATCGTTCGATGATGGAATTGCTCCAAGCGCCCACCGAGGGTTATGGAGACGCGATCGTAATTCCCGCTATCAAAGCGGAGAATTTTGAGATTAAGAGCGGAATGCTTTCGTTGATCCAAGCTACGAAGTTTCGAGGTCGTGAAGCCGATAATCCTCACGACCATATTCGGAATTTTGATCGTCTTTTCGCCACGAGCAAGTTTAAGAACGTCGACACCGATGTCGTCAAGCTTATGCTTTTTCCGTACTCGCTCGATGGTGCCGCCAAGGATTGGTACGAGAAAGAGCCACCTAATTCGATAGTTACGTGGAAGGATCTCGTTTCCAAGTTCGTTAATTATTTTTTCCCACCGTCTAAGACAACGTTTTTCAAAAACGAGATTACGAAATTTGAGCAAAAACCGAATGAATATTTTAGAGACGCGTGGGATCGTTTTAAGGAATTGCTTAGGCAATGTCCTCACCATGGTTTTTCCGAGTTGCACCAAATCGATACCTTTTACAACGGTCTTAATTTTCACGAACAAGACTCGTTGAATTCCGCCGCCGGTGGCAACTTTTTGTGTAAGACTCCGAAAGATGCATTGATAATTATCGAGAATCGATCCAAGGTTTACCAACTCCGCAATGCACCGAGTGTTGCCAATGTCGCCAATGTTAGTAGTTCTAATCGTGACATTGAGAGAGTTGATGCAAAAGTCGACAAGTTGACGAATGTGTTTACGTCTTTTCTCGTTGAGATGCAAAAGAAAGACGCTCCCGCTACGGTGAAAGCGGTTGAGGTTTCGTGTACGTTTTGTGGTGGACCTCATAATTATTACGAGTGTGCGGCTACGGATGGCCAAACGTCGAATGTGAGTGCGTTAAACAACAATTTTTCTAATCAAAATCAAAATAACGCCGGTCCATCACAACAAGGCAATTATAACCAAGGCAACAATTTTAATCAAAACCGAAACAATTTTCAAGGAAATAATCAACAAGGAAATTTTTCGAATCAAAATCAAGGAGGTTATAATCAAGGTCGTAATATAACTTGGCAAAATCGAGACAATAACCAAAACTCGAATTTTTCAAACAACAACAATCAAGGCAACAATTTTTCAAGTGGTAATCAAGGAAATTTTCAAAGAAACAATCAAAACCAAGGGAACTTTAATTCAAATCAAAATAGTTCGTCAAACGATTTTCAAAATTACATGAAAACGAATGAGGCTAATATGAGACGATTAGAGGGATAAATTGGTACTTTGAAAAATGACTGTTCTAATACTTTGAAATTGCAAAACACGAAGATTGAGCAAGGGCAAATTGATATTAAAAAGATGTTTTCGGCCATTATGAACAAAGCCCTCGGGTTCGTCATCAAGTTCGTTACCTAGTGACACCGTTTCTAATCCGAAAGAACAATGCAAAGCCGCCTCGTCTCGTGAGAAAGGTCGTGTGATTACCCCTAACCTTGAAGGATTCCGTGTTGTTTATCCCTCTCAACCCTCGACTTCTAAGACGTCTTCTTGTTCTAAAGTCAATGGGGTGAACGTGATGACCAAGGAAAAGAGTGCACACCCTCGTGTACCTCAAATTCCATCCACGGTTCAAAAAGAGAGCTTTGTCGACCTTACCAAAGTAACCCTCAAAGAAACTTGTGCATCGATCCTTCTTAAAAAACCCAAAAGGCGTATGCCGAGAAAGGAAAAGGATCCGGGCCAATTTCTACTACCTTGTGATTTTTCCGAGATTGAGGGATGTTTAGCCCTTGCCGATTTAGGTGCTAGCATCAATCTTATGCCTCATTCTCTTTGGAAATTGATGAGATTGCCTTCGCTTACCCCCACAAACATGACAATCGAGCTTGCAAATTGTACACCTTTAATACCAATTGGAATAGCCGAGGATGTCTATGTTAGGATTGGAAAGTTCGTTTTTCCCGCGGATTTCGTTATATCCGATTACGAGTGTGACCCTAAATGTCCCATTATTTTAGGCCGACCATTCTTATCGACGGCTAGAACCGTAATCGACGTTCACGAGGGGAGACTTACTATGAGATATGGGGATGAGAAAATAGACTTTTTCGCTAGAAAATCCCAAGGATTTAATGAGAATGAAAAAACCGAGGTTTCAAAACCTAATGATTCAAATTTTAATGATTTCAAAATGTTTACTTTAGCGGAAAGAATGAAGCTTGATGCATGTTTTGAAAGAATTAAGAAAAACGGTTTTAAAGATGATGATTTTAATGATAAAGAATACGTGTACCTAATTCAAAAGGGTATGTGTAAATTTATGGATGAAAACTCACTTTGGGATGTTTTTAGCGAAACAAGTGAAACACCAATTCCGAAGGGCGACGTTAGTGCCATCACGACAAAGACCAATATGGGCTCGTCTTCACCACCTTCTAAGGACCATGACTTTGAGGCCTATACTTCTAAACCCATTGAAGTGCCTCCCACTCCTAGCCCCAAATCCATTAAGGCTAAGGAAGTGGCCCAACCCAATGCAATCTCACCCATCATAGAAATGTCACCTAAGCATAGTCATTCGACTTGTAAGTCCATGGTTGTGACCCTCGAGAAATCCACTCGAGAACTTGCTCACATCGACACTTTCTTTGATGGAAATGATGATTTTGCCGAGATCGAGCATATACTTGCTAATCCGCCATCCATCTTCGAGGATTTACCCTTTGATAAATCTTCAAATGAAGAGGACGATCTCATGTCGGAAATTTCTTATGATGATGAGAATGACGACACTTTCACAACGTACTCGAATTCCGTATACGAACCTATTTTTCATCATAATCCCATTTTTGATGATGAATTCGAGAACGTTGATGACCATATCATCGATCCTCCTTCGTTTCACAATTGTGATGATGAAGAACTCTTTAAGGAGGTCGATGATTTTCTTGCTATTGACACAAGTCCCATTCTCGAGGAGTTACCTTATAAACACTCCTCATTTGAGAATGACGTTTACCACATTCGTGAGGATCTAACTTATCAACGATCCCCACAAAAGAATGATGGTTTCGTGCTTGATCATGATCTCTTCGAGAGAGTTTCTAAAATCATCAAAGAGGGGAATGACAAACCATGGTTTGACAAGCCTATCTATGACGAAGAAATCGATGAGATCGACGTTCATGAAGATGACGAGTATGTAGACCCCGAGGGGGCGGTGTTCTTTATTGATCGACGTTTTGAGAACTTATATAATCCACCACCCCCTAACCGCGACTTAAATGTGAGGATTTTTAGCGCGACTAATTTTGAATTTGACACGCCAAATATTTTCGACATTATTCAATCGGGTTTTCATAAAGAGTTTTTGAACGATGAAAAAGGAAAAGATTTTAAAAGTGATTTAAAAGATTTTTCTACATGTTTAACTCCGTCATCACTTCGTTATATGAGTACTACCACCTCGTCTACTCCTTTTGACGATGGTGTGTGTGGTTTTAGTGTGGGGGAAGCCCCAAATGTTCCCTCCCATTTCTCCACCGAGGACGAGATTTACGATCCCGGAATTGCTTATAGAGGGAAATCTCGGTCTTCCACCGATGCAATAAATGGAAAATCTTTTCGTTTGCTTGGTGTGAGTCTACCTCGAGTAGCTCATAAGTTTGCCTTACCCATTGCCCCACCTTTCTACTTCTTATCTCTTTTCTTCTACCCCATTGGGGTTTGTGTTGGAGTAGCGTTGTTTTGTCTTTCATCCGAAAACGAGGACGCTATCTTTGACCCCGGTATACGTTTATCGGGTTTTTAAAGTACTCCATGTACTTTTGGGCCTTGTTTATCATGTAAGCCCTACCAAAAATGACCATACCAAGATTATCCCTAAATGATCGCATTTATGGGGATTCGAGTCGAGCTTTTGACTCGGTTATCAAAAACAAGGTGCCTCGTGGGGGATTCTCATGCTTATCCTTGTAAATATTATCGCTTTCTTAGTTTAATGTAACGAGGGGACTTGTGCTCTTCCTACCTTTGTTCCGTGGTTGTTTGTGATTGTGATTTTTTAGGTTCATCGTCATCATTGAAGCCTCTCGTGTTCGTTTTATGGATCACTCGAGCTTCGATCGTTGCCTTTGGAGATTCCGATATCCGATGATATCCTTTTACGTTCTAACGTTTATCTTATTAGCATAATTCATAAATGGCTTTTAGGTTATTCGTTTTACCCTTTCCATGCTCGAGATTAAGCATTCGACTTCGTCTCTAGTATGGGGGTGTTTACACCCCTAGACTCGAAACATTGAGGACAATGTTTAGTTTTAGTATGGGGGGTGAGTAGATACTTCACCTTGCTCACGTCAACACGCAATCCAAAATATTCATCTTTTTGCTATCGTTTTGTTGCAAAATAAGGATAAAAATGGCCAAATTTTAAAATTTTTCTAGTTTTTCATAAGTGTTTAAGACACGAATGTAGGTTTTCCGATGGTGAGAACGAGAGTAATTTTTGACTCGACCGTGCGTGTTGAGCACTTAGCTTCGATTCCTTAACTTTTTAGGCTAAGTCTCTTAAATGAGGACGAGAAATGATAGAGTTATTTATAAGTCTCGTAATCGTCACAACCTTATGAGTAGTAATTATTAGCTTATTCTCCCCACGCTTTTGCATAATAAATTGTTAATAAATATTGATTTGGCGGTTTAGTCACTATTGTTGGTTTCTAATTTGTTTTGGTAGCTTCCATGTAATTAAATTGGGAAAACATTAAGGTATCGCCAGCGTGACGGTTTTGAAGTATTGGCACCCGAATAATCGAAAGCTTCACCTAATAATAAGATTTCAAGTGCTCACCTAAATTAAGCAAAAATTTGAAGCTCACAAGGCCGAAAAATCTATGCCCAAATTGAAAGTGAATCATGACTTAATCTTCGAAGCTTTAAAGATCCAAAATTCGCTTTAGCGTGAGGATATACGTCTTTGGCTAATAAAACCACCGATGAGGCGGATAATAAAAGGCAAGGCAAGACCGAAGTCATAATAAAAGCTTCATGGCGAAGTTGAATAAAAGATGGAGGTAAACCAAAGATAATAAGGCCCTTCCGTTAGGGGGCGTATAGAAGTCTTGGTAATAAGTCTCATGTTCAAAATCGTTATAAAACCGTGTTTATCGATCCTTCTTGTTGACTTAATTTTTTTGACACCGTTGTCTATTGGGGTGAATTATTAATTTAATGATTTTGGTTACACCGTTAAAACTCTATTTTTAGACTTAATCTCTATTCACGCATAAGTCGATGATGTATCCTCGTGATCATTAAGACATAATAAAATATAAGAGATACCAAGTAGGAATAAGGGAGTTTAGGTTCGTAATTAACACTCATGAGATGTGTTCGTGTTGCTAACTTATAATAACAATGATCTCGTTACACGCTTAGCATGGAATTGGGTGAAAATCGAGGACGACGAAATTATTTCTAACGAAGCATTCACGTGTTCTTGTTCTATGATCCTAAAAGTCACATTCTCGTGATGAAAACAATACATTATGTCTAAAACACGTGTAGTAGTTTATTTAAATTTATGTCTTCAATAAATGTCATCATAAAATGAATTTTGGAAGTGCTACGATACTTAATTATAGCATTGCGTGGGGACACGGCAATGGTTTAGTATGGGGGAGTGATGAGACCGTATTTATACATAGTCTCATCGTCCAAATCGGGCTTAAAACGCTTAAAATATCATCAAAATACCCAAATATATGCTTGTGTTTGTTCATTGTGTATTTTAGGTACGGATATCGTGAATTCACCAAAAGATCAAAGGAATCAAGCAAAAACGAGCACGAGAAACGAAGCCGCACAAAGAACCGGGCCCAAGTTTGGAATTTACAAAAATGCCCTTGAAGTTTTGAAGATTGGCAACTTTGGTCCCTCAACTTGTGAAGACTTGTCACAAATGACCCTCCACTAATCATTTGTACAAGTTACATACTTGAAGTTTGAAGACATGTGCAAGAATGGCCCTTGAAGATAGTCAAAATTGCATAAATGATCCTTATATTAAGATTGGAAAATACATTGGGCCAAAAATGACAAGTTGTTCAAAGTTATTACAAAGGGGATTGGACTTTTTAGCTATTTATTACAAAGTGAATGTTTCTAAATATAGAGGGGCCAAAATGGGGGGACACACAAACATGTCCCACTAATCCCCACCTGACACGTCACTTAAACCCACCCAAACCCGTTTACCTTACCCAAACCCACCATTAAACCCGGCCCAAGTCAACCAGTCAAACCTTTTAACAAATACCCCATTATCTTGTAACCCCGACAACTCTTGTCCACATCACCCCCCACCATCCACTCACCTTCGTCCACCTCACCTCTTCTGCCTTGTCACACCCCACTAATCCTAAAAAAACTAATTAATTAGTTTTCCCTCCTAACACCTTATTTAAACATAACCTTCCCAAAAACAGATTAAAACACACGTTTTTACCACCATAAACCCTAATCACTTTCAGGTTTGAACATCCTCAAAACAAAGGGATTTTTGTTGATTATTTCCAGATGGGTAATTCACCATGTCAACATCAAAACCCACTCACCTTTTTGACAACTTATTCACCCCTGGTCCCTCAACCAAGGTCCCCTGCTCCTCCAAAAATAGCAAAAGTCGAATCTTTCAGCCATCCAACGGCTCCAATCACTTTTCTTCCTCCCCAAGATCATTTTAAGGACCAAGATCATTTGAAGACAGCTGTATACTCAACATCATCACGTGAAGCCACATTTGACCAAGACCAAAGGGCATTTTCGGATTTTAAGCAGCTAGGGTTTTCATTTTTTATCTTTGTATCTAGAATCATCTATGAATTAGTATAAATAGCAATAGCCTAGCAATGTAATTTTCTTGTTCCAGTTTTTGTACTTTTTTATCAAAGTAATGAAAGTGAAAATATTTTGAAAGTGTGCAAATAACTGAGTTCCTTTATTGCTTGTCTTAGTTTAATCATCTTCTTTACTTTGCAAGATTTAGTTTAAGGTTTATTAAACATTGGGGTTAAAAAGATTTTGGAGAAGTTTCTGTTTTCTTTATAATTTTTTTCTTCAACAAAATTTGAGTCCAAAAGCAAATGAAGTGAAAGTGGACTTTGCTCTTGGACTCTTGTTGGTGTTAGTACCTGGTTAGAATCTGATTTTCAAGTTTGGATTTTTCAAACTGTGTTTCTTTTACAAAAAAATTTGACTTTTGTTGGTTAATAAAACATCACTGTTCATATGTGCCCAAGATCATAAGTTGCCTTATAAACAGCTTATGAGCTTACCATATATGAGCTTGTAGTTTCTCTTTTGGTTGGTTGTTTGTGTGCAGGTTTCAAGTAAGTAACAAGGACAACCATCCCATCTCATAATCTCTCATTTTTGAAGATATTGTTACCCCGGTTCAGTTGTTGAACCACAACGGGGCTCTCTACACACTCTTGGATTCATGAACAGTAACAAAAAAAGGCATCAGCTAACCAAGGTCTGGCTTGAACCCTTTTGCATTTGTTTTTTTGGATTCTTATGTGTATGTGGCTTTGTTGTTCAAAGTGACTGATTTTGTGATTTTTTTTTTGATATTGAATGAAGTTGTTTGAATGCTAGCTAGTAGTTGGTTTATGTTTGTCAGTTGGTTTAGTGCATGCTAGATCAGGTTCCATTAGGTTTGTAGGTAATTGGATTGTTTTGCCTTTGAAAATATTTGTTTTCATTAGTTAAAGGGGTGTTTGGGTCTGATTATTAAGTCAGATTAGTGACATGTATTTGGTTTATAAATAGCCTAAGCACACTCCATTAGGGTAGTTATATTAAGTAGGGTAATTGGTTTAAGTTTAGTGGGATTAATCAAACAAATGCATGTTCAAAATAGGTAGTAAGTAGTAAAATCAGTAAAATCAATTTTCTGTCTTGATTTAGAGTAATTTTACTTGAAATCTTTGAGCATTGTTAGGGAAGGTGTTTAGATAGGATTGTGTTTAGTCCTTGTGTGATTTGGAGCTAAATTGAGCAAAGTTTGGTGAGCCAAAACTCACCAAACTGCCAAGTGCATCAGCAAAAAACCAAAGCCCACTTTCTGATGAACAGTAGTCTCATTTGGCCCGTTTGTGTGATTTTTGGTTTGTGAGTGTTGTTTTTATAATTTATCTGACTCCCCACAACCCAACTGGTTGTGGGGGTGCCAATTTTGTCCATCAAAACCAATCCAATCAAAATTTCTAGGTCAAAAGGTCCACAGACCTGCATTTTGCACTAGCAGTGGGAACTTCATTACCCCTGCTAGTGCTTTTGTTAGCACTGCCCAGCTAAAGGACAAACTGTCCACAAGTGTCACTTTCAGAAACCAAAAAATTTTGTCTTTTGTGAACTTAAATAGGACTTAGGACTTGATTCCAATTTTGTAATTTTTCTTATTTTATTCTTGATTTTTCAGTTTAATTAATTTTTGTTTTACTGTTCATCTGATATTTTTTAGATTAAATAGCTCTTTAAATTACTTTTTAATTACTGTTTTTTGTCATTTAGTGTAAAAAGTTATATTTTTCACTTTTAAAATTTTTCTTAGATTTAGAATAATAATTTAAGATTTTTAGTTTAAAAAATATTTACTGTTCACTGTTTTAATTATTTTTTATAATTAAATTAGTTTAATTAGGGTTTAATTATTAAAATGTTTTGTCTTTTAGTGCAAATTTTTACATTTTTCAAACTTTTTCATTTTTCTACTGTTCATTAGTGTAATTTAGGATTTTTAAAATTGGTAAATTATTTTTGGCATTATTTAATTATTTTTTATGATTATTTTAGTTTAAAAAAGTTTTTAGTGATTAAAAAATAAAAACATAGTTATGAAAATTTAGGAAAAATAGTTTTTAGTCTTTAAATAATATAAGTTAGTTATTAGTTCAATAAAATAATATTTTGGGCATTTTGTTAATTATATTTAATTTTTGGGCTTTAATTAGCATTAAAAATTGAATATTTAATTAATAAAAGGTTTTAAAATATTTTTGTTGGATTTTTATTCTTATTTATATTATTTTAGACTTAGTTTAATATTTTAATTAATTTTTAGGTTTAATTTTTAATTTCGTCACGTTTTACGTATTTACGTTCGCGTTTTACGTCAACGTCGTAGTTTAAATCGTAGTCGTAGTTTAAATCGTAGTCGTAGCTCGTCTTTACTTTTTCTCCTTCTAAACCAAAAACGTCACTAAATCCAAACATTGTTATTTTATATATTGGCACATTAATACACACACCTCCTTCGAGAACGAACTTGGAATTTATTCGTCTTCACGGTTTTCCTAAATCGTATCGATTAATACTTACCGCATTTATACTCGTCTTTCCTAAGACTTGTATATATATAAAAACCTACATCAGTGGTAAACCTGGTAATTCTTCGGGAAAGTCTCTAACTATTGGAATATCTTCTAGTTGCTTCGCTTCTTGCAGTTTCTCCGTCACTTGAACTAAGAAAACTTGACTACCTCGGGATACATACTTATTTATCTTTAAGCATGATATGAGATTTAGTCGAGTCTTATTTCATTCACCATTGTAACACCCCACTTGGATAAGTGGACCTTTACATGTATTTATGGCGTGTCATCAAAGCATAAGGTGAATGTCCTAAAACATTAACTGACCATAAAGGAAATACCGGAAGCAAACATCAGTAATCGAAACATAAGCTCAAAACATGAAAAGTAAATACTGAAAGAAAGGACTAAACAATGTCCAAATAAGAAGAATAATGTAAAAAGTGCATAAAGTAAGAAGTCTGGATAGCTTCCATCCAAATGCACATGCTCTCAGAATCCTAAGAGCGTCCTGGTGTACCTGCCGTTAGAACATGAAAGGAACTACGGCTGAGCATAACGCCCAGTGAACGGATATAAAGCATGATAAGGAATACTGAAATGAAGCAGATGATAAAAATACTGAAGCTGTACAACTGATAAGTAAAGTTGCAACGTAAATCTATGTATAATCAGAAAAGTCTGATTTATAAATAATAAAGCTGAAATGTTATCTGTTAAATCTGAATACATGCATTTACTGTAATTTAATTGTCAAGAGCTTATATAGGTCATGTGCTGTAACAACTGCTGCATGAATAAATGGAGGGGTGACCTTATCATGCTGTAGAGGGTGACCTCTAAATAATGTGTTGGGTGGAGGGATCAACTCCAATGTGAAGCATGTAGAGCACACACCACATTCACTTGATAACTGTAAGCTAATAGCCTAGGATGCACCTATACGCCCCGCTGATAATACTAATAAAATGGCCAAGCTGATATAAATGCGACACTGTGAGAAATCACACCCTCACAGAGGAGTCACGACATCGATACCTCTAGTGTCATGGTTACGGTACCTCTGTAACTAGTACATAAACTGGTCATGCTTGTATATAAAGCTCAGGCAATTTATTTAGTTATTAAAATGATTACTGTTAAGCTTAAAACATATATTGGGTAAAACATTTGGCTGCAGACGGGAAAATCTAATCATGCATAGAAGAAAGTCCTTACTGAAGGACGGAAAATCCGTACCTTGTGTCCAGTAACTGACTGCAAGGAAATTCTGATGAGACTCCTACTATGATTTCACATAAGCTACATAAATGACGGACCCGAATAAGTTAACTGATATCTGTTTAGTTTACTAATTTTTAACTGTTCTTAGTTTTATTTTATTCTTTTATTATTGCTTGTGTATAAACTGATAATATCTGACTTGTAACACCCCATTTTGGAAATGAAATCTTACGCATAATCATGGCGTGTCATCAAAGCATACAAGGATAAATGTCTAAGCATTATTTGACCATAAAAGGGAAATACCGGAATCAAACATCGGTAACCCCAAAGTAGAGCTCATCACACACAAACATAAATACTGTAAAGGAAAGGACGAAACAATGTCCATAGCAAACTGTATCAAAGTAAAGGAAATACATAAAGTAAAGAAAGACAATAAAGCTTCCAGTCCATATGCACGTACGTTTGAGATCTACGAGCGTCCCTGAGTACCTGCCGTTTTGGGAACATGAAAAGGAAAACGGCTGAGCAAGACGCTCAGTGCACGGATGTACAATATAGCATGAAATAGGATAAGCATGTAACATATAACAGCGGAAGACTAAGTTCTGAGTAAACTGGTTAAGTATTAAGAAAACTGGTTTTATAGTTTGAAAAGCCTTATGTTTATCTTAGGAAAACTGTTTTAACATAAATATACCATAGCCCATATAGGTCATGAAAAGGTCACGTGCATGAATACTTGGAGGGGTGACCTTATCATGCTGATTAGAGGGGATGCCTCTAATTAATATACTGGTTTGGGTAGGAAGGATCAACTCCTTGTGAAGGATGCAAGGCACACACCACATTCACCATGAAATACTGAATAAAACATGTAACTAGGATGCACCCATACGCCCCACATGATATAATAATATGGCCAAAACTGAAAAGGGACGCCACGAGCAATCACTCTGCCGTGGGGAAGTCATAACATTGGTGTCTCCAATGTTATGGTTATGGTACCTCCATAACTAGGTGAAACTGGTCATGCTTATATATGGCTATAGATTATGCTAATTAAACATAAGCAGTTCAAAACAATAAAACAAATACTGGGGAAAACAGTTGGCTGCATACGGGGAAATCCTAATAAGGAAAGAATGTCCATACTGAAAGGACGGGAATCCGTACCTCAAGTCCAGTGAATGAACGGAAGAAAGACTCCTACTTCTGGATCACTAAAGCTACATGAATACACATGTGTATAAGTATCGATTCACTGATTACGTACTGGGTTTTATGTCTCGTCTTAGCTTACTTTGTATGTTTTAGGTCATGGTTTACTATTTAAAGCCTTAAACTGTGTTTATCTTGTATTCTGATTAATCTGTTTAAGTATTACTGGTATTTCATGTATTATTATACTTACTGTGTAATAATAAGTAACTTTCCAAAAATAGCAGGTTTCCAAAAATAGAAAGTTTCCAAAAATAGAAAGTTTCCAAAAATAGAAAGTTTCCAAAAATAGAAAGTTACCAAAAATAGAAAGTTTCCAAAAATAGAAAGTTTCCAAAAATAGAAAGTTTCCTAAAATAGAATTTACTGCTAAAAATAGATTAGTTTCTAAAAATAGAAAGTTTCCAAAAATAGATCAGCTACCTTAATTAAATAAGTTTCCATATATAGAAGGTTTCCATGATTAGATTAGCTGCCTGAAATCGATAAATTTCCATATATAGAAGGTTTCCATTAATAGATTAGTTGCCTTATTTAATTAAGTTTCTATAAATAGAAGTTTCCATATTTAGAATTAAGCTGGTTACATAAGCTAACATATAAGTCTAAATGTTTATAAGCTTATTTCTTAAGTCATATGATATAGTGTATAGTTTAATTATTATTTCATGTATTTTAATTAAACTATAGGTTAAGCATTTTAATTAAAGTATAACATGTTTTAATTAAAATGAAATAAGATACTTAGGTTAAAATGTGTATTATTATTATTAATAATATAACCTAAGTCATGTCTAAATTAATTAATTATAGGCATGTTTTAAATAATTAATTAATTATAACTTATAACATAAAATACTTAGGTTAAATTAATATCATGCTAAATTAATAATTAAAATAACCTAAGTCATGATTTAATTAATATCTCATGTTATTAATTAATTTATATCCTAAGTTCATAATTCATAAAAATTAACATGTAGCATAGATCATGATTTAACCAACGAACCATGAATCAGGCATGAACTCGACACCGTACCCCAAGCCAAACTCGGGGTACGTGTGCCCCCTTGCTGCCGTGGGTCCCACAAGCACCAACCAAGACCAAAAATGGTCTTGGTGGTGGCGGCAATAAGCAAACCAAACCCCCCTCGGGTTTGTTATGCTAGGCGGCTAAAACAAACACCCTTTTTATATCATTCTTTGATTTTAATTTACCCCAAAACATGTTAGATCAATGTTTAATTATCATGTTTTAATAAGAATAATAATAACATGTTCATGAAAATAATCAAAGATTAAAAAGAATTAAAAAGAAGGGTTTAGAATGATATACCAATACGTAGCTTGAAAGGGAATGAACAAACACGGTTTCTAGCACTTGTTTTTAATGTCAAAAATCAACAACACCCTCCTATGGTGGTGTTATAGGTGGCGGCACAAGAGAGAGCAAGGAGGAGGAGGAGAAAACTTTTTAGGTTAAAATGTTATTTTGCTTGAAAGTGAAAAATGAAAACATATTTACCATAACCCCCCTTTTCTTGTAAAAGTCCATGGGCTTGGCCCACCTTGGTTGTTGTGCCGTGGGTATGGGGGCCCCACATGGGGTACCCGTACCTTTTCTCGTGTCCTGATGTTTCGTGTTCGTTCGTGGTTAAACGTGTTCGTGTTTAAAGTGTTTTTGTTTATTTTATCATGTCGTTTATCGTAATCTTAACGCTCGTAATTATATTATATGTATTTACGTAATTATTCTAGTTTGTATTTTAAATGGTGATCATGATTTAATTATATTCACGTGACATATTTATTGACTGTTTATCATGAGTTCGTACGTAATCGATACTTATCATGTCATACACGTATGCACTTTCTTGATTACTAGCACATGAATGTGATCAATACTAAATAAGGTAAGTTTTAATCTAGGACGTACGATCTTAAGGGCACTATTCATGGTAAAAGCATGCGGGTTTTACAATTCTTCCCCCCTAAAAAGAATAATTCGTCCCCGAATTATAGATAAAGCAAACTGGAAAGAAGTAACATACCCGAACTCAAAATATGAAGTGAGGGTAAGAAGCCCGGATAGACTCCTCTGTCTCCCAAGTGGCTTCCCGCTCGGTATGGTCCCTCCAAAGAATTTTGAAGAATGGAATCGTCTTCCTTCTCATGACTCGTTCTTGCCTGTCGAGCACTCGTTCGGGTTCTTCTATAAAAGTGAGATCTTCACGTATCTGTTCCAGTGGATACTAAACCATGTGAAGGGGATGATAATTGTACCCTCTGAGTAAGGACACATGGAACACGTTATGCACGTGTGAAAGCTGAGGAGGTAACGCCAATCGGTAAGATACTTCACCGATTCGTTCAATGATATCAAATGGTCCGATGAAACGAGGACTGAGTTTTCCTTTGATCCCGAAGCGTTTAACACCACGTGCCGGCGAAACCTTGAGGAAGACGTGGTCTCCCACATTAAAATGTATGTCCCTACGATGCTTATCGGCGTAACTCTTCTGACGTGACCGTGCTTCCTGCAGCTTCTGCTTAGCTACTTCGATCTTCTCGTTGGTCATTTCTATAATCTCTAGTCCTTCGAGTGTTCGCTCTCCCACTTGATCCCAGCAAGTTGGAGCGCGACACCTTCTGCCATACAACATTTCGAAAGGAGCACATTTGATACTAGCGTGCCAGCTGTTGTTGTATGCAAACTCGACCAAACAGATGTAATCGTCCCAATCACCTGTCCATTCCAACGCACACGACCTTAACATATCTTCCAATGTCTGAATTGTTTGCTCCGACTGTCCGTCCGTTTGAGGATGAAAGGCCGTACTCAGCTTAAGTTGTGTACCCCAAGCTTTTTGCAGACCTTTCCAGAATCGCGACGTGAAACGAGGATCTCTGTCTGAGACGATGCTGGAGGGAGTACCGTGGAGTCTCATGATCTCCCTTTTGTAAGTATCTGCGAGTTTACTTACCGGATCTTCCTTGCGTATCGGTAAGAAATGAGCTGATTTGGTGAGTCGATCAACAATGACCCAAATAGCATCGTGCTTCTTCTTGGTAGGCGGAAGACCGGTAACAAAATCCATGGTGATTTTGTCCCACTTCCACTCTGGAATATCCAACGGTTGAAGGAGACCGCCCGATCGCTGATGCTCAATCTTAACCTGCTGGCAGGTAAGACATTTAGAGACATAAGTGGCTACATCATGTTTCATACCACTCCACCAAAAGTGCTGTCTGATGTCATGGTACATTTTTGTCGACCCAGGATGTATAGAAAATGGGGAGCTGTGAGCTTCAGCTAACAATGCTTCCCGGAGTTCTTGATTGTCAGGAACACAAAGTCTCGTGCCCTGCCAAACGATACCGTCTGCGTCCATTCTGAATTCTGTCTGCTTCTCCAAATTCTGAATTATCGCCCAAATTTCTCCATCATCCTTCTGCTCTTCCTTGATCCTAGACAGTAACTCGGGTTCAACTCTAAGATTCGCCCAGTATCCGTGCTGCCCACGTACCATGATTTCGATGTCTAGCCGCTCCAAGTCTCTTATGTTTTGTTCCTTGATCTCAATGCTGTTGATCATTCCGGACTTTCTGCTGAGTGCATCTGCTACTACATTAGCCTTCCCGGGATGATACTGTAGGTTAATATCATAATCCTTCAACAGTTCCAACCATATCCTTTGTCTCATGTTCAATTCTCGCTGTGTGAAGATATACTTCAAGCTTTTGTGATCCGTGAAAATGTCGCATGATTCTCCGTATAAGTAATGCCTCCATATTTTCAATGCGAACACCACTGCAGCAAGTTCCAGGTCATGCGTAGGATAGTTTTCTTCATAGGGCTTAAGCTGCCGTGAAGCATACGCGATCACTTTCCCATGTTGCATGAGAACACAGCCCAGTCCCTTCCCCGATGCATCGCTATAGATCTGAAATCCACCTGTACCAGATGGGAGAGTAAGAATAGGTTCAGATACCAACTTCTGCTTTAGGTCTTCGAAGCTCTTCTCTCGTTCTTCCGTCCAGACGAATTTCTCTCCTTTTCGCATCAGTTTGGTGAGAGGCAATGCCAGACGGGAAAAGTTCTCCACGAATCTGAGATAATATCCAGCTAAACCTAAGAAACTGCGGACTTCTGTCGCTGACGTTGGTCTTGGCCATTTAGTGATAGCCTCAACCTTCGCTGTGTCCATACTGATCCCTTCTGGTGATACAATGTGACCTAAGAATGCCACCTTGTGTAACCAGAACTCACACTTGGAGAATTTCGCATACAGCTGCTTCTGACGAAGAATCTGTAGTACCGTACGGAGATGGTCTTCGTGTTCCTCCGTGGACATTGAGAAAATCAGGATGTCATGGATGAATACAATGACAAATTTATCAAGGAATTCATGGAAGATTCTGTTCATCAGATCCATGAATACTGCTGGAGCATTAGTCAGGCCGAATGGCATGACCACAAACTCATAATGGCCATAGCGGGTACGAAAAGCAGTCTTGGCAATATCCTGCTCTTTAACCCTTAGCTGATGGTAGCCTGACCTTAGATCGCTCTTTGAGAAGTGTTTGGCTCCTTGAAGTTGGTCAAACAGATCATCTATACGTGGCAGTGGATATCTATTGCGGATGGTAATCTTATTAAGTTCACGGTAGTCAATGCAAAGTCGCATGCTGCCGTCCTTCTTCTTAACGAACAAGACCGGTGCGCCCCATGGAGATGCGCTTGGTCTAATGAACCCTCGCTCAAGAAGTTCCTGCAGTTGGTCCTTCAGTTCTTTTAGCTCTATGGGAGCCATACGATACGGAGCCTTAGAGATTGGCTCGGCTCCTGGAACAAGGTCGATGTTGAACTCCACTTCTCGTGCAGGTGGTATGCCTGGAAGTTCAGCTGGGAAGACGTCTTGAAATTCCGAAACTACTGGTTGATCCTGAATCGATGGGGATTCAGCATCCATGTCGTGAACCGTAGCTAGATAACCCTCACAGCCATGTGACAGTAATGCACGTGCTTGCAAGGTAGATATGACTTGTACAGACCGTCCGGGTATGAACCCGTTATGAATGTACTCTGGTGCATTAATGTCGCCGAAGATCACCCGATATGAGTGGCAGTCTATGGTAGCATGGTGCTTGGATAGCCAGTCCATGCCGAGAATCATATCGAACTCAATCATGTCTAGGGGAAGTGCATCTACTGCACGAACTTTATCGTCAAACTCTAGAGGAAGACTCTTGTATACATGAGTTATTAATACAGAGTCCCTCAAAGGCGTGGAAATGGTAAGCCTATTTTCTAATGGAAAGGGAAGTGTCCTGATGTTCTTGGCATAAGTAGTGGAAATAACTGAGTGAGTGGCACCCGTGTCGAAAAGAACACATGCAGCTTGGCCGTACATATACAAAATTCCAGTAATGGTACCTGTAGATTTGTTTGCCTGATCACGAGGTGTCGTGTAGACACGCCCAGTGGTAGGAGGCGGCTTAGTATCAGCATGACCCGAAGTACCCTCCATTTCACCCTTACGGCAATCTCTCATACGATGGCCAGGGAGGCCGCACTTGTAGCACGCGTCGGAATCACGACGACATGGGCCAGGGTGTCTGCGATGGCAAGTGCTGCAAAGAGGATGAGTGAATCCTCCAGCAAGAGTCCTTGCTTGCTGAGGGCCTGCTGATGACAAAATGTGTTAAAATAAAGTATATGCACGAGTATAAGACATATGCATCATAAGATGTTCACCAGTGTTAGCTGAACGGTAAGGCTGCGAACCCCTGTGGTTCTGGTCCTTCCCGTTACCGTGGTTCCTGGTAGAGATTAATATAGTGTCAGCATGAGAGATATAACATGAAATCATAAGAAGATGCGTAAATAGTAGGACCTGCTGTTGTTGGAGTGTCCAGCGTTGTTACGGTAATTATCATTACCGTTACGCCTTTCCACAACAGAACGGTCGTTAGTGTGACCGTTTCCTTTGGGCTGATGAGGCTGCTGCTGAGTAGCCGGCTGAGACCGGTCCCCAGTTTTCTGCCTGGAAGATACAGTTTAAAAGATGATTATTGAACATGTAATGATAGGATGCGGTCTGGTTATCGATAGAACACGAAATGTTTACCTCTTGTCGGGTCTTTCAGCTTCCCCGAACTCATCTCGTTCCTGCAACATCTCAAGCTTCCTTGCTGCGTCGGCCACTTGTGCTACTGTATTGAACGTAGCACATACCAGATTGTTCGCGACCGAGGTGCGAAGTGCCCACCTAAAGTGGTGTGCCTGCTCCTCAGGAGTACCAGCTGCTGCTCCCAGAAAACCAGCTAAGCGAAGAAAGCGCAACATGAATTCGTTGCTATTCTCGCCCGCTCTCTGATGTATCCCATGGTACTCTCTCTTGAGCTTGTCCTGCTCTGCCTTGGGAAAGAACTGCTCCATCACTCTCTCCTTGAATTGGGACCAAGTTAAACCAGTGACCCAATCGTCACCTCTTTCTGACTGCGTCAAGGCTAGCCACCAGTTGAGTACATCGCCTTCAAACCGGTAGCATACCAATCTCGCCTTGAATGCGGGGTCACATCCCATAGCATTGAAAATCTTCTCAATGTGAGTCAACCAGCTTTCAGCATCGCTGGGGCTATCAGTCTTTTCAAAAGCTCTAGGACGGAGCTTGTTGAATCTTTCCAACCACACTGCTAGTGTCACTGGGGGAGGAGGAGGAGGTGGCTGATTGTGCTGCTGATTGTTGGCAGCTTGGACTTCAGCACGAATGTCATTCCTCAGTTGAGGAAGCAAGGCTTGCATGGCAGCCTGAATTGCAGCATTGAGCTGCTCTTGCTCGCGTGTGAGAACCATCTGACAGTATAACATAGAACATATGATTAACAGTTCAAACATAAAATATAACTTATATATATATGAAAAAAAAAATTTATACCAAAAATTTCACGAGAAAAATTTTATGCAAGAAAATCTTTGTATGAATGCATGATGTAGTTTTATGAAAACTTTTGATGCTCGAGAGTGAACGCCTCTGGTCAGTTCACTCAAAATAAAAGACATATCGAGGGGACGCCTATGGGTCGGTCCCAAATCTAAAAGTTTCGATAAAACACATGCGATTAAATAGGGCCAGTCCTGTACCAACCATTACTTAGTCAAAAACCATGTAACAATGACATGTATATGTATGCTTAAAAAATGATGAATGCATGAAAACAACTGTCAGTTCTAGGAAGACCGTAGTGACTACCCACTAATCACATGTCATATTTGAGAGCCTACAGGTCGAAACCTTGGCTCTGATACCATAATTGTAATACCCCATTTTGGAAATGGAATCTTACGCATAATCATGGCGTGTCATCAAACCATACAAGGATAAATGTCTAAGCATTATTTGACCATAAAAGGGAAATACCGGAATCAAACATCGGTAACCCCAAAGTAGAGCTCATCACACACAAACATAAATACTGTAAAGGAAAGTACGAAACAATGTCCATAGCAAACTGTATCAAAGTAAAGGAAATGCATAAAGTAAAGAAAGACAGTAAAGCTTCCAGTCCATATGCACGTACGTTTGAGATCTACGAGCGTCCCTGAGTACCTGCCATTTTGGGAACATGAAAAGGAAAACGGCTGAGCAAGACGCTCAGTGCACGGATGTACAATATAGCATGAAATAGGATAAGCATGTAACATATAACATACTAAGTTCTGAGTAAACTGGTTAAGTATTAAGAAAACTGGTTTTATAGTTTGAAAAGCCTTATGTTTATCTTAGGAAAACTGTTTTAACATAAATATACCATAGCCCATATAGGTCATGAAAAGGTCACGTGCATGAATACTTGGAGGGGTGACCTCATCATGCTGATTAGAGGGGATGCCTCTAATTAATATACTGGTTTGGGTAGGAAGGATCAACTCCTTGTGAAGGATGCAAGGCACACACCACATTCACCATGAAATACTGAATAAAACATGTAACTAGGATGCACCCATACGCCCCACATGATATAATAATATGGCCAAAACTGAAAAGGGACGCCACGAGCAATCACTCCGCCGTGGGGAAGTCATAACATTGGTGCCTCCAATGTTATGGTTATGGTACCTCCATAACTAGGTGAAACTGGTCATGCTTGTATATGGCTATAGATTATGCTAATTAAACATAAGCAGTTCAAAACAATAAAACAAATACTGGGGAAAACAGTTGGCTGCATACGGGGAAATCCTAATAAGGAAAGAATGTCCATACTGAAAGGACGAGAATCCGTACCTCAAGTCCAGTGAATGAACGGAAGAAAGACTCCTACTTCTGGATCACTAAAGCTACATGAATACACACGTGTATAAGTATCGATTCACTGATTACGTACTGGGTTTTATGTCTCGTCTTAGCTTACTTTGTATGTTTTAGGTCATGGTTTACTATTTAAAGCCTTAAACTGTGTTTATCTTGTATTCTGATTAATCTGTTTAAGTATTACTGGTATTTCATGTATTATTATACTTACTGTGTAATAATAAGTAACTTTCCAAAAATAGCAGGTTTCCAAAAATAGAAAGTTTCCAAAAATAGAAAGTTTCCAAAAATAGAAAGTTTCCAAAAATAGAAAGTTACCAAAAATAGAAAGTTTCCAAAAATAGAAAGTTTCCAAAAATAGAAAGTTTCCTAAAATAGAATTTACTGCTAAAAATAGATTAGTTTCTAAAAATAGAAAGTTTCCAAAAATAGATCAGCTGCCTTATTTAAATAAGTTTCCATATATAGAAGGTTTCCATGATTAGATTAGCTGCCTGAAATAGATAAATTTCCATATATAGAAGGTTTCCATTAATAGATTAGTTGCCTTATTTAATTAAGTTTCTATAAATAGAAGTTTCCATATTTAGAATTAAGTTGGTTACATAAGCTAACATATAAGTCTAAATGTTTATAAGCTTATTTCTTAAGTCATATGATATAGTGTATAGTTTAATTATTATTTCATGTATTTTAATTAAACTATAGGTTAAGCATTTTAATTAAAGTATAACATGTTTTAATTAAAATGAAATAAGATACTTAGGTTAAAATGTGTATTATTATTATTAATAATATAACCTAAGTCATGTCTAAATTAATTAATTATAGGCATGTTTTAAATAATTAATTAATTATAACTTATAACATAAAATACTTAGGTTAAATTAATATCATGCTAAATTAATAATTAAAATAACCTAAGTCGTGATTTAATTAATATCTCATGTTATTAATTAATTTATATCCTAAGTTCATAATTCATAAAAATTAACATGTAGCATAGATCATGATTTAACCAACGAACCATAAATCGGGCATGAACTCGACACCGTACCCCGAGCCAAACTCGGGGTATGTGTGCCCCCTTGCTGCCGTGGGTCCCACAAGCACCAACCAAGACCAAAAATGGTCTTGGTGGTGGCGGCAATAAGCAAACCAAACCCCCCTCGGGTTTGTTATGCTAGGCGGCTAAAACAAACACCCTTTTTATATCATTCTTTGATTTTAATTTACCCCAAAACATGTTAGATCAATGTTTAATTATCATGTTTTAATAAGAATAATAATAACATGTTCATGAAAATAATCAAAGATTAAAAAGAATTAAAAAGAAGGGTTTAGAATGATATACCAATACGTAGCTTGAAAGGGAATGAACAAACACGGTTTCTAGCACTTGTTTTTAATGTCAAAAATCAACAACACCCTCCTATGGTGGTGTTATAGGTGGCGGCACAAGAGAGAGCAAGGAGGAGGAGGAGAAAACTTTTTAGGTTAAAATGTTATTTTGCTTGAAAGTGAAAAATGAAAACATATTTACCATAACCCCCCTTTTCTTGTAAAAGTCCATGGGCTTGGCCCACCTTGGTTGTTGTGCCGTGGGTATGGGGGCCCCACATGGGGTACCCGTACCTTTTCTCGTGTCCCGATGTTTCGTGTTCGTTCGTGGTTAAACGTGTTCGTGTTTAAAGTGTTTCTGTTTATTTTATCATGTCGTTTATCGTAATCTTAACGCTCGTAATTATATTATATGTATTTACGTAATTATTCTAGTTTGTATTTTAAATGGTGATCATGATTTAATTATATTCACGTGACATATTTATTGACTGTTTATCATGAGTTCGTACGTAATCGATACTTATCATGTCATAAACGTATGCACTTGCTTGATTACTAGCACATGAATGTGATCAATACTAAATAAGGTAAGTTTTAATCTAGGACGTACGATCTTAAGGGCACTATTCATGGTAAAAGCATGCGGGTTTTACATGACTATTCGATAATATTACTGATTAACGTATTTTCTGAATTTCTTGGTTATAGTATAAAGTATAAACTGGTATTACTATAAATAGTAACACGCTATAATAAGAGAGGTGCTAACATTAGAAAAATTTCTAAATTCGTTTCCTTGAAAAATAATCATAAATTAATTCACGCGTTTTAAATAATTAAAAGGATAAAACCATAACGATTAATTTTAATAATCAATTTAATAAAATCAAAAAATTTAATTTATTTATTTAGAAAAATCCTTTACAAAAAGATTTAATTAATTTAATTACTTTTTCGCGGATATAATCACTAACTATCCCGAAAACCCGTGCTAAAAACCTTCCCCGAGACACCCATGTCTCGGGTTAACGAAACCGGGCCCACATCATGGTCCCTTGCTGCTGACGTCACTCAGCAGTGGTTCCCACTGCTTCATAGTTCCCACTGTTAATGCAGTGGTTCCCACTGCTTGTTATTTGTTCCCACTATTACCTATTTATTCCCACTGTTTTTGTTGTACACCCAGTTTACAAACTCAAACGCCCCCTTATTGTCTGTACCTGTAATAAGTGTGAAAATACTTATCCTTTTACCACTTATTTCAAATAATAACAAGACCAAAACGTGTATTTTATGTCGTAAAAGTCGGAATTATGCGTGGTTTGTGTTTTTATTGTGTTTTAGGACCAAAAGATGAAAAAGGAAGAAAACATGGGCTATCACGGGCTTTTATCGAAGAAAAAGACTAAAGACGAAGTCAAAAGATCGAGAATGCAAAAAGAACGGGAGTCCAAGGCCTATTCTGAAGATTTATTGAAGAAAAAGTCTAAAGACGAAAGTTTAATGAAGTCGCAGAACTCAAGTCTAATTATAGAAGAAAATTATAAGACAAGTTCAACTTATATCGACAAATCCCGAGACGACGTCGAGAAAGACAAAGAAATTAAATCGAGTCGAGACGAGAAGAATGAAAGAAGAAAGCTTAAGCACTTAATCTCCCCACCTCCTATAAATACCCTCCTAATATGTCATTAGGAGGGTGTTAGTTGTTAGTTAATTTGTAGTTATTTTTTAGTTTTTATGAAGTGTGTTTAATTTACTTCTCTCTAGTTTTTCAAGTTTTAAAACATTAATCTTGTAATCTTTTGATCTTAATCTTTAATCAAATCAAGCTTATTTCCTTTATTCTCATTCTACCTTTCTTAAATCTTTTTAATATTGATAATCATGTAGTTTTATTTTAATTTTGTTGATGGTTTGATTGTGTAGCTTATTTGATTGTGCTTATTGAATTGGTAATTTTAAAAGTTTTAGATTAAAAGTGCTTATTTTCTTAATCTTAATGCTTAATAGTTCTTAAAAATAAGTTGATTTTGATAAGTTTAATATTTTGATAAAAAGTTGATTTTCAATATTTAGATTATTTAGTGATTTAAAAGTTTTTAAATTCTAGCTTATTTACTTTTTCTTAAAATCCTTTTGGTTAAGTTTTTGGTAAAGTGCTTATTGATTTTTGGATTATTTTTGCTTATTGCTAAGTTTTCTTGTTATGGAACAATCTTTCCTAAACCCTTTTATTCCGGATAGTTACCTCGTTTCCTTCATTCTAGATATAACTCAGTTCTTCATTCCAGATAAGTCTAAATTTCAAGTATTCCAGATAACCTGCTTAAGTATTATTCCGGATAAGAGTTCCAGCCAATTCCGGATAAGGAAACCTTCTCAGATTCCGGATAAGCCACTTTATTTGTATTCCGGATAAGCTGCAAATCATTTATTCGGGATAATCCGTCGAAGAAGGATTGCGGATAAGCTCCATAACACCTCTTTCCGGATAAGTATCCGAAATATATTTCGGATAAGCCTTGAATTCCTTTTTCCGGATAAGCACCCCAAGAACATTCCGGATAAAAGTTTTGAGCCTTTATTCCGGATAAGAAGTAGAAGTTACGCATTGCGGATAAGCACCTCAAGAACTCATTCCGGATAAGCATCATTTCTTCATTCCGGATAAGCCCAGGAAGTAAATATTCCGGATAAGCATCATTCCGAATAAGGGTTGGTTATTTCCAGTTTTTAATTTAAACTTCATTTTTCCCGCCTTTTTACTTAGGATTATTCTAACTTGTCTTGTTTTAGTTTAAATTTTAAAGTTTACATTTTTATAAGTTTTAATCATTTATTTTTCAATTTTTAAAGTCTTTGATTTTTAGTCTAAATATTTTCAAACTTTCATTTTTACTTATTTACTCAACGAAATTTTCATTTTTAACGTAAAATAGATAATCAAACCTTTTTATTTTCAACCAAGAACGACTGAGTCGCACTTTCTACTTGTAATCAATTCGAAAAGACTTGGAACGAAATTATTTTATACTTGGCTAAAAACCTTGTATTAAATGGCGCCGCTGCCGGCTCTTTTCGTTAAGATTAACAGTTTTTAGTGAGAGACGCGTTGGATTTTGGGATCCGTTCACTTTTGAACGTTATTTTTCTTGCTTAAACATTTTCAAAAATCCTAAAAAATATAAAATTTTCAAAAATCCAAAAAAATAGAAAAACATAAAAAACCAAAAATATTTCTTGTCTATTTTTCTCTTCCTTTTGTAGGTGTGCATGCGTACTCGTGCTCGTAAGAAGAAAGCAATTCAAGCCGAAGTGATAACTCCACCTATTGTCACCATGGACAATCAACCAATGATCGAGCTTTTGCAATCACACGTAGAAGGCAACACCGATGCTATTGTCATCCCGAGATTGAAGCCAACAATTTTGAACTCAAATCCGGCTTCATTCAAATGGTCTCTGCTCAACCTTTCTTGGGGCGTTCGCTTGATGATCCTCATGACCATATAAAAAGGTTCCTTCAACTAACTAATACGGTCAAGTATAATGGGGTTTCACAAGAGGTAATTTGCTTACAACTTTTTCCTTTCTCCTTAGAGGGACAAGCCCGGAATTGGCTTGATAAAGAACCGCCACAAAGTATTCTTACGTGGACGGATTTAGAGACTAAATTCATCAACTACTTTTTCCCACCCTCACGTACTACCGCTTTGCGGAATGAAATCATTACCTTTGAACAAAAGTACGGTGAGACATTTAGTGAATCTTGGGACCGTTTTAAGGAACTTTTAAGAAAGTGTCCACAACATGGTTTCCTAAAAGTACATCAAATTAATACTTTTTACAATGGTTTAAGCATGAATGACCAAGATTCACTAAATAGTGCCTCGGGGGGTAACATTTTGGTTAAGTCTTCTAATGCCGCTTGGGATATTACTGAGAACAAGTTTAGAGTGCAAACCAAGAGTTTCGGACTAATGTGGCTAGTGCTAGCACTAATGAGAGCGACAAGAGAATTGATAAGCTTACTTCGCTTGTTGAAACACTTGCTCTCCAAACCGCTAACAACACCAAAGCTATCAATGCTCAAGCTAATGCTATGAGTCAGTCATGTGAAATATGCGGGGGATCTCATTCATACACCGATTGTCCTTCGACTCATGACAATCCGGAAAATGTGTATGCCGCCAATGGTAACTTTTCTATGGGAGGCTATCAAGCACGTCCTCAAGGTGACCGCAATTTGCTCAGCTATTGCTCAAACAACTTTCTTTCACCACCTGGTTTTCCACCTCAAAACCCAAACAACCTCAATCGCAACAATCAAAACCAACCTCGAGCTCCAAATCAATATCAAACCCAAAGAAACCCATATCCACCTCAAAGAAACAATCAAGTTCACCAACCACCTGCTTATCAACCACCTGCCTACCATGCTCTTCCTCCCACCCAACCCACCATATTTAATCAAGAGGTTGACACTTACATGAGGACTAATGATGTGATAGTGCAAAATCTTCAGCGGGAAATGATCAACTTAAAAGCAGATATGATGAAACAAGGGAATGATCTTCGAGCCGATATGCGAAACTCTTTGGCAAGTCAAACGAATGACTTAAGGAACATGATGGCTAGTTTCTTCCCAAGTAATCAAGCCTCTGGTTCGGGTTCTCTTCCGAGTAACACCGTTGCTAATCCAAGAGGGGAGATGAAAGCAATCACCACTCGAAGTGGAAAACGTTTAAAGGAACCCGAGCTTCCTACACCTACCCCGGTGATTGTGACAAAGGAAAACGAGTCCCCTTCTCAAATTCCTCCAACTTCTATTTCTCAAAATCCTCCACCTTCTATTTCCCTAATTCCTCCACCTTCTACTTCCACCCATCCACCACCCAAGGATGTGAGTAAGAATTCTATTCCAAAGCTTTCATCTCAATCCAATATACCTTATCCCTCAAGGTTGAGGAAAGAGAAGTTGAAGAACAAGGATGATATTTAGGTTTCTAACTTTCTCAAAATATTTAAACAACTGAATTTCAATATCTCCTTTGCTGAGGCTCTCGCTCACATGCCAAAATATGCTAAAATGTTTAAATATCTTCTCAGTGATAAGAAGAAACTTCTTGACATCGCTCAGACCCAACTTAACGAGAATTGCTCCGCAGTGCTCTTAAGGAAATTACCCACCAAACTTGGTGATCCGGGTCGTTTTCTCATTCCTTGTAACTTCCCCGGGATAGAGAAATGTATGGCCCTAGCCGATCTAGGTGCTAGTATAAACTTAATGCCTTTAAGCATTTGGAAACAATTGTCTCTACCCGAGCTAGTCCCCACACGAATGACTTTGGAATTAGCCAACCGTACGGTTGCTTATCTAGTGGGGATAGCCGAAGACGTCTTCGTTGGTGTCGACAAATTCACCTTTCCGGCGGATTTTGTTGTCGTTGACTACGAGATGGTCCCCCGTGTTCCATTAATCGTTGGACGTCCATTCTTGAGGACCGGTCGCACTCTTATTGATGTAGCCGCGGGCAAATTAATCATGAGAGTTGGTCACGATAAAATCATCTTCAACATGGGAAAACTTTCTAAGCAACCTTCTAAAAACGAGAGTGTTAATTTCATTGACGTTCTTGATGAGGCTTGTGAAGAACATTTCAAAGACGCTTGTAAAAGTGGTTCTTCTTCTCTACCCATTGTTGAGACCGTTGCCTCTATTGCTCCATCACTAACTCCATTTGGAGAAAGTGATTTGATTTTGAAAGAATTTGAAGCAACTTTGGGAGATGCGGACATGCAATATGACGATTCTCCCTCCAATTGGGATGAAGGCATTCGTACCATTGAGAAACTTCTCAATGAGGACCATATTTCTCCACCATCTCCTAAGGATATCTCTATCGATGAACCGAATTTGACTATGCCTTCCATCGAAAATCCTCCAGATTTAGAGCTTAAGGATCTACCGTCTCATCTCGAGTACGTTTTCCTTGAAGACAATAAAAATCTACCCGTCATCATCGCTAAGGATTTGAAAGAAGACGAAAAATCCCGACTTATCGCCGTGCTAAAGAATCATAAGAATGCGATTTCTTGGAAAATCTCCGATATTCGTGGAATTGATCCTCACTTTTGCACACATAAAATTCTCATGGATGACGACTTTAAACCCACTATTCAAAGCCAAAGACGGGTGAATCCCAAGATCCATGACATTATCAAAAAAACATTTATCAAACTTCTTGATGCGGGAAATGATCTACCCTATCTCGGATTCACCATGGGTTAATCCGGTCCATTGTGTGCCTAAGAAAGGCGGAATCACCGTTGTGCCCAATGAAAACAATGAGTTGATTCCTACTCGTCTCGTTACAGGGTGGAGTGTTTGTATAGACTATCACAAACTCAATGATGCTACGAGAAAGGATCATTTTCCCATTCCTTTTATGGACCAAATGCTTGAACGTCTAGCGGGTAATGACTATTACTGCTTCTTAGACGGTTTCTCCGAGTATTTTCAAATTCCCATCGATCCCAAAGACCAAGAAAAAACCACATTTACTTGTCCTTATGGAACATTTGCTTATAAAAGAATGCCTTTCGGCTTATGCAATGCTCCCGGGACATTCAAAAGGTGTATGATGGCTATCTTCCATGACATGGTTGAAGAAACTATGGAAGTCTTCATGGATGATTTCTCGGTCTATGGTGATTCTTTCTCTCATTGCCTTGCCAATTTGGAACGCATGCTTAAGCGGTGTGAAGACACTCGCCTTGTTCTAAATTGGGAAAAATGCCATTTCATGGTAAAAGAAGGCATTGTGCTTGGACATAAAATCTCAAATGCCGGTCTTGAAGTGGACCGTGCTAAAGTGGATGTCATAGCCAAATTACCTCCACCTTCAACCGTGAAGGGTGTGAGAAGTTTCCTTGGTCATGCGGGCTTCTATCGTCGATTCATTCAAGATTTTTCTAAAATCGCTCGCCCGATGACCCACCTCTTGGAAAAAGATACTCCCTTTATCTTTTCTAAAGAGTGTCTTGAATCCTTCAATCTTCTTAAGGACAAGCTAACTAAGGCACCGGTCTTGGTTACCCCTAATTGGGAGCTACCTTTTGAATTGATGTGTGATGCTAGCGACATTGCTATTGGAGCGGTTTTGGGCCAAAGAGTGAACAAACACTTCCAACCAATCCACTATGCTAGCAAGTCAATGACGAGGGCTCAATTGCATTATACCACTACCGAAAAAGAGCTTTTAGCTGGAGTGTATGCTTTTGAGGAGTTCCGCCCCTATCTTGTCCTTTCTACCACCATCGTGTACACCGATCATTCCACGTTGAAGTACTTGTTGACTAAGCAAGATTCTAAGCCAAGACTTCTTCGTTGAGTTTTGCTCCTTCAAGAATTTAACATTAAAATTCGTGACAAAAAGGGAGCAGAAAACCTAGCTGTGGATCATCTAAGTAGACTTGAGGATCCTTATCCAGGGGATCATCTGAATTAAGAGATCAATGACTCTTTTCCCCTTGAGACCTTAATGTCTATGAATTCCAATCTTGATGACACCCTGTGGTTTGCGGACATTGCAAACTACTTAGCGGGTGGAATTCTCAAGGAAGGGTTAACGTCCCAACAAAAGAAAAAGTTCTTTAAAGACATTGAACACTATTTTTGGGACGACCCTTACCTTTTCAAACAATGTGCGGATCTTGTCATTCGTCGATGTGTTGATGGGCCGGCAGCTTTACTAATCCTTGATGCTTGCCATAAAGGACCCACCGGTGGTCACTTTGGTCCCAATTACACCGCAACGAATGTATTCGACTCTGTATTTTATTGGCCCACCATTTATCATGACGCTCATGAAATGGTTAAACGTTGTGATGCTTGCCAAAGACAAGGCAAGATCACACATAAAGATGAGATGCCTCAAAATTTCATACAAGAATGTGAAATCTTTGATGTATGAGGTATCGACTTTATGGGGCCATTTCCATCATCTAAAGGGAACAAGTACATCCTCGTAGCCGTTGACTACGTATCCAAATGGGTTGAAGCTAAGGCTCTCCCTACGAACGATGCGAGGGTGGTTGTGAACTTTCTGAAGCAACTTTTTTCTCGATTCGGTGTTCCTCGTGCTATAATCAGTGACCGCGGGACTCATTTTTGCAATGATCAATTTGCTCGAGTCATGGCTAAGTACGGTGTCAATCACCGTCTTTCCACCGCTTATCATCCTCAAACAAATGGTCAAGCCGACATATCTAACCGTGGATTGAAGCGAATTCTTGAGCGTACTGTGGGAGAGCATCGTGCCTCGTGTGCCGATAAGTTAGATGATGCTTTGTGGGCTTTTCGTACCGCTTATAAGACCCTGATTGGTTGTACACCTTATCGTCTTGTGTACGGGAAAGCATGCCACCTCCCTATCGAGCTGGAACATAAGGCATACTGGGTCTTGAAGTGGGCTAACTTCGACATCAACAAAGCCAAAAATCTTCGGAAGATTCAACTCAACAAGCTCAACGAACTGAGGAATGAAGCTTATGAGAACTCATTGATCTACAAGGAGAAGACGAAGATCATCCATGATTCAAGGATTAAGAACCGAGAGTTCCATGTTGGTGATCAAGTTTTACTCTTTAACTCTCGGTTGAAGATCTTCTTGGGCAAGCTGAAGAGCCGCTGGTCTGGTCCATTCACCGTCGCCAAAGTCTTTCCCTATGGCACCATTGAGCTTTCTCAGCCAAATGGGCCCAATTTTAAGGTGAATGGCCAACGCGTGAAGTTGTACTTTGGTGAGGACATCTCTCATGAGATGATTCCATCCCTCACCATGTTTCCCTTGAATTAAGTTCTGGGTCGAGTCAGGATCGTGACTTGGTAAACAAAAACAAGCGCTTCTCGGGAGGCAACTCGTGATCTATCCTTTACCGTTTTTATAATAAGTGTAGGGGGAGCCTCGTATGTGTTTGTTGTCTTGTTTCTTCTTATGTGCAGGGATTTAAGCTTCAAAGATCCATTCTCGATGACTTTTGACGAACCGTGATCCCGTGTTCCCGTCTTCCCGGTTCTATCCTAAACTGTCGTGATTCAATATTTCATATCTTATATGTTCACATTGAAATCACTATAGTTTTCCTTTCCTTAGCAAGATTTAAACAAAGTTCACAATGTCATAAGTGTAGGGGAGTTTACTCCCATATGCTTAAACATTAAGGACAATGTTTATATCAAGTGTAAGGGGACTTCTATCGAAGTAAGTGGTCTTTTCCATGAATTTACCCTCATTTTAACCGGAAAATCTGATTTTTCGACATTTTTCAAATTTTTTGATCTATATTGGCATTGTAGTTTTCCTTTGTTGTCGTTATTTACTTTCTTTGTTAGAATAAATTTTCAATAAAGTGGTTTTAAATTTTTCAAAGTTGTGAATATTTTGAATCAACCCGAGTTTACTTATCTAAGTTTACTCTAGCTAGTATCCTTAACGTGTTTAAGTCAAGTTTTGCTAGGCTTTTATAAAGGGAGCTTTAAAACGCGAAAGTCTTAACTCTCACGGGTTAAGAACAATAATTTTCGCAAGTTCCTATAATTGATCCTAGAGAGTCGTTAATCAAGGGAAATTTAAAATGCGATTTCTAAACTTGAAAAAGTCTAAGAGTTTGCAAGATCCTATAGATGACTCAAAAACCCAAAACTTTGATTTAATTGGCTAAGCATCCACGAGTCTCATTCCTTGAGATTTTAAATTCTGGAGAACGAGAGATGATAGAGTCAATTATAAGTTTGGTATTCTTTCGTGAATTTATGTGAGTTGATTATAAGCCTATTCTCCCATCGCTTGTTAATAAATATAACTTCAATAAATAAGGTTGTACGATTTGAAAAGTTACTTAGCTTCTAGCCCAAGATCGTTTAAAAGTTGCTCGGTATTAATTAGAGTTCATAGCCAAGGCATAACTTATTGAAGCGGGATGCAAAGATTGGCGAGTCCGAAAAGGTCCTAACAAGACACGAGGGCTACATTTTGTTGCTAAAGGTCCAAAAGTGAAGTGAAGAATCATTTATCGAAAATCAATATGAAGGATCGAGACACACGACGAAAAGAAAATACTCCCCAAAAGATCATGGAGAAGTCTATCCAAAAAGGCCCTAACAAGGTATCAGGATAAATAGATCCAAGTCCTAAAAGGAGGCGGATCGTTGTATATCAAAGTCCAAACTAAAGATTGGAGAAAAATGAAGAAGTCGTGGTCCAAAGATGAATAATCTCTCAAAACTTCAAGTGAAGAAATTCCTATTATGAAGAGAAAACCATAATTTCAAGAACGTCTCTCAAAGATTTGAAGTATAAAGTCGCTGCCAAATATCAGTCCGAGAAAGGTCTCAAATCGTGAAGCGAGTTATGCCAAGATATGGACTTTGAAAGGCCCGAGAAGCAGTTTTAAAAGATTTTGTCCTTTAGCTAACTATTGATTAAATCGGCCCACTTTATTTTCAGCCTAAATAACTATCAAAATAAGTCAAACAATGCATCCTCGTGATCATTTAAGTCAATATTAAAATATAAGAGATACACCTAGGAATAAGGGAGTCTAAGTGAATAATTGGGCCACATGAGTTCGTGTTAGTTTGCTAACTTATAATAACATTGATCTCATTTTTAATCTTGGTATGGGGAACGTGAAACTTGAGGAGGATAAACATTCATGACAAAACCCCAATGTAAGTCTTTGATTTCTTACTTGTTTTTTTCTTTTAGTTTCCTTAGTGTTTAGCATTTAATAAAGGCCAAGGTGGGTTATTTATGATAAGAAATGTAATCTGTGCTTTGAAATTAATGCATTGCATGAGGGCATTGCAATGGTCAAGTGTATGGGATTTAATAAGTGTGAAAACACTTATCCTTTTACCACTTATTTCCAATAATAACAAGACCAAAACGTGTATTTTATGTCGTAAAAGTCGGAATTATGCGTGGTTTGTGTTTTTATTGTGTTTTAGGACCAAAATATGAAAAAGGAAGAAAATATGGGCTATCGCGGGCTTTTATCGAAGAAAAAGCCTAAAGACGAAGTCAGAAGATCGAGAATGCAAAAAGAACGGGAGTCCAAGGCCTATTCTGAAGATTTATCGAAGAAAAAGTCTAAACTAAAGATTGGAGAAAAATGAAGAAGTCGTGGTCCAAAGATGAATAATCTCTCAAAACTTCAAGTGAAGAAATTCCTATTATGAAGAGAAAACCATAATTTCAAGAACGTCTCTCAAAGATTTGAAGTATAAAGTCGCTGCCAAATATCAGTCCGAGAAAGGTCTCAAATCGTGAAGCGAGTTATGCCAAGATATGGACTTTGAAAGGCCCGAGAAGCAGTTTTAAAAGATTTTGTCCTTTAGCTAACTATTGATTAAATCGGCCCACTTTATTTTCAGCCTAAATAACTATCAAAATCAGTCAAACAATGCATCCTCGTGATCATTTAAGACAATATTAAAATATAAGAGATACACCTAGGAATAAGAGAGTCTAAGTGAATAATTGGGCCACATGAGTTCGTGTTAGTTTGATAACTTATAATAACATTGATCTCATTTTAATCTTGGTATGGGGAACGTGAAACTTGAGGATGATAAACATTCATGACAAAACCCCAATGTAAGTCTTTGACTTCTTACTTGTTTTTTTCTTTTAGTTTCCTTAGTGTTTAGCATTTAATAAAGGCCAAGGTGGGTTATTTATGATAAGAAATGTAATCTGTGCTTTGAAATTAATGCATTGCATGAGGGCATTGCAATGGTCAAGTGTATGGGATTTAATAAGTGTGAAAACACTTATCCTTTTACCACTTATTTCCAATAATAACAAGACAAAAACGTGTATTTTATGTCGTAAAAGTCGGAATTATGCGTGGTTTGTGTTTTTATTGTGTTTTAGGACCAAAATATGAAAAGGGAAGAAAATATGGGCTATCGCGGGCTTTTATCGAAGAAAAAGACTAAAGACGAAGTCAAAAGATCGAGAATGCAAAAAGAACGGGAGTCCAAGGCCTATTCTGAAGATTTATCGAAGAAAAAGTCTAAAGACGGAAGTTTAATGAAGTCGAAGAACTCAAGTCTAATTATATAAGAAAATTATAATACAAGTTCAACTTATATCGACAAATCCCGAGACGACGTCGAGAAAGACAAAGAAATTAAATCGAGTCGAGACGAGAAGAATGAAAGAAGAAAGCTTAAGCACTTAATCTCCCCACCTCCTATAAATACCCTCCTAATATGTCATTAGGAGGGTGTTAGTTGTTAGTTAATTTGCAGTTATTTTTTAGTTTTTATGAAGTGTGTTTAATTTTCTTCTCTCTAGTTTTTCAAGTTTTAAAACATTAATCTTGTAATCTTTTGATCTTAATCTTTAATCAAATCAAGCTTATTTCCTTAATTCTCATTCTACCTTTCTTAAATCTTTTTAATCTTGATAATCATGTAGTTTTATTTTAATTTTGTTGATGGTTTGATTGTGTAGCTTATTTGATTGTGCTTATTGAAATGGTAATTTTAAAAGTTTTAGATTAAAAGTGCTTATTTTCTTAATCTTAATGCTTAATAGTTCTTAAAAATAAGTTGATTTTGATAAGTTTAATATTTTGATAAAAAGTTGATTTTGAATATTTAGATTATTTAGTGTTTTAAAAGTTTTTAAATTCTAGCTTATGTACTTTTTCTTAAAATCCTTTTGGTTAAGTTTTTGGTAAAGTGCCTATTGATTTTTGACTTATTTTTGCTTATTGCTAAGTTTTCTTGTTACGGAACAATCTTTCCTAAACCCTCTTATTCTCGATAGTTACCTCGTTTCCTTCATTCCGGATATAACTCAGTTCTTCATTCCGGATAAGTCTAAATTTCAAGTATTCCGGATAACCTGCTTAAGTATTATTCCGAATAAGAGTTCCAACCAATTCCGGATAAGGAAACCTTCTCATATTCCGGATAAGCCACTTTATTTGTATTCCGGATAAGCTGCAAATCATTTATTCGGGATAAGCTGTCGAATAAGGATTGCGGATAAGCTCCATAACACCTCTTTCCGGAGAAGTATCAGGAATATATTTCGGATAAGCCTTCAAAGTCCTTTTTCCGGATAAGCACCCCAAGAAAATTCCGGATAAAAGTTTTGAGCCTTTATTCCGGATAAGCAGTAGAAGTTACACATTGCGGATAAGCACCTCAAGAACACATTCTGGATAAGCATCATTTCTTCATTCCGGATAAGCCCAGGAAGTAAATATTCCGGATAAGCATCATTCCGGATAAGAGTTGGTTATTTCCAGTTTTTAATTTAAACTTAATTTTTCCCGCCTTTTTACTTAGCATTATTCTAACTTGTCTTGTTTTAGTTTAAATTTTAAAGTTTACATTTTTATAAGTTTTAATTATTTATTTTTTAATTTTTAAAGTCTTTGATTTTTAGTCTAAATATTTTCAAGCTTTCATTTTTACTTATTTACTCAACGACATTTTCATTTTTAGCGTAAAATAGATAATCAAACCTTTTCATTTTCAACCAAGAAGGACCGAGTCGCAATTTCTACTTGTAATCATTTCGAAAAGACTTGGAACGAAATTATTTTATACTTGGCTAAAAACCTTGTATTAACCTGTAGTTTGCAAACCCAAACGCTCCTGTTTGGATTTTGGTCGCTGCTGTCAACCATAAAACATCCCCGATCTGTTGCTGGCCGAGACAGAATACACTGAGACACTAGTGTGTCTCGGTTTTCGTGCTAAACATGTGGAACTACCCCCTGTTGTGCTCTTTTGTGACTGTTGTCCTAAACCAAAACCACCCCGCACCATTAGTGGGTCGCGGCTTGCTCGCACGCAACCATACCGAGACCTGCTGGTCTCGGTCTTCCTGATTACGCACAGAATCCGACACCCCCTCCTGTTTGGATTCGTGAGAAATCAAACAGAAAGAAGGAACAGAACGTGATCGGGGTTTTACCTTGGTTTGCGTGAAAGGAAAAAGGAACCAAACGACATCAACCCAAAACCTACGTATGTCTTCTTGTTTCTTGTTGTTTCAATCGATGACAGCAAGAAGATCAAGGAAGGGAGAGAGAAAAAAATACCGCGACCATTTGTTATTAGTGTTTCTTTTTACTGTTTGTTGTCTTAAAAAAATATAAAACACTTCCTCCGGTTGTATGTTATAATTCGGTCTAGAAAAAGGAACGGGCCACAACCCATTTTCATTTTCTCCTTTTTGTTTAAAAGTTGCGGCCCAAAATAGCCCAACACATGCACACCTTCTAAATTTCGCGTCTTGTTTTTAGAATACTCGCGTACGTATTTACGTTTTGAATTTCGGAATTGTATTTATTTATTTTTCTGAAAATAAATACGTACGTAATACTGCAAAGCTAGAAATTAATTATTAACAAATGTTTATTTTCTGAATAAATAAATTACGTCACGATATTAATTAAAACTGAGACTGCGTAACATTAATATTTGTGGGTTTTAAGCATTACATACGCGTTGTAAATTAATCCTCGTAAACATAGTTTGTCGTGAATTATTTATTTCCTTAATGAATAATACTTTCGAAATACTTGAATTAGCATTGTTATATATTATCTGAATAAAATAATTACGTAAGGTTTAAATTAAAATCTGTGATTGTACGTAATTAATGTTCGAGGACTTTTAAAGCGGGTTTTACAACTCTTCCCCTCTAAAAAAATTAATTCATCCTCGAATTAGAGACACGATAATGTTGTGGTTTTACAATTCTCCCTCTCTAAAAAAAGATTTGTCCTCGAATAGAACATAATGCTGCTGAAAGAGTATAGCATGAACTGACTGAAGAGAACGTGGAACATAACATGACTGAAAGAACATAACTGAATTATTGAAGGAAAAGAATGAGAGGTCCGGATGGACTACTCCGTTCTGAGTGGATTCCCGCTCGTAACGACTCCTTCAAGGTCTAAACACAATGAAAATCTTGGTCCTGGTGACTCTGTCTTGACGATGCTGAATAGTCTCTGGTTCCATACTTAAGATGGATTTTCTGAATCTGGTAGAATGAATAAGCTATAGCATGTAGTATACATGAATTGGTACGTACTAATATCCTGAAAAGATAGCATCTATATCTCCTAGCAAGCTGCTGAAACATATAGGGACGAACTATGTGAACAATTGTGAACGTGCTACGTGAACAATTGTGAATGTGGTTCGCGATCATCTGATGAATGCTGGGCATTGAATATGTCGGGAACGTGATCTATGTAAAATACTGTGAACGTGATACTAGACATATCATGAACGTATGCTGACCGAGGAAGGAATGCCAGACGATACGACCTGAGACTGAAACGTCTGACTGAGTATGGAAAATCTGTGCTAAACTTGAGTCTGGTTTCTTAATCTTTCTGTAACCGTATTTGAAAATCTATGAAACGTGTATCGCGAAATGGAACACGAACTTGAACGTGAACAATATTATGAACGCAAACGTAAGCTGAAATCATGATATAGCATAAAACATGAACTAAAACAGCATCATACTGCGAATGAGACGTAAACGTGAAAGAGAAAATAAACGTGAACGTAAAGTGAACGTAAACATACACGTGATCGTGAACATGAATTCTGTCTGATATGATGGTCGATGGAATACCTTGAAATCGTACGATTTACTGCTGAATTTTCTAAAGGTCCGTTACTGCGTAATCCTTTCGGATGAAAGAAAACGCGTAGGTTGATTACATGGTTGACAAAAACTTAGATAGAATCATACTTTTTCTGAGTCTGTGGTAAACTGATAACAATCTCCATGGAATCTTGTCTCCTTTCTGTCCAGAATTTCTATTGGTAGTAATAACTCGATAGCATGACGGCGTTCTATCTTAAACCTGCTGGAATGGAAGACATTATATATGAACGTAGCTGCCTCAACGTGTTATACTGTTTCTATCAAATTCTGTCTAAGATTTTGGTACGTTCCGGTGGAATCTGGATGAATAGTTATGGAAGAATTTTAGTGAGAACTATCAGTAATTTCTGCGGTAGTAGTCAACTGAGTTCTCGAAAATTTTGTACTCTAGTTACAGACGTCGGTCTTGACCATCTGGTGATAGTCTTCACCTTCGCAGAATTTCTAAAATTTCTTTCTGCTGAAATAGGGTGGTTCAGAAATGCCATCGTGTTCTAGAATTCACATCTGGGAAGCTGCTTATATAATGTTCTCCTATCGGAGATACTGTACAACTGTGAGAAAATGATTCTCTGGTACTTCTCTTACAATTTAGTAGATCAGAATGTTATCAATGAATATACTGACGATTTTGTCTGAGAAGTCGTGGGAAAAATTTTTACATAAAAATTATACTATAGCTGGAGTATTAGGGAGCTCAGAAGTATAAGTCAAAATTTTAGAGAGACTATAACGTGTGCAACAGTAGTCTGGAAAATCTCATGTTCCTTCTCTCACCACTGCTGGTGGCATGATCGTGAATTGTTCTGGAAAATATTTTAGACATCGTAGCAGGTCAGGTAAACCTTCTATTCGTGGAATGAATATCGTTTATGAATAGTGATCTTGTCAAATTTTTGGTGGTCCATACATGATCTCAGGTTACCGGCCTTCTTCCTGATAGACAGAAACGGTGCACCTCTTGGTGGTGCATTAGGGAGAATAAATCCTTGTTCCGGTAACTCTCGCAACAATTGCTGCACCTCTTTTAACTCGGTCGAAGACCTGCGATTAAGAGTTCTGAAAACAGGTTTTGTACTTGAGACAAGCTCTATGTTGATCCCTATCTCGTGGTTAGAAATGAATTTCTAGAAAACCTCATGGGATGAAATCTGGAAACATTAGGATAATCTGTTGATCATGAATTTAAGGAATTTCAGAAGTCGCATCATGAATGGTGACTAGAAGTCTTCGCAGCTAAAAGATAATAATTCACGTGCTGATAAAGCTGAAACAATTTGTACTGATTTTCTGGCAGAAGTGAAATGTATATATTCAGGAGTTGGTAAGACGGATCTTGTCGTTAACTGAAAAGAAAAATTTAATGATTATGGTTGGTACTGTGGAGTCTTTTTTGGGTGGGAGGTCGGTAAATACTTGTTTTAAAATAAAGTTGTCATAGGAATACGTGAAGTAACGTGACAACTTTCACTGAATGTGTTCGTATGTAACCTCACAGGATGAACACTACGTGTCTAACCTGAATAATACTCCGGTGGTGGTAACAGAATTGTAATTGTCTGATTTATGTGTGGCGTAACAGGACGGGTATACCCCCTTGGAGGGTAACCTTAATTATTGAGGACCTGGTCTAGAAGGCGTATTGGAATTATGAGTCTTGGCTCGTGCCTTGAAAAGATATTCGTATGACATATATCATGACTGGTATCCTGACATGTGTCTTCCGAAATGATACCTGAGACCTGTGTCTTGACTGATGTCTTGACATATGTTTTAGTAGATGAATCTGAACAAGGCTGAAATTTTTTGGTAACTGCTAGGGTTGGCGGACCGGTTAGACTGTTGACCTCTATATTTCTGGTCACATCCACTCCGGAGTTCCGATGGCTACTGACTGATAAATATAGGCACGGTGGTTGTCATTACCGCATTGTCTGTCAGTTTCATGATGGTCATTATTATGACCGGGATTCCTGCAATTATTCTACTGAGTGGCCGGCTGGGTACCGGTTCCCACTCTTCTGAATGAAGGTTAGCTGTGTGACGTGAGACATCTAACTGAGGAAGTAACGGCATGAAATGGGATAGTAGTGTCTGATGGTTGAAACATATTATTGTATGGAGTTTCAAATCTATAGTCTCCGTCCTTGCTCTGAAAAGTCTTCATAATATAAACAGCATCGGCATCTTGTGGAATCTCCAAAGTATCAACAGCATCAGTATTCATGAGGTCTTCGAAGTGTTAGCAGCATCAGTATCTGGTAAAATCTTCGACTCACGAGCAGCATCAGCGTCTAGTAGAATGTCGACAAGTGGAAACGCCTAAGATCATTGAGGATCGATTAACAATACTCACAGAGTAAGGTACATGGAGTACACCTGGAATACTGTACATGGAGTACACATGAAATACTATACATGGCAACAATGAAAGTTTGCTGATATGATCGATACTGGTTTCAATCGTATGACCTGATCAAAGGAAAATAAATTGATTTAAACGGTTGGCAAACTGAACTGAAAGGAGTAACATGATAGGCTGACACTTCCTATGTAGACTTAATGCTGGTTGTATAGAAGCTCAAAAGTATAAGTAAACAGAGTTTCAACAATTTTCAGCATGAAGACTTGGTTGAGGAAGACCAAACATGATTTATCATGAAAACAGAGTTTTTACGGTAATTCTTGTGTGTCTTAGCATGAAAACGTCATTACTTTGCTGAAAACATAATCCTCGTAAGGAGACATGAAACTTAATTAGCATGAAAATGACATTCACGTGAGAGTATGAAAACTTGATTTCTACAAAGAACATAAAAGCATAATCAACTGAAGTTGAACATCAACTGACTTGGATGGCTATGGTTCAAACCACAGAATTTAAAGATGAAAATATGTGACTAAGTATGGACGATTCTGGTTTGATCCATACATGTCAAAATTTCATGAGAACTGTCATATATAGAAATTTACCATCTGGGACTAAATATGGTTGGTTGTAGTCCAATCCATACTTGTCAAATTTTTATAAAATGTCATGATATGACAAAGGTGAACAACTATGGAGCGGTTCACAAAACAACATTCGACTAAAAAGCATGAAAATTTGTCCTGAGAGATGGTGAACGCCTATGGTTCAGTTCACCTAATAACATTCGACTGAAAACATGAATCTATCATGAGTAAGGGTAAACGCATATGGGTCAGTTTACCAATACAAAATCTGAACGGGCAAGGGTGAACGCCTATGGGTCGGTTCACCAAAACGAAAACTCACAGAAAAGCACATGCGACTAAATATGGCCAGTCCTGTCCCAACCTTTTACTTAGTCAAAATTTAAGAAAACTGACTGCTAAATGGAGAAAACTGACTAATAAATGCATGAGAAATATGAAAGATAACAACGCCATGATCTAGGAAGTTCCTGGTGAGTACCCACTAGTCACAAGTCAAGTTTTAGAGCCTACAGGTCGAACCTGTCTCTGATACCATAATTGTAACACCCCACTTGGATAAATGGACCGTTACGTGTATTTATGACGTGTCATAAAAGCATAAGGTGAATGTCCTAAAACATTAACTGACCATAAAGGAAATACCGGAAGCAAACATCGATAATCCAAACATAAGCTCAAAACATGAAAAGTAATTACTGAAATAAAGGGCTAAACAATGTCCAAATAAGCATAATAATGTAAGAAGTGCATAAAGTAAGAAGTCTGGATAGCTTCCATCCAAATGCACATGCTCTCAGAATCCTAAGAGTGTCCTGATGTACCTGCCGTTAGAACATGAAAGGAACTACGGCTGAGCATAACGCCTAGTGAACAGATATAAAGCATGATAAGGAATACTGAAATAAAGCAGATGATAAAAATACTGAAGCTGTAAAACTGATAAGTAAAGTTGTAGCGGAAATCTGTGTATAATCTAAAAAGTCTGATTTATAAATAATAAATCTGAATTGTTATCTGTTAAATCTGAAAACATGCATTTACTGTATTTTAATTGCCAAGAGCTTATATAGGTCATGTGTTGTAATATGCTGCATGAATAAATGGTGGGGTGACCTCGTCATGCTGTAGAGGGGTGACCTCTAAATAATGTGCGGGGTGGAGGGATCAACTCCAATGTGAAGGATGTAGAGCACACACCACATTCACCTGATAACTGTAAACTGATATCCTAGGATGCACCCATACGCCCCACTAATAATACTGATAAAATGGCCAAGCTGATATAAAAGGGACGCTGCGAGAAATCACTCCCTCGCAGAGGAGTCACGACAGCGGTGCCTCTAGTGTCATGGTTACGATACCTTCGTAACTAGTACATAAACTGGTCATGCTTGTAAATAAAGCTCAGGCAATTTATTTAGTTATTAAAATGATTACTGTTAGGCTTAAAACATATACTGAGGAAAACATTTGGCTGCAGACGGGAAAACCTAATCATGCATAGAAGGAAGTCCTTATTTAATGACGGAAAATCCGTACCTTGTGTCCAGTAACTGACTGCAAGGAAAAGCTGATGAAACTCCTACTCTAATTTTACATAAGCTACATAAATGACGGACGCGAATAAGTTAACTGATATCTGTTTAGTTTACTGATATTTAACTGTTCTTAGTTTGATTTTATTCTTGTATTATTGCTTGTGTATAAACTGATAATATCTTACTATTAGATAACATTACTGATTAACGTATTTTATGAATTTCTTGGTTACAGTATAAAGTATAAAATGGTATTACTATAAATAGTAACACGCTATAATAAGAGAGTTTCTAACCTTAGAAAAATTCCTAAATTCGTTTCTTTGAAAAATAATCATAAATTAATTCACGCGTTTTAAAAATTAAAATGATAAAACCATAACGATTAATTTTATTAACCAATTTATTAAAATAAACAATTTAATTTATTTATTTATAAAAATCCTTTACAAAAAGATTTAATTACTTTTTCGCGGATATAATCACTAACTATCCCGAAAATCCGTGCTAAAAACCTTCCCCGAGACACAAATGTCTCGGGTTAACCAAACTAGGCCCACATCATGGTCCCATGCTGCTGACGTCACTTAGTAGTGGTTCCCACTGCTCCATAGTTGCCACTGTTAATGCAGTGGTTCCCACTGCTAATGCAGTGGTTCCCACTGCTTGTTGTTTGTTCCCACTATTACCTATCTATTCCTACTGTTTTTGTTGTACACCTAGTTTACAAACCCAAACGCCCCTTTATTGTCTGTACCTATAGTTTACAAACCCAAACACCCCTGTTTGGCTTTTGGTCGCTGTTGTCAACCACAAAACACCCCCGATCTGTTGCTGGCCGAGACAGAATACACCGAGACACTAGTGTGTCTCGGTTTTCCTGCTAAACATAAGGAACGACCCCCTGTTGTGCTCTTCTGAGGCTGTTGTCCTAAACCAAAACCACCTCGCACCCTTAGTGGGTCGCGGCTGGCTCACACACAACCATACCGAGACCTGCTGGTCTCGGTCTTCCTGATTACGCACAGAATCCGACACCCCCTCCTGTTTGAATTTGTGATAAATCAAACAGAAAGAAGGATCAGAACTTGATCGGGGTTTTAACTTGGTTTGCGTGAAAGGAAAAAGGAACCAAATGACATCAACCCAAAACCCACGTATTTCTTATTGTTTCTTGTTGTTTCAATCGACAACAACAAGAAGATCAAGGAAGGGAAAGAGAAAAAAACACGGTGGCCATTTGTTATTAGGGTTTCTTTTTACTGTTTGTTGTCTTAAAAAAATATAAAACACTTCCTCCGTTTATATGTTATAATTCGGTCTAGACAAAGGAACGGGCCACAACCCATTTTCATTTCCTCCTTTTTGTTTAAAAGCCGCGGCCCAAAATAGCCCAACACATGCACACCTTCTAAATTTCTCGTCGTGTTTTTAAAATACTCACGTACGTATTTGCGTTTTAAATTTCGGAATTGTATTTATTTATTTTACTGAAAATAAATACGTACGTAATACTGCATAGCTAGAAATTATTTATTAAAAAATGTTTATTTGCTGAATAATTAAATTACGTCACGATATTAATTAAAATAGAGACCGCGTAACATTAATATTTTTGGATTTTAAACATTGCGTACGCGTAGTAAATTAATCCTCGTAAACATATTCTGTCGTGAATTATTTATTTCTTAATGAATAATACTTTCGTAATACTTGAATTAGCATTGTTATTTATTATCTGAATTAAATAATTACGTAACGTTTAAATTAAATATGTGATTGTACGTAATTAATGTTCGAGGACTTTTAAAGCGGGTTTTACAACCATGGACAACCAAAACTTCACCGTTAATAGGAATATGAATGTCTTTCTCGTCACATAAGATTTTAGCATGGTATTTAGATAACCAATCCATCCCAATAACTACGTCAACGCTACCGAGCTTAATTGACATAAGGTCGATTTCAAAGGATTGATGTAATAAAGTAATGATACATCCTTGAATAACGGTATTAGTGCTAACGATTTTTCCATCGGCCAGTTCTACATCGTACTTAGTATTCATGGAAACAATCGGTATACCTAACATAGCAGCAATTTTAACATATATGAAACTTCTATCAGCTCCTGAGTGAAATATTACTTTAACCAGATGTTGATTTAGATGAAACATACCCGTAACCGTATTCTGATCTTGATGAGTATCGTGCAACAAATAAGCTTTTCCTCTACTATTGCTCTCTTTACGGCACTCATTTACCATATGCCCTTTTTCTCCACAGTTATGGCAAACCTTAGTTACTGGAATTTGATTACTCCCAGTAGTTGGTCCTTTACCTCTATAAATTATTGTTTGATGTCCTGTTTTTCCACAGTTCTAACACTTGATTGTGCAAAACCCTATGTGATGTAGAGAACATTTCTGACAAAAGGGTTGTCTTCCATTATAACCAGTGTTCGTAGTCACAGCATAAACTTTAGAAACATCATTTATGTTGTTCTGCTGCTGACGATTATTACCTTGATTATAATTACAAAAACTATTCTTATCGAAATTACGATTAATAGGAAAATTTATCCTATCATCAAACTTCCTCTTGTTATTGAATGTCATTGGTGCAGGATTATACCTTATCACTTGATCCATTAACCTTTGAGTAATGGTGATAACTTCCTCAAAACTTTGGGGTCTAGAGGCGGTAACATTCCCATCAATGCTTCTAGGCAATCCTCCAATAAAAGCTTCCATCAAATTTTCAGTATTAGGCACCATGTTAGGACATAGTGATGCTAATTCCGGAAATCTTCGGATATAAGCTTTAAGATTATTCTCCTTCACAACTAAATTATAGAATTCCTCCTCCATTTTCCTAATCTCATTGCGAGGACAATACTTCTTAGTTAGCAGATTTTTGAATTCATTCCATGGAATACGATAAGCTTGTTCTATCCCAATGGGTTGTACATAAGCAATCCACCAAGACAAAGCTTCTTCTATTAATGTACCCGTAGCAAACTTCACTTTACAATCTTCAGAACAGTCACTGCGAACAAATATTGATTCAGTTCTCTCAAACCAGCGGATAAGTCCAACAACTCCTTCAAATCCTTTATAGTTAAAAGGATGACAGTTCATGAAATCCTTGTAAGTACATCTTCTTTCAACATGAACTTCTCTTCTAACAGCATTTCCATTACTTGCTCCGCTACATTGGTGGCTTGTGCTTGCAAAGCTGCAGTCACACTCTCAGCAACCAATTGCCTTATTTCTTTAGGTGTCATATTTATTGTCGCAAATGTTGATGCTCTTGTGGGAGCCATCCTACCACAAAATAACACTTGATAATAATTTTTCATACGTGGAGTATGGAATAAATTTAATATATCATTGTCGAGTTCTTATTCTTTCGGGAATTTCATATATGAGGATTCATAATATGAATGACAGTTCTTAACAAATTCATATATGAGGATTCATAATACGAATAAAATGACAAGAGTTTCAAGAACAAAAGCACACTTCTTTATTTATTAACAACTTATCGTTCATATTTACCCGATAAGCATCACTGTTACATAAACAAAACTATACATATTTACAAACTGAGACTAGATTTCTAAGCTTAATTTCTCATTTTAATCTCCTCAATCCAGTCCAAAATATATCCTGAGTCAGATTGTTGAGTAGTTCTGAGATCTTCAATGAGTAATTCTAAATTATGCCCAGTTCTCGTAAGTCCTTCTCTCAGTTCAGCATTCTCCTTATCAGGTCTTGCCATTGCTACTTCAAAATGATTCATTCGTTTACTCAATTTAATATTATGGCGTCAGGTGACGTCCATTTTATATTCCAACTGCGTAAAATGCTCTTTAATTTCTACTCTTCCTCTTATCAAATTTCTAACATTACTTTTTACTCTTCTAAAAGCTTCTAAGGAAATTGCATCGAGATGACTTGAAATTGCAGTTAATTTTCGTTCATGCTTTTCCATAATCCGTGCTCTAGAGACCTCTTGAGTTTCATAAGGCCCTTCACGACTTCGATTGGGAGATGAATAAAGATCCTCAGGTAACAGAAAAAGAGACGTAGGTTAAGGTGTATTGTTAATCACTTCAGTTTGATGTGAGAAATATTCCTGTACTTCAGGGGTATCGTAAAAAGATAAATTTGAACCACGCACATCTGTGGAAGATGGAGTGAACATCAGAATTTCTCTTTCATGATCGTCGGAGATGAGAATATAGGTGGAAGTAGACATCCCTGTAGTTTTTATAACATAATAACATAAGACATGCTTCTAAAGAGATAAAAATCTTACGTTGGCCCTGCTTATGACTGATAGTTTTGAATTTTTAAAATCTCAGTTATAGTTTAGGAAAACCTTATTCTCTATAACTGCAAGCTCTGATACCAATCTGTAACACCCCCATTTTACCTTTACGCAACGGAATATTGATCTGGGGTATTACTTCATAGAACCATAGTCACAATAATAGAAAATGCCAAAAAGAAATTTTTATAAAACAAATGTTATCATTCATTTATTAAATCAGAGTTTAACAAACAACTGTAGATACGTTGTACAAACACAGGTTTCCCAAAGATCTAGTTTTCTTGATAGAATGATAACTTATTCAAGACACCACCCTCCACAGCATGCCAGTCTTCATTCACCTGAGATATATGCTTAAAGTCAACACAAAGGTTGAGTGAATTTATAGGTTTTAAACATGATTTGAATACAAGCATGACTCTCGAGCTACAGTGTTATACACCCAGTTTTAAATTCATCGATTTTTATTGCACTAGCTCATGACCCGCGCCTAGACGTTATCAGAAAAATCTAACAAATTGCACTTAAGTAGGAAGATTGCCAGACTATCCTGAGTTTTGCAAAATAAAGCATATTTGTTTAGCCTAGGAATGGACCATTAGCTGCTAGCAAGTGCAACTTGCCCAGATAGGAGATGTCAGTCTCTAATAGTACCATTCACGATATTAGCGCTCATTAAATGATTAGCGGTTCACGATTAAAAACGGACTTTGGATGACAACAAGTAAACATAGTGTCCATAATCATATAGGCACCATATAAAAACACTTGTATTCTAGTTTTGAATATATCCCCCTCATGGGTTTTCAAATTGTTTGTAAGCTTTTAAAATGTGAGGCTATAAACTCACCTTAGCCTATAGAGTCTTTTTGATTATCCAACCACAACCTTTTCACGGAATCTGGACTGACACACAATATGAATATATACCAAGTGTTAGTCTTGAGTTCATTCTCTTTAATTAAGATTCTTTGATTGAATTAATTTTTGGAGTAATAGTATCATTGTTCGGGTCATCATACTTAGAAGCCATTCTATAAACATTTGAGGAGCGAGGGCACTTTAAATCATAAACCCAACCACTCAGTCAGAACGTAATATTAAGATGGAACATCTTTGTACAAAGCTCCCTAATAATATGACACAACATATTTTATTATATTTTGAGTTTCAATGTCGGCAAAAATAGTCCTTGTCGTTATAGTTTGGTGTAATTACACTTTTTACCCTTTAAGTATAAAGTTTCATAAATTGCAATTTAAACCTTTATTATTTAACCTTAGGGTCTCAAACTTTACAAAATTTATTCTTATTTCTTTTACTTTCATAAAATAACACTTTTGGCTCAAAATGATTTATAGTTTCAGAATTGACAATTTTAGTCCCTGAACTTGTAAAAATCACATAACAAGCTCAAAAATGATCCAAATGATCTAGGATTTGAAAACAAAGCTTATAAACACATTTATAATAATAATAAAAACATTTCTTCCGAATTATAGCTTTTGAAATGGGTTTTGCTCATTATTTTATGTAAATTACAAAACTAGGCTTTTAAGACATCTTTAACTTATAACTTTCATTTAAAATGATGAAATGACTTAGTTTCTTTTGGATTATCTTTCTAACATAATTTTGGCATTATAACAAGTCTAATAATGTATTATAACAAGATCAAAAGCCTTGGTTAACATAGATTTACCTAGGTAGCTCCTTATGGCTTCTTATGAACACAACTTGCTATAAAAGCTTCAAGAGCTTTAATGGATAGCTTATAGACCTTGTTTTTGGTCGTTTGGGATTTCCTAAGATGTATATAGAGGTGTAAATGGAGAATGGATATGAGATACAAAGGAAACGGGGTGCAAGTTTCAAATGAAGGTGTATGCCCCTATTTATACTTGTAATGACCCTTAGCCTCCAAGTTATGCATTCAAACGTGTAAGAAGGATAGAGAGGTGACTTATAAAGGCTAGTGAATATCTACACAAGTTTATAGCTTGTAGATTTGTCCTAATCCTTCCTTATGGATAGAAATGGATCACGACAACATGTTGATAAGAATGGTGATGTGTAGCAACCAAGGAGGTGATAAACCTACTTGTCACACTCCTAAAACATCTTAGGATGAATAAATATCAGGTTTTCAAACATGGAATTGAGGGAAATGGTTTGAAAATGAGTTTTGGAGGGAAAATGTAAAATCGGATTCAAAATCTAGGGCCTGTAACTTATGCTTTGTGTTTTTGGTGATTAAAGGCTTAGGAAATTTATTAGTGAATTATTAGGTCTTCATTAGAGTTTATAAATTCTATTTAAGATATTTGGGTCCTTGGTTTGAAGTTAACAAAGGTTTGATGTGAAAATGGGAAGTATACATTTGTAGATTAGGGTTTTCTAATGATCTAGGGTTAATCTTAGCAAATGTGATTATCCTCCTCTTAGCTACTGATGTAAACTTAATTTAGGTCCTATACATTGTGTCTTAAGAGTCCAATGAGTTCTCACACATGGTTTAAGGGTTTAGTTAGGGTAAACATGTCTAAAGAGTGAAAATACCTATTTTGACCTAATTTACAAGTCATGCATTTAAATCTTGTACCTTGTGCATTCGGGTACTTGTACATTGTCTTTGTAAAATCCGCATGCTTTTACCATGAACGGTACACTAATAATCGTACGTACAAGATTACAACTTTCCTTATATAAAATGAACACGTGTCACGAATATTAAATACAAGAATTACGTACGTGTTATTACACGACAAGTATGTATTAATACAAGATAATTATTATCAATAATAATTATAATAACGAATATGAACTCATGAGCGTAAGAATCACGAACACATAAATATGTATTTACGTATGTTATTATTACGATTACGTACAAGTATTTATAATAACACGAATAAATTATAATAACGTAACGTAAATACAAACGTACGAACACATAATTATTAAGCATGAAAAGGTTCGGGTTTCACTTGTGGGCCCCACCTACCCACGGACACGAAGAAAGGAAACGGGCCTTATGTCCCAACCCACTTCACAAAAATATGTTAGTAAGGTAAATCATTACATTTTCATTTATCACATTTTCAAAACAAAGCAAAAACCCTAGCAAACCCTATGGTGGCCGCCAGTTCTGTTTATGCCGCTAGTAGCACCCAAAAGGAGAACGGGATGTTCTCTTTATGCCGCCAGTAGCAGCCAAAAGGAGAACGTGATGTTCTGAATATGCCGCCAGCAGCACCCTAAAGGAGAACGTGATGTTCTAATTATGCTGCCAGCGGCAAGCCAAAAGAAGGACGGGGTTTGATTTTAATTATTGATTAGGAATGTGTTCGTGAGATCAAGATATATCCATTCCACGTGTTTTGGGTAATCCGAAAACCATTCTTTTAAATTCCTTTTTTGGCTTTTATGAATATATGAACATGGAGTTAATTAAAACATGAACTAAAACATGTAAAATTGATGAGACTAAAATTATGCATAGTCTCATCGTCCAAATCGGGCTTAAAACGCTTAAAATATCATTAAAATACCTAAAAATATGCTTGTGTTTGTTCATTGTGTATTTTAGGTACGGATATCGTGAAATCAACAAAAGATCAAAGGAATAAAGCAAAAACGAACACGGGAAACGAAGCCGCACAAACCCACATTTATTCGACTTGTCGGTTTTCCTAAATCGTCGAGTTTAATACTTGCCCATTATATGCTCTTTTTCCTAAAAGACATGTTTTTTACTATAATCATTTTGGCGCCGCTGCCGGGGAGGTGTTTTTAGTGTGCCATTATTACTATCGTGTTTGTGTGAGTAGTGCGTTTTTGCTTTTCAATTTTTGGAAAGCGTAAATATCGTACATACTCATTTTTGTTATTTTTCTGTATTATACTATGGTATCCAAATAAATCGTGTTTAGTGTTCCTAAATTAAATACAAACCAATCATTTTACTATATTGTAGATATCCCATTATCGTTTTCGTTTTTCTTGTGAATATATTACTATATTGTACTTACGTAGAACAATAAATATACAAGTACTCCAAAAGCGTGAAAACGCAACCTTGATTCGGGATCTCATCACTCGATCATTGTATTCGAATCCAAAGAAAAAGTTTAAAGGCAAAATAGATAAATACTTTCGTGAGGCTTAATTTCAATTAACACAAACTATAAGGTAGGTATAAGGCGGGTATAAGGCGGTTGTATTTCACGACCTAAAGGAAAAAGGCTCTTAAGTGCTTAGCACCACCTCGTTTCCCCTGCTTGCTTGTGCGTGTTTTGAGAAAGAAGGCTAATCGAGGGTTTGCCGCCCAAGTATTATCTACGTATCATATATATTTGCTTGTTTTCAAGATTAAACCCTCTTGAACGTTTTGGTGTTCCACCAAAATTCTAAAGTCATCAAAGGCGTTCACTCCACGTGATCGTTTTCATTCTTTGAGGCTCCTTTAATCGAGAAATCAATTCGAGGAGAGATTTGTAGATTTGTGTCTACGTAATAAACAAAAAATCCAAAAAATTAAAAACAATCAAAAACCAAAAAAATTGAAAAATAGAAAAACCGCAAAAAGAATCTTCTTTGCTACCCCCCATTCTACGCTTTGTGCATGCGCACTCGATCGAAGGATTATTCTAATTCTAGCGATGCTTCGAATATCATAATCGATGGAATCGATGACGTAGACGAGATTTAGAAACCGATGTTCCTAATATCGTTGTTGAAGAGACCGTAGAGAAGATGGCCGACAATCGTTCGCTGATGGAATTGCTCCAAGCACCCACCGAGGGTTATGGAGACGCGATCGTAATTCCCGCTATCGAAGCGGAGAATTTTTAGATAAAGAGCGGAATGCTTTCGTTAATCCAAGCTACGAAGTTTCGAGGTCGTGAAGCCGATAATCCTCACGACCATATTCGGAATTTTGATCGTCTTTAGCCACGAGAAAGTTTAAGAACGTCGACACCGATGTCGTCAAGCTTATGCTTTTTCTGTACTCGCTCGATGGTGCCGCCAAGGATTGGTACGAGAAAGAGCCACCTAATTCCATAATTACGTGGAAGGATCTCGTCTCCAAGTTCGTTAATTATTTTTTTCCACCGTCTAAGACAACGTTTTTCAAAAATGAAATTACGAAATTTGAGCAAAAACCGAATGAATCTTTTAGAGACGTGATAGGTGTGAAAACACCCATCCTTTTACCACTTATTTCTGGCTAAAACAAGACCAAAACACGTACTTAACATCATTTGTTTGGAATTATGCATGGTTTTTGTGTTTATTGTGTTTTCAGAGTCAACCGGATGAATATTGAAGAAAACATGGGATTGCACGGGTTTTATCGAGGAAAAAGACTCAAGACGAAGTCTACTGTCCAAGAGATGCAAAAGATTTGAAGTCATTGTGCCTATTTGAAGATTTATCGAAGAATAGAGCCAAAAATGGAAGATTCATATATGTCGAAGAACTCGAGTCTATTAAACATTAGATTATAAGACGAGTTGGAATTATTCACCGACACTTCTCAAATCCAAGTCGGAAACGTTTATTTGAAGAAGCGTGAAGACTAAAGAAGAAAGAAGAAAAAGAAGCCCAAACCAAAGCCCAATCACAAGCCCACCACCACAAGACTTGCCTATAAATAGGACTTTACTTCACAAATTTCAAACACTTAGTTTTTTTTAGGTAGTTTGTAGTTCTTCATTTTCTCTCTAGTTTTAGAGAGCGAAAGTTCTAAACTTTCTCTCACTAGATTTCATCTTCTTCTTTTTCAAGATTAAACATTTGTATTATTTTTCATTAATCAAGTTCAAGTTTTTATCTTTTAATCTTTAATCTTCTTCTACCTTTCTTTGATTTTGATTGATTTTGGTACAAATCTCGTATGATCCGTGTTGTTCATCAATGATTTTGTGCTTAAAAAGTTAATTTTTTTATGTTTTCCTAAGTTTCTACACAAATAAGCTTTGAGATCCTTGTGCTTATTGGCTTATTTGTTAGTTTTGCTCATTTACTTTTTATAAGTTTTCTTAAAAAGTTTATCTTTTTGTCATTTGATTTATGTTTTCGCTTATTTGAAGGTGAGATAAGTTGAATTAGTGCTTATCTGATCAGCTTTATATTGGATTCGAGCTAGCTTGGGTAATAAGCTTAATTCCATAGCTATTGGACTAGCTTAAGTTTCGGATCAAAGGGATTTCGGAAAGGGCAAAACCCCTTTCCGATTTGTGCATTCCGACCAAGAAGCACCCTTATTCCGATCGTAGGATCGGAAAAGGGTTTATATTCATTGGACTTTTACTATTATTCCGATTGTAGCCTATTTTGATTATTCCGATCTGGACTTTGTTATACATTCTGATTGGCAAGTTTTGCTCTATATTCCGATTAGTGTTGTTTTCATAACATTCCGATCGCACCATTTTTAGATATTCCGATTGTGCCCTCTTGTCCCTTATTCCGATCATTGTCAATTTCATATATTCCGACCAGCATCATTTTGTGTTATTCCGATTGTTCTTTTGTTAACATTCCGATCATTTGATCGGAACATATTCCGATTGCACCTTATTTTTCCTTGTTCCGATTGAGTTGTTTTGATATATTCCGATCTTACTTTCTTTTAGTACTTTCCGACTAAGTTCATTTTTTTACAAAGTTTTCCAAGTGTTAGTTTTTATTGAGTGTTCATTTATTTTTCTAATATAATATTTAAGTTTCCAAGCATTTATTTTTAGACTCGTATATTTAGTTTAATCTTTTAAAGCTTTAATTCTATTCTTCAACACTTACTTAATTGTTATTAGTTTAAAATAGATAAACAACCAACAACTTTTAATTAACCAAGAACAAATCATTCCACTTAGAGCCGAGATCAATTCGAGAGGATACCGAGAGAATTCATTCTGAATCCCATACAAAATTCGAGTATCAAATGGCGCCGATGCCGGCTCTTCTCGTTAAGATCAACAGTTTTTTGTGAGAACTTGGATTTTGGGATCCGTTCACCGTGAACGTTACTTTTTCATAAAAAATTTCAAAAACCCTAAAAAATATAAAATTTTCAAAAATCCTAAAAATTAAAAAAACATAAAAACCAAAAATATTTTTGCTTTGTTTTTGCCTTGTTAGTTCTTTTGCAGGTGTATGCGCACTCGATCAACGTCTTATCAAGAGCCCGAGCCTCTCGATAACTTAGACATGGCCGGTGTACAAAACAACAACAATAACCCACCTCAAAACAATAATAATAACAATAACAACCCACCTTTCAACAACAATAATAACAACAATGAGCCTCTACCGGATAATCGCCCGATGATTGAACTTCTACAAGCACATATAGAGGGTAACGATGATCCAATTGTCATATCCGCGATTGCAGCCAACAACTTTGAGCTCAAATCCGACTTTATCCAGATGGTCTCTGCTCAACCATTCTTGGGGCGTACCATTGATGATCCGCATGACCACATCAAGAGATTCTTGCAACTCACTAATACGGTCAAATTCAATGGTGTTCCACAAGAGGTAATCCGTTTACAACTTTTTCCCTTTTCTTTAGAGGGACAAGCCCGGCAATGGCTTGCTAAGGAACCACCACAGAGTATTCTTACGTGGACGGATTTGGAGACCAAGTTTATCAACTACTTTTTCCCACCCTCTCGTACTTCGCTTTGCGGAATGAAATTATCAATTTTGAACAAAAGTACGATGATTCATTTAGTGAATCTTAGGACCGTTTTAAAGATCTTTTAAGAAAATGCCCACAACATGGTTTTACCAAAGTGCACCAAATTAATACTTTTTATAATGGTTTAAGCATGAATGACCAAGATTCACTAAACAGTGCCTCGGGGGGTAATCTTTTGGCTAAGACTTCCAATGCTGCTTGGGATATCATTGAGAATAAGTCTCGTGTGCAAACCAAGAGTGTGCGGACCAATGTCGCTAGTGCTAGTACTAGTGACAGCGACAAGCGAATTGACAAAATCACTGCGCTTCTTGAATCGCTTGCTACCCAAACCGCCAGCAACACCAACAGCATTAACGCTAGAAACGCTAAAGACACTCAAGTCAATGCTGTTAGCCAACAATGTGAGATATGCGGGGGTCCTCACTCTTACACCACTTGTACCGCCACCCAAGACTACCCTTCTGAGAATGTGAATGCAACATACAATACCTATCCTCAACCCGCTTATCAAGCTCGTCCTCAAGGTGACCGCAACTTGCTTAGCTACCGTTCCAAAAACTATCTCTCACCACCTGGTTTTCCTCCTAACAACCAAAACCAACAACAAAACCTCAACCGCCCTCCTCAACAACAACAACAATCTCGTGGACCATACATACCACCTCACAAACAACAACATCCACCTCAAAGAAACAACCAAGTTTACCAGCAACCTGCTTATCAACCACCCGCATACAATGCTCCTCCCAACCAACCCACCGCATTACACCAAGACATTGGAACCTATATGAAGACTAACAATGTGCTCATGGACAATCTCCAACAGGAAGTGCGCAACTTGAAAGCAGACCTGGTGAAACAAGGGAACGATCTGAGAGCTGATATGAGAACCACTATGGATAGTCAAACGAATGACTTAAGAAACATGATGGCTAGTTTCTTCCACGGTAATCAACCCTCTTCTTCGGGTACTCTTCCGAGTAACACCGTTGCGAATCTATGAGGGGAGATGAAAGCAATCACCACTCGTAGTGGCAAAGGTACCAAGGAACCCGAGCTTCCTATACCTCCACCGGTGGTTGTGACTAAGGAGAACGAGTCACCTGCTCATATTCCTCATCCTTCTCCTTCCCTAATTTCTCCACCTCTTACTTCTACCCCTCCTCCACCCAAGGATGTGAGTGCTCCTTCGATCCCAAAGCCTTCCTCTTCTTCCGATATACCTTATCCATCAAGGTTGAGGAAAGAGAAGCTCAAAAGCAAGGACGATATTCAGGTTTCAAACTTTCTTAAAATGTTCAAAAAATTGAATTTCAACATCTCCTTCGTTGAGGCTCTCGCTCACATGCCTAAGTACGCGAAAATGTTCAAAGATGTTCTCATCGACAAGGAAAAGCTTCTTGATATCGCCAACACCCAACTTAATGAGAATTGCTCTGCAGTGCTCTTAAGGAAATTGCCAACCAAGCTTGGTGATCCGGGTCGTTTCTTAATCCCTTGTAACTTCTCGGGAGTAGAGAATTGCATGGCCTTAGCCGATCTAGGTGCCAGTATTAATTTAATGCCTCTAAGCGTTTGGAAGCAATTATCTCTCCCTGAGCTAGACCCCACCAAAATGACTTTGGAATTAGCTAACCGTACGGTTGCTTATCCAGTGGGGATAGCTGAAGATGTCTTTGTAGGAGTCGACAAATTCACTTTTCCTGCCGATTTCATCGTCGTCGACTACGAGATGGACCCTCGTGTGCCATTAATTGTTGGTCGTCCATTCTTGAGGACCGGTCGCATTCTCATCGATGTTGAAGCCGGTGAGTTTATCATGAGAGTGGGTGACGATAAAATCGTCTTCAACATGGGAAAGTTGTCTAAACAACCTTATTCATACGAGAGTGTTAATTGTATTGACGTTCTTGATGAGGCTTTTGAAGAACACTTCAAAGATGCTTGTAAAAGTATTCCTACTTCTCTTCCCAATGTTGAGACCGTTTCCTCTATTGATTCATCACTCTCTCTATTTGGAGAAAGTGATTTCTTTTGGAAAGATCTTGAAGCCACCATGGGAGATGTGAACTTAACTAATGACGAGTCTCCCACCGATTTGGCTGACGACATGAGTTTCTTTGAAAACCTTCTCAAAGAAGACAATCTTTCTCCACCATCTCCCACGGTTATTGCTATCGATGCTCCGACTTTGAAAACGCCTCCCATCAAAAATCCTCCGGATTTTGAACTTAAGGAGTTTCCGCCCCATCTCGAGTACATGTTCCTTGAAGAAAACAAGAAGTCGACTGTCATCATCGCGAAGGACTTGAAAGAAGAAGAGAAATATCGCCTCATCGCCATGCTCAAAGATCATAAGAAGGCAATTGCTTGGAAAATTTCCGACATCCGCGGAATTGATCCGAACTTTTGTACTCACAAGATTCTCATGGAAGATGACTTTAAACCCGCAATCCAGAGCCAAAGAAGGGTTAATCCTAAAATTCATGACGTCATCAAACAAGAGGTTATCAAACTTCTATATGCCGGCTTGATCTACCCTATTTCGGATTCGACGTGGGTGAGTCCCGTCCATTGTGTGCCCAAGAAGGGCGGAATAACCGTTGTTTCCAATGAACACAACGAGTTGATTCCCACTCGTCTCGTTACTGGGTGGAGAGTTTGTATTGATTATCGCAAGCTAAATGATGCCACGAGAAAAGATCACTTTCCTCTTCCCTTCATGGATCAAATGCTCGAGCGTCTAGCTGGTAATGACTATTACTGCTTCTTAGACGGTTTCTCCCGGTATTTTCAAATTCCCATCGATCCTAAGGACCAAGAAAAGACCACATTCACTTTTCCCTATGGAACATTTGCTTACAAACGCATGCCTTTTGGTTTATGTAATGCTCCTGGGACGTTCCAAAGGTGTATGATGGCTATATTCCATGACATGGTGGAAGACACTATGGAAGTATTCATGGATGATTTCTCGGTCTATGGCGATTCTTTCTCTGCTTGCCTTGCCAATTTAGAACGTATGCTGAAGCGGTGTGAAGACACTCGCCTTGTTCTTAATTGGGAAAAATGCCATTTTATGGTAAAAGAGGGCATCGTTCTAGGACACAAAATTTCCAAAGCCGGTCTCGAAGTAGACCGTGCTAAAGTCGATGTTATCGCTAAGTTGCCTCCACCTTCAACAGTGAAGGGTGTGAGAAGTTTCCTTGGTCATGCGGGCTTCTACCGGCTATTCATCAAAGATTTTTCTCAAATCGCTCACCCGATGACCCACCCCTTGGAAAAGACACTCCTTTTGTCTTCTCCAAAGAGTGTCTTGAAGCCTTCAACTCGCTTAAGGATAAGCTAACTAAGGCACCCGTCTTGGTTACCCCTAATTGGGAGCTTCCTTTTGAGTTGATGTGCGATGCTAGAGACTTTGCCATTGGTGCGGTTTTGGGCCAGCGAGTGAACAAACACTTCCAACCAATCCATTACGCTAGCAAGACAATGACTGGGGCTCAATTGCATTACACGACAACCGAAAAAGAGCTTTTAGCTATTGTCTATGCCTTTGAAAAGTTCCACCCCTATCTTGTCCTTTCCACCACAATCGTTTACACCGATCATTCCGCGTTGAAGTACTTGTTGACTAAGCAAGATTCCAAACCAAGACTTCTTCGCTGGGTTTTGCTACTCCAAGAATTTAAAATCGAAATTCGCGATAAAAAAGGAGCTGCAAACCTAGCCGCGGATGATCTCAGTAGACTTGAGGATCCTTACCAGGGGGATCATCCGACCTAAGAAATCAATGATTCTTTTCCCTTGGAGACCTTAATGTCTATCAACTCGACTACTGATGAAACCCCGTGCTTTGCGGACATTGCAAACTACTTGGCGGGTGGAATTCTCGTTGACGGGTTAACATCCCAGAAAAAGAAGAAGTTCTTTAACGACATTAAGACTTACTTTTGGGATGACCCGTATCTATTAAAACAATGTGCTGACTTGATTATTCGTCGATGTGTTGATGGACCGGCAGCTTTAGAAATCCTTGACGCTTGCCACAAAGGACCCACCGGTGGTAACTTTGGTCCCAACTACACCGCCAAAAAAGTGTTTGACTCGTGATTTTATTGGCCCACCATCTATCGTGATGCTCACGAGATGGTTAAACGATGTGATGCTTGCCAAAAACAAGGCAAGATCACACATAAAGATGAGATGCCTCAAAATTTCATACAAGAATGTGAAATCTTTGATGTTTGGGGTATCGACTTTATGGGGCCATTCCCTTACTCTAAAGGAAACAAATACATCCTTGTAGCCGTTGACTACGTTTCAAAGTGGGTTGAAGCCAAAGCTTTCCTTACTAATGATGCAAGGGTGGTTTGTAACTTTTTGAAATCGCTGTTCACTAGATTCGGCGTTCCTCGTGCTATTATTAGTGACCGCAGGACTCATTTTTGCAACGATCAATTTGCAAGAGTCATGGCTAAGTATGGTGTCAATCACCGTCTTTCCACCGCTTATCATTCCCAAACCAATGGGCAAGCCGAGATATCCAACCGTGGATTGAAGCGAAATTTGGAGCGTACTATGGGAGAGCATCGTGCCGCGTGGGCAGATAAGTTAGATGATGCTCTGTGGGCTTTCCGTAATGCTTACAAGACCCTGATCGGTTGTACACCTTATCGTCTTGTGTACGGGAAAGCATGCCACCTTCCCATCGAGCTGGAACATAAGGCGCACTGGGCCTTGAAGTGGGCTAACCTCGACATCAACAAAGCCGGTGATCATCGCAAGATTCAACTCAACAAGCTCAACGAACTGAGGAATGAAGCTTATGAGAACTCGCTGATCTACAAGGAGAAGACGAAGATCCTTCATGACGCAAAAATCAAGAACCGAGAGTTCCACGTTGGTGATCAAGTCTTACTTTTTAACTCTTGGTTGAAGATCTTCTCTGGCAAGTTGAAGAGCCGCTGGTCTGGTCCATTCACCGTCGCCAAAGTTTTTCCATATGGGACCATTGAGCTTTCTCAGCCAAATAGGCCCAATTTCAAAGTGAATGGCCAGCGTCTGAAGTTGTACTTTGGTGAGGACATCTCTCAAGAGATGATTCCATCCCTCACCACGTTCCCTATGAACTAATTTTGGGTCGAGTCAGGCTCGTGACTAGGTTATAAAAAACAAGCGCTCCTCGGGAGGCAACCCGAGTATCTATCCTTTTATGTTTTTACCTCCTAAGTGTAGGGGGACCTGTATAGGTGTTTGTTTTTCTGTGATGATGTGATTACAGGGATTAATGCACTCTTGGAACCTTTGAAGAACCGTGCTCTCGTGTTATCTGAAATCCGGTTCTATATCTCAACTATCGTGATTCAATTTTCTTCATACTCACATATTGAAATTGATCACTTTAGTCGTCTCTTCCTTAATTTGAGTTAACCAACGTGCACAATGTCATAAGTGTAGGGGAGACTTTTTCCACATGCTTAAACATTGAGGACAATGTTTATCTTAAGTGTAGGGGGGACTTCTATCGAAGTTTTAAGTGGACTTTTCCATGAAAATGCCTTCATTTAACCGGAAAATCATCTTTTTCAACATTTTTCAAATTTTTAATTAACTTTGGCCATTTAGTCGTAATTTTTAAATTTTTATCGTTGCTTTCATATGTATATATCCCGCAATAAAGTCAAAAATATTAATAAAGTGGTGTAGCTAGTTTAGAAGTCTTTGACATATTAGGCCCGTTGCGATTATTTTGACTCAACCCGAATAGACTTATTCAAGTTTATTCTAGCTAGTATCCTTAACCATGTAGACCTTAATTGGTTTATTAGGCTAAGTATCCACGATTCTCATTACTTGAGATTTTAAATTGTGGAGTACGAGAAATGATAGAGTCAATTATAAGTCGGTATTCTTGCACAAGCTCACTTGGTGTAATTATCTGCCTATTCTCCCATCACTTGCTAATACTTTATCTGCAATAGGTAAGGTCGTACGATTTGAATAGTTACTTAGCTTCTAGCCCAAGATCGTTTAAGAGTTGCTCGGTAATGATAAGAGTTCATATCCAAGGCATAACTTATGAAGCAGGGCGCGAAGATTAGCGAGTCCGAAAAGGCCCTAACAAGGCATGAGGATTCCATTTTATTGCTGAAGATCCAAAGTGATGTGAAAAGCATTATTCCCAAAATCAATATGAAGGATCAAGACTCACGACGAAAAGCAATCAACTCCCATAAAGATCATGGAGAAGTCTATCCGAAAAGACCCTAACAAGGTATGAGGATAAATAGATCTAAGTCCGAAAAGGAGGCGGATCGTTGTATCTCAAAATACCAATTAGAGATTGAAGAAATAATCATGAAGTCGTGGTCAACAAAGATGGAGTACCCCTCAAAAGTCTCCAAGTGAAGAAACTCTATTACGATGAGAAGACCATTATCTCAAGAACGTCTCTCAAGATATGAAGTATGAAGTAGATGCCAAATATCGGCCCAAGAAAGGTCTCAAATCGTGAACCAAGTTATGCCAAGATATGAACTTTTTGATATCCCGAGAAGCAATTTTAAGAGATTTTGTCCTTTAGCTAACTATTGATCAAATCGTCCTACTTTGCTTTCTGCCTAAATAACTATCAAAATAAGTCCAAAAATGCATCTTCATGATCATTCTAAGACAAAAAAAATAAAATATAAGAGATAAACCTAGGAATAAGGGATTTTAAGCATTTAATTAAGCCATGTGTGTAAGTGTTTGATTTGCTAACTTATAATAACAATGATCTCGTTTTTAAGCTTAGTGTGGGGAACGTGAAACTTGAGGGTGATAAATCTTCGCAGCACCGAAGCCCTAATGTAAGTCGTCGACTTCTTTACAAGTTATTTCCACGTAGCTATTTTCTACTCTCTTGTTTACATTAATGTTTTAATTTCTCTTAGTACTTTAATTTTTGTTTAATAGTATGTTAATAAGGCCAAGGTTGATTGATTATGAGAAAAGTGTAAACTTGCTTTATCGCTAAGCATTGCATGAGGGCATGGCAATGGTTAAGTGTAGGGGATTTGATAGGTGTGAAAACACCCATCCTTTTACCACTTATTTCTGGCTAAAACAAGACCAAAACACGTACTTAACATCATTTGATTGGAATTATGCGTGGTTTTTGTGTTTATTGTGTTTTCAGAGTCAACCGGATGAATATTGAAGAAAACATGGGATTGCACGGGTTTTATCGAGAAAAAAGACTCAAGACGAAGTCTACTGTCCAAGAGATGCAAAAGATTTGAAGTCATTGTGCCTATTTGAAGATTTATCGAAGAATAGAGCCAAAAATGGAAGATTCATATATGTAGAAGAACTCGAGTCTATTAAACAAAAGATTATAAGACGAGTTGGAATTATTCACCGACACTTCTCAAATCCAAGTCGGAAACGTTTATTTGAAGAAGCGTGAAGACTAAAGAAGAAAGAAGAAAAAAAAGCCCAAACCAAAGCCCAATCACAAGCCCACCACCACAAGACGTGCCTATAAATAGGACTTTACTTCACAAATTTCAAACACTTAGTTTTTTTAGGTAGTTTGTAGTTCTTCATTTTCTCTCTTGTTTTAGAGAGAGAAAGTTCTAAACTTTCTCTCACTAGATTTCATCTTCTTCTTTTTCAAGATTAAACATTTGTATTATTTTTCATTAATCAAGTTCAAGTTTTTATCTTTTAATCTTTAATCTTCTTCTACCTTTCTTTGATTTTGATTGATTTTGGTACAAATCTCGTATGATCCGTGTTGTTCATCAATGATTTTGTGCTTAAAAAGTTAATTTTTTCATGTTTTCCTAAGTTTCTACACAAATAAGCTTTGAGATCCTTGTGCTTATTAGCTTATTTGTTAGTTTTGCTCATTTACTTTTTATAAGTTTTCTTAAAAAGTTTATCTTTTTGTCATTTGATTTATGTTTTCGCTTATTTGAAGGTGAGATAAGTTGAATTAGTGCTTATCTGATCAGCTTTATATTGGATTCGAGCTAGCTTGGGTAATAAGCTTAATTCCATAGCTTATTGGACTAGCTTAAGTTTCGGATCAAAGGGATTTCGGAAAGGGAAAAACCGCTTTCCGATTTGTGCATTCCGACCAAGAAGCACCCTTATTCCGATCGTAGGATCGGAAAAGGGTTTATATTCATTCCGATTTGGACTTTTACTATTATTCCGATTGTAGCCTATCTCGATTATTCCGATCTGGACTTTGTTATACATTCCGATTGGGAAGTTTTGCTCTATATTCCGATTAGTGTTGTTTTCATAACATTCCGATCGCACCATTTTTAGATATTCCGATTGTGCCCTCTTGTCCCTTATTCCGATCATTGTCAATTTCATATATTCCGACCAGCATCATTTTGTGTTATTCCGATTGTTCTTTTGTTAACATTCCGATCATTTGATCGGAACATATTCCGATTGCACCTTATTTTTCCTTGTTCCGATTGAGTTGTTTTGATATATTCCGATCTTACTTTCTTTTAGTACTTTCCGACTAAGTTCATTTTTTTACAAAGTTTTCCAAGTGTTAGTTTTTATTGAGTGTTCATTTATTTTTCTAATATATCTTTAAGTTTCCAAGCATTTATTTTTAAACTCGTCTATTTAGTTTAATCTTTTAAAGCTTTAATTCTATTCTTCAACACTTACTTAATTGTTATTAGTTTAAAATAGATAAACAACCAACAACTTTTTATTAACCAAGAACAAATCATTCCACTTAGAGCCGAGATCAATTCGAGAGGATACCGAGAGAATTCATTCCGAATCCCATACAAAATTCGAGTATCAAGACGCGTGGGATCATTTTAAGGAATTGCTTAGGCAATGTCCTCACCATAGTTTTTCCGAGTTGCACCAAATCGATACGTTTTACAACGGTCTTAATTTTCAAGAACAAGATTCATTGAATTCCGCCGCCAGTGGCAACTTTTTGTGTATAACTCCGAAAGATGCCTTAATGATTATCAAAAATCGATCCAAGGTTTACCAACTCCGCAACGCACCGAGTGTTTCCAATGTCACCAATGTTAGTAATTCTAATCGCGACATTGAGAGGGTTGATGTAAAAGTCGACAAGTTGACGAATGTGTTTACGTCTTTTCTCGTTGATATTCAAAAGAAAGACGCTCCCGCTACGGTGAAAGCGGTTGAGGTTTCGTGTACGTTTTGTGGTGGACCTCATAATTATTACGAGTGTGCGGCTACGGATGGCCAAACGTCGAATGTGAATGCGTTAAACAACAATCTTCAAAATCAAAATAACGCGGGTTCATCACAACAAGGAAATTATAACCAAGGCAACAATTTTCAAAATCGTAACAATTTTCTAGGAAATAATCAAGAAGGAAATTTTTCGAATCAAATCATGGTTATAATCAAGGTCGGAATTTAAATTGGCAAAATCGAGACAATAATTAAAACTCGAATTTTTCAAACAACAACAATCAAGGTAACAATTTTTCAAGTGGTAATCAAGGAAATTTTCAAAGAAACAATCAAAACCAAGGGAACTTTAATTCAAATCAAAATAGTTCGTCAAACGATTTTCAAAATTACATGAAAACGAATGAGGCTAATATGAGACGATTAGAGGGAGAAATTGGTACTTTGAAAAACGATTTTTCTAATACTTTGAAACTTCAAAACACGAAGATTGAGCAAGGACAAATTGACATAAAAAGATGTTTTCGGCTATTATGAACAAAGCCTCGGGTGCTTCTTCGAGTTCGTTACCTAGTGACACCGTTGCTAATCCGAAGGAACAATGTAAAGCCGCCTCGTCTCGTGGAAAAAGTCGTGTGATTACCCCTACCCTTGAAGGATTTCGTATTGTTCCTTCTTCTCAACCCTCGAATTCTAAGACGTCTTATTGTTCTAAAGTCGATGGGATGAACGTGGCGACCAAGGAAAGGAGTGCTGTACCTCAAATTCCATCCGCGGTTCAAAAAGAGAGTTTTATCGACCTAACCAAAGTAACCCTTGAAGAAACTTGTGCTTCAATCCTTCTTAAAAAACCGAAAAGGCGTATGCCGAGAAAGGAAGAGGATCCGTGCGAATTTCTATTACCTTGTGATTTTTCCGAGATTGAGCGATGTTTAGCCCTTGCCGATTTAGGTGCTTGCATCAATCTCATGGCTCATTCTCTTTGGAAATTGATGAGATTGCCTTCACTTACCTCCACGAACATGACTATCGAGCTTGCAAATTGTACACCATTAATACCAATTGGAATATCCGAGGATGTCTATGTTAAAGATGGGAAGTTTGTTTTTCCCTCGGATTTCTTTATATCCGATTACGAGTGCGACCCTAAATGTCCCATTATTTTAGGCCGACCATTTTTATCGACGGCTCGAACCGTAATCGACGTTCACGAGGGGAGACTTACTATGAGATATGGGGATGACAAAATGGACTTTTTCATGAGTAAATCCCAAGTGTCTTATGATAATGAAAAAACCGAGGTTTCAAAACCTAATGTTTCTAAACCTAATGATTTCAAAATGTTCACTTTAGCGGAAAGTATGAGGCTTGTTGGAAATACGTTTTTACGTATTTAGGAAGATTCGGTCACTCCGACAATATACTAAGTAGTAGCTCGTAGTCTAGACATCGTTATTTAACAAACAAGTCCAAGCCTAGCCTACAACTTGTGTAGGCTGGCCCAAACGTGTAAGCCCAAGCCCATTACAAGGCTTGGGTATATAAACCCTCTCCTTAGATGGAGAGGGTGTGTGGTTTCATAATTTACACATAGTAAACATTGGTTTTCTCTCTCTAGAAGTGTGTGTAATCCACCATCTCTCTGTCTCTTTCTCTCTCTAAAATCATAAGCAAGATTTACATTTCTACAAACGGTATCAAGAGCCATGGGATGATTGTATTGTTCATGTGTTTCTGTTCTTGATTCATACACCTATTTTGATCCATTTTTACACGAACCAATTTTTTTTTTTGTGTTTTTGATGATTTTTTCTTGATATAAATCTTCTACATAGTTTTGGTAGGGATTTGGTATAGTTACTTTGGCTAAAAACACAAAATTTTTGGGTGTTTTGATCATTTTTTGGCTTAAAATCACGAATTGGTTGAGTTTTGTCCGAGAAAAGTGGGAATTATTCCGATCAGGTCATCGGTGTTGGGAATAAAGTAAGGCCAGATCACTTGAGCGCTGACAAGAGTAAAACAAGCGTTGACAAGAGCAAAACAAGCGCTGAAAGCTCAAGCGTTGACAAGACAAAGTCAAGCGTTGATACATTGAAGACAAGCACTGATGGGAAGATATACTCTACGCGTTTATTGTATTCTAGATTACTTCTAGTAAAGATAGGAACAACAATGTATTTTCTATATTTATCTTTACCTAGAATAGCTGATACGTAGATTATTGTACAAGGCTTCTTATGTCTATAAAAGAAGACCTTTAGGTTAATGTTTCATATAAGTTTTCATTCGTAAACTACTTTCATTGTAGGAAAGTTTGATATCATTAATCAAAGTGAAAGTTTGTTTATATCATTGTGTGTTCTTGTTTAAGTGTTAATTCCGCATAACACTTAGATTATCATAAGCATATACAAAGGTTTCTATAAGTGTATTACTTGATCTAATCTCGTATACATAAAGCTGAATCGATCTAAGTTTGGGATCAACAAGTGGTATCAGAGCTTGTTGAGGAACTTTTGATCTTAAAGAACACAAGAACCCTAAAAATCACCAAAACCCTAATTTTCTCAAAAACCCTAACAACATCATGTCTGAAGCAATAACCTCCTCCTCCTCACCTTTACCAAAGATCAAGATTCCCATGTTTGATGCAACTAACTTTGAATTGTAGAAATTCAATTTTGAACAATATCTAGGGATCTATGACTACACACTCTGGGAGATCATTGAATATAGAAACACATTCGATAAAGCCCAAAAGATTGCTGATGCTATTACTCAAAGATCAGCTGTTGCTGGATGTTCTGAAGAGGATAAGAAAGAAAAACCTGAAGATGGTAGAGTTGTGGCTGCTGAAGACATAGCAAAGAAAAGGGTTGACATGAAAACCCTAAATATTCTGAAACTCTCGTTGGGACAAGAGAACCAGCATAAATATAGAGGTTATGATTCTGCTAAACAGCTTTGGGCAGCTCTTGAAGTTGCATATGGTGGTAATGCATATACTAGGGAAGAAAAGAAGAAACAACTCATGCATGATTATGCTGTTTTCAAAGCACAACCCAATGAGAAGCTGAGTAGTGTGAGAAGTAGATTGCTTGACATTACAAGCAAATTGTCCTTCATGGGGACACAAGTTGGTGATGTTGACATCAATGCTACTTTTCTTAAAAGTCTTGGTGAGGTGTGGAAGATTGAGGCAAGATCCGTTCTTGCCAATAATACTTACAAAAGTTCCACGTTTGATGACATTTACAACAAACTGAAGCTGTTGGAAGATGAAACTCTTCTAGAGCATGGAAACAAGTCTACCACCAGTAACATGGCCTTCTTCTCTCATAGTGAATGTCAATTCAATCAGAAGGACTCTTACATGCATCCAGTTACTGGATCATCATGTGTCAGCGCTGGAACAAGTCCTGTCAACGTCTCCTTTTCAGACGCTGACACATTCAAAAGTGACTCCCCAAGAGTTAAACCTGCTGGTTTAGATTTGGATCCTGTATGTGCTTATATTGCTTCTTTGCCCAATGGTTCAGTGATTACATATGAGGACCTTGAGCAGATAAGTGATGAGCACTTGGAAGAGATGGACATTAAGTGGAACATGGCTCTTGCTAGTATAAGAGCAAATAGGTGGAACAGAAGGTTTAAGAAGAAGATGACCTTCAATGCAAAAGACACAGCTGGATTTGATAAATCCAAAGTTGAATGCTACAACTGTCATCGTATGGGGCACTTCATGAGGGAATGCAGATCTCTTAGAAGATCTTATGCTGGTAAACCCTCAAGTCAGGTTGTTAAAGCTCAGGATTCCAAAGCCATGGTTGTAGTTCAAGGAATTGATGGTATGGGATGGGATTGGAGCTATCTGGCTAAGAATGTTGAAGAGGATAAAGCTTTGGTTGCTGAGGTTGAAGAAGAAGAGCATGTTGAATATGCTCTCATGGCACACTCCTCCTCTTCATCTGATAATGAGGTATACAATGATGCTTTTTGTAGTAAAGGTTGTAGGTTAAACACTGAGAAGCTTAACAAAGAGGTGTTAAGATTATTAAGTGATGTGAGTACTGAAAAGTGCAAACTATCTAATTATCAACTAGCTCTTACTCAAACTGAGAAAACAGTTTCTGAATACAAGAAAATGGAATTTGACTTAAAAGATAAAATAAATATCTTAAAACATGAGTTAAATGCTAGTATGGATATTAGAAACATCATGGAAAGGGTTAATGGTGAGTTACCGGCTAAGCTAGATGAGGCCATTAAGAATAAGGATAATGTTGGCCTTAAAATTCAAAGATTTGATAGAGCCACTCAAACCCTAGGAGACTGTGTAGGTAAACAAAGGGATCCTAAGGACATGACTGGGATTGGGATGAATGATTACTCTTTGGTTCCACCACCAGCTGGTGACTTCTATGGTGTCCAACAAAAGGACCTATCTTGGTCTGGTTTGCCAGAATTCCAAGAGGAGGAATTCATTCCTCCACCAAGAGTTGTCACTCCAGTTGAAGAGTACCAACAAAAGTTGACTGACCTTAATGAATGGAAGAAAGTTAACCCTACTTTATTCGTTAAGGGTGGATTGCTATGTGAAAGTCCCAATGAGTCAACTCCTATTAAGGTTACAAACCCAGTCACTGGTAAAGCTGTTGACCTAGGCTCAAACACTGATAGAAAACCTAACATTAAATATGCAGAGATGTATAGGAATACTAGGTCACCCAAGAGCCAAGTTAGCAATAATGGAACAGGCTTCTTCTCTTCTAGACCTAAAGTTGTGTCTAGAAAAGCTTGTTACACTTGTGGTAGCTTTTCACACTTGGCATATAAGTGTGTCAACGCTCCCAAAGCCAGCGCTGACAGGAACAATTTCAACGCTGACAGGAACAAAGTCAACGTTGTTAGGAAGTCAAACGTTGTCAGACCCAAACCTTGTGTGTAGCAAAGTCCACAAGTGATTAGACCTGCCCCATTCTTTACTAGAGGGTCTAACACTCATGGACAAAGACCATTTCAAAAGACAAATACTTGGTCTAATAGGCAATGGGTTTCTGTAGCAAACCCTAGGTTCAACGCTGATAAGGGTAATCTCAGCGTTGACAAGACCAATTCCAACGCTGACAGAAACGTGACCAGACCTAAATATCTGCAACCACAGGGTAAGGGGTCCAAAGCTTCTTCAAGCTTAACATGGAGACCCAAGAAAGATCAAAACCCTAATGAAAATGGGATTTCAATGACATGCAATAGATTTAATTACATTTCAAAGGTCATTACAAAACCTATTGGGGTTAACTGGGTATTTCATCCTAAGAAGGATGAGAATGGGGTTGTTGTGAGAACTAAGTCTATTCTTATTGAACAACTAGATGAATCCAAGTCTTTTAAGACTTGGGTTCCCAAAGAAAACTAATTTGTTTTCTTTATGTGCAGGGCATTCAAAAACAGGTCAATGATTATGGATATTGGGATAGTGGATGCTCAAGGCACATGACAGGGAAGAAAGACTATTTGACGAACTTCACTCCCATTAAAGATGGTGATAAGGTTTACTTTGGAGGCGGATATGGTACTATCACAGGCAAAGGAACCCTTCTCACCAAGAACTTGCGTTTTGAAAACGTATTTCTGGTAAAAGAACTTGATTACAATCTTTTTAGTGTATCACAAGTTTGTGATAACAAAAATAAAGTTCTGTTTACTGATACTGAGTGTTTGGTGTTAAGCAAGGATTATAAGATCCCTGATGAGAAATATATTGAGTATAGAACACCTAGGCATAAAGACATATATAATGTGAATCTGAATGGGATTAGAATGAATAACAATATGTCTTGTTTTTATGCTAAAGCCTCAGTAGATGAGAGTAATTTGTGGCACAGGAGACTAGGGCACATAAATTTTAAAAATATAAATAGGCTTGTGAGACTTGGCTTGGTTGATGGTTTGCCTGAGAAGGCCTTCCATAATGACCACTCTTGTGTTGCATGTCTTAAAGGCAAGCAGCACAAGGTCTCATTCAAGTCCAAACAGGCGCATACTAGTTCTAGACCTTTTCATATGCTACACATGGACCTCTTTGGTCCAACCAATATAGAAAGTTTGAATGGTAAGTCATATTGCTTTGTCATCACAGATGACTTTTCTAGGTTTACTTGGACATTCTTTCTAGCTATGAAGAGTGACACAGCTGATATTCTAATTGATTTTATCACTCAGATTGAGAAGAGGTCTGGCAATGAAGTTAAAATGCTTAGGAGTGATAATGGTAGTGAATTTAGGAATAAGAAGCTAGATGATTTCTGTGCCAGGAAAGGAATTACTAGGCAATTTAGTATTGCTAGAACCCCACAGCAAAATGGGGTTGCTGAGAGGAAAAATAGAACCCTAATTGAAGCAGCCAGAACAATGTTGGCTGATGCTCATTTTCCTATAGCCTTTTGGGCTGAGGCTGTCAATACAGTTTGTTATGTTCAAAATAGAGCATTGGTTAACAAAATTCAGAACAAAACACCTTATGAGTTACTTTGGGGAAGAAAACGTAATATTGGTTTTCTCAGACCTTTTGGTTGTCATGTAGTAGTTTTAGATACTAGTGATGCCTTAAGGAAATTTAGTGCAAAAGGTGATGAGGGCTACTTCATGGGGTACTCAGTGCAGAGCAAGGGATATAGGGTTTATCTTAAAGAGGAAAAACGTATACTTGAAAGAGTACATGTTAGGTTTTTAGAGAATAAACCTAGTGATCCTGAAAGTGGTCCAAATTGGTTGTTTGACTTGGAACCTTTGTCTAGAACTTTAAACTATATGCCTGTCACTAATCCAGACATTGTGAAGATAGCTTCAAATATTGTGGAAGAACAAGTTGTTGATGTTTCAGGTACTCAGGTTCATGAAAAGGTTGGATCACAAGCAGAAAAGACATCTCCTATACAAGAATATGTTACAATTCCCATTTGGACAGATGCTTTTGCTGCTGCTGCTGGTAAAGATAATGGTGGCCTCCAAGTACCACCAGATACAAACATGCATGGTCCTTCAGGCGCTAATAAAGGTAAATCTAGCACTGACAAGACCAATTCAGACGTTGATGGTTCAGACGTTGACAACAACAGTTCAAGAGTTGTTAGCCCAAGCGCTGACAAACAAGGTTCAGGCGTTGACAACACTTCTACACATCTTTTCTCTTCCATTTTTGAACAAGGTGAACCTTCCAATATATATGAAGAGGTTCATCCTCATGTTGATGAAAGAGAGTCTGATGAAGAAGATATTGACAACATGGAGAATGAGGTTGAGGAAACCAGACTTTTTGAAGGAGGAGTTCTCACTTCCACTATGAAGAATCACCCCACTTCTGAAATCATTGGTGATATTATGACTCCAGTTCAGACCAGAAGAGCTCATCAAGGTCTTAGTGGGTTTAATGCCAATATACACAAGAAGGTTGATACCCCTCTTGTGCAAGCATGTTTGTTTGCCTATTTTCTGTCACAACAGGAACCCAAGAAAATATTTGATGCTCTCAAAGAACCAAGTTGGGTGGAAGCAATGCAGGATGAGCTTCACCAATTTGCAATTCAGGATGTTTGGGAGCTGGTTGATTGTCCCAGATATGTCAGACCTATAGGGACAAGATGGGTTATAAGGAACAAGAGAGATGAAAGAGGCATTGTGGTCAGAAACAAGGCAAGGTTAGTGGCTCAGGGATATACACAAGAGGAGGGGATAGACTATGAGGAAGTCTTTGCACCAGTTGCAAGGATTGAAGCTATAAGGATCTTTTTAGCCTATGCATCATGCATGGGCTTCACTGTCTATCAAATGGATGTCAAGAGTGCCTTCCTCTATGGAACTATTGTTGAGGAGGTATATGTGATGCAGCCTCCTGGTTTTGAGGATCCAGAGAATCCAGATAAAGTGTATAGAGTCAAAAAGGCTATGTATGGCCTTCATCAAGCCCCTAGAGCATGGTATGGTACTTTGTCTACATACTTGGTGGACAATGGATTCAAAAGGGGCACCATAGATCAGACACTCTTTACAAAGAAGAAAGGCAAGGATGTGTTGCTTGTCCAGGTCTATGTTGATGATATCATTTTTGGGTCTACTGATCCAAAGATGAGTGAGGATTTCTCCAAGCTTATGACAGACAAATTCAAGATGAGTGCTATGTGGGAGATGAACTTCTTTCTTGGTTTACAAGTTCAGCAGAAAGAAGATAGTATCTTCATCTCCCATGATAAATATGTGGCTGAGATCGTGAAGAAGTTTGGCGTTTCTCCACATGAAAATAGGGCTACTACTCCTATGGATAGAGAGCACCCTTGGGGAAAGATTGGAGATGGGAAAGATGTTGACGTCAAGTACTATAGATCCATGATTGGATCATTAATGTACCTTACTGCCTCCAGACCTGACATCATGTTTGCTGTGTGTGCTTGTGCACGCCATCAAGTGAATCCCAAAGAATGTCATCTTTATGCTGTGAAGAGGATCTTTAGGTACCTATGATGCTATCCTAGTCTTGGTTTGTGGTACCCAAAGGATTCACCATTGGAGCTGATTGCATATTCAGATAGTGATTATGGAGGTGATAAATTTGATAGGAAATCCACAACTGGTGGATGTCAGTTTCTTAGGAGCAAGTTGATATCTTGGCAATGCAAGAAACAAACAGTGGTGGCTAATTCTACAACTGAAGCTGAGTATGTGGCTGCAGCTGCTTGTTGTGGACAAGTTTTGTGGATTCAAAACCATTTGTTGGACTAGGGGTATAATTTTATGCATACCAAGATATTTGTTGACAATAACAGCACTTTATGCATCATTAAGAATCCTGTACATCATTCTAAAACTAAACACATAGAAATTAGACACCATTTTATAAGAGATTGCTTTGAAAAAGGTTTAATACAACCAGATAGGGTTGACACTGAGGAAAATGTGTCAGATTTACTAACTAAACCTTTTGATGCTGGGTGGTTTCAATACTTGGTAACAAGTATTGGAATGGTCAATCTCACATAATATGTGTTTTGGAGTCTTTTGTAAAAGTATGTACAGGATGATGCATTGTTATTGGTCTTATGATGATTTAGATTTTCCACTATATTTTTCTAACACTGACAAAGGTTGCTTGAACGCTGATAAGTGTTTTTGTAACGTTGTCAGCAATATATATGTCTAACGCTGACAAAGCTTCCCTCAACGCTGTCATGTGTTATCGGGGCGTTGTCATCAACAATGTTAGTTTTGTGGTTTTCAATCTAAATATGCAGATGGTGTTAGCAGTATACCATTGGATACAGAGTTTCTTATGGATCAATGGAGAAGCATTTGGACAAGTTTTTATTTATGGATGATGGTTGGAATTTTTAGTTCCTATCTTGACATAAATTTTTTATGTTCATGCATGTTTTTAGCAACTTGTGTATCATAGTTTAAGGGGAGGTTTTAGGAACCTTTAAGATGTTTGGGTATCCATATGATACTCTTATCACAATTATAGATTGTGTCCACAGGTGAGTATGAGTTAGTTTTACTAAATCATGAGGCACTGTAGCATGCAAAGTTGATATACTATGCATGCTGCCAAGACATTTTTGGCCTAGAATTGGTTGTGGTCTGTTGGGAGACTTAGGAATAATTTTGTTATGGGATTTACCTGGGAGTAACAAGGAATTTTATAAGGTAACTTGGTTGTTAAGAGTTTTGGTTAGCAAGGGACACTAGAGGACTGTTATGTCTATCTTGCTTAAGCAAGTGTACATAACTGGACAGTGCTTGCCGCCCTATAATAATTATCAGCTTTTTGGTTATCTTCTCTAGGATAAATTACTTTGTTAAGGTCATTTTTCATTTTTAAACATTTTTTTTTGGACGCTGACAAGTATTTTTCCAAGCGTTGTTGTGACCAATTTAGACGCTGACATGGCTATAGGCAAACGTTGACAAGATTATAGCCGTTGGGCGTTGATACATTATTTTTGACCGTTGACACTCAATGGGTCCTACCCAGTTGTTACTTTTTGACATATTTTGAGGCCGTAATTTTGGGAGTTGTTACTTTTCATTTAATGCATGAGATAAACTTATAATTTTCCAATATTTTCATGATTACATTTTGAAAATACTTGCCTATTTTTGGGCCAATCACATGCATTTTCTTCTCCTATAAATTTGGCTCCTATTTTTAAACAGGGTATCTATACTAAATGTCTAACACAATTTTCTCTTATCAACTTCATCTTCATCAATCGGTTTTAACAGCTTTCAACAATGGCACCAAAGTTTAAACCATCAGAATTCGAATTGGGGTTCAGAACTCAACACAACATGATCGCGTATCTTGAAGCTGATGATACTCTGTTTCCTCAATACACACAAATGGTGGCGTATTTGAACGCATCTCCTCTTAGGTATGCTCTTTCTCATACACCACTCATTCCATTCACACATATTAAATAGTTTTGGAACACTGTAAGTTCCTCAATAGTTAATAGAGTGACTACATTGACTTCTATTGTTCATGGGAGATCTTGGGTGGTTACTGAGGCTTTGGTACGCCAAGCCTTTCATCTTGATGATGCTGATGGTATAGCCACCCTTCCCATTAATGAAATAGAACAAGGACTTAGGGCTTTGGGATATCCTTTTTCCTGATGAAGGTACCTTAAACAAGTATCATAAACAAGAGTTTCCCCCAGCCTGGAAGTACCTCATACATGTCCTCCTTCAATGTTTGAGTCCCAAATGCACTGCACACAATGAGATCAATAGATCTATTGCAAGTGCTATTGTGTGTATTGCAACTGGGCAAAAATTTAATTATTCTAAAATGATTTTTGAGGGCATGTGTAAAAATAAGGGGAACAAAATGACTTTAGCTTATCCCCGATTTTTGCAAATGGTTTTTGATGTTCAAGGATACTGCACAAGGGATCATAATGATTTTTATGAGATCCCTGTGCAAAAGAAAGTTATTTTTATGAAGATGAACTCACCACCCCATCGTGACCTACCCTTAACCCAAGCTATGCTTGCTGTCATTGCAGCAGCTCAACCCCAACCAGACCCCCAACCTCAAATTGACCCACTACCTGAACCATTATCTTCACCTGACAATATGCAAATTGACCAAGAACCCTTCAACGCTGACACATTAAATGTTGGCGTTGATGTGCCTATTTCTAACGTTGACACACAACCTTCACAAACCCAAACACCCCTTAACCAACCCACATCCACCCAATCTTCTACACTATCTTCTACACCCCCTGAATATAGGTTGATGAAACACCAAAGGACTACTGGAGTGTTCTCTTCTGGTGGTCCTAGCCATGTAGCAGAGAGAACCACCACCACAAGTGTGGCTGGTGCTATGGATGAGGCTGGGACTATTGGTTCTGGCTTAGAAGCTGGACAAGGCAGTCCCACCATCATTAAGTCCTCATCCATGCCCAATGAATCTGACTTGGGAGGTAAAATCCCTATTTTAGAAGAGGGCAAATTGGAACCAATGACCCTACTTGAATTGACGGTAGTCTGCATGAGCTTGCAAAAGCAAAATGCAGACTTGGTACAAGTTGTCAGCTCACAAGGCCTTGAACTCAAGCAATTGAGGGAGAGGATTGTTGTTTTGGAGACTGCAAGTGCAAGGAGAGGTATGGAGGAATCTTCCAAAGGGGAGGAAGATCCAATAAATCTGAGTGATAAGGGCAGCCATGATGGTCAATCTTTGGATGTTGCTGAGGCCCTTACAACATTGAAGAAACAAACAGGTTTTGATACATCCTTAATTTCTCCTACCAATTTGAATTTATCATTTACAGCCATGTTGGAGGAGATTGCAAAAGGCGCTGAGACATGAAATTTGGGCGTTGACAAGGAGAATTTGCACGTTGACAAGGAGAATTTGGACGCTGACAGAAATATTTTGGGCGCTGATAGAACAAAATTGGGCGTTGACAGACCTGCACATGAGGGTGATGTATCCAAGTTATCATCCATCATCAAGGAGGTTTCTGCATAGGTATCACCATCTACCTTACCAACAATTGCTTCATCAGATAAGGGTAAGGGTATTATGGTAGAAGAGATTGTTCCAAAGGATGCAACTCAAGTTGAATTTGATAGAAGATTGGTTGTACAAATCATGGAACAAGATATAAAGGAGGTGAAAGAGTCACCATTTGTTGTTACTTCATAAGAAGAAAGTGATGGAGCTAGCTCAGACTCAAGTGTTATGATTATAGAACCAGAAAGACTTGAGTATGGAGATGAGTTGGCTGAGGAGAAATTGAGAGAATTGAAATTGCAGGTTGACTTTGATATGCCAGAGGTGGTTCAAATGTATAATGCTTGGGAAGAAAGATGTATGGAGAATCCACACTTGACTGTTTCAGATCAAATATGGGGTTTGGAGATTCTCCTCAGAGTTTAGAAGGATTGCCAGGTAATTTTGAAACACAAGGCAAGCAATATTCTCTCAAAATTGAAAAGGGATAGAAGGGAGCTATACTACATGTTGCTCAGATGTCATGGAGTAGGATGGACTTATCAGAAATTGAGGGCATTGACATTTGATGAGTTGGAATGCAAGGCTTATCCCATTTGGGTGAGAGTGCAGGAAGCAAACACTCTCAGACTTCTTTCTGATGAAAGAAAGGAAGAACTTGCAGAAGAAATGGAGCTCAAGAAAGCTATGTTTGTTCCCAGACCAGTGAAAAAGAGAATTTCTCTTGAGTTTCCCAAAGTTATGGATCCACTATATCCAAGTGAAGCTTTCATAAGAAAGAGCCTCAAGCTCTCACCATTAGAAGCTTCAGATAAGGTGCAAGTGTTACCATTAGATTCCAGAAACCCAATTGTGAGCTATGAAGAAGATGAATGTGGGTTTTGGAAAATTGGCAGGTATGGCAAAGAGGTACACACTTTTACCACTCTCATATCTTTGTTTGCAAGTTGTGATAGAGAAGACTTGGTAGACCTATGGAGGTTGCTAGAGACCAAGTATGAGGCTGAAGCACCAACTTTAGCTAATGGAATAAAACTGTGGTCCACATTCAAAAGTATGTGTGGACCAAAAGATGAGGATCCTGCTATTTGGAAGGATCTTGAAGATGATCTCAGTGGTCTTCAATGGAGATTATATTCAGCTGCTGGTGTTTACCATTTGAGTTCTACAAAGTTTGTTGAGTATCTACTTGTGGATGGTCAGTATTTCATATCCAAAGCTATTTTGGAGAAGATGAAGGACACTCAGCTGGAGATTGATTATTCAAGTGACGTGGCAAAAGACTTGATCAGATTTATTCATTAGCAATATGAGAAGGTTTGTAAGATTCCTCCTATTCCTTAATGCTTATTCAGAAACTTGATCATAAGAGTGGATATCAAGTTTAGGGGAGGATTGTTGGGAATAAATTAAGGCCAGATCACTTGAGCGCTGGCAAGAGTAAACCAAGCGTTGACAAGAGCAAAACAAGCGCTGACAGCTCAAGCGTTGACAAGACAAAGTCAAGCGTTGATACATTGAAGACAAGCACTGATGGAAAGATATACTCTACGCGTTTATTGTATTCTAGATTACTTCTAGTAAAGATAGGAACAACAATGTATTTTCTATATTTATCTTTACCTAGAATAGCTAATACGTAGATTATTGTACAAGGCTTCTTATGTCTATAAAAGAAGACCTTTAGGTTAATGTTTCATATAAGTTTTCATTCGTAAACTACTTTCATTGTAAGCAAGTTTGATATCATTAATCAAAGTGAAAGTTTGTTTATATCATTGTGTGTTCTTGTTTAAGTGTTAATTCCGCATAACACTTAGATTATCATAAGCATATAGAAAGGTTTCTCTAAGTGTATTACTTGATCTAATCTCGTATACATAAAGCTAAATCGATCTAAGTTTGGGATCAACAATCGGAAAAGGGTTTATAGGACATTCCGATCAGTGTAATCGGAATAGGGTTTAGGGATTCTGACACGGTTTATTCCGATCAAGGTATTCCGATCTGGTTTATTCCGATTAGGTACATTCCGATCAAGGTTATTCTAATTATGGTTTATTCCGATTTGGGAGATTCCGATCAAGGTTATTCCGATAGGGCTTATTCCGACTGATATTCCGATCACTATTCCGATCACTATTCCGATCAATATTCCGATAATCAAAAATTATTCCATAAAAAAATTTCGACTTGGAATTTTTGGTTTATCGAGGACATATTTTAGGGGATTTTAACATTGTTTCTCGACTTCAACTCACAACAACAAACACATTTACTTTCTTTCATTGATCGATCAACGTTTGTAAATCTTAACTTATTGAAATGGAGTACACATCTCTTACGGATAAGTCCATCCTCTCGGGTACGGATAATCGTCCACCAATGTTGGTGAAGACTATGTATGAGGAATGGGCTTCCCGAATCGAACTTTATATGTTGAACAAGAAGAATGGACATCTCATTTGGGCATCGGTGCTCAATGGACCATTAGATTATGGTACAGTGACGGAAGGTACAACTACTCGTCCTCGCACAACGGGTGAATTGACTGGAGATATGAAGATTCAAGACAAATGTGATATGTATGCTACAAACATCATTCTCCAAGCCCTTCCTCCAGATGTCTACAAACTCGTCAGCAAACATAAAGTTGCCAAAGAGTTATGGGATAGAATTCGTGTTCTCATGCAAGGAAACTCGTTAACTAAACAAGAACGAGAGTGTAAGCTTTATGATACTTTTGATAAGTTTGCCTATGTGCCAGGGGAGACTCTCAATGATTACTATCTGAGATTTACCCTATTGTTGAATGAGCTCAATATCTATGGCATGACAATTCCTACCTTTCAATTGAACACCAAGTATTTGAACACTCTTCCTTCAGAATGGAAAAAATACGTGACGGATGTTAAATTGGCTAAGGACTTGCATAACACCAATGTGGATCAACTTCAAGCTTTTCTTCAACAACACGAATGCCATGTGATCGAGGCTTAGTTGTCTACACCTCAAGTTCATGATCCACTTGCAATGTATGCTTCTCAACAAAACATGGCTTATACTTATCAACAACCATCATACCTGCAGCAGCCACCACCACACACCTATCAGCAACCACAACAACCATCTTATCAACCATTAATGATGCCACAACAAGCATTTCAACAAGGTGTTCATCAATAATCTTTTCCGCTGCAACCATCATATCAGACATCACCATCACAAGCCAACACTTCTCCAATAGGATATACTCCTCAGCAAGGATATTTTCCAATAGAAGCACAACCAGCACAAGCTTTCTACTCTAATGAACTTCCACCAATCCAATCACCGGTCTTTACTCCAAATGATACGCCAGCTGATGTTCTAAACCATCTCACAGCCTACTTATCAAAACTTGTTGCAACTATAGGATTTCCACCAAAAAACAATCAGCTCCGCACCTCATCAAATCCTCGACAACAAGCCACTGTTCAAGATGGTCAAGTGACGGTGCAACCAATTCAGGGAAGGCAAAATTCATATGGACCTCCTACAAGGACTGGGAACAATCAAGCTGTGAATTCTCAAGATAGTGGAAATGGGAGTCCTATTGGTCCTAAGAAGGTTGTGACTTGCTACAATTGCCGAGGAAAAGGTCATATGGCTAGGGAATGCACTCAGCCAAAAAGGAGGAGGGATGATGCATGGTTTCATGAGAAGATGTATTTGGTTGATGCTCAGTCTAAGGGGAAGATTTTGGATTCAGAGGAGTTAGCATTTCTTGCAGACCCAGGGGCAGCAGATACTGAAGGCATTGCAGTCATTTCTACTTCTAATGCAGCTTATCAAGCAGATGATCTTGACGCATATGATTCGGATTGTGATGACATTCACTCTGCCCAAGCAGCTCTCGTTGCTAATCTCTCTCACTACGGTCCTGATGTCATCAGTGAGGTACCAACCACATCTAATAATATTGATGACAACCAACATCAAGTTGGGCATGAAAAGGACAACCTCGAACAGCATTCGGGAACTAGTAACTCAAATGATGTGGTACCCAATCCTACACATTTGAGTGAACCTCAACCAAATGCTATGACGGGTATGGAATCTTAGGCTCAACATGATTTGGTCATGGTGCCTAAACATATTATTGATCAAATGCGTATGGCCCTCAGACAATCCGTAGATACCAATTCCACCCTAACTGCTGAGCTTGCGTTGCATAAAGAAAAGGTCAAAACTTTTTAAATGGTTCCTCAAACAGAGAAAATAACATGTTCTGAATTTGACCAATTTCGTTTTGAAAAGATTGAATACTTGAAAGAAATATAATCATTAAAAGCTAATCTTTCCAATGAATTAAAAGTAAAAGAGTTGGTTGTCAATGATTTTCAGAAACTTAAAATGGACTTCGAAATCCTCGAGTCTAAAAAGTTTGAATCGGAAATTAATGCTACCAAACTTCTTAAATTCAAAGAACAATAGCTTTTAAAACAATACGCTTCCACAGAAAAGGTTCATCTTTTAACTAAATCATTTAAAGAACTCAAACTTAACCGTCTTCAAGATTTACCACCTAATCCCGGTTATGCAAAACAAGCTCAGGAATATATTCCCGGTCTTTATGATATGACTATAATTGGCAAATCGAAAGAAGCACCTTTTGTTCGTAGTACTGAGGAGACACAGTCACTTGCGGATGAAACTCATTCTAGTGCCCCAAAGTTTGTCAAATGAAAACCTTCCTAGTACGTCTCCTACACTTGTCAAAACGGATTTAACAAAGTTAATTCCACCGGTAAGCAAGGCGTCCGTTAACTTAAATGCGGTTCACCAACACTTAGCCGATTTTGACAAGGTCATTTTGGAACGTACGACGGCTTCGGCCATAACGGAAGGTGAATGGAACTTTCAGCACACTAGAGCTGCGTTCCGAAATGACATTTTTCCGTTTGTAGACAATGTTAAGGCTTGTCTTCGTAATCTTGATCAAGATTTACTTTTGGAAATAGAAGAAGTTAGACGTATTTTCAATGAAATGGATAATGCTTATGAAAATAGTTTACTTGAAATAGAACGGGTTTCACGCCATAATGATCTGCTTCTGAATCAAGTGATGTCTCATGATATAGTTTCTGTCTGTGTGAATACAAGTGTTGATAATGATTCTATTGTGCATAATGTTGAATCTGTGGATAATGTGGTAAATAGTACTTGTCACGAATCTGACGCTGAATTTTTAAAGCTTCAAGATTCATATTCTTCGCTTTCAAAACATTTTGATGAGATTCAAACACATTGTATTTCGCTTGAATGCAAGCAACAATTTATTCAAGAAATCTTTGAAACGTCATTCGAAGGTGTTAATTTCGATGATGCAAACTTTGAAAATAACTTTCGATTGAATTTACAATCAAAACATCGTCAGCCAAGTGACAAAGTTGCTACATCGTTGCCGATAGAAAAAGAGAAATCTAAGGAGCTTAACTGTGTGAACGTACTTGAGGCCGCTGAGAATCTTAAACTGGATCTAGATAATCGAGTTTCCAAGATTTTGTCCAAAGTTGATAACTTAAAACAGAAAAATACACGATTTTTCGATTCAGTAAAGCCCGCATTTGTTGATACCACTGCACAGAATCAATCATTGATTGAACAATTGAATCGAAAGTCGGTGGAAATATCTGATTTGAGGGAACAAATTTGTGATAAGAATCTGGTCTTGGCTGAGTTAAAGGAAACACTTCGTACTCTAAAAGGTAAGAATGTTGTGGATAACGCAGCCACTGTCTCAGCATCGTCCTCTAGTGCAATCAAAAGGAACCTTATAGCCGTCACACCACTTAACAAGGGCCCTAGGAATAAACCATCTCAAACTTTGGTCACTAAAGATAAGGCGGAATCAAAACCAGCTTCTAATATTCCCGTGTTGCCTTCTACAGGAGTAAGCACCACTACTAAGGCTCAAAGATCTAAGCTTAAGAGAAACAAGAAGAATGATAGGATCTTGCCCACATCTAGTAGTCAAGTGAAGAAGAAAGTAGAAGCCCATCCTAGGAATGTTATTTCTGTTTTGAATAAAAAGAATCATGTAGCTAAACCTAAAGGCTCTGTGGTTGTGCAGCGTTCTAAGACTAGTGTGAATTCTAATTGAATGGTTGGAATTGCAATGAATGTATGTTTTCTAGTCGTCATGATTCTTGCCTTATTGACCATGTGAATGAGATGTATGCCCGGAAAATGGATTAGAATGGAAATCGACTAGGAAAGTGTTAACCCAAGTTGGTTGGATGTGGCGCCCCCCTGGTAGAACTTTCACTATAGTAGGAAATACGTGCCCTTTGACTAGGATCACTCCCACTAAAGCGAAGAAAGAGTGCCCTTTAACTAGGAGTACCAAGGCTACCAAAACACAAGCGTGTCCTTTAACTAGGAACACCGACACTACTGTAGGAACCAAGTTCCCTTTAAATAGGTCTACTCCCACTGTAGTGCCCGCGAATAATCCAAAACCTAAGAAAGTTGGAACAGTAAAACCTATTAGTGCTAAAACTCACATTAGAAAACGCAGGAAATCTAAGGGTCACAAACCTGTTAGCAATTCTGATAATATTTTATCTGTATCTGCTAACACTCCGGAACCAATAGTTTCCAATGCATTGTCTATTGTTGTTGTTGAAAACAGGTGGTCCAAATTGTTCTCTGGTATTTGGACTCTGGTTGCTCCAAGCATATGACCGGAGATCGCTCTTAGCTCAGAAATTTCGTCAACAAGTTTCTTGGTACGGTTCGATTTGGAAATGATCATATTGCAAAGATAATGGGTTATGGTGAATATCATATTGGGAATGTTATTATTTCAAGAGTGTATTATGTGGAGGGTCTCGGTCACAACTTATTTTCTGTAGGACAATTTTGTGATGCAAACCTAGAAGTTGCTTTTCGAGAGCATACCTGCTTCATTCGTAATTTGGAAGGGGTTGATTTATTGAAAGGTACTCGAGGTAATAATTTGTATACTTTGTCTCTACAAGACATGATGGCCGCTTCTCCCGTATGTCTTCTCTCCAAAGCATCAAAGACTAAGTCATGGTTATAGCATCGACGGTTATCTCATCTTAACTTTGACGCTATTAATCATTTGGCGAAAAACGAACTTGTTCGTGGTCGTCCTAAACTTTCATTTCACAAGGATCATTTGTGTTCTGCGTGTACAATGGGGAAAAGCACTAAGAAGTCATACAAACCCAAGACTAAAGACACCAACCAAAAGAAACTTTATCTGTTGCATATGGATCTTTGTGGGCCAATGCGTGTTAAAAGTCTTAGTGGCAAAAAGTACATCCTCGTCATTGTCGATATTATTCTCGGTTTACATGGGTGAAATTTCTTAAAGCAAAAAATGAGGCACCTAAATTCATCATCGGATTTCTCAAGATGATTCAAGTGCGTCTCAACACTACTGTCCGACGCATTCGTACACATAATGGAACCGAATTTGTGAGTCAAATCTTGCGTGATTATTATGAATAAGTTGGCATTTCTCATGAAACATCCTTTGCTCGCACTCCACAACAAAACGGTGACGTTGAAAGGCGAAATCGCACACTTATGGAAGCTGCTCGAACGATGTTAATTTACGCAAAGGCTCCATTGTTTTTATGGGCAGAAGCAGTATCAATAGCAGTGTACACCCAAAACCGGTCACTAATTCGTAAACGCCATGGTAAAACACCTTATGAGCTTCTTCATAGAAAAATACCAGATTTATCATATCTTCATGTATTTGGTTCTCTTTGCTATCCAAATAATGATGGTGACAATTTGGGAAAACTTCAACCAAAGGCTGATATTGGTATTTTCATTGGTTACGCACCCGCAAAGAAGGCATATCGAATCTACAACCGTAACTCTCGCAAGATCCTCAAAACTATGAATGTTGATTTTGATGAGCTGACAGCAATGGCTTCTGAGCAAAGCAGCTCTGAACCCGCACTTCATGAAATGGGACCCAGTAACATTAGTTTTGGTCTTCTCCCAAACAACCCTACTTCATCATCATTTACACCACCTTCTAGGACTGAATGGGATACGTTGTTTCAACCGTTCTTTGATGAATTCTTTACTCCTCCAAGTATTGTTGCTCCAGAACCTGAGGTAATAGCTCCAGTAACCGAAGTTATCGCTCCAGCAACCGAAGCACAATCAGACACATCTGCACCTACAATTGGTCAAGATATACCATCAACGAGTAATTCTCAAGCAACACCCGAATCAATTACCCATTCATGCCTATTGATGATGAAGCGGATGATGATGATCACGATTTGGAATTCGCTCAAATGCGTGAACTTCCATTCTTTGGTGTACCTATTCCCGACCCTAATCAAGTAGGGTCGTCCACCTCAGAGGAAGCTCCAACTACAGTTTACTCCAATCTACGGATTCGTGAACATGACAGCAAGTGGACAAAGGATCATCCTATAGATTCTATTATTGGTGACCCTAATCGTCCGGTATCCACACGCAGTCAGCTACAAGAAAATGCATTGTTTTGTCATTTTGATGCTTTTCTCACTGAAGTTGAACCTAAGACATGGCAACAAGCTTTTACTCAATCTTGTTGGATAGAAGCTATGCAAGAAGAACTAACGAATTCATACGTCTTGAAGTATGGGAACTTGTCCCATGCCCGGATCAAGTGCAGTTACTCACTTTGAAATGGGTTTACAAGGTGAAACTCGATGAGTTAGGCGGAATATTGAAGAACAAAGCTCGTCTAGTAGCTCGTAGATACAAGCAATTATTGGGCATCGACTTTATGGAATCCTTTGCACCTGTTTCCCGTTTGGAAGCTATTAGACTATTCCTCGCTTATGCAGCCCACATGAATATGGTCGTCTATCAGATGGATGTGAAGACGACATTTCTTAATGGTGAAATCAAGGAAGAGGTCTATGTTCAATAGCCGGATGGTTTTGTGAATCCTAAATATCCTAATCATGTGTACAAGATTAAGAAGGCTCTCTATGGGTTGAAGCAAGCTCCTTGCGCATGGTATGATCTATTGTCACAATTCCTCATTACGCAAGGCTTCGCTAAAGGCAAGGTGGATCCCACGCTGTTCATTCAAAAACGAGGTAAAGATATGATTATGGTACAAATATATGTTGATGATATTATATTTGCAGCCTCGACCCAAACCTTATCGGATGAGTTTGGGACACTCATGTCTTCCAAGTTTAAGATGTCAATGATGGGCAAGGTATCATTTTTCTTTGGTCTTCAGATATCTCAGAGTCCTAGAGGCATCTTTATCAATCAATCCAAGTATGCCCTTGAATCGATAAAGAAGTATAAGATGGAATCTTGTGACCCTGTGGATACTCCAATGGTGGAAAAATCTAAGCTTGATGCAGATCCACATGGAGTTGTCGTTGATCCGACACTTTATAGTGGAATGATCGGTACTCTTCTGTATATCACAGCCAGTCGACCTGATCTTCAGTTTGCTATATGTATGTGTGCTAGGTATCAAACTAGGCCTACTGAGTTACACTTAGCTACTGTTAAAAGGATCTTTCGATATCTTAAAGGAACCATTAATCGGGGACTTTGGTATTCGAAGGACTCTTCTATTGCACTAATGGCATATGCAGATGCGGATCACGCGGGTTGTCAAGATACAAGGCGTAGCACGAGTGGAACATTGCAACTACTAGGAGATCGATTAATCAGTTGGGCATCGAAAAGGCAGAAAAGCGCTGCAATTTCAAGTACGGAAGCAGAATACATAGCTATGTCCGGTTGCTGTGCTCAAATTCTTTGGATGAGATCGCAATTAACCGACTATGGTCTAGGTTTCAACAAAATTCCGATGTACTGCGACAACAAGAGTGCAATTGCCTTATGCTGCAACAATGTTCAATTCTCCCGGTCGAAGCATATCGACATTTGCTACCATTTCATCAAGGAGCAAGTGGAAAATGGAGTGATCGAGCTTTACTTTGTCCGATCTGAGTATCAATTGGTGGATATTTTCACGAAGGCTTTAGATCGCGCTCTAATTGAATTTTTGGCCGACAAGCTAGGAATGAGAACTTTCTCGCCTGAGACTCTAAGGGCACTAGCAGATGAAGCGAAAGAATAGTAGTTGTAAAACTATTCTCCGTATCCTTGGTGATCATTTGTATATATTGTTTATATCTTTATCCACAAAAGCAAAATACAAAAATATAAAACCATATAAAAACCATAAAAATTGAAAAATTCAGAAAAATCCAAAAATAATTTTTACTTTATTTTTCAAAGGCATGTCTTTTGGTACGATAATATTTACGGCCTTAGAAATGTTGATTAATATTGACACGGCGCCATAAATAGAGTTCGTACAAAAGTTGTAAATATTTCATAAAACATGCCTAAATGGCTTGTAGTTATTTCAGACTGCAACCCGGTTTTCACATTAAAGTCAAGTATTTTTTATGAAAGCTTTGGCTAACAACGGGAATTAATTTTCTCGGGCAAGGTTTACTTTAAAACCTTGTAAGGGATCAAGTTTACTTTATAAATTGGTCTAACACAAATCAATGTACGCCTCAGTGCATTTATTTGTTAAAACAAGAGAAGTCTTGTTTTTATGAAGCTATCATCTCTACAACCATAGCAATCTACAATTGGTATCTACATACTCGACGATGCGACTACTCAACCGACAACTGCAGCTCTTTCAGTAGAACACGGGTCAACAATTGAGGGGAGCAATTGTCAAGCATTCAAAATCTTCGATGTCGAACGTGCCAAGTTCACAAGTTGGTGTCAAGACAACAATACCAATCGTACACGTGGTGTCAAGAGATGACTTCAGACATGACGAGGCGACCAACATATGCTGACAAGAACCATTTGATCTTATCATATGATGTTCTCATCAATCAGGTCCAACCTTGTCAATTCTTTTTCTAATATGGTGAATATGTGATTATGTTACAAATCGGTATCATATCTCATAAATTTCGTATCATGAAGATAAAACAGACTTGCATTTTTCTTCCCAAAACCTTTGTTAAAACTTCATTAAATCAATTGATATTAAAAACATCGATTAGGTTAATATTTTTAATATGGGGGAGAAAATGTGATTTAATATGGGATATTATCACAAATGGTTTGACTTAATGTGCTGGCTCATCCCGACATGTGCGAAATGTTTTCGAATATCATGGCATATTTTAAGGGGGAGCAAAATAGATTTGCATATCAAAAATGGATTTCATGGTGATTTATACTTACCCAAAACCTATTTATTTCACGACGATGAAGATTGTGGTGACATAAGGATGGTAGGATAGGTTAAGTCCAATGATTCTTCTAGAACCGGAGGAATCTTCACAAGGACATTCCATAGCTAGAAATAGTAGTCCTTAGGAAAGATGGAGAAAGATTGTGAACGTAGCTGAATGCCGACCAAGTACTTAAGTTAGCACTGGAACAATCACAACAAGGTGCTAGTTATGACGTATTGGTAAGCATTGAAGGGGTTGAAGAATGAAAAAGAATTGTAAAGATAAAGGGTGTAAAGAAAGAAGCCCTCCTTACAACTTTAGGTAGAAACCGGGTCAATACATATGCTATTGAGATCATTTTTAATGATTCTTGATATTGAAGATAGACATCATGGACCCAGTGATGCAATGCACAACCCATCCCAACTAACTCAGATATCTCTCAAAAGATATTTGTTTTAATCACACGGAGACAACACGTTATCTATTGATTTATTCACTCCGAATAAATTGGTATTGAAATGGTAGCACTCCTCTCCAGCCTCCGATTACTAAAATCCAAAATGCACGATCGAGTCTAGAGTCATTTGAGATCATCAAATATCTCATTAGGACACACTTTCATAATTCCTTGCTTCTTCACACACTGTGAAAGTAAGAAAGATTTTAAGAGTCCTACGCAAAATCTTCATGATCTTGCCTGAACATCCGAGTAATACGAAAGTATTTATAATGAAGATGGAAATCCTTCTTGAGCGAATATCAAAAAGCTCATGGTAGGTGACTTGTGCGATTCTTTATGAATCAAACTTGTGATAACTGGAAAGCAACAGCTGTTTAATTCTTAACTAAATTTAAACACGTTCCAGGCCTCTACGCAATATCTTAGTGATTTTGCCAGAACACTCAGAGTGATACCTTAGTGTTCACAGTGATGAGTGGAAATCCTTCTAGTGTTAACCTCAAACAGCACTTGGTAGGTAACTTGCAAGATTCTATACGAATCAAGCTCGTGACAACTGGAAAAGCAACGATGGTGCGATTCTTAATTGAATTTCACTTGTTCCAGGAACATGAATTGACGGCTTCAAATCATGCGGATATTATTATCCAAATGATTCACTCTTTATGTTCGCAGTCAGCTTTGGACGGTCGAATAAAGAGAACGGGTTTACCTGCGAAATCCTGTCAGGAAGTTACTTAATTGAAACTATCCGTCACGGGTACGATATCTAATATCGTCCAACGGTCTTCACCGACCGGAGGTAAAATGCTACCGATTTAGAATGAAATGTTCAAAGCCATTTCGTTCGTGTCTACTTATGTTGCGGCATTTGAAGACGGTGGCATTGCGGAATCCAAGAAGAAGTCGTCCCTGCATGCTTATACTTTATGCACTTAATATCTCATCTAATTCAAGAAAGCCTAAAAGTTAAGTCTTCCGCTGTATCGAACTCTGAAGCTTTCAAGAATTACGAAGGTATAAGTATGTGGGACATGGCGTCATGAAGAGGCGAAGATCACAAGTGATGGATGCACGAGATCAAGGCAAGAGATTAATGCTCAAGATTGATATCAAAGATCACATCAGCATGTTCACCAGAAAAAGAAAAGGAAAAGAAAGACGAAGACTATGAGCTCAAGACAAGCATAGTATGATAGGTTTATTTCATTATTGTAACTCGGGTAACGCCCTTCTTTGGAGTGACCTCCCTTAGGGGGAGATTTTTGGAAATACGTTTTTATGTATTTAGGAAGATTTGGTCACTCCGACAATATACTAAGTATTAGCTCGTAGTCTAGACATCGTTATTTAACAAACAAGTCCAAGCCTAGCCTACAACTTGTGTAGGCCGGCCCAAACGTGTAAGCCCAAGCCCATTACAAGGCTTGGGTATATAAACCCTCTCCTTAGATGGAGAGGGTGTGTGGTTTCATAATTTACACATAGTAAACATTGGTTTTCTCTCTCTAGAAGTGTGTGTAATCCACCATCTCTCTCTCTTTCTCTCTCTAAAAACATAAGCAAGATTTACATTTCTACAAGGCTTAATGCATGTTTTGAAAGAATTAAGAAAAACGGTATTAAAGATAATGATTTTAACGATAAAGAATACGTGTACCTAATTCAAAAGGGTATGTGTAAATTTATGAATGAAAAATCACTTTGGGATGTATTCGATGAAAAAAGTGACACACCAATTCCGAAGGGCGACGTTAGTGCCATCACCACAATGACCAAAATGGACTCGTCTTCACCACCTTCGAAGGACCACGTCTTTGAGGCTTCAACTTCTAACTCCATCGAAGTGCCTCCTTTTCCTAGCCCAACACCCGTTGTGGCGAAAGGTTTTATCGACATCGATCCTCTCATCTTAGAAAAGTCACCTAAGCATAGTCATTCGACTTGTAAGACCATGGTTGTGAGTGCTCACATCGACTCTTTCTTTGACGATGACGATGGCGATTTTGCCAAGATTTATCACGTACTTCGAAATCCACATGCAATTTTTGATTCTCGTAAAAATAAATGTGTGAAGTACGATGATTACGAGTTTGATCCAGAGATTGAGGAAATCATTGAACGAGAGCTAGCTCTTTTGCCTCCACCTACGAGTGAGGTAGATCTTTCCAAATTTGAGGATGAACTAAATGAGTTGGAACGTCTTATTTTCAATGAAGAACCAACTCATGTGACCAACAAAAATCCAATTCTCGAGGAATTACCTAATCAACACTCCTCAAATGAGAATTACGTTTACCACATTCGTGAGGATTTAACTTATCAACAATCCCCACAAACGAATGATGGTTTCGTGCTTGATCGTGATCTTCTCGAGAGAGTTTCTAAGATACTCAAGGAGGGGAACGACAAACCGTGGTTTGAAAAGCCTATCTTTGATGAAGAAATCGATGAGATCGACGTTCATGAGGATGACGAGTATGTAGACCCCGAGGGAGCGGTGTTCTTTATTGATAAACGTTTTGAGAACTTACATAATCCACCACCCCCTCCCACCAATGACTTAAATATAAGGATTTTTAGCGCGACTAATTTTGAATTTGACACGCCAAATATTTTCGACATTATAAAATCGGGTTTTCATAAAGAGTTTTTAAACGATGAAAAAGGAAAAGATTTTAAAATAGATTTAAAAGATTTTTCTACAAGTTTAACTCCATCATCACATAGTTTTATGAGTGCTACCACCTCGTCTACTCCTTTTGACGACGGTTGGTGTGGATCTAGTGTGGGGGAAGCCCCTTATGTTCCCTCCCATTTCTCCACCGAGGACGAGATTTACGATCCCGGAATTGCTTGTAAAGGGAAATCTCGGTCTTCCACCGTTGAATAAATGGAAATATTATCTATTTGCTTGGTGTGAGTATACCTCGAGTAGCTCATTATGTTGACTTACCCATTGCCCCACCTTTCTACTTCTCATCTCTTTTCTTCTACCCCTTTGGGGTTTTTCTGTCGGTTGGTGTAACACCCCATTTTGATAAATGGAATGTCACGCATAATTATGGCGTGTCATCAAAGCATACAAGGATAAATTTCTAAAACATTACATGACCATAGGGATAACCGGAATCAAACATCGGTTCCCAAACATAAGCCCAAAACATAATAAAGCAAAAGAAATGAATGAAAGACTAAACAAGCATAAGTATATTAAGGCAAAAGGAAAAGAAGTCTCTAGCAGCTTCCATCCTATGCACGTCCTCCAAGTGCTTGAGTCTTTCCTAGGATACCTATTCCAGATAGTAATCTTGTTGAGCTCGCGATAGTCTATGCAAAGACGCATACTGTCGTCCTTCTTCTTAACAAATAGAACCGGTGCGCCCCATGGAGATGCGCTCGGTCGAATGAAACATCGTTCAAGAAGTTCTTGTAGTTGATCCATCAGCTCCTCAGCTCTATGGGAGCCATGTGATAAGGAGCCTTGGAGATTGGTTCAGCTCCTGGAATAAGCTCGATATTGAATTCCACTTCTCGTGCAGGTGGTATGCCCGAAAGTTCTGCTGGAAATACATCTTGGAATTCCGACACTATTGGTTGATCCTGAATTGATGGAGATTCAGCATCCATGTCATGAACCGTAGCTAGATGACCCTCGCAGCCATGTGATAGTAGTGCACACGCTTGCAGGGTAGATATGATTTGTACAGGCCGTCCGGGTACGAACCCGTTATGAATGTACTCTGGTGCATTAACATCACCGAAGATAACTCGATATGAATGGCAATCTATGGTAGCATGATGCTTGGATAGCCAATCCATGCCCAAAATCATGTCAAAGTCATTCATGTCCAGCGGAAGTGCGTCAACATGTCGAACCTTATCGTCAAATTCTAGGGGAAGACTCTTGTATACATGGGTGATTAATACAGAGTCCCTCAAAGGCGTGGAAATAGTAAGCCTATTCTCTAGTGGCATGGGGAGCATCCTAATGTTCTTAGCATAAGCAGTAGAAATGACCGAGTGAGTAGCACCCGTATCGAAAAGAACACACGCAGCTTGACCATACATATACAAGATTCTAGTGATGGTACCTGTAGACTTGTTGGCCTGGTATCGAGATGTCGTGTAGACACGCCCGGTGGTAGGAGGCGGCTTGGAATCAGCATGTCTCGATGTGCCCTCCATCTCGCCCTTACGGCAATCCTTCATGATATGGCCAGGAAGACTAATAAGTGTGAAAACACTTATCCTTTTACCACTTATTTCCAATAATAACAAGACCAAAACGTGTATTTTATGTCATAAAAGTCGGAATTATGCGTGGTTTGTCTTTTTATTGTGTTTTAGGACCAAAAGATAAAAATGGAAGAAAACATGGGCTATCACGGGCTTTTATCGAAGAAAATGAGAAAAAGACGAAGTCAAAAGATCAAGAGTGCAAAAGATTGGAAGTCAATGGACCTATTTGAAGATTTATCGAAGAAAAGGGCCAAAGACGGAAGATTTATCTATGTCGAAGAACTCAAGTCTATTTAACGAGAGATTAAAAGACGAGTTGGAAATATTCACCGACAAATCTCAAATTCAAAGTCGGAAACGTTTATTTACTCAAGTGACGAGAAGACTAAGAAGAAAGAAGAAAGAAGAAAGCCCACTTACAAGCCCACAACAAATCAAGCCACATCAAACTACTATATAAAGCTCTTTCCATCACAAAATTTAGTTAGTCTTTATTTTTCTTTCATTTTGTAGTTGTAAAATTCTAGAGAGAGAAACTTAAGTTTCTCTCACTAGAAAACTTTCAATCCTTGTTTAAATTCTTGTTTTCAAATTTAATCTTTACATGTTTTAAGCTTAATCTTGTCTTAATCTTCATCTTATTAATCTTTCTTGTTAATCTCAATCTTGTTTTCATCATCTTTTTATCAAGTTTTTACATAAAGTTCAATTCTTTTTTATTTTTCGTGGCTTAAAGTTGATGTTTTTATAAGTTTTGATCTTCTCCCTAGCTTATTGGTAGCTTATTGGAGTTTTTCTTGGCTTATTGTCCTTGAAAAGTTGCTAAAAATTGTCTTTGTCCCAGATCCTATTTTTTAGGAACATCTGATTCGATTTTGCAACTTTTCATAAAGTTGCGAAATTGAACTTGGTAAAAAGTTGCGAATATGATCTTTATTTGGTATTGGGAATTTGAACTTTTCCAAAGTTGCGAAATTGAATTATCTTCCTAAGTTGCGAATTTGTTCATTTTTCTGATTGCGAATTCTTCACTTAAAAGTTGTGAAATCTTCATTTTGACCATTGCGAAATTATACCATTTATGTGTTGCGAATTTGAACTTTGTTCAAAGTTGCGAAATCTTGCAAAATCCACCATTGCGAAATTCATTCTAGTATTGCGGATTTGTTTACTTTTCCTTATTGCGAATTCTTTTACTTCAGATTGCGGAATCTTCTTGTGTTAAGTATTGCGAATTGGAACTTTGGCCTAATTGCGAAATTGTACTTGTTATTGCGGAATTGTTGCTAATTTTCTCTAATTGCGGATTTAATGTTTAATTGCGAAATTAATTACCTTTTTGTCCAATTTAATTTTTGAACTTGTTTTTTTCCCGCCAATTTTCTTAGCTTTATTTTTACTTGTTCGTCTTAGTTTAATTTTCATTTTCATTGAGTTTTTAAGTTTTCATATTTACGTTTAATTAGTTTAATTTCTCGTCATTTATTTTTGAAAATCTTTAATTTTAGTCTAATCTTTACTTGCTTTATTTTTATTATTACTCAACGACGCCTTTCCTTTCAATTAGTTATAAACAACCAAATCCCTTATTTCTTTTTCACTAAGTAAAACTGAGTCGCACTAATTAACGGTAATCAATTCGAAAAGATCGGAACAACGAATTTTCATAACTAAGTAAAATCTAGTTATTAAATGGCGCCGTTGCCGGCTCTTTTAGTTAAGATTAACGGTTTTTAGTGAGAGACGCGTTGGATTTTAGGGATCCGTTCTTTCGGGAACGTTATTTTCCTTGCTAAAAATTTTCAAAAATCTATAAAAAATATAAAATTTTCAAAAATACAAAAACATTAAAAAACCTATAAAAACAAAAAATATTTTCTCTTGCATTTTCTTTTTAGTGTATGCGTACTCGATCAACGTCTTATTCAGAGCCCGAGACTCTCGAAGATTTAGACATGTCCGGTGTACACAACAACAACAATAATAATCCACCCCTCCCCAACAATAATAATCCACCCCACCCCAACATGAATAATCCACCCTTACCCGACCTACGAACCATGGAGGAGCTATGCCGACCTACGATGAACGGACGTGGAGGCCCGATTGCGCCGATGCATATCACGGATCAAGAGTTTTCGTTGAAGCATCACATGATCCAACAAGTGCAAACTAATCCATTTCGCGGAATTCCAGATGATGATGCCAACAAACACCTCAACAAATTCATTACCATCACCCAAAGCATGAAGTCACCCGGTGTTTCGATGGATGACCTTCGCCTTCAACTATTTCCTCACTCGCTTTCTCACCATGCCGAAAAATGGTTTGACCGTCTCCCAAAGAATTCTATTCATACTCGGAATGACATGACTCAACGCTTTTTATCGCGCTACTTCCCACCATCCATGGTCACGAGCCTTCGTAACCAAATTAGTGGATTCATGCAAGACAATGATGAATCGCTCTTCGATGCTTGGGAACGATACAATGATTTGATCGACCGCTGTCCAAATGACAACATGCTCCCCGTCACACTCATTGATACCTTCTACAATGGTCTCACTTTTCGTGATCGTGACACGATCAATGCCGCCGCCGGTGGTACTTTTATAAAAAGGAGACCGGAGGAGTGTAGAGAGTTGATTGAAAATATGACTACTCACCACAAGAATTGGGATTCATCCGCATCCTCAAGATCTTATCAGAGAGTCAATGTTTCATCTACTTCTTCCACCACCGACATGTCCGTCATGGAACGTGCTATTCTGGATATTAACAAAAGTCTCCAAATTTTGACTTCTAACCAAACTCAACAAGCTAAAGCCGTTGCTATTTCTTGTGACACATTTGGTGGTCCTCATTCCTACAATGATTGTCCTTCTACTCAAGGCAATTTTTTTGAAGACGTTAACGCGGCATACGATACTTACCCCACAGGAGGCTATCAAGCTCGTCCTCAAGGAGATCGTAGCTTGCTAAGTTATCGTTCAAATAACTATCTTGCTCCACCTGGTTTCCCCCCTCAAAACCAAAACCAACAACAAAGCTATAACCGAAACAACCAATCCCAACCTCGTGCTACCAATCAATATCAATCCCAAAGAAACCCATACCCAACTCAAGGAAATTCTCAAGCTTACCAAGCTCCACCTCTCAATCAACCGATGGCATTGAGTCCAGACGTCGAAACATTCATGAAGACTAATAGAGAGATGGTGACGAATCTTAAGAGTCAAGTCGTCAACTTGAAGGGAGAAATGGCAAAGCAAGGGAACGATATTCGAGCCGAGCTAAGGAATGACATGGCAAAACAAAGCAATGAAATTCGTGCAGACATCAGAGATTCTTTCAGCACTCAAGCGCTTAACATACGTGATATGATCGGTTCGCTCATCCAAGGTAATCAACCCTCTTCTTCGGGTACTCATCTGAGTAACACCGTTGCGAACCCAAGAGGGGAGATGAAAGCAATCATCACTCGTAGTGGAAAAGGTTATACGGAACCCGAGCTTCCTACACCTCCACCCGTGATTGTGAATAAGGAAAAGGAGCAACTATCCCCACCTCCTTCACCTTCTATCCCCATTTCCCCACCACCCGTGGTTGTGAGTGATCCTACTCCCCTAAAGCCTTCTTCTTCATCCAATATACCTTATCCTTCAAGGTTGAGGAAAGAGAAGCAAAAGAGCAAGGATGATATTCAAGTTTCAAACTTTCTTAAAATGTTTAAACAATTGAATTTTAACATCTCCTTTGCCGAGGCTCTCGCTCACATGCCCAAATACGCGAAAATGTTTAAAGATCTTCTTAGTGACAAGGAGAAGCTTCTTGACATTGCTCAGACCCAACTTAATGAGAATTGCTCCGACGTTCTCTTAAGGAAATTGCCCACCAAACTTGGTGATCCGGGTCGCTTCTTGATTCCTTGCAACTTCCCGGGAGTAGAGAATTGCATGGCCCTAGCCGATCTAGGTGCCATTATAAACTTAATGCCTTTAAGTGTTTGGAAGCAATTATCTCTCCCTGAGCTAGTCCACACCAAAATGACCTTGGAATTAGCTAACCGTACGGTTGCTTATCCAGTGGGAATAGCCGAAGATGTCTTTGTTGGCGTTGACAAATTCACCTTCCCGGTGGATTTTGTTGTCGTTGACTACGAGATGGATCCTCGTGTTCCATTAATCGTTGGACGTCCCTTCCTGAGGACCGGTCGCACTCTCATTGATGTAGCTGCGGGCGAAATAATCATGAGAGTTGGTGACGATAAAATTGTCTTCAACATGGGTAAGATTTCTAAGCAACCTTATTCATATGAGAGTGTTAATGCTATTGATATTCTCGATGAGGCTTGTGATGAACATTTTCATGATGCTTGCAAAAGTACTCTCTCTTCTCTACCCAATGTTGAGACCGTTGCCTCAATTGCCCCGACATTGACTCCTTTTGGAGAAAGTGACTTGGATGATTTCGAAGCTAGCTTGGGTCCTCTCGATATTAAGTATGATGATTCTTCCACTGATTGGGATGAAGACATTCGTACTATTGAGAGACTTCTCAATGAAGACCCGTTTCTCCTCCTTCTCCCAAAGAGGTGAGTAATGATGATCCATCGTTAGTTACACCATCTATTGAGGACCCTCCTACTCTTGAGCTTAAGGACCTACCTCCTCATCTTTAGTACGTTTTCCTTGAAGAAAACAAGAAGTTATCGGTCATCATCGCAAAGGACCTGAAAGAAAAAGAAAAATCCCGACTTATCGCTGTGTTGAAAAAGCATAAAAGAGCTATCGCTTGGAAAATCTCCGACATTCGCGAAATTGATCCTCACTTTTGCACACATAAAATTCTCATGGAGGACGAATTTAAGCCCACAATTCAAAGCCAACGAAGGGTGAATCCTAAAATCCATGAAGTCATCAAAAAAGAGGTTATCAAACTTCTTGATGCGGGTATGATTTACCCTATTTCGGATTCACCATGGGTTAGTCCAGT